>CM023481.1:104028692-104648415 GCA_013339685.2 Hyalomma asiaticum | reverse complement strand
CAGCAGCGGGCTATTACAATGCCAAACATATCTTGCGTAGCTGGGCCAAGCTGTTAGCGTCGCGTATAAAGCCAATTAGCGCCCGTAGGAAAGCTTCTATACGTGAGGACAGGCGGGCTTCGGCGTACTCACCGGGCTACCGATGTCCTTCGAGGCCTCCAGCCGGTTCGAATTCACCGAGGCGACTGGCTCGCGGCGCGCGATGCACGCGCCGGCACCTGCCTTAGACGACGACGATCTCTCTCTCATGCTATGGCGCATACCTACAGTAAGGGCTTCAAATTATTTTATTATGGTTCATTTGTATTATAAATAGTCTATCATTTTCTAACATTTCATTCTTCCTTTGTCCTAGCTCAAATTTTTTCCTCTTTACATTAACCGCCGGCTTCATGGCCAATCCCCCGTAGTGGGCAAGAGCCAAATATCAAGAACCAAGAAAGAAAGAAAGAAAGAAAGAAAGAAAGAAAGAAAGAAAGAAAGAAAGAAAGA
Organism: Hyalomma asiaticum; assembly: GCA_013339685.2. NCBI lineage: Eukaryota > Metazoa > Arthropoda > Arachnida > Ixodida > Ixodidae > Hyalomma > Hyalomma asiaticum. The sequence goes on along the minus strand of CM023481.1, from coordinate 104,647,923 downwards.
AAGAAAGAAAGTAAGGGCTTGACCAGGAAGCTAGAGATGCATTTAACGTAAAGTGTCGTACAAAATTAATAAGTAAAACAGGTTAAATGAATGAAACACTGTGGTATAACGATTGATTCAAAATGAAACAACCACATTATTTGCGTGTAGGAACTGCTACGAATAATGATTGCGTGTGGTTAGTGCAGCAGTCACTCTGCATTACACATAACATTGCACATTTCGAATAAACACACTTGTGATCGAAGTACAGGCCCACGGCCTACGATAGGAAGGTTAACTAGGCAATGAAAGCTTATTCTTTGTGCTTAGTGCGATTAATCGACGACAACACAGGAATAAAGAGCAAATTTCATGAAATTCATAAAGCGTGGCGAGGAAGGAACTGTGAAGAGCAGCCTGGTGTATACAAAGAATTAGAGATCTAATCGCGAAATACAGTATCACAACATTGTAAATGCAACTACACACCACACACGACGGACAATATTCAAAATTCTAGGAAAACGAGATGGCAAAGATTCAATAACATTGTGTTATTGAATCTCATTTTGGGTAAAATTTTCACTACTTCACCCTATTATAAGCATGAGTTGAAAATACGTTGAAGTTACCGAAGAGTCGCACGTACTATCGGCCAAGAAAGTAAGCGAACGACGGCTTAGGTGTCCGGAGCACCTCCAGGGCCACAACACCGCGCTACTATTTCGCTCTGCACTCTCAGGCCGAGAGAGCCCTGAAACACACTAAACTTTCGTACTCTCGTTAAACTTGGCCCGCGTTTAACATATAAGTTGCCTAGGAAAGCGACCCATTTGTTCGTCTGAGGACGGCCAATCCTCTAGCCGAAAGATGGACTCGAGCCACGTCCCTTGTTAAAGCACTGGGTGTGTTCGATTCAGGCGTGGTGCACGGCACCTCCTGCGCCGGTTCACGGTGCACGGCACCGCAGTCCTCGATTGCAACGCGGTGCAGCGAACTGCTGCACCACCTCTGTGGTTCTGCAGCGCGGTGCAGCCTGAAAGCAGACGACGCGCCGAGCCGTCGGTTGAACCGCGCTGTTGCTGAGAATGGAGTTGTTTGTGGAATTAGGCGGTGAGCAACACTGACTAATACGAGTAGTGGATGATAATGGTTTTATAGTTGCGCACGGCAGCGCGGAGCTTCATGCAACGCCTCCTGAGCTTTCTTTTCTTCTTGTTTTTCTTGCGATGAACTGCATGGCAGCAAGCTGACATTGCTTGCATATTTTTCAGGCGGTGTTTGCTTTAGCGTTTTTTTATGACGCGAAAGGCTTGCCGACAGCGATGAAATGAGCGTGCATAGCAGACAACACTCCTACAGCCACGCCCTCGATTCAAAAAGAGACGCGAAGGCGCTGCAATCGCCCTGCACCCGCACCACCAGCGCCACGTTTGCACCTCAGCGGCAGCATCTGAACTTTTGCAGCACCGGTTTCCTGCAGCACGCCGGAATCGAACATACCTAGTAACTGCTGATCCAGTTCCTTGAGTGATGCACAGCGTGCACCACTAATTTAACAACCACGTGCTACGATCCTGGTCGCAAGGTAGTCAGGAAGTCAAGGATATATGATACAAGTTACATGCAGCGCATACGATCTCCTCGTGCACCCTGCGGAAACACAATTCTACCTTCCGATCACCTGAAACGGACTAAAAAAAATTCACAGCATATCCACGGAGTGAATGATGATGAGTGGGCGAAGCTCCGGAGGTTCGTCGTAGATCGTGCCGAGTTCCGGATTAATTTAGTTAACGCGCACGCTACGAATCCTTATGGTTCAACTACGCACAAGCGAAATCTCCCACCGGCACTTCATTGCAAGTCAAGATCCAGTGTCTATATATATATATATATATATATATATATATATATATATATATATATATATATATATATATATATATATATATATATATATATATATATATATATGCCCGTGTGCTGTGCGATGTCAGTGCACGTAAAAGAACCCCAGGTGGTCAAAATTTCCGGAGCCCTCCACTACGGCGTCTCTCATAATCAGAATTGGTTTTGGGACGTTAAACCCCACATAACAACAACATATATATATATATATATATATATATATATATATATATATATATATATATATATATATATATATATATATATATATATATGGGTGGCCGGTGAACGGTTCTCCAGCGCGAGCAGTCGGTATTTTTCCATCAAGAAACTCGCTAGAAGACGCTGCCTGCGTCAAGCTTGTCTCTCGCGGGTGAGGACGCGTTCTCCTTCTTTGCGAGCTGGTAGCGCGTTCATCGAAGAAAGAGCGTTTCCATAGTCAACGCGCGCCTTTCGCTCTCTCTGTCTCTCTCTCTCTCACAAGACAGCAGATGGAAGAGTGAGAGAGCTCGCGCGCCGGAAGGCACGTGCCGACGGCGCGCCTCCCACACACACGCGCCCTCTTAGTAGCGCGTTTCCACCCGCGCCCTCCTAGTTGCGCGTTCCTAGTAGGTAACGCGCTACAACGGACGGACAGACCCAAACCTTAAGGAGCTTCGCCCCTAAAAAACCAACCGTCGCAATATGGGGGTAAACAGCGAGGTCAACTAACGATCCCCAGTGCTTCGCCCACTGATTCACTTCGTGGAGATGCGTGGATTTTTTTTTTCCACGAATAAACCTCGGAGTTGGGAGATGGCACGGTCGGGCGTCGTGCGTTCCGCCGAGCAGCAAGCGGCGTCACCCTTTGTGCATTTGTCTCCACATTTATGAGTTTGCATTTAATCCACGTATACTTGCACAAAAGAAAAAGAAAGCTTATCCTGAGACGGAAAACAAAAGTAGAAGGATAAGTAGTAGGTCGTGTGCACTAGCTTCGCTTGCCCCTCATTCTCTCGACAGTGGAAGAACGCGTGATTGTTTTCGTTGGCTTCTCTGATATCCTCCAAATATCAGCCCTGATCTGGAAAGTTTCATATTACGGCTGACAATTCATAGTTCACTCATTAGAAAAAATAAATACTGCGTTCTTTTCCTTTTTTCTTCGCAAGCTTGTCTCACAATTTTGCATGAAAAATTGTGAAGAGAAGTGCATGTAGAAAATACCATTAAGAGCCATTATGAAACCATTTTTTTTTCATTCTGGAGTGAAACTGGAGCAGAACTTTTGTCAGTGGAACGAAACGAAAACCGGAACAAAAAGAAGCGTTTCGTTCTGACACCATGGAAGCAACGCACAAGAAACGTGAGACAAAAGGAAGAGAAAGAACAAACAGGACCACCGCTGCATTCGCAACCAGTTTATTTTTCATAAAATACACAGGCTGATACACAAACAAAACGGCAAACCACGCGTAACAATGGTTACATTACGAGAACTGTTAATGACGGTCTTCCAAAAATGATACTTCACAATCACTGAGCATGGCTGATGCTTGTCTGCTGCAGGTCTGTTTTCCTCTATTGATATGCAATGCTTGTGTGATTTCCCCGCAGAACTGATCCCTGTGGTCTCAAAGTATTGTTGCTTGCCTGTTTGAGCGAACAGCTGCACGCAACCACAATCCGAGCAATGTTCTTTAACCTGTGAATGAATGTCGTTTTTACAGCGAAACTCCTCTGAACCTGCGCCATCCGATGTCACGCAAGAGCGAAGAGTGGACCCGCCCTTGCCCTTCGCCCACTATTACATGGCCATACTTTTGCCCTCCGCCCACTACACACATTGCGGTGGTTATGCGAAGCCCGATTTGCCGTATTTGCGCGCGTCCTTGTGTTATGTCCAGCGCTCGACGCACTTTTGCCCTCAGCTCACCGATCCATGATAGTGAGCCGGTACTGAAGGCGGTGCACGGTGTGAGGTACAGAAAACTTCAGGCACTATGGGGAGTGAGTGTGCCGGCGTGCGTTTATGGGCTTAGCACGAAGTTACGGATTCGACCCTTACAGCCGGGACTGCATTTCCATAGCGCACGAATGGCAACATTGAGGTCCAGGTTAATAAACCATAACTCAACGTTAATCCGATGCGCTCCACTAGGATAGCAGCAGGTCAGGTATGTTCAGACAAGAAAGAAAGAAAGAAAGAAAGAAAGAAAGAAAGAAAGAAAGAAAGAAAGAAAGAAAGAAAGAAAGAAAGAAAGACCTGTTTGGGACGAGCGTCTCGGTGCAACTAACATAGCTTCGCTGTTCGACCGTCTTCATGGAGTGGAAGGACGGTTAATTTTTTTTGTGTGTGTGAAATGTTTTCTAATAATCCTGCATTTATACACCGGCCCGTTTGGCCTATGTGCGTCAAGGCAAAGGTAAACTGGGGCCGTATTCCGAGAACGATCGCCTTTGGCGGTATCGCCCAAGTGTCGCGCGCCGACTTGCTCGTCGAAGACGAGCGAGCTATAGTATAGTAGCCTCGTCATTGGATACGAGATATACGTCACGCGGGGAGACTGTCGCCCTTGGCGACCATCTCACAATATGGCCACTGTACACTACAGCAGTTCTACAATCTATGGACCTAGAAGCATGCTTAATAGCGAAACCAAAACCAAGCCTAGCACGAAATCTTTCAGAGTTCGGAGGGGAAAAAGCAACTTTCAAGCTATACCTACTACCCGTATTTTCTATATATGTGCTAGTTTGTGCACATGAGGTACTAACACGCATTCCTTATTTTCTTCCTTCTCGCCCCTTTTAGTTCAGACGTATTTGACTGAAATCCGGTGCACACATTACGAACCAGTATTTGAGCCAGTCTGCTCAAATATTGATTCGTAAGCTCCTCGTAACATGCAGTCTTAATTATGTTATTATGTGGGGTTTAACGTCCCAAAACCAGCTCTGATTATGAGAGACGCCGTAGTGGACGGCTCCGGAACTTTTGACCACCTGGGGTTCTTTAACGTGCACTGACATCGCACAGCACACGGGCCTCAACATTTCGTCTCCATCGAAATGCAGCCGCCGCAGCCGGGATTCGATCCCGCGACCCTCAGATCAGCAACCGAGTACCATAGCCACTGGACCACCGTGGCGGGGCAAGTCTTAATTATGGAGACACCCCAGCGTCTGGACGATCAGAACAGACCCACGTGAGAGCGGAAGTGTTCCGGCACAAACAAGATAGGCCGAGAATAGTTAGTCATGCTGCACGGCTTTCTGGACATGAAAGCACACAAACTTGTGCTCTTCTGCAGCGGCATATGCTTTTCCCGTTCAAGTGTGATATGCCGAGGCCGAACGGACGCTACCTAAAACAGCCTATTTCAGAAGCTGCTGATACTAGCGCAACCACCTTTGCGGCAAAAAAAAAAAAGAAAAAGGAAAGAAATGTATATTTTTCGGTAGTTCGGTAGTGCTTCCAGCGATATCCTTGACCGGAAAGTGTCAACGCGCTGCAGAACTGTAACATTATTCACAATGTTGTGCAAGCTGCACTTTGCATTCGACTATCTGTATTACAAGATATTTTTTTCTCACAATATTTTCTCAGAAATACCGCATCTCAATATCTCAATATCTCAACATGTCTCAATGTCTGTATTTTAGGCTTCTAGCATATGTACGAGTATTTCGATATCAGCATTGCGGTGTCTACTTTATGAGCATCTCTGGCCAGCCGTTATACTCGCCTTTCTTCTTCCTGCAGAAACTGACAAACCTCTCTCACATCCAATCTCCAAGTTTTCTGAAACCGGAGACCGTATACTCTTTGTCTCATTACCACCCTAAATAAACGTGCGCCCTTGTGTGCCTCGGAACTACTACTTTAATTTTCTGGCTTCGCAACCCTTCAATCCCGAATCGTTCCGCAGCTCCCCGTCTCCACGTCTGCGGAGCTTGTAGTCCGCGCACCGGGTGGTTCCATCCTCTATCGACCTGGGGGATAACGGTACTGCACTTGGTAGACACCTGGCTGTGAATATCCCTGTCCGTAGGTCTGCGTCTGATAGCCGGCCGGAGTGGAGACGGTCGAAACGCCGTAACCTGAAGGGTAGCCGCCTCTGCTAATGTATCTGTTACCTGCAAGACCCGGAAAACACGACCGTTCAAAGATTAGTTCACATTTTATCTCATGCGCGGTGGAGGGCTACTTTGCGTAATTGACCGGCAGGCGTCACCAGACAACTGTTTGGCAGCGGTATACACTCGTGGATGCTAAAAACAGCCCGTGTCAAATCTTGTTAGAGCGTATTCCCAAAACCAGTTTATTTCAGCATATTGTGTAGGTAGAAGGCGGTAATTCGAATTAGTTGATTGCGCCACGATAACAGCGAGAAAGAGAAGGACGTACCTAAGAATGGCTCCTTAATTCCGCACTTTCCAGATTAACGTAATTCATTGCCTCAGTACGTGGGCGCCTCGGCTCTTCGTAATTATAATAAAGCATTACATCTACCCTCCTTCAATGCGAAATCTTTAACTGGCACTCGAAAAGCTAAACGTGACCGTCCACCCTGTACCGAAACGTCGTGGTACCAAAACCTGTAACCCTGGCGTCGTTCATATGCCGTCGTTCATATGGGGAAGGGTATCAATCCAAGATGAATTATAGATTATTGCATCAATAACTTGGCATACTTGCCTTTTACGTCACGACAAATGATAATAAAACTGCGTGTGGTTCATATCTTCATTCCTTGGCCAGGAAAATGCGCACATGAGCCACACGTCATTGCATGTTACCTTCACAGCATATATGTCAATCAGGTAACAACTAAAACAGGTGTCGAAAAAATAATGTCGCAGCACGTGCCTGTAAGCAACAGTCGCAAGAGAATTACGAATGAAGGACAGCGACAAAGAGCCTTTATGACATTGGGGTGGCTTTCGCCCTCAAGTTGTCTTGGCATGTTTTAAAGGACCGGTGAATTTTTCATGTGCAAAGTATATCTTGTCTTTGCTTCTGGAGACGAAGTATTACTGATCTATATTGCACATCTTCTCTAATTAAACCTGCAAGAAGAGTAAAAATTCTACGGACAGCGAGACCAAATACCCGGATTTCTCAGCACAGATGTCAAGAAGCCTGCGCAACACTATGTTGCTAAGAAATACAATAAGAGGCTTGATTACGCTGTGAGATATTCAACATTTGTAAGATACTTCGATACACACACTGTCTGTAAACGCCATCGTACGTTACCAACGTGACATCAGTGCTGGTGACGTGGTGCAAACTCCAGTATATAATGTCATTGCGTAAGTATGTGCTTAATAATTAAACAAAAGACCTGGGTTCTTTACATATGTTTTAAAGATATGTTTTCTTCTCTGATATCAGACACTGCACATGAAGAGTCACGCAATAATATGCACTTGTCCAACTTTAAAGGGCAACTCCGGCGATTTTTAATTATCCACGGATATCAATGAAACTTTCAGTATATATTCTCCTCGGCACTGTAATAATATATGTCAAGCCAGACAGTTCCAAGTCATTTAGTTTCCCTGAAAATAAATTTTGAAATATTTTTGCGGATTACCATGCGGGTCACCCTGTGTTTTTGACGTCATTGCTGGCTAGCCTATCAGGCGGGCGATCAAGAGCAGAATGGTGATACTTCAGCGCCCAAATCGTCGCTGTCAAGTTCATGAACGCTGGAATAACCCAATATATCGCCGGGCGACATCGCTGCTTTCATTTTTCTGGCACCAGCTCCATATTTATGATTGCGGGGAGGCTGTGACATCATCGCATATGCTGCATGAAGCGTCTACTCCTTTCGGTTTCGGTTTGAACACATCGTTCATTCGGTTATTTAAAATTATTGGCGAGTTTCTCAGCAAGTTGAGCCACCCCGTCTGCTACAGGTCTATCCACGCCATTGGAAAACAGCGGTATCAGAATATGGTGAAGAAACGGCCGGAGTTGCCCTTTTAATTTCGGGGCGTACAGTTTGTTTATAGCACTGAGTGCCACTGTGTTGAAAAGAAGGCCCTACAAAAAATTCACAGTTAATTTTCCCACGCAGGTTTAGCTACATATTTGACAAAGCCCTGCCAAATGAACGGGCGCCGCTGTTTCAAATGCACGACTTGAACTGGCATCAACAAAGCAACGCGATATAGAAACAGCGTCATTCAAAAGGGGAGTGCAATTAAATGCGCTTTTTATTGCACGTCTTTCGCCTAATGCAGAACAAATCGCCACAGTTCTGTCCTGAAACAGCGCCAGTGCATCGGTATGACGGCGACTGAGGCTCAGGAACTTTCGAGGCGAGCATGACAGCGTTGACAGTGGTAGCGGTTTATTAGGTTTAACTGTGTAATCCCACTGAGATGTTTGACAGGCGCCCTATCTCAATATACTTTTTTTAGCAACGCGTCATCGCAAGGGCCTGTGTGAAACTCGCAACAGAACATGGAACAAAAGAACCGATGTCCAATCACCTTGTGTTATGGGAAGTTCATTGACTGATTGCTTTCGAGGGTTTTACGTCCCAAAAGCACGATATGATTATGAGAGACGCCTTAGTGAAGGGCTCCGGTAATTTCGATCAGTTCTTTAACGTGCACTGACATCGCACAGTACACGGTCCTCAACATTTCGCCTCCATCGAAATGCAGCCACCGCGGACGGCATTCGACCCTGCGGCCTTCAGTATAGCCGAGTGCCATAGGCGCTCGACAACAGTGGCGGGGTTGTAAAGTTGATGCAACGTTACTAAAGTAATAGTCCACGTGTGTGCCCGCTCTCTTCGTCTTTTCTAGCCATTTAGATATGGGCAGGAAGTCTCGCGACGGAACTTACTGTAGTAGTAATTTTGGCGACCGGGGTCGGCGTTCTGCGGTGAGAGACACCGTGATGCCCACGGCCCTGTTGTTTGCTGGTAAGCGGCCCATGGACTTTTTGACTGCTTGTCTGCGCAGGAGAAATTTTTGAGAACACACACAATGTCAGTCCTTGAAGCGCAAGCATTTGCATGGCGATAGACGCTATCACACACCACGGATATCAAAATGTAAAATTGCAATGAACAGCGCAGCCGCCCGCATGAAACGCAAGGTGGCCAAGAGCGCTATTCTACACGTGTGGTCACTGCTCCAAGTTTGCTTCGGCGAACCTCCGCTATAGGAAACTGTAGGACAAGAAAAACCGGCATCACAAAGGAACCCTAAGTGAGGTGAGACTATCTAAGTACACAAGACTGAAGAAATTGTTTCAGGTCCCACTCATATACCCTCACTAAATCGTGATAACTATACTTCACTAAAGCGCGATAGCAACTATGCGCACGAACTCTCGAGATGCATTCGTGCGGCAGACACAAGGGTCATGCTGTCAAAGTTTCGGCTATGGTTTCAAGCTTTGAGCAGTGTGAGCGCGAGAACTACCACGGCCAAAGTGTATATCCTGTCATGCGCCCCTCAGATGACTCGATACAGCGGAGCCAGGGGCAACGTTGTGCCTTCCGCCGCAGGAATGGGTGCACAGCTGTGTGCATAGACTGGTCAGAGTGAAGCGGAGAGTAATGGCTAAGGCCACACAATCCCTGGCATTGGCTGTGAAAAACATCGGCGGTCTTATCTCGCCTGTCATGCACACGCGATGCCTTCTACGACGTAAGTGGCGACCGCCATAACTCCACCGTTCAGCGACGCCTAGTAGCTGTGGAGTGGTTGCTCTTTCGGCGTTGAGAGCAGCAACTTTCACGACTGGTGCTATGTCGCGCGGACATACGGTGCTGCACGAGGAGCGCAGTTTCTGCACCTACTTACCCAGTGTGGGACTACAGACATTCCCTCGATTACTAAACGAACTAGCACTAACACCAGTATAAATCAATTTAAACTGCCCAGTCAATGAGCCACTATGGTTTTAGTGACATTTTATTGTGGCGTTACATCGTCTGATACTGTCGACGAAACACTCCAGGGCAGTTGTCAGTGATGTACGACATTATTAACGATTTCTAGGAGTTTATATATCATATGTTTATCCAGTCTGCATATCGATTATAGCTAGTCATACCATGCCTGAAAACGCATAATAATGTCCTAAACAGATAAAAGACGAATCGCTATCGGACCCTAAGAATCGCCAACAGATTTCCGTTGATTTCCTTTAGTGCGCCATTGAAGTCGTGCTCGTCCGACGCAGCTGCTGGCGCCCCTCACGGCGCGATCATTGTGAGACGTCTGGATAGTTGCTAGCGAGATATATAGCTCAGCAGATGCATGCACTTGCCTCGCATTCTGCTTCACACTCTAGACGTCACTCTCGCGCAATGTTGCACAAGGACATCCCACCAGCTCGGTCGTAAAACTATAAACCTAGATTACCAATGCTTCGCCCTTCACCACGAAACTGTTAATATTTAATACATAGATTTCCACGACGCTCTGTATATTGGAATGACAGGTGCACCAGTGAGCTGAAGAATCTTTATTGATGTATGTGGATTTTGTTAACTAGGGAAAAGAGTCGAAGAACGCATTTGGTGAATGTACAACTATTCAGTGTTCCATGCCTTCCGATACCAACAGGCCAAAAAGGTTCACAACTACACTTCGCCGAAAATAAGTATTTTCATTAAAAAGAAACTGCAAAATACTGTAGACTATTACACAATGTAGCGCGCACAACCGTGAAACTGATACCAGTAAGCATCATCGTGAGTGTTTTTAGCGGCCAGCCCTGGTTTAAGCACGTTTTAAATGCGCCGCATCTCCAGCGAATCAATCACCGTCACCATGGCTGTCAGTCTGCCGTTTCAGTTTGTAGATATCAGTTGCATCGCGTTATACGAGTGTATGACAATCGCGAATGACACGTCATTACATAGCGTAGCATGCATGTCAAATATGTTATGGCATAAATGACGGAATGACGATGCTGCAGCCGTCGTTTAACTGCGATGGGGGCGACATGCATGCATAACCTAAACTAAATGACATAGCAAACAGACCATGATGAGAATCATATCACTTAAGACCTGCCACCATGATTGTTTAAGCAAGTTTTAAAGGTACGCGTGCACGACATACCATGCATGTTCAAGCATCACATATGCATTAATGATGTGTAGTGACACGAATCGCATAAGAATATGCATTCATAACAATGTGCATTTCATGACGTCTCTGCATCACGTGCACAGACGACGGCATGGCACACGTGCATTTCGGCAATATATGGCACCTCTTGATGCAAATACATCACTCAGCGTGAATGACATGACATCGCTGCAAGACATGAACAGCATTACATTTTATGACACCACATGGCATATATACATGCAGTAACATGTGTCACGAGAAATGCTGAAATATATCCATCATATAAATTGATGACATACCCTCTCGTGACATGCATCTGGAACGTATGTCATGCCATAAATGAGACAAATTATATAGTCCGGTGTTCATGCTGTCGACGTGGTCACTGCGCTCTCGTAATTCTACTCTCGTCCTATAGTAAGGCGGCCGCACATAGAGCATTTCTGGCGGCTTCTCCTGGCACTGCGTCTCTCGGTACCGAGCGGCGCCAATGCATCACATGTCCCGACTTGGGGCGATTCGGCTAGTCGCTTCCGTCAGCGTAGACGCCCGGCGGCGCCACTCGACGACGACAGACAGCGGGGAATGGAACGTCAGCAGACGCCGACAAAATGCTAGATGTGGGGTGGACTCTATCACAAGGCGAATTCTAGCCACCCTAGCATGCCCGCATGCGTCGAAATTAAAGGGCACTAAAGAGCAAATCCATTTTTCTCGCATCAGAAAACCACTGCTTCGCACCACTCTTGCCGCGAGAAGGCGCTTGGTAGGCGAGACGTCAGACATTTTGAAGGCGCCTGGACCCACATAATTATTAACCGGTAAACAATTAATTGTATTTTCTTCGGTGGCCATAGAATTAAAGTAGCCAGTTTCATGAAGTTCTCTTAAGTGTACATGGCCAAAATACAGAAAATGAGTTTGAAATCAGTAACATCATGCTTGCGTTTTTGTGCTTATGTTTCGGCGCGAAAGTCAAAAAGTCGAAATTTGACCTTCATTCCCTGCTCAAATATCGCACCCATGATGGCGAAATAAACAAGAGTATAGTTCTTAGTACGATTTATCGGTACATATCGATTTATTGTTTCAGAGTGGTGTCCCTTTAAGCTATGTCCTCGAAGACTACATTATGATTTAGCCAGCTGCCCGCAGACTATACTCGGGTACAGGCCAAGAGGGCCCCCCTCCAGCAAATGGTGCCACTCTGTCACCGTGACGTACGTCGCGGTAGACCCTCTACGCGTCGCGCTCAGGAGAGAACTCAGAGCGCGGCGCGGAGAGGGTTTACCGCGACGTCACGTTGGCAGAGCGGCACCATTGGCTGGAGGGGGGTCCTTCGACAGGCAGAAGCCGCTTTTTTCTTGACCTGTCCCCGAGTACAACTTCGTATTACATAGATTACTACCCTACTGCAGAGGGAGGTATCTGCCGGAATGATTATATACACTCACCAGCAGCAGCTGCTGCTGAATTTGTCCAGCCAGCCGTGTAGTTGGCCCCTCCGTTCATCGGGTACCCCGATGCTCCCATGTGGGCTGTTCCGTAGCTTCTGGAACTCGGATAGCCAGACGACTGCTGGTATGCCGTCTGGTTGGCGTGCGGCATGGCGTAGGCCTGCGTCGGGTAGTTTTGGTAGACCTGGGCCTGGCGCGCATACTGCTGCTGCAGCTGCTGCTGAAGTTGCTGCTGCTGCAGCTGTTGCTGAATTTGTTGCAGCTGCTGCTGTTGCTGCAGCTGTTGTTGCAGCTGTTGCTGTTGCAGCTGTTGCTGAATCTGATTTTGCTGTTGCTCCTGCTGCTGTTGCTGCTGCAGTGCCGCGGCCGTCTGAAAGGCGGCAGCCGTTGCGTTTGGGTAGTAGCCCTGATTTGCCATTGCGTACCGCTGCTGCTGTTGCTGCTGCGCGTCGAGGGTAGCCGCCTGGAGGGCATTCTGTATGGCCGCGTAGGCAGACGGCGGCACCTGTCGCTGCATAGCCGATGTCTGGTAGCCCTGGTTGCCAAAAGGATAGTTCTGCCCTAAGGATGCCATGTACGCCTGGTAGCCTGGAGCCGTCGGGTAACTCATCCTCTAGCAAACTGAAATGCGTAAAGAGTGAGAGGACTCATGGTATACACAGCGAACCAAATCGCGATAAGCGTTCGCTGCCTTCCAAAGTAAGGCAAGAACAATTCTACAAGTTCTTCATGTTTATAGACGCTCGACCTCGTCCCCTTAACTTACGTTTAGGCGAACGTTCAAAACGTCCCGGGCTGCCAATGCTAGGCCAGAGGCGCACACAAGCATTCTCTGAGCCCAGGTTCTTAAGCGAAATTGAAACAAACAATACGAATTCGTGTTTTTGCACCTTTCAGCAGCTTGGAATCTTTCAACAAAAAATGCGAGTCGAAAGGTTCCAAGCTTTGACCGTTGAAGATAAATAGCCGATTGCGGAGGCGCTGCATACCACGCGATACTTGAGGTACAGTATGAATGAAATACGAACACAGCCGTTACGACATTCTAGCCTTATTAGTTCTGTGTCACGAAGCTGCATGCATAAGTCTTTCGACATGCGGCAGTAAAACGAAACAGGAGGCGGTCGTCAACGAGGCACTCGAAAGGCACGCGCTCGAAAAAAGAACAAAGCGAAGCCGTTTCCCAGAAGCTATTAGACCAACGACTAACGGCTCAGGTAACTCGGACAGCTAAGTCAGGCAGCTAAAATCGCTTCTATAGCCAATGCGGAAGGTTGTAGGAGAGGGCGTCGGCGTACTCACCGGGCTACCGATGTCCTTCGAGGCCTCCAGCCGGTTCGAATTCACCGAGGCGACTGGCTCGCGGCACGCGATGCACGCACCAGCACCCGCGTTCGTCTCGCGCGTGATACGCGACCCCGCTTCCTTGTCTTCTTCTTCCAAGAAGTCTGCTGCATCGAGTTGATTGAGCCCTTTTCCACCACCAAAGAGAACATGAGCGAATACGTCTAAACTGAAAAAGGGTGAAAAGGAAGAAAATAAAGAATGCGTATCGATACCTTATGCGCACAAACTAGCGCGTATATAAAAGTTGTGGATAGTAGGTATAGCTTGAAAGTTGCGTTTTCCGCTCCAAACTCGAAAAGAGTTCGTGCCAGGTTTGACTAAAGATATTGGTCAAAAGAAATAGTTTTGGTTTCGCTATTAAGCATGCTTCTAGGTCCATAGATTGTAGAACTGCTGTAGTGTACAGTGGCCATATTGTGAGATGGTCGCCAAGGGCGACAGTCTCCCCGCGTGACGTATATCTCGTATCCAATGACGAGGCGACTATACTATAGCTCGCTCGTCTTCGACGAGCAAGTCGGCGCGCGACACTTGGGCGATACCGCCAAAGGCGATCGTTCTCGGAATACGGCCCCAGTTTACCTTTGCCTTGACGCACATAGGCCAAACGGGCCGGTGTATAAATCCAGGATTGTTAGAACACATTTCACAAAAAAAAAAATTAACCGTCCTTCCACTCCATGAAGACGGTCGAACAGCGAAGCTATATTATAGTTGCACCGAGACGCTCGTCCCAAACAGGTCGTCCTTTCTTTCTTTCTTTCTTTCTTTCTTTCTTTCTTTCTTTCTTTCTTTCTTTCTCTTTCTTTCTTCCTTTTCTTGTCTTAGCATACCTGACCTACTACCCTAATGGAGGACATCGGATTAACGTTGAGTTATGGTTTATTAACGTGGACCTCAATGTAGCCATTCGTACGCTATATATGTAAATGCAGTCGCGGCTGTAAGGATCGAATCCGGTCCAAGCCACTAGCAGCGGCCCAAAACTAGCTCGACCTTCTCAGCTTATAAAATAACGCGGTTTCGGTTTTGGAACAGATTACAATTCCGCCTGGAGTGAAGTTGCGAAGGTTCCGCTAGTGAAGGCCACTCCAGTATAGGCCTCGGCGCAATACGCCCGAAAAGCAGCTGTTTGGCGCACAGAATGTATCAGCGTTGCTCTGTCGGCGCAGTTTGGCGCAGTTGGTGCAGCACTTAAATCACTGCAAGAAGTGCGGTCAGCAAAGTGCATAACTCCGCGCGTCTCATACCCGCCTTTCGGCACTGTAAGCGCGTGCGAGCAGAGGTCGCAATCGAGCAATGATGCACGTGTCACAGGACTACAACCGCGCCGAGCCCAACGCGCCGACGATAATTAGGTGAGCAGCTAAACAAACTGTTTCTAATAACAGATAGTAGTAGAATGTGTTAGTTACTAACGTGGCTACATGTTCTCACAATATTCCGCACAAACGGGAAACCCATGCGACGCTGTACATAACCAACCGACGATAACAGCAACTCATAAGAAACGGAGAAAAAGATAGATAGATAGATAGATAGATAGATAGATAGATAGATAGATAGATAGATAGATAGATAGATAGATAGATAGATAGATAGATAGATAGATAGATAGATAGATAGATTCATTGCGAAATTAACATCGCAAGCGCAATAAGGAATATAAATCACTCCTTATCGTAAGACACAAGCCGTACACTACTAACCTTTACACAAATCTTTTAGCTGGCCGATGAAAATCAGATGACGAATAACATTTTCAACCCACTTCCTATAAAAGTGAACACGATTCTATGCCTTCACCGCCACAATAGAAAGTTTGCGTGTTTATGCTGGTGTGTATGTATATAGATGTGTGTGTATGTATCGGTATGCTTGCTACCCCCCTGACGCCTATTCTTCCATTTGTCTTCACACGCCCATTCCGGCATAGGAAATTATAGATTTCATTACTCATTGCACATCATGCAACCGCGATTTGTTGCAACCAGTGATTTTTTTTTTCATATTCACGCACGTTGCAAAAAGAACTGTGTGCGGGACCACGTGGAAGGTTGTCAATGAATTTCTTTCACCCTAACTTCTACTACACAACTTTCGGGCAACGCGCCGAACTCAGAATGGAGAAGCTAAAACGAATCGCTAAAACAGGATTTTCCACGCGCGTCGACCTTACTTTCAGAGCAATTTTAGAAACCGTGACGTCCTGGATCAAAACTAGATAATCGTGGACATTTTGAGACCAAATACTGTACGAAATAGTAACGCCGGTAGAAATTAAGGCTCATGAAAGGCTTTGAAGGAATGTAGGTTTAACGATGCGGAGCCGCTGCAACTGGGACCGCCAAGGGTCGCAGGTTCGACGCCCAACCCCCCCCCCCCCCCCCCTTTTCTTTTTTTAACCTTCTAACCGTTTGTTATACTGCTCGAGATTACGTCGGTAGAGGGGCCCCGCGACGGTTGGGTACTTGAAAGGCTTTCACTCATTCAATTGCCTTTTACGACTCCCTCCTACACCAGAACAGGAATCGGCCTCCCTGGTGCAGTACTTGGCCACCAATTCCCACACGATGTCTACAATTAAACCCTTGCCCTTAGTGTCCTGCAGCTGCAGAATATCTGTCCACGGCGGCGGTCAGCTCTGTGAAGGAGCAGAGGGCGGTAATAATCACTGGACCCGGAGATTCCGCCACTGGAAACTAAACATTGGAACGTTCAACGCAAGATCCCTCTCCAGCGAAGCTAGATTAGCGGGAATACCCGAGGAACTAGGAGGCGTTAGTTAGGACGTCATTGGCCTTAGCGAAGTTCTCGTAGCGCTCGCCAGGCGCAGCACTTTGCGAAAAATGTATTAATTTCGTTGTTTTCCGGCAGTTTCTGCTTGGAAACGAGGTTGTGTCAACCTGTTTCAGCGCCCAATTTTTAATTTGGACAACGAATCCCGACGGGCAGAATTTTTTTTCAGTATCCCTTTAAAGGAGTACTGACACGAATTTCTGACATTCTCGTATTATTGCTGTAAATCAAAGCACTGGCGTGGAGAACCCCAAAAAGAGTATCATGGTGCCTCGTATAAGGCAATGAATATATTTTTAATACAGCTTTCGTAAAAGCCCACTTTCGGTTTCGATTTCGAGGGGGTGGTTTCCTAGTGACGTGTCAACATAGTCGGACATACGTCTGAGTCACGTAGGGCAGCAATTCGTGATAGTGTCGCTTCAGCTCTGTCGTCTGTGGTCAATTACACGTGGGGCACGCAAACAACGACAATTTCACGGTCGTCCAGTCACTCTGACAGCGATTTCGGCGATTTTTAATACCCTGTGCTCATACGTCATCGTAGTGTCCATTGCGCTGGGGCTGGCTTGCAGTGCTGGGCGCTGAAAACTTTAAAACCAAACTAAAATACTTTGTACCTGTTTCTGGCTTCCGTGTGCGGAATTCGTTAACAATACATTGGTAGAAAACGAAAAATGTACATTTTGAGCCGCCGCAAAATCGTGTCAGTACTCCTTTAAGGCATACCGAGGTGGATTAGAGAAGATGAGAGTGTATTAAGGTGGGTATAGACGGATAAAGTGGATTATACCAAGTATTGAACTAGTGAGAGTAGGGTTTATTCACAAGTTTATTCAAACTAATCAAACCCATCCTTACCGTAACTGAATGCAAAAATGGGAAGATAGTGCGTCACATTCACGGGAACGACCACGCTTTTACCCCACAAAAAAAAAAAGGAAATGTTTTTAATTTTGCTCTGAAAGTGGTGCAAAAAACGCCTCTAGCATCACCCGACAGCGTGTTGGTCATTTTTCTAGTGTAACAGAACCAGCCAACACAGGCAGACATATTCTGCTGAACAGCAATTTTGTGTTACACCCTATGAGACTTTTTATAACGTGCAAGAGCAATTCGCTCTTCTTTCCGGGCGGCGCAAGTGGCGCTGCCTTCGAATTCGTCCTGCCTGTACTGGTGCGTAGTACTGCACTTTTCATGCGTGCAACTCTGCATGTCCGAGGCGCACCCCAACGCGCCGACTTTCCCTCGCCTCTCCTCCTCGTCACCTCTGCAATGTCATCCTAGGCTGCTCCGAACGTGGACGCTCCACTCTCGCAGTCGCCGCAGTCCTCACCTTCATCGAGGACTCCGGGCTAACCGGGCGGTTGTAACCCCGCTCTACAGCTCGCTCCCTGCTGACTTTGACTCGGCTGGACTTCTGTGTGCATGTGTGTGTCCTTCGAACTTTCTTCTTCCTTTCCATTCTTTCATACCCCCTTCCCCTTGAGTGTACCGGTTGAGGTGTCCTCCTCTCCGGAGAGGCAGTTATCGTGCACTCCCCTCCCCCTTTCCACTTTTCTACAATAATAAAGAATCTCTCTGGGCACCGATTCCTGTTGAGGAGCCTCCCGCGCCCGAAAGTACCGGAAGGGTTGCCATGGAGACGACGACGCACCGTGCGCAGTAACCAATAGAGAGATTTAGTTTGTCCGTAAACTTCTTCACGTTTACGGGTACCGGTTTAACGGGAAAGTATACGTGACCAGCAGCGCTGGTGGCGACACCTGATGATGCGGAACCTAACCAGGCACACAAAAAGCTAATATTATTGTTGCCTGCCCGTTTTGCTTGACTTCTAGTGTAAAGCATTGGACGTGAGAGAACAATTGACTCTGGGTACTTTCATTACCTCTTTCGAAGGAAACGCTCACGCTGCTAAAAAAGAAAATCGGATGCATTGTAGTTAAGCAAACAGCGAATAGATGGCGCTAGCAGTTCTACTTTCAACGTTAACACGCACGGTAAACCGGTATCCACAAACGTGAAGAAGTTTACGGACAAACTAAAACTCTCTAATATGTTGCCGGCGTCTGTACACGTATAGGAAAGGAGGGACTTCGTAGAAAAAAATTCTTCTGAATAATTTCTACTAAGTTTCTGGAGAAACCACTGCACGCTGGGACGTTTTGAAAGGTACGCTTTCTGTCGAGCCAAAATATGGGAGAGCGATGGGGTAGACAGTTCCTTTAAAGGGACCCTGAAACGGTTTTGACGATTTTGTGCAAGCATGGTGATCCAGTAGAGCGAGTCATTAGGATCATTTGAGGGCAGATTTCAGCGCTGTGCGTAAAATGTGGAATTTACAATAAGGTTTTCAACACGTGCATCGCAAAAGATCTCAGCGGCTCGCCAAAAGGCGTTTTCAAACGCCCCCGCCATCGACCGATCGAATGAGAGGTCGCTGATTGGCCCCGAACCAGTGACGTGCACGTAATTTTCAAAACCTAGCTGCGAACAACGTGCTTCTACAACGTACTCCTTCGTTTCAGCCAACGGTATCGTCGCGGCATCTGGCGGCGTACACACGAGTCGCCGGCGCTCTATTACAGAGGCTAGCACTGCCGAGGCGGGCGACCTCAGTGAGGATATAGGGGCGCTATGTCACTACGGAGGGCTCGGCAGAGCGGCTGACGCGGGAGGCGCTGTCGTCGCTAGCGCGCAGTCCGCAGCAGATCGAGTTGAGGAGGAACAGCAGTGGTAAGGAAGAAGGCGACAGAAATAAGCCCATAGCTGCCTTAGCGCATGGTGCTTCGCTTTATTTACGGTGTGAATGATTTCATAATTGTGTTGCCTAAGCAGTGACGCAATGTCAAAAAAACGTTTCAGGGACCCTTTAATGCTCAGACAAGTTGCCAGGCAGCTGCCAGAAACTTGAAAGGAGGATGCCTAAATCCTCTAGCAGACTCGATTATT
The DNA here is from genome assembly GCA_013339685.2 of Hyalomma asiaticum. NCBI lineage: Eukaryota > Metazoa > Arthropoda > Arachnida > Ixodida > Ixodidae > Hyalomma > Hyalomma asiaticum. The sequence continues at coordinate 104,628,373 of CM023481.1, read as the reverse complement.
CTAGGAACCATACCCGAAGGGGTTGCTAGGGGTGACGACGGCGGTAGGGTGGCTACAGTGGGGCAGGCAGGCAGGCACAGAACTTTATTTTTGTCCTGAGAAACTGCAGTTGGACGTCCCCTTTTAGGGGGATCCTGTAGCAGTTGCGGGCCGCTCCCACGCAGGGACAGGAAGACCGTGACCCTCCGCCCTCTCGCAGGCTCTCTGGACAGCCCGAAGTTGAACCGAAAGGTCGCCGCTTCTCAGGGCTTCCTCCCAGTCCTCTTCTTTGCTGAACTCTGTGTCACGTAACGCAGGACATTGCCAGAGCATGTGAGCTAGTGAGCAGCAAGCCTCTCCGCAGTTCGGACAATGCGGTTCAACGTTGGGCGAGAAGTTACTAAACCTGCCTCGCGAAGGGAAAGACCCCGTTTGGAGCATCCTGAAGGCCGAAGACTGCGGACGAGTGAGTTTAGGGTGAGGAAGTGGAAAGACCCTCCGAGAGAGACAATAATGAGTCACGATCTCGTGAAAAGTGAGGAGCGGGTCCCTGTACCTGTCAGCATCCCCGCCCGCGAATTCGCCGGGACCGCCGCGGTGAGTGAAACCTCGCGCACGGTCATGGGCAAACTCATTGGCGTTGGGGACATCGGGGTGTACGTTGGCCCCCATGTGGGCCGGGAACCATGTTATGGTGTGAAACCCGGCAGCCCCCTCGCTGCCGAGGATAGCTGCTGCCTCCCGCGAGATCGAGCCCGAGGCGAAAGCTCTGGCAGCGGACCGCGAGTCCGTGAAGACATTTGGACGCGATACGTCCATCATAGCTACAGCAATGGCAATTTGCTCAGCAATCGTTGCCGAAACGTTTCTAACCGACGCAGCACATAGGAGCTTGCCACTATGGTCGACTGAGACCACTGCAAAGCGATCAGAACGCCCGTACTGTGCTGCATCGACAAACGTAGCGATGTCCGGGCTGTCTGCAACTGACTTCAATAAGAAACGGGCCCGAGCTATGCGGCGTCCTACATTGTACTGCGGTGGGACATTCCTGGGAAGTGTAGCTACGGCAAATGTACCTCTGATAGAAGACGGTAGAGTCACTTCGTTCGCGAATCTGTGTAAGACCGCAAGCCAATGGACTCCAGCCAGCTTGGTTCCCTCGCCTCTCCTCCTCGTCACCTCTGCAATGTCATCCTAGGCTGCTCCGAACGTCGACGCTCCGCTCTCGCAGTCGCCGCAGTCCTCACCTTCATCGAAGACTCCGGGCTAACCGGGCGGTTTTAACCCCGCTCTACAGCTCGCTCCCTGCTGACTTTGACTCGGCTGGACTTCTGTGCGCGTGTGTGTGTCCTTCGAACTTTCTTCTTCCTTTCCATTCTTTCATACCCCCTTCCCCTTGAGTGTACCGGTTGAGGTGTCCTCTCCGGAGAGGCAGTTATCGTGCACTCCCCTCCCCCTTTCCACTTTTCTACAATAATAAAGAATCTCTCTGGGCACCGATTCCTGTTGAGGAGCCTCCCGCGCCCGAAAGTACCGGAAGGGTTGCCATGGAGACGACGACGCACCGTGCGCAGTAACCAATGTTGCCGGCGTCTGTACACGTATAGGAAAGGAGCGACTTCGTAGAAAAAAAATCTTCTGAATAATTTCTACTAAGTTTCTGGAGAAACCACTGCACGCTGGGACACTTCGAAAGGTACGCTTTCTGTCGAGCCAAAATATGGGAGAGCGATGGAGTAGACAGTTCCTTTAATCAGACAAGTTGCCAGGCAGCTGCCAGAAACTTGAAAGGAGGATGCCTAAATCATCTGGCAGACTCGATTATTCTAGGAACCATACCCGAAGGGGTTGCTAGGGGTGACGACGGCGGTAGGGTGGCTACAGTGGGGAGGTGTGTAGAGCGGCCGCTCCAAGCTGGCCCCAATCCGCTATCCCGCTGTGGTGGCGCTGTCGTCAGGGCGCATGATGCATCCTCTGCGTCTTTTTGCTTTTCGGCCTTGTTATGGTGGTTAGCGCTGTGTTCGTGCTTTATTCGTTCTTTAACAAACTCTTTACCAACTTGAATATTGATCATCAGTGTTGCCATAATGCAACCACTCTTCGATAAGCGCCCCGCCTTCGTGTTCTAATGGCTATGGCACTCGGCTGGTGATCCGAATATCGCGGGATCGAATCCCGGCCACGGCGGCTGCATTTCGATGGAGGTGAAAAGTTGAGGCCCGTGTAAGACCCGTGTTGAGGCCCGTGATCGCGGAAGGCGACCTCTCCGAGTGAGGGAAACGCCGCTGGCTGTTCCCACCTCCCATTCTAGCCACCCTAACGACGCATCATGCCGAGTAACCATTATTGTCGGCGTCCGTACACTTAGGAAAGGAGCAACCTCGTAGATTAAAAATTTGTTTTAATAATTTCTACTCAGTCCCACTAGCGGTGGGTTCCTGGTCAACAAGAACATTGCTGGCAACATAGCATTAACGAGAGGGTAGCAGGTTTTGTAATTAAGCTTAATAAGAGGTACAAATTGAAGGTGGTACAGGGCTGTGCTCCTACATCCAGCCATGACGACCAGCTAGTTGAACGCTTCTATGAAGATGTGAAATCGGCAATGCCTAAAGACGCAGTACATTATTGCGATGGGAGACTTCAATGCTAAGGTAGGCAAGAAGCACGCTGGAGACAAGGCAGTCGGGAACTATGGCGTGGGTTGTAGGAATGACAGAGGGAACTTATTAGTAGCTAGTTCGCAGAGCGGAATAATCTGCGCATCATGAACACGTTCTTCCGTAAACGGGAGAATCGGAAGTGGATGTGCAGAAGCCCGAATGGTGAACATAAAAATGAAATAGACTTCATACTATGCGATGACCCTGGCGTCGTGCAGGATGTGGAACTGCTCGGCAGAGTTAGGTTCAGTGACCACAGGATGGTGAGATCTCGAATTGGGCTAGATTTGAGGAGGCACCGCAATGTACGAAAGAAACCGATCAATGAACTAACAGTGACGTAATGTCGAAGAATTCAGGATAGCGCTGCGAAACAGATATTCAGCTCTAATAGAGCAAGCAGACATTTGCGTTCAGGAAGTCAGCGATAATCTCACACGCATTGTCAAGGAGTGTGCAATAGAAGTAGGAGGTAAGATCGGTAGACAGATTACTAGCAAACTTTTCCAGGAAACGAAAGACTTGATTACAAAACGGCAAGGCATGATAGTATCTAATGCAACTGACGGAATAGAACTAGCGGAGCTTTCGTAGTTAATAGGCGTGAGACAGCCGACATACGAAAGCATAATATGGAGCGGATTGGGCATGCTCTAAAGAACGGAAGTAGCCTCAAAGCGCTGAAGAGATGTCTAGCAATAGGCAAAAATCAGACGTATGCATTACGAGACAGGCAAGGCATGTGATCACGAATAGGGGTGAGATAGTTACAATAGCCTAGGGACCTTATTTGTCAGTCAAGTAGCGCCAGCTTTGGATGGTAAACAGAACAAGCAAAACAGCGTGATCTATGTCCTGTGAGAATCCGGCAGCCGCTCGCTCGATAAACTGTCGAATTGTCACGGGTGCTTTAATGTCGAAGATTCATCAAAGCTAAAGCAAATAAAACCGTTAGTTAGCAACTCGAGGGCTACATAGCGCGCGACCACTCAAGATTCGAAGCGGACGGCATACGCTCCGGGTGGTCTGCTGCGCGTGCGCATGCAATGTTTACACCCGGTATTCCGCTCTAAGCAAAGTTCTTTGCGCATTGTGGTTTTGGGGACACGCAAAAATTCCCTATTCCCACTTCTATGCTTCCATGTCTGCGCGCTTAGCTGCAGAACCCGTGAAAATACACCATCTCCCCGAAGGGGACAATGGGGTGATGCGGAGCATCGCTGGGAGTTTCAACGGTGCATTTAACGGCGGTGTTTACAGGTTTGCAGTGTTTTCGGTGTTACGTTTGCGGTGAACCTTGCGTGTTATTATCTTGTTAACTTGGTTCGTTACCACGCATAGCGTGACCGTTGTCAGAGTGTGGGTTGATGCTGATGCGTACTTGCGTCAACCCACTCGCTGACGGAACTGTTGCTTCCATCACACAACACCACCAACTTCTTTCATCGGAGATACTACTGAAGCGAAGCGCGAGCGCGCTCTCTACCCGCTTTATTTATTGCAGTAGCTGTTGGAGAGAGGGAAGGGAGAGGAGAGTCGCGCATGCGTAGTGTGAGTGCGGACGGATGGATGGATGGATGGATGGATGCTATGAGCGTCCCCTTTGTAACGGGGCGGTCACATGTGCACCACCAGGCTCGTAAGAAAATTTAAGAACTTTTCTTTCTCTCTCTCTCTTTAAGCGGGTAGAGAGCCGCGCGCGCTCTCTACCCGCTTTATTTATTGCACTTGAGCTTCGCCCCTGAGAGCCTCTGCGCATGCGCAAGCTGCGAGGAGGAAACAGAGGAGGATTGCTCTTTGTTGCCGGATGTGACGTTGCACTGTTTCTTATTAGGGGCGAAGCTCCTCTTAGTCTAACCTTGTCCTGCGTCAGGCGTAACCGGTGTGCCGGGAGGCACGCGCTCGCCCTCGGCGCGTGCCTCCCGGCGCGTGCCTCTCTCTCTCAAGGTGTTCGCGTCTGCTCTTCGCGACAAGACGTGCGTTTTCGAGCTCCCGCTTTCTTCCTTGTTTACTGTAATTTCTTAATTCATCTCTTCCCCTCCACGACAGCACCATGTGTGCAGCTCCGCTGGGGGCTAGTAGGAGGATGAAGGGGAAGGAAACTCCTTTCCTTTATCCACTTCTTTTCTTTTTTTTCTGTTCTCTGCTTTTAGTAACCCTCGCTTTGTTCTCCTACCATGTTTTATTCCGTCCTCATCTCCCTTGATGTCGTCATGACCCCCTTCGTGCGCGGTCATCACCACCTCCTTTGATGGCTGACCTGCCACCGGATTTCCCGCCCGGCTACGCGCTCAGCGGCACTTCCAACCGCTCGCGTGCCTACGATCTGCTTCTGAAAGAGGCAGGCGAAATCATGCGCCTCGACGCGAGCAAGTTGCCACTGTCCCCGCGACGCCGCACGCGGCGCACCAAACGAAGGACCCCCGTCCGTCATCGCAAGCAGGGTCTGACAGCGAAAGCAGCTTCGGCGACCACGGAGTCCCTGCTAAACAGAGAGCTTCCTGGCCAACTTTGTTTTGCCCGACCCGCCATTGCCGCCAGCAGGGGAGGCCAAGGAGGCCGCCACAGCCAACGTGAGCACTCCACTACTAACTCCACCAACCACCCGTGACTCGCCCGACCCGCCATTGCCGCCGCCTGAGGACGCCGAGGAAGCCGCCGCGGCCATCTTGACTGCTCCTGCACCAACCACCCGTGACTCACCACCACCGGTTCCGCGCGAGCTAGTTTTCCGGGAGGAGGTGGAAAACACGCCAGACCAGCGGGAGAGTGATGGCACTAATCCTTCCTTCTCGTCTGCTCCCTCCTCGCCTTCGATATCGTCTGACGTCAGCGCCAATCAGCTGATCTCGGCGGCCCCTCCCAACGCTACTGCTCAGGGCGCCTCATCATCTCCGTCACAGCCGAAGGAAAAGGGAAAGGAAGGTACACGTGCTCGCCCCAGCTGTGTGCTCGGACCAGCACCACCACAAGCTGATGAAGAGTTCCCACCCCTTCCGCCGACTGGAGCTCCTAGCGGCACGCAACCGACTTCGTTCCTGCGCGAGTCCAGGGCACGCGGCCTGCCCCTTCACCTGCCATCGGATCTGCGTCACCCTCCCGGCCTCCTTCTGCCCGGAGCAACACGGTTCTCTTTCGCCCGGTCGGCCGGAGGACGACCTTTCGCCCTGTGACACAGGAGGCGATCTCGGCGTTTCTGGCGCCGATAGACGGTGTCCTGCGGGTTCGTGTCAATTTCCGCAGGAATGTGGTGGCAGTTGACGTCCCCGTCGGAACATCGCTGGGTCCCCTCCTCGCCGTCAACGATATATGTGGTGTCGCTGTCCACGCCAAACAGGCGTCCACAAACTCGTGCAGCGGCATCATCTATAATGTAGACCTCGCATTCGACGAGGCGGAGATTCTTAACAACATCCGCTCGCGGCTCCTGGTGACTGAGTGTTCCCGCGCCGGCCGCAGTGTGGTGGTGTGCTTCAGCGGGACAACGCCGCCAACCGACGTGGAGCTCTACAAGCAGCGCCGAGCAGTGCGTCCTCGCCGTCCCCGGCCAGCCCAATGTGATCGCGGTGCACGCTACGGTCACACAGAGCTCACGTGCACATTGGGTCAGCGTTGTCTCCGCTGCGGGGGGCCCCAGCCGCCCACGGACTGTACCGCAGCGACGCCGAGGTGCCTGTTCTGCGGCGGCGGACACCTCGCCACCGAACCACGCTGCCCCCGGTGGCTGGAAGAGTGGCGGATTCTTGAAGTGCGCGCGAAATCCGCCGCGCAACTCTCGCGCCGTGAGGCACTCGCCATCGCCAGGCTGGCCGCCCCCGACGCCCCTGCACCACGCCAGCCCGTCCAGCAGGGAGTAACGGCGGTCACCACCGGCAAAGCACGCCCGCCCGCGAGCCGACGCCTGAACCCGCCACCGCCGGCCGCAGCGCAACGAACAGGAAGGAGGCCGCCCTAGCCGTACTCACGGCTGCAGTCTCGGCTGCCATGGATTTCCTTCCTCCAGAATCTCCCGTTCGCTCGCTGTGTGCTGCAGCGCTGGCCACGCACCACGCACTCTTCCCCAACCATGGCGAGTAGTCGTCGTGCACCGAGGCAGCGCATACTGCAGTGGAACTGCAATTCGCTGCGCCGCCGACAAGCCGAGCTGGCGGCGTGCCTTCCCCTGCGCGACTACGATGTCCTAGCGTTACAGGAGACGTATGTCCGTGCGGAGGAAGTATCGCTGCCTGGCTACATCGGCTACAGCAGCCCCACTCAGTGTGTGCTGGGGGAGTGCAAGGACGCTCCATGTCTCGATAGCACACACCCTCCTGGGAAACCCCGTGCCGCTCCGTGCGCACTCGCCCATGCCCTAGTGCCAACGGCGAACTTCTGCAGCTCAACAGTGGATTGCGTGGCCGCCACAGTGCGCGTTGGCCGTGTGGACACCTCTGTTGCGAATGTTTATGTTCGCCCAGTGACCAACTTGCTTAGTTTTAAGTAATGACCGTCGTCTCGCATATCTGTAACTTGCGATCGGAAATGGCAGGTTCAACAATATTTTCGAAGCAGTGTTGGGAGAATTCCTCTGGCAGTGCTTGTGCACTAGCTACCTAAATGTGCCAGACATTTTTATTTGCGCTTTTTGGGCGTGGTCATCGAAGGTGAGGTGAGCGTAAACGGGCAGTCAGAACTTTCAGCTTTCAAACGTTATAAGGATGGCGGCGCTCGGTGGGAGAAAAGGCGAGAGACGACCCGCATAAACACCGTTTGCGCTTGCGATTGCGCTCGCGAATCAGTGCTACTTAAAGAAATGGCGGCGTGTCTCGGTTATCGGCCATTAAAAGTGCGCTCTACGTACGCTTCCAACAGCTGCAGCACTCGTGCTGTTAAAGCTGCCTTGATCGCGAGTGTCAGCGGCGATGCCGATGAACCCGGTGTAGTTACGTCTAGCTAGGTGATAGGCTAGTATCGGAAGAGAGCACACCGGCGTTTTCTTGTGACATGGTCGGGCGAGTACTGCGGTGTAGCCACCGCGGTGGGCAGCTACTGCTCTCGATCACGCGAGTTTCCCGACTTCTCGTTTGCACGCGGACTCTAGATGCCAGAAAACGTATCATCCGATCGTAGTTGGACGATAAATCGAACGTTGGTGCCGAATAATTATATTTTCCGGGAACGTATTAACCGGAAGAAAGGAAACGTAACTACGAGAAAAGTTCGTGTTTTCGCGATCGCGAACGTTGGAACCGGGAAATCGTATCAGTCGGGAACGTATCAGCGAGGTTCTACTGTATATGCTTGAGATGGTAGAGGAATGCGTAAGAACTGCAGTGCAGTGCCAATCAAGAGGCACAAATTATCCTACGAGACCTACGACAGCCGTTTCGTGCTCCGTGGGATTTCGAAACCGCATGAGCGCGCAGAAGTTAGAGCACAGCAAGGGCTTGACCGCTCGAAACTCTCAGCGGCACACTCACCTGCGTTTCTTATGAAGCTTGCACACAACGGGTGGCTCTGATGCTGTTGTAGCACGGCCGCCGTCGTAGTCGCACTCGAAAAAAGGCGCGAATGTGCTCGGCGCTCGTTTCTTTCGAGCTGGCGCGAGGAAAAACTCATCTGCGTTCGAGAGTACGGATTTCAAAAAAGCAAAAAATAAGCAGACATGCAACGTCACATCCGCCAACAAAGAGCAATCCTCCTCTGTTTCCTCCTCGCAGCTCACGCATGCGCAGAGGCTACGGAGCCCTCAGGGGCGAAGTTCAAGTCATAGAGTTAATAATATACTCTATGGTTCGAGTATTTATTGCAGCATCTGTTGGAGAGACGGAAGGAAGAGGAGAGTCGCGCATGCGTAGTGTGAGTGCGGACGCCGGACGCGTAACATACCCGCGAGCAAGAGATGCTCCACATCTAAAACGTTGCGCAGTATGGCCGTATGCGCCGGCCTCTCGAAATCTTGCATGCAAGATTTCGAGAGTTTAAATAAGCAACAGCACAGCAAAGCAAAGTCGTATTAACAATTGATAACGTAAAAATGCAAGGTTCGCATACTTATACAAACAATAAATTTGCAATTAAAATTATAAAAACCATAAAATTATAGAGCCGGGATACACAATATAACATAATACAAAGCAGAATGGCAGAGCTTAGGTTGGCTTTCTAAAATGCATTTAAATAAAAGAAGATGTTATTATCGTTGCAAAATCGTTTAAACCGACTCTAAAGCGGAACATATATATGTTTCACTGAAGGCATTTTTCTGCAGTATTATGTATGTGCATTTTTGTGGGTCCTACAACAATCAACGCATTCCCATATTAAAATGAAAGGGAGCTTTGGAAAAACTGCTGTTCTTCAGACAGTGACAATGTCAATAAAGCCTGCTTTTGTTGTGAGTGCACGCAACCACAGGCAACGCGCCCTTTATTTGATTTCAACATTGGTGCTTTACTTGGAACGGGCGAGGAGTTCTTTGTCTTATGTGCAACACATTCCTTTTTTTTTTTTCGAGAGGGAGGGGGGATGAGGGAGGCTTCCGATGTGTACCGGCTAGCTGGTTTCTCGTGTAAGTGTACACTGCAAAAAAGGTGGGGAAACGCGCTCGTTATGCGGTACGATGTGCTAGGCTATTTCAGGCTGCAATACAAGTGAGTTTTAGTATATCGGAAAGCAGCAAACGTAAAGATTTAGCGTTAAGGTTAACGTTACGGTAAAGCTGGGTGCACTTAGTGGCACAAACTAGACTTTTAGTATAGCGGAAGAGAGCGAAACGCTAAAGCTAACGCAAAGGCATGTACGGCGACAACTACACCTTAAAACAACTCTTATTAAATCTCTAAGTGCGCAAATCATTGAGCCAGTATCGTGTAAGTGTGTTGTTAGTGCTGTGTCGGCAGACCTGAAAAACATCGCTTCGTTTCAAAATGCCGCCACCGAGTCTCCTTTCTGACCCGTACTGCCTGTCATTTCGAAGTTGCGATGACATAGGAGCGCTTAATTTATACTTTGGAAACCAGAGAAGCTACGCAGGCGGTCCATGTCGTCGAGGCTATGCCGTATACGAGAAATTTCGCCGAAATTCCCGCTTTGAGAAGGCGGATTTTCCACCTGTCATCAGGGCCCCGGAGCTCCTGCAACATTTCTCCAGTGCCCAGGGGGTGCGCATCCGTGCATGTGCCTGCGAAGGCTGGCTTATCCAAGTCGCCTTTGTGACTGAAGGAATACTTCGCCAAACAATACTGTCATTTCAAGCATTATACATACAGTAATGCACCACACTACTCGTCTCAGCTTGAAACAGCCGATGTACAAAAAGAAAAAAAAAAGCCCCGGTGGCAGTGCCGCCATCTCGACGAGACTACCGTAAACGTGAAAGTGACATGGCCTCTGAGATTTCGAGCGCCGGCACGCGCAGTCTCGAAGGCCGTGAAAGCGAGTGCACTCACATTTTAAGCCTTGCGTGCCGCTTACTGAGAGCGTATCTTGAAAACGGCGACACATTGTCACCAATACACGGCTGGCGAAGCTTAATTGGCCAAACCTAAGGCAAATAAGAACATGAGCGGGTAATGAACGAGCTTAACAATGCAGGCCGATGTCCCGACAGATCTGAAGCGAGTGGTCTCACTTCGACTGACGCCGCCATCTTGCCAGCCGTACGGGTCCCTTTGCGAGCGTTAGCGTTGAACGATATCTTCCGAAAATAGCGTAGGCACGTAAGGGTATCGTATACGTTAACGTTCTGCGCATGCGCGGTGTGTTCCACGGTAACGTTAACCTTACGCTAAATCTTTGCGTTTGCTGCTTTCCGATATACTAAAACTCACTACAGTCGGCGGCAACTTCGATGCCAATAATGTCAAATAATATTTATTTGCATTAAAATTTTTGAAAGGGGGGGGGGGGTATAACAAGGAATGAAAAAGATAATCCTGGGCGCGACGGAGAGGCACCAACGCGCACGCGGAACGCCTGCCAGCCATCCGCCCGGGAAGATTGGTCGACGCCAGCGCCACCGCATCATTCCACGCTAAAACGGCCGCGCCCAGGCAGGCGCTCGCGCCACTCAAAAGTTCTAGTACACTCTAGTATGGGAGTCTGTCCGTTTGAGCGCTGCGGTGCTGCTTAGCTAGTACGTGAGTCCGCCGTTTGCATGTTTGTGTGGCGCCCTCTCGCGGACACGGCACGAAACAAGCTGTACGGCGTCGCGCGGAACCTGTCGTGCGCTACAGCAGCGTTTCTCTATGGCACAACATGGTCGGACAGCGACACACACAGTGAGCGTTGCGGTTATTTTCGATTTGAAACGCTGTACGAATTTCTGGGAGGCCTCTCTGGCATGGTGAACACTTACAGCGAAAAGAGCCGACGAAGAGAAAGCCTTGGGTGTCTAAAAACGTCCAAAATGCCGGCCGAACGGGAAGGGCACCGAAGCGAGCAGACGTCGCTCGCTGGTCAGTTGAGGGGTGGAATCCGGTTTGGTTGAGACCGCATGGGTAAAAGAAAAAGGGGTGGGGGGTGACTTCTCGTGAAAGCGCATGGCACCTGCCCCTGCATCCAACACAGCCCGTGGGCCTCCCTCCCACAACGTCAGAAACAATACGGCCTCCCCTCTGAACGTTCTGGCTAAACTCGCTTGTGCATGCCGTAAAGGACAGAAAGGCTCTCTTGACTCTTTATATTTTTGCTGTCTTTGTTACTTACATTCCCCTTTTCCGTCTTTCCTTGCGAAAACGAAGGCGTATATTCTTGGTGCTGGTTCACGGACGTATGTTCTCTTCAATGCGCGAAAGTCTGGCAGTGAGAGCAAAATCTACACGAGTCGTAGGGCAGCGTTTCTTTAAGCATGGAGCCGCCTGGGAATGCTTACGTACCTGGCGGTTTCTTTACCGTCGCGAACGGCTGGACGACTGCGCCGGGATCAACGAAGACACCAAGCGAATCGCAAATTAATGCCTTCATAGCACCGTGTGGGTCGCAGTATTCGCGTCAGACAGCGATATGGGCGCCTCACAGCCTTGATCCATGCCTACCGGAGCTGACGATCGCGCTTCGCCGATGGGAAGCGGAAAAAATTAATTTTGCCGCCCGGAACTCTTCGAGAGGTGCACCCGTAAGCGGCACATGTAGATGGCATAGCGCAAATGGAACCAGTCTTTAAACTTTTCTTTTTTCGGTGTCTGCGGCAGTGGCCGTCACTGCTCCCGCTACGAGTGCCGTGGGTCACGGCTACGCGACGAGGACGACGCAAAAAGCGCGATCGCACGGAAACACCGCTCGCTTCTCATCGACGTTCGGTTGAAGAGTGGCATTGTATGCCACTATGCCAAGGGCAAGCTTTCTGGGGAAAAAAAGACAAAAAAGAAAAAGAAGCGGCATACTCTTAGTTCAACGACATAGCCCACACTGACTGTGGGAACGCAGCATGAAAACACCCAGCAGTAGCGCACCCAGGATCTCTGCCAGGGGGGAGGGGGGGGTTCAATTTTTCACGAAGGGCCGGGCATGCGATTACACAGTTGCTGCGTGTGTAAAAAAAGTAAATAAAATGCCAAATAATACTAACATCAATGATGATGATTATTTTATTATTTTTCGGCGTTTTGCAGAGACATTAGCGCCACATTCTTCCAGGACATAGGAGCAGTTACGGAGTGGGAGGGGGGTTAGGTCGGCCTCAGGGGGGGTTACAACCCCGAACCCCCCCCCCCCCCGTCGGTGCGCCACTGGCACCCAGGATCGACCCCTGTAGGGCGTGCTTGCGGTACCACGTGCACAGACAGGTCAAACCCCTCAGAAGCAAGTTTACACCGCTGTGCCCAAGCTCACGCTGTCTGCACAAGAAACGCGAGGATCGCTTTTGCTGACTTTTTATGTCTTGTTATTTGTTTTTCTCTACGTCCCCTTTCCGTTTCTCCCTTCGAAAATAAAGCAGTCGTCATGGTGCGCTGAAAGTGAACGGACGTGTCGTGCCTTTTTCAACTCTCCGAAGTTTCTCTAGAGATAACTAAAGCTCAATCCGCGTAAGGTTTGCTGCCAGTAGCGTTTGTTCAAGCCACTGAGCACCAGCGTACATGACCGTAGTCACGAACGGATGTACAGCGAGGCCAGGATCAATGAAAACGCTAAGCGAAGCGTAACTGATGGAATTCATGGCAGCAACGAACGAGGAATATTCGGGGATGAGGTGTGTGTGCGCGATCCAAAGTTTAATGAGTTGAACCCCACGTCAACTCACGGACTTATGTGAAGTATTCGTCCTCCATCATCGGGTACAAGAGGCAACGTGCTGGATATAACACCTCTATCTTGCAGGGTAAGATTTTTCGTTATTGTGATGATCCGAGTGACCATGCGCATTGCCGGATGTCTGCTTTTTCCTATTCGTGTCATTATTACAACAAAAAAAAAATTGGCCGCGTATCTCCGTGCTTCGCTGCAAATGTCGTCGAAAGACGATAGCCTTCTACCGGCCGTACTACATGAGTTCCGGTTCGCGTGTTTCTATTTCCCCGAGGAGTTGCGCAAGCGAGAGGGAAAACGAAGAGACGCGAGGAGAGAAAGGGACCGGGCGGAGTGGCGGGCGGCCGTTCCGCTGCCTTGTGCTACCCGTTCGGCGCGAGCGTGAGACAAGGGCGCCATCTGGCCATGGTTTCGGGAAACGCAAGAAGCTTGCCTAGTACGCAGAACTGCGTAGGAAACGTCCGCTTTTGCGCATCCTAACAAACACTAGGGTCCTTAGAATTACGCATCTATGTATTTTCTACTAAAGGAACACACCGTCTAATACTTGCGTATTGATGTTGCGCCTCAGATATGCGTAATATTTGCTTTTTGGCCGACTGTGTTCAGAAGTATGAAGGTGCAACGACAAGTGCAAGCTGGGTGGTCGTTGAGGAAGGGGTTCACCTTTCGCAGCAGGACAGACACACACACACACAGACAGACCAAAATTTCTGCGTTGAAGTATCCCAAGAAAGACTATCGTCTTTAAAACTGTTTGACTACGGGAGTTCGGAGCAATGGTTTCACTGAAATACAAGCTCTGATGTGTTCGGCGCACGTTCATCGTGGCTAAGGCCGTGTCAGATACGCGGCATTTGCCAGCCTGCACCGTACGACGATGTGAGAGAACTTCATGTTATCAAAAATGTGTTGTCTGGATGGCGTACCGGCCCAGCTGGCGCCGAGTATCATTACTTTCGGTAACGGGTACACCGTTCCGCACTGCGCGCAGCTTGCGTCGTCTGCTACGATGCCGTACGGGTCGTTTGCGCCGGATTCGGCGCATGCGCACTCGGACGATGCAAAAGGCGGATTGATCAATAGATGGCGCGGAGGCGCTCGCTGCGTGCTCTAGTGCGATAGGAGAGCGCTAGATGGCGACACACAGTGAATCAGAATATTTTATGGGACATAATGAAAGAGGTTGGTATAGGGGATGACTGTATAGAGCTCTTAAAGGAAATATACAGTGGAAATACAGTTTGTGTGGAATGGGAAGGTATGGCGAGTAATGGTAGAATGGAGGCCGTCGATATAGGTAAAGGGTTGAGGCAGGGATGCCCGTTGTCCCCACTATTATTCATGCTTTACATGAGGAGAATGGAGAAAGCATTGGAGATGAGCAATATTGGTTTTAAGCTGTCACACAAACAGGTAGGCATAGTGGTAGAACAAAAGCTCCCCTGGTTGTTTTATGCAGACGATATTGTGCTATTCGCAGACAGTCGAACAGATTTGCATGGTCTGGTTAATATACGTGGTCGGGAAAGTGAATGTTTAGGACTAAAATTTAGTGTGACAAAATGCGGTTGGATGATATATCAATGACAGCAACGATCAGACCATATCAGTACAAGGCGAGGAGATACCCAGAGTACAAATACCTCGGGATATGGATAAATGATGGGAATAGATACCTAGAAGTAGAGTTACTGTATATGCTACCTTTTAGCATATACAGTAACTCTACCTAGAAGTACAAGAAAAAGCTATGAAAGTTAAAGAAAGAGGAACTCCGCAATAATGAAGCATAGAGCGCTGTGGGGTTACAACAGGTACGAGGTAATTTGCGGTTTGTGGAAAGGTGTAACGGTGCCAGGACTTACATTCGGAAACTTAGTGGTGTGCATGGGGTCAGAGGTACAATCAGCGCTGGACGCGAATCAGAGGACAGTCGGACGTCTCGCATTGGGAGCCCATGTGAAGACCACAAATGAGGCTGTTAAGGGGGATATGGGATGGATATGGGATATAGGGAAGGGAAGCTCAGAGTAAAGTTAGGTACGAACAGAGATTAAGGAATACGAAGAAAGTAGATGGGCAGCGAAAGTATTCAGATATTTGTATAGGGAGAACGTACTCATAATGGAGGAAGAGAACTAGGAGGCTTACTAGTAAGTATACAGCCAGTAATGAAACGGATGGGACGAAAAAGAGCGTTAAGAGCATGGTCAGAGCGGCGGAGAACTCGGATTGGATAGCAAGAATGGAGAAGAAACCGGCATTGAACAACTACCGAAAAGGGAAAGACGAAATCAAGAGAAAAATTTTACGATAATTCAGAGGGCAGCGCTTTACTGTTTGAGGCAAGGTCCGGTTGCCTGAGAACCCGAAGTTACAGAGCGAAATTCAATAAAGAAGGGGACACATGTACGTGCTGTGGAAAAGCCAGGGAAACGACAGATCATATTTTGATTGAATGTACAGATGTCCACCCAGGTGTAGCTGTGGACACTACCCTACAGGAGGCCATGGGTTTCAGGAGTAACAGGGGAAAGCTGAACATGCCGGCGATAGAGATAAGTAAAAGGCGCTTAGAGCATTGGTGGCGCAAAAGTATGGAGCAAACAAAAGCGCAAGGTAGTTCGGGTAAGATTGTTTCATCACAGAGGAACGATAATAGATAAAATAAATAGACGAGGAGAAAAATTAGTTCTGAAAATATGTGTGATTCGGGAAAAGAAATGTTTGTAGAGGAAACAGAAATAAAGCTAGAGCTTGGTGGCCCGGCTACCGCCCCGTTATAAAGGGAACGCTCCTAATGTCCTCCACTAGAGTTACCGTAGGTCCGCCATCTTGGCCAGCAAGCAACCAAAGCTATGCGGCGAAGCCATGCTCAGTTTTTGCAGGCGGCATGCCCGACCGAACATGGGCAGTTTTCCAACGCTCGTAGACCGCTTTGAAGCCTAATAGCAAATAAAACGTAGCGACAGCTTAGTGACGAGGCAGATTAAAGGCGTTGCTCTTGACACGTGGCACAAATACATAAATGTACAACCGGTCATTTTGCGTTCCGACAGAAATGCTGCAGGGCTAATCTCTAGCCACTGAGAAAACGTGACTGAAAAATAACACTTTCTCAGCACTTCGAGTTGTCTCGCAACATACGCGTCTTGAAATCAATGCTCGGAACGCGCTCCAACGCAGGCAAAGTTCCGCTCGGTTCGCTTGAACTTGAGCGGCGAACGCGCCGCTCCAGCGAACTTCAGCGGCGGCGCCGAGAAGCACAAAAGTTGGCCAAACGTCGCCTTCTCTGCAATGCTCGGTTGCTTCGCAGCTGGCGGCGTTTGGAAAACAGACGCGCAACTCTTTATGCTAGCATAAATATACAGTAACTCTATTTGTCACGTCCTTGATGATGTACCGGGCAAGATTTACGGAAGATTCATGGTTTTTACCGATGAACTCCGGAGCTTCGCCCACTCATCATCATTCACTCCGTGGATATGCGTGGATTTTTTTTTTTTTTTTTTTTGGTGGCAGCCGCCCTGACAAGTCGGAGGTCAGAAAAGCTCATAACTGACAGTGTGGCGCGCTCTTGCTGCGCGTTGTTTGTTGACATGGCAACGGCGTCACCCCTACACTGGAGCAAACAAGCAACCATGGCGCACAACCTTTCCATCGGCACTCTCGCACCGGCGAGCCGGAACCTGTTTTTGTCGTCTGCTAGCGCGCGGAGAGGACTCTCCGCGCCACGCTCCCCTTCGTTGGGCTGTTTGTTGCGCCGAGCCGCCCATACGTTTTGCCGTGCTTGGACGGTGCGCGCGCTGTTTTCGCTCACTGGAGCGATTTAAAATGTCCTTTAACAACAGCCTATCGACAGGGCATCATTGCATTGTTTACGGTTGCACCTACAACCAGAAGAATAGAAATGCTGCACGTAAACATATGTGCAGCAAGCACAACGTTACGCAGGAGGAGTGCGGCTACGCACTCACTGACGTACGTACTCGTGCCAAAACGCCGCACCGCTCATGTTCCCACGCGGTCTAACGCTGATGTCGCCAACACCCCCTGAACCCTAGTCAGTGCCGTTCTTAGCATATGGCACGAATGTCCCAGATTTCTTCTTTCATTAATTCTCTCTCCCTGATCGATTAGCTTGAACTACGAGAGCTAAACACGTTTCGCAGTACTACCAAAGCAAGCAAGGAGTACGGACATTTCTTTTCTTTCTTTTTTTGTTGCTCTTGTCCTTGCTGCTGTACGCCTCCGGCCTGTGCGACGAGCTTTTCACTTGATCATTGACTTTCAGTCTGTAGCAGCAGCCAAGAAACGGTCTGTCTTCTTATATGAGCTGCTGTACGCACATTCCCGGAACCTTTGTCGTTTGTTGGACGGGGGCTCTACGCTTCTTTCTCAGCACTCCCTATTTCGTCTTTCTAGTGTGTGCTGGTACTTCCTTCAAAAAAAAAAAAAGTGGCGAGCTCGACCGAAGTAGATAATGAACTCGGCTGCGAAGACGGATCCGAATGATTGCTTCTTAACCATGAGTGCGATAAATGGGAAACCCGATTAGAACAAGAAAATCCAGGTCTCACGCACCTTGGGAGCCGAAGTTACGCCAAGATGCCAGCGAGGTTTGTATTAGCCAACGTTATTCATTACAGAGAAAGTCAGCACATAATAGCTGACAGTTGAAGGAACTCTAGCCAAGAATAGCTATTTAGCGCTGGTTTCAATGAGTAAATGCCGCACCGCAAAATTTTTACGATGTTATGCACACAGATATACGTGTGGCATTCTATCACACCTTGTTAAAGTTTACTTGCTTTATTATCAGTGTCCGAACGCCGTTGCACTACAGTTTTTCTTTATGTTGAGTAATGATGATCTCGTGCTTACGATCATGTCGTGTCATGAACATTATTATAAAATATCACATCCCTCGAGCTGTACTTTTAGTTTGACACCTATTTCAACCCTCATAAAGCTTTGATGTTGTCATAATCGTGTCGTGCCATGACCATATCGTGTCATGAAAAAGAGTAACTCATATCACATCTCCACCTGTGCCTTTCGTTTTACAACCGGTATCCAACCCCCTTTTGCATAATGATGCTCATGTCATTTCATGTAAGCGATGTCATGAACATCACATCCATCGAGGTTTACTTTTCCTTTGACACCCATCTTCACCGCCTTCCGTTAATTTTCGCTCTGTGATGCTCATGTCATATTACGTATTTCATGTCATGAACATGACTAACTCGTATCGCCTCTCTCGATCTATATCTTTCGTTTGGCACCGATCTTGACCCCTTCCCGTTAATTTTTGCTTCGTCATGCTCATGTCATATCATGTATTTCATGTCATGAACGTGACTAACTCGCGTCTCTGGACCTGTATCTTTCATTTGACACCCATCCTGACCTCCTTCCTTTACATTTGTTTTTGCAGAGTCATGCTCATGGCATGAGCACATCATGTCATGAACGTGACTATGACCAATATTACATTCTTCAACATACACCTTTTGTTTGACATCCATATCGATCCCTTTCCAGTGGTCTTATGTTTGCAGAGTCACGCTCATGTCATAGCATGACCTGAGCACATCATGTCATGAACGTAACTACGACCAATAATACATTCTTCGACATGCACCTTTTGTTTGACACCCATCTCGATCCCCTTCCAATAATATTATGTTCCCAGAGTCATGCTCATGTCATAGCATGACATCAGAACATCATATCATGTCATGAACGCGACTATGACGAATATCACATCCTTCGAGATGCACCTTTCGTTTGACACCCATCTCGACCGGCTTCTTACAGTTTCAAGCTTTTCCTTGTATTAAGTGTCATTAATTACATGATTTGCAAAATCAGGTCATTCTTTGTGATTTGGTAATTATCACGGTAAACTCTCATTATCACAACTGCTAACCTAACTTGTGTGACTTGCAAACATTAGTTAGCGATTTTTAATCACTGATTTCTGGACACGCTTACTTTCATAGTCATGAACATGACTCAAAGCCTTGCTATTATGCTGATTATGCCTGAGTCATGTCCAGCCTTAAATTAAGTGTTCGTTTGATATATTGTGTTACATGATTAGTCATTTATTTCTCAAGGTATCGTTTCTTCTGATAACTTTCCATAATTTTGGAACCACCTTCTTTTAAGGACACTGACTGAAACATTGAGGTTGCTCTCGTTGAGACTTTTCTTGCCTTAATGAGTGGCACTATTCTTAGCAAAAGCAACAGTATTCCTATTATGAGGCGAGTCATTTTACAACAGTAACTCAAACAAAGAAAAGGCGACACGGTACCCGGTTTCCCAGTTTTACTGCTACCAACCGGCTCCGCTGATCCCGCCTCTGCCCACGCAACAACACGTAAAACAATGCCGATGGCAACTGTCCTGCTAATCAATCAGATCCTACACACTCACAAATGAACCTACTTAACGATTCCGTGATGTCTACAAAGAGTGAAAGCAAGATCTTGCTGAAACACACACAACGAATGCACGCGCCCACACGGAGAGCCCGGCGAGCAAACAGCCCAATATGGCGCCGCCGCTAGACGTCGCTAGCGGCTTTTCATGGCGGCGCCCAGGAGGGCTCTATTGGAAAGGTCTATAGAGGCTTCTTCTACGTAGGTGCCCAATCGCTATGGCACACGCGGAAAGTGAAATGCGGTCACCTGGCCCCGCGAAACTCGAGTTATCTGCATTTTTTTGCTTGCATTGTGAACTTTATAACTTCGCACTGCCTGCTCCTAAAGCTGTCATTCTTGTAGTATTTGTCTGTCCACCCTCGTCTACGCAACACGCACATGAAAACGCGTGCGAGAAGTGTTAGATGGCCCCCTTTGAGTACCCCATATAATCGTGTTCGAAATTAAATGTTTTTGCTCTTGTAAATGACGTGCTAGTGTTTTCAAGTACTTAAAAGGTAGGAGAGTCTCTTAAACGTAAGGAACGGACTATTGTTCGCTTATCTAGGTGCAGGGTAAGTGCTTCACTGCATTTTTATGAACCATATAGATCAAGTCGCTGCGTGAGCCCGTAGCAGAGGCACCGTGCTGGCCCGCGTTTGGCGGTCGGTTTTACGTAACAACGTACGGTAAATCTAACAGCCTTGCTGTTAAACTCCTTATTCTGAGCCGACGTTTAGAGCACCCTCTGTGGGCGCGTCTGCGATAACTATGCCGGCTTTGCATGTTAGGTTGCCGTTGATTTGATCAAATGGAGCAACTGGAATGCTGTAGTACAAAATATACCATGAGCCTTGCCGCAATAAATTTATGTTAGCCATGAAAGTGGCCTCACGATTACAGTTTGTCACATCTGATACAAAAGAAAAAAACAGCATATTCGCATAGATAAGGTTCATGAGAAGCAGCAGAGATACTTCTAACGATAGGTAAAACACTACTGCAAATGATATGTGCGGCCATGAACAAACTCAAGACAAACAGACTGCACCTCACCACTGCAAGCAATGTTAGTAAATACGACAGCCTGATGCTCTCTTGCAGTAAAGCATGCACTACAACCGCTGCCTTCGTTGCGTAACGAAGTCGTAGTAATGTCACTCGCATCACTGAAGCTAAAAAACAGCAATAATCAAATGCACCAGAACGTTTAAAGCCATAAGCACGTAGACAAATTCATGTGCTACCAATCATTCCCATGGTGGCTGCATGATTGCAGAGATCTCAGCACCAGAGTTCTCTAGTATTTTCATATGAAACTATGCCTGGAACATAGCCTATAAACTGCTGTAAAGGCAAGGAGACAGGTTGGCTGTGCAACTTGTGCGCCTCAAGTGAAATGAACCGAACGCATACTACCTGCACTTGGACTACTGTGCGAGTTAAAATACCTGAATTGCCTCATTGAATTCAACGACCAACACACACAATGCTGCAGAGTAAGAGATGCTGTGACTAGCAGCAGTGGCCCCAACTGCAGTGCCATGGCTGCGGAATCGTGGAGAGGGTCCAGCTAGAAGTGGCCACTTTTCACACCTCCCATAACCAGGACAATCTCATCTGAATTCGGCCTCCTGTGCTTGCGATGATCTCGCCTGTCTCGTCCTTGCTTTCCTCACCAATACACAGTATCCTTACTCCTCGCTTGTAAATCAGCGCTATTTGAATTTGTTGCTGCCTGGTCAGGTTAAAAAAGGAAAGAGAAAAAAACAAGCAACACTACCATTTTGTTATTGTACGTTTTTCTCCCCCAACTACATGCATGAAACTTCAGTCTATAGGCAGAACCATCTCTCTTTACAGGTAGCTTACCACTAGGCCCAACAGCTACCACAAGAAGCCACTACCAGTGGCTGTATGAAGTCATGGCCCCATAAAGAAAGCTCAAAGCCACAACTGTAGTTGCCTGAGTACCTGCAGCAGTCCCTTCAGGCATAGCCCTGCAAGCCAACACTGCTATTTTCCTTGCTTGATGATCCTTCACGAAGTCACCAAGTGTTTTCCACCATTTCCTAATACATGTATCCAGTCAGCACTATTTTCCTAATATTTTCCAACTAAAAACAGCAGGAACTCCAGATATAATTTCAGATGCTGCATGTGGGCAACTAAACACCACTTAGTGCAGGGAAATCAAATGTCAGCACCAAATGAGTGAAAGCTAATTCACTCACAAGCTGCTGCTTGGTTGCCTAAGATTCCTGTAATGGCAATGAGCAGCCCTCTCCCAAAATGAGCTACAAGGCATCTGCACTATGCACCTTCAAGGCTTGCATGGCAAAGCAACTAAAAGCAAAGCAACATGACTTTTCATTGTAGTCAAGCATACCGACAACTATACTCTCAATATATTTTTAGCAAGCAAAGAGGCTTTCACGAGTTGTAAGCATGCAACAGTTTATTCAAGAGGTTAGTGCGCTTGTAATTTTGTAAAACCAACAACCATTAAATCAGTGCACCAAGTTAGCAATGCCCTGAAACAATGGATATTTTTAAAACAGCACGAACTTCCGAAAAATTTTAAAAATTAGAAAGAGACAACTGTTCACTTGTAAAGCTTCAGCTACCTTGATCTTGATGCACCTGTCCTGATTGGGCAAGATGGGAAAAAAAGACATGTCAAGCAAGCACAACACAGTCGACATGCTGTACTAGTCTAACCAGTTTCACAGAACTAAGTCCACAATATACTAGTTTCGTAGCAAGAAAAATGAATAAAACCTTCTACCGTAAGATAAAAAGCCCTGCACCAATAATGTGACCCATTAATGTTTGCAATTACATACAATTGTTCTGGCTGTAAATATAGCCTAGAAATGTGCGTGTCTACACTTTGAAAATATTCAAAAATAGCTAAGTGCTCAAGTATGCAAGGCACTATACAATGCTGGGACGCTTCGAGTTAAATAGCACTGCAAGCAACCAAGTGTAAGAGTAAACTACAATTTAAAAAGCAGCACCACACAAATGTAATTGCACAGTGGTATGTAATAAGTAGAAAGCTTATGTTTAATTTTATTAAAAAAGAAGAAATAACTAAACAAGAAAGACTATGTTATTGCCAAATTGAAATTTGCAATAAAGAAAGTGGTGTGGTTTAGGGATCCTCTAAAAGAAACATAGTGGTGGCTTTACAACCACCCAAGTGGTGCGGATGCGCTGTTAACCATGCATGTTTATGGTCTCACGAATAAAAAGCTAATAGCTCTTTGCAGTTAGTGTATTGCTTGGGTTAGTGCTACATGCAATCACAAGTGACCCTACAATAGAACTGCTATTCGAACATATGCGCGCAAGTCATTTTCGCGAGTTCGAATATCACCTGCTATGCTAAGATCACATGCCAAAGCCTGCTTGCAAGCCGCCAGACAATCTGGTGCCTGTAGTGAACACGCACCTGCAATAAGCGATGTGCTAAAGCCTGAAGTGTTAAATCGGGCTGTTCAGGCTGCATCGGCAGTGTTGTTGCTGTGCATATGTGCTGTGCAGGATTGCCATGTGCGCTTTTCTGAGGCACCAGACAGCTGGTAGCGAATAGAATAAAAAATAAAACAAAACCGAACAAACAGGCTCCCCAAAGGTGTGAAGAAAGAAGAGCAATAAAGCAGGTTACCGACAAGAATACAACAAAATAAATATATTACGGTCACTACCACAGCATGCAACACAGGAGGTTAAGTACAGCACACGGGAAATATCTTGTCACTAATTAAGCCTTTAAATGCCACAATATAATATAACGTTTTCATCACAAAAAAACACTCATACCTGGTCTCAGTATCATGTTTTACTCGCCATGTTATGAATATGGCAGGAAAGGTCACCATGCAGATTTTATAAAAATAATGTCACTGGCATTTTGTTCCTTGAAAAGATTCACTGAAAAATCTTACAATGACTTTTTGTGGAGGGCAGTGTAGGCAATAAACAGCCACTACAGCTAATTCCTCATCATGAAGTTCACAACATGCAAATTGAACTTTGAGGGGAGCATACTGCTGTTTTGGATATATACATGTATATACTTGCACACAGCTCTAATAAAAATGAGTCATAACAAAAATTTGTTAGGATTAGACAATGCTCATGCATAGAAAATCTAAAGCAGCCACAAGCGTTTCACAAAACTTCTTGTGACAAAAGACAAATGTTCACCGGGGTTTCCCATGATGCAGCGGGTGCTGAAGCTTGGCCACAGCACAACATGCCATTTGTGACATGGATAAACTCTAAAAGAATAACTAAACTATGAATGCTCAACAACAGCATAAAGGCTATTCTATTATTTTAACAAAGATTACTATATGCATAAAAAAAGGGGATAAAACAACAACTAGAGTGTTCTGTCAAAGCTTCACATCAGTTGGGGCAACCAGTTAGGTATGTTAGCCAGTCCACCCTATTGAATTCATGCACCTAAATCCTGCCAAACTTTGCTGAACTTGGGCCATGGTCCCATATGGCAGTACTCTAGCATAAACATTTTTTTAAAATTTGCCACGACACAATTTTCCATCAAGTTTGGCTGTGAAGAATCTCACATGACTGGCTTTTTTTTCTACACTTACAATGTTACAAAATATCTTCAAATATAGGTACTCTTGGAAGCCTACAAAGCTTCGTCTAGTGGTTTATGTCACCTTCACGTCAGCCTGAAATAAGCACAATTTTAACAGAAAATAAATGTCAATGGCTGTCCTCACTTCTTTTCATCTAGAACATGTGACACATGGACTTTCAGATCTTGCTATATAATACAAGAGTGAATCAAGATACAGAGAAAAACAGTTTTACAACTGCAAAATTCAGTGTAAGCAGCACAGTTCTACAACACCGAGAGTGAATATAGGCTAGAGTTCCAACACCAATTAAGAATGCAAGCAGCGTGGAAAGACTGTAGAGAGTCGAAAATGAAAGGAAGTTGCCACATGGCGTTGTCGAGATGTCACAGGCGCAATCTCTCGATGGGAGTGGCAGGAACCTTAGGTGCTAGTTCCCAGAGACAAGCGCCAACAGGACCTTTCGATAATCGCCAGAAGTGTCACCCTGCATAATAAGCATATACATAGAGATGAGAATGCATACCTGAACATGTTCAAGGGCCACGTGCACAACTGCATCGCTTCCCAATGCTGAATAAAGTTTGCATACAGTCAAAGCTGAACAAAAGAGCACGACGGGAATTTGACAAGTAAAGGCTGGTCCCCATTTCTAGCATGAAAAACGTGCGACACGTCGTGCACAGTGAGCATGTACTATGCGGTAAGCGCGTGTTGACAAGTCAGCATTCGCTTTTTGCAGCAAAAGGCTAAGCAGGATCCAAGAACGACCTGACACTTGTTTCATCTGACCTGTTTCATCTGAAAGGTTTCATGAAAATGTGAGCGCTGATCAGCAGACAGTCATTGACCATGCATGTGTCTGTTGCACTACAACAGGTCACGCTACGGGAAAGCTGCTGGATGAGCGAAGATGCTTTTTGCTCGGCGTCTCGGTTCGAGCAGGCTTAATGGTAAGTGTATATGCAGTCTGGATGTCGCCTCTGAGATTTCCCAATGGCCATGTGGCTTTCAAGTCCCAGAGGCTGCGCCTTATGGTTCTTCGCCTGATGGACAGGTTGTGTGTTGTTTTGTTGTTTTGTGGGGTTTGACGTCCCAAAACCAGTTCTGATTATGAGAGACGCCGTAGTGGAGGGCTCCGGAAATTTTGACCACCTGGGGTTCTTTAACGTGCACTGACATCGCACAGCACACGGGCCTCAACATTTCGCCTCCACCGAAATGCAGCCGCCGCAGCCGGGATTCGATCCCGCTACCCTCGGATCAGCAGCCGAGTACCTTAGCCACTAGACCTACGTGGCGGGGCATGGACAGGTGGTGCCACACCTGCGTGGCTTGCTTCCGATTGGTGCTCGTTTCACGGCTGCCGCAAAAAATTCATCTTGACCCACTCAAGCAGCTGCTGCACGTTTCTGCCGCTTTTCATGAATATTGCCATTCATGACAGCAACGCTCACCCTGTGCGGCATGTCACAAGCGTTTCTGCTGCTGGTGGGGTCAGGCTTAAAGGAGTACCAACATGAATTTTTCATAGTTTTCGTATTGTTGTTCTAAACAAAAAAGCACCAGATGGAGAACCCTAAAAAGAGCATCATGGTGCCTTGCAATGCAATGAATACATTTTTAATAAAGCTACCTTAAAAAATCCACTTTTGGTTTCGATTTCGAAGGCGCAGTTTCTTAGTGACGTATGAACAGTCGGATGGATGTCTAAGTCACGTATGGACAGTCGTTATGGCGTCACTGCAATTCTGTCGGCTGTGGTCAGCTGCATATGGGGCACGCAAACAATGATGATTTCTCTGTCGCCCAGCGACTCTGACAGCGTTTTCGGCGATTTTTAGGTGAAGCGAATGTGTTCACACGTCATCATATTGTCTATTGCACTGGGGCTGGCATCCAGATGCTGGGCAACGAAAGCTTTAAAATCAAACTAAAATACTTTGTGTGTGTTTCCTGGCCTCAGCATGTAGAGAGCGTTAAGAACACGCAGCTAGAAAATGAAAAATGTCCCTTTTGCGCCACCGCAAAATCGTGTCTGTGCTCCTTTAAAGAATATGGAGATGCCCGGTTGTAATTTTCACTGCTTTAGTATGCATTAGACAAGCCTATTCAGAAATATTTCTGCGAAATATTCAGTGCACATTTAATAACAGCCGTTTGAAACCCCAGTGTTCTTGCACTCCCGAAACAACTACGCGACACTATCGGCCGGCATGGTACTATTCGGTGACGTTGAAGTAAGATATCTTTAAGTTCAGAGGTATAGTGAACTCGCATTTGCGAGAAAAGAATCGATTTACTTGAAAGCTAGAAAGAAATGAAATACTTAGAAGCCGTGCGGTGCCGCCATTCGGAAGCAAAGCTGCAGCACGGTTTGTTTTCCCGTGGCCTCCGAGGGCGCGTCCTATCTTGGAGGTCTGGCGGCTACTAACATGACGTCAACTGCAGAGTTGAGGGGAACGCGCGCGCAGTGAAACCGACATCACATTTTTTATCGCTCTAAATCAAACCACACGGTGCAGCGGCACAATGCATATTGTTGATTGGAGGGCCAGGATCTGGAATACGCACTTAGTACAGAATGTTCAGAAAACATTTCATGACCCCTTTAAGTCGGCAAGAACTAAAGGCCACGATTTATCTTTCAGTACAACATCAGCGCTCACAGAAAAGCTGTTCACACAGAAAGGTCATAAACGTGGTGGTGCAAGTGAGTAAGTACAGCATTTTCTAGAAAGCAAACACAGCTTCACAACAGAAGGCTATGCACAGGTGTGAACGAGAAGTGCCAGAACAGGAAGTAATGATGCAGACAAAAATGAGGCAAAGGCTCCAAACTGACATTTGCAGTCTAAGGCAGAGTTTTCTAACAAGTCAAAGCCTCAGTGATCACAGTTTATCATATAATCTCAGAGGCCATGCTTCGAGTGTTATTGAGGTTGCCAAGACAGCCAAGTCTGCATATGCTGCGACCAAGGACAGTCTGGGGAGGCTGTCCAAAAGCAACGTTACTAGAGTAAACTCAGTTTCGCAGCTCCGTATCTCCGCCAGCGGAGGAGGGTGGTCCGAACGGCGGTCGCGTGAACTTGCGGCGCTGCAGTCACGTCTTGCGCTACTCTCGGCGCGTCGTCTGCTACGACGGAGCACAGCGGCGGTCCACCGCGCACTTCGCACGGCGGCTTTCTATTAGTCCTATTGCGAAAGTGAAACATTTATCGTCCGTCCAGTCGACGTTCCCGCATCCCATTTGTGCACTACTTAAGTAGATATGCATAAGGTCGTCTGCATGCATCGACCCGCATGCATTGCTCATTTGATTGCACGGGCGTTGAATTCTTATGCCTGGTGACTGAAATGGCACCACTAACGCCAAACTGCTGCCACATGGACTTGTTATTCCCCGCACCGTCGCTCACCACGGCAATAACGGCCGCACCGTACTTGTGCAGCTGCAAAACGGTTTCGAGTACAAGCTCGGCCAGCACACGGCCAGATGCGGCGCCCTTTGTGACAAAACTTGCTGTAGACTGTACCCATCCTTCAAACATGGGCACGAACATAACCACCAACGCATGGTCGGCTGACTGGCAGCTGTGCCCTCCTTCACGATCCCACCGTAATCAACAAAGCCGTCTATTTTGTAGGTAGATTTGTTGAACTCGTAAAAATGCCTAAGCTTCATTTCTTCGAAAACAAGCGTCCCCAAGCTACTTGCTCATTTGACGTTGTATGTATTCCAGACAGACGGCTTCAAATCCACATTTACATTAAGCGCCCTCCAGTATTTGTGCCAGCCGGTTCGTGGCTGGCAGGGGTAGCATGTTCAGATCTATCAGCAGCTTTTAGGCCCGTGGGCTGGCTATTCGTACAAGCATGCAGTTAAACAACCATTCTGCATTGTACGCATTCCACACGGTGCTGTTGCTTTGATTTTACGAAATGCATTTGCAACCGCCACCTTTTCGAGCGGTGGGAGGTAGTCCAGCTGCTTGTTCAGGCACTCCTCCGAGGTCGTTTCTATCACTCCTCTCAGTTCTATGATTTGTTTCTCTTGCTTCTCGCGAGCTTCTGTGGCCCTAAGAAACATTCTTCTGAGATTCTTCATCTTAAAATTTTTAATGGTTGCCTTCGCTGGTGTCTGTAGTAGCTCCTTTCTACGGTGCCTTAAACAGTTCGGACAGATCTGGCGTGACGTGAGAACCAAGCAGTTTTTTGCGCGTACTCTGTCGCTATCGTTCACACACCTTCAGTTCGTCAACTTCGCAGAGTAGATGTTCCATGCCTGCAGCACAGCCGACTGTACGACAGCTGTTTGCTTTACGTTCTGTAGCTGTTCACTGCGCAGTTAAACTGCTCTACTACAACTGTTTTTTGCACAAGGAAGTCCCCGCTCACAAGCCGGCGAGTGTAAAATATTCCGCACCTACTGTTCGTTACCTCGTTGTAAAAACACTCAAAAAGCCATTGCTTTGAAGGTAGCGCGACAGTTGACAAGTGATCCAATGTGAATGTGATGCGAGGGCAATTCTATGCCCCGGCAGTGTTGGTAATCGCTTGTCGTTCGTCTTGCTGTTCTACTTCTGACGGCTCCTCCGCCGACGAGCTGAGCACTGGGCTTTAGCGGGACGCCATGCGTTTTTTCGGGGATTTGTGCCTTTTACCCTGAACATTTTGGCTTAGATATATGGGGTGGAGGTGCTGCGAACAAGCGTACCAAGCTCTAGCTCCCATTTTCCCCAAAGGGATCAAAACTTATTGTCCAGCAAAAACGTGATAGTAGCGCTTTATAATCTTGCCATGCTCAAAAAGAAGGTCGCAGAGTTTGTATTTCCGAGTAAGCTTTTGGTGGTCCGAAGTGGCGTGAACCGGGGTCATCGTTGCGGTGTCTGCAACGATGCACCCCGATCTTGCACCCCGGCGCAAAGCATGTCGGCATACCACGCGTAATTGATCCTGTGGATCCTGGCTAGGCGTCGTACACGAAGTATGTGCCTTCGTACAAGGCACTTCGCATGGGCAAAAACAGTTCCAAAATTTACGAGTGAACAAAGCGTACCAGTTGCTGCAACCCACGTGCACGTCGACTGCGCCGTCACAACAAGCGCCTGTGGCGGGAGCCAACGGCAGGCGCAAGACGTGACTACAGCGCCACTAGTTCTCGCGACCGCCACGCGGACCGCCTCTCCGGCGGAGCTTTCAAACTGAGTTTTTCTAGTAACGTTGGTCCAAAGTATCAGTCACCTGTGCACATTAAGCCTAAGGGCCACTGGTGGTGCCGCAGAGCTGCCTAAATTACACAGAATGTCCAAATTATCAGTGTCTAGCTTATCACCTGTAGACCGCACTACATAATTCAGGTGTAACACACAACTCTCATATCTTTTAGATCAAGAAAAGCAAGCAGCATGTGCAAAAAGCAATTCCATTCCTCTAAGCCCCAGTAAATAAGTAGCGTATTTGCTCAAATCTAACACGCACTTTTTTCCCCGACAAAATAAGGCCTAAAATTACCTGCACATTGGGATCAAATGAAAGCGGAACAAAAAGTCTGCGCCGTGAAGCCCATCAACAAGGGGGGGGGGATCAAGTGCAGTGTTATTGCCGTCGTAAAATGACGGCATCCATTATGGCCGTCAAACGTGGCAGAGCACATTTGTAGCGAGTTTGCCTTGGTTGATTTCGTGCTTGGGAGCAACCAGTTTGCAGCGAATGGAATAGCCAGAAGAGTTTTGAAGCAGATTTTGTAGCAGGAAAAATAAAGGTTTATAGCAGCTGTTCTCAGCTTTTTAGTTGGTAAGCAAGAGAAAACATGATAAAAGCCATAAACTGCTTTTGATACAGACGATAAACATGTTTAAACATTGACTAGAGATAAATGCTGGTTTGGCATAACTATGCTAAAATAGCAGTGCTAAGCAGGTTAAGTCAATAATGAGGTATTAGGCCTTCCATTCCAAATTTGATATATGGGGCAAAATTATCAGTTGCTGATAGGGGGGAATTCGTTATATCAAGGGTGTCTCCCACTGCCACTTTGTTATACAGAGGCTACAAATACACATTTTTCTATGGCGTTGTAGTGGGGAATTGAATATCAATGTTCGTTATAGCCAGGTTTAAAAGCAGTAAGAAACCTAAAACGCCTTCCCAGTTCTTGTGCACTAGGCTAGTGAAGCAACGAAGCTAATAGGCACTTTGCTTGTCCAGGTTTGGCTCCGGCAAACCCATATTTTGTCGTGGCCTGAGGTTTCGGGAAACGCCTCGCAAGCACTGTTTCTCAAAGCTTCACACCGAGCTCAGCGTAAGGACATTTGTGTCAAACCACAGATGGAGGCAGATGCAGCATGTGTGGCCTTGGCTTGAAGCCGTCCCATCCATTTGCTGTACTACACTGTTATGCATAGCTTTGCAAGACACTGTGCACCAGAAAAATCTACACACACTGTCTTTATCTTCATACACCCACCAGTCGCAGTTTTGCCAGTACTAGTGGGCTGAGGTTGTGTACGAAAGATAAAAAAGAAGCGTACATGCGAACACCGAACATAGGGCATTGAATAGAAGTGCACACGCACTCATGGCGACCTCACCTAGTGATAACTTTTTGATACACCAGATACACCACACAATTTATGAGAACCTAAAACAATTCATATTTAAAAGCTACTGTGACACTCTGCTCCCACAAAAGTCACAGTGCCAGTATGAAGCCTCTGAGATTGCAAGTGACGGCAAAAGCCTGCTGGCAAGCGCAGGGGCCATGCTTTGGAGAAGCACTGGAGCAGTTTCTCTCATGGTTGATGTGGACTTAGCAGAACTAATGAAATGCAACAGGTTGGAGCAATTGTAGCAGCTTTCTCATCGCGAGTTTGCGGTGCATTGGTTCCGAACTAAGCGCAAATGGTAGCACGCCACTGTTTATGATCATAAAGCTCACGTAAAAAAAAAGGAGAGAGAGAGAACAGTTATTGTGAAACTGAAGTTAGCCCTGCTGCTTCATATCTCCATGCCCAAGGCCTGCGGCCATGAGTAATGCCGGTGTCACACGGGTGCTTTCATCGCAATCAGCACCGATTAGGACCAGATTTCTCAATAGTGATTAACACTGGTCACAACTACACAGTCAACACTAATCTGGATCACATTTGTCGCTGACGTTTGCCAAATTGCAATCTGGGAGACAGGTCGCGATCAGGCCTGATCGCAATTAAGTGCCCATGTGACACTGGTTATGACGCACAAAGACAGCACTCCAATATCCAGCGGCATGACGGCAGGGAAACGTTTCTAAGGGCTGAAAATCAGAAGATAACGGTACTTCGAAGACAAACTTGCAGCCTTTCTTCAGCAGCTCCTTTTAGGCAAAGCTATTCACTGTGAATTTTATTGGTACGCAATCGAAGTGTGCGTATAAATGATCTTTATGCCATAAAAACAGATTACAAAAGAAGGGAACTGGTGGAAGAATAACGTTCTTATTCTGTAAAGGCTGCAGCACTTGCCTCCTCTGGCTTTCTTCTGATCGGCAACATACCAGAGTTTAATCTGAAAACAATGTATCCAGGTGAATTTTTATTCTGAACCCATGAAAATTGAGTGTGCCTCAGATTCGAGATAAATTGGAGTGCCATGATTACTGAAACGAGGCAGTTTAAGAAAGATGCTCTTATCTTTCACATGGTGCAGAAACTGTACCAGGCTGGTGTAGCCAAGTGGGGCACAGATGAATCTACCTTCAACGCCATCCTGGCCTCCGAGAGCTACGACCAACTACGCCAGGTGTTCCGAGAGTATGTGCGCTTTGCCAACCATGACATCATGGAGGCCATCAAGAAAGAGATGTCTGGCAACTTCAGGCAAGCCCTGCTTACGATAGGTGAGTCATCTTTAACTTTAAATTATTGCATGGGCTTCAAATTGGTCAAAGGAGCCCTATGGTAGAAACTTAACACAAAATTCATTTACGCAGTGCAAGTCTCAGGTGTATATTTGTCATAAGGGGACTCTCTAGCTTTCTTCATTGTCATCCAGTTATTTATTGCAATAGAAAGTGTACAGTTTGAAATCTGCAAGCTTGTATTGTTTCTTTTGAAAGTGAGTAGGAATTCTTAAAGTAGAATTTTTCAATCTTTATGGTCTGCCGTGCTTGTGTAGGGACGGCCGTAGCACCGATTGCTGGACGCGATAACTGCCATCGTGGAGAGGCCTGGTGCAGAACCAAAATGTTTTCATCGTTGTGGAAATTTCATTCTAGTGCGATTCGATTGTAACGAACTGTAATGTGACGAAACCTTCAATGTCACGAAGTATTTTGCATAACTTTACCTCTGTGGAACTGGTTCATGTGGGTTATAACGCACCGATGCAGCCAGGAGCATACAACTGCTGCCTGTGTGTGACTAGTGTGTTGCCATGAAGCACGTCTTCTTTGCAGATATGCGTTTCAGCTTTGTGCGAGGTATACTACACAGACAAGTGGTTCTTAAATGTGGTGGATTGCAAAACCCATGCCCACAAAACAAACATTTCTTTTTTCGAGGTCCGTTAGTTTATTCTTTCCTCTTTATTTGTTCCTGGCACTGCTGCAGCAATCCGCTCAAAATCTCCTTCGTTGGTATTATTCACTACCTATGTCATGCCACCTGTTGTGGTAATCCTCATATCACCTGTTGAACCAACCTTCCATATTGAGTGCCGTTTAGTAAAGAGCGGTCAGTGCAGTACCTCATTAAATTGTTGGCCATGGCCTTGTTGAAGAACTGCTCATTATCTGGTGAATGAGTGCGCTCTTGTATAGAAGAGGCACTAAGGTCACACATCCTTACCAGCATCAGAGAGAGCCTGTGTGAACTGTCAAAAGGGGGACCAGAATCCCAATTGGGATTCTGGTCCCCCTTTTGACAGTTCACACAGGCTCTCTCTGATGCTGGTAAGGATGTGTGACCTTAGTGCCTCTTCTATACAAGAGCGCACTCATTCACCAGATAATGAGCAGTTCTTCAACAAGGCCATGGCCAACAATTTAATGAGGTACTGCACTGACCGCTCTTTACTAAACGGCACTCAATATGGAAGGTTGGTTCAACAGGTGATATGAGGATTACCACAACAGGTGGCATGACATAGGTAGTGAATAATACCAACGAAGGAGATTTTGAGCGGATTGCTGCAGCAGTGCCAGGAACAAATAAAGAGGAAAGAATAAACTAACGGACCTCGAAAAAAGAAATGTTTGTTTTGTGGGCATGGGTTTTGCAATCCACCACATTTAAGAACCACTTGTCTGTGTAGTATACCTCGCACAAAGCTGAAACGCATATCTGCAAAGAAGACGTGCTTCATGGCAACACACTAGTCACACACAGGCAGCAGTTGTATGCTCCTGGCTGCATCGGTGCGTTATAACCCACATGAACCAGTTCCACAGAGGTAAAGTTATGCAAAATACTTCGTGACATTGAAGGTTTCGTCACATTACAGTTCGTTACAATCGAATCGCACTAGAATGAAATTTCCACAACGATGAAAACATTTTGGTTCTGCACCAGGCCTCTCCACGATGGCAGTTATCGCGTCCAGCAATCGGTGCTACGGCCGTCCCTACACAAGCACGGCAGACCATAAAGATTGAAAAATTCTACTTTAAGAATTCCTACTCACTTTCAAAAGAAACAATACAAGCTTGCAGATTTCAAACTGTACACTTTCTATTGCAATAAATAACTGGATGACAATGAAGAAAGCTAGAGAGTCCCCTTATGACAAATATACACCTGAGACTTGCACTGCGTAAATGAATTTTGTGTTAAGTTTCTACCATAGGGCTCCTTTGACCAATTTGAAGCCCATGCAATAATTTAAAGTTAAAGATGACTCACCTATCGTAAGCAGGGCTTGCCTGAAGTTGCCAGACATCTCCTTCTTGATGGCCTCCATGATGTCATGGTTGGCAAAGCGCACATACTCTCGGAACACCTGGCGTAGTTGGTCGTAGCTCTCGGAGGCCAGGATGGCGTTGAAGGTAGATTCATCTGTGCCCCACTTGGCTACACCAGCCTGGTACAGTTTCTGCACCATGTGAAAGATAAGAGCATCTTTCTTAAACTGCCTCGTTTCAGTAATCATGGCACTCCAATTTATATTATAATGCTCCCACCAAAAGAAAGCTTCAGGATGACTACATCTCTGGGAGTCTAAGCAGCACTTTGTAGTACTAGGAATTTCTTTGAAAACCTGTACAGACGAACTCTGATATATATAAATTAGACAGATGCAATAAATTACTGCATACAACATAGTAAATAGAAAATTTAATTTTTAGATTGAAAGCTCCAATGTCATTTTTTTTTGAAGGAGTACTGACACGATTTTGCGGCGGCTCGAAATGTGCATTTTTCGTTTCCTCGCCGGTCTTGTTCACGCCCTCCAAAGGAAGGAAGCAGGGAAACACGTACAAAAAATTTTAGTTTGGATTTTAAGTTTTCGTCGCAGCACTACAAGCAGCCCAGCGCATGGACCTACGATGACGTATGAGCACAGGTCTATTAAAATAGCGAAATCGCTGGCAGAATCACTGGGAGAACCGTGAATCGTCTTGTTTCCGAGGCCAGTCTAATTGCCACAGACGAGAGAGTTGCAGAGCCAATGTCATTTGTTTAAAGGAGTCCTGACACGAGTTGCGGCGGCTCGAAATGTGATTCGTTTCCCGCCGGTATGTTCAAGCCTCCAAAGAAGGAAGCAGGAAACAGTACAAAATATTTTAGTTTGGATTAAAGTTTTCGTCGCCAAGCATAAAAGCCAGCCAGCGCAATGGACACTACGATGACGTACGAGCACAGTCTATAAAAATAGCGAAACGCTGTGCAAATCATGGACGACCGTTGAAATCATCGTTGTTACGAAAGGGGCCCCACGTCTAAGTGACCACAGGACGACATAGTGGCAGCGACGCATAAACGAACTTCTCTCACTATGTGCCTCAGCGTTCCGACTATGTGAACTTCACTAGAAAACCAACCCCGGAAATCGAAATCGGAAAGTGGCTTTTACGGAGCAGGATTAAAAATAATTCATTGCCTTGCGAGGCACGTTATTACATTTTGTGTTTCTACATGTCAGTGCTTTCATTACAGCAATAATACAGGATGTAAAAAATTCGTGTTCAGCACTCCTTTAAGTTTAACTCAGTGGTTACCATATAAACCAGAATAGAAGTGAGATATTATCACTAAATGAGCTCAATTCAACCCTCATTTATTATCGGTGTTTAGCGACCATGCGTTCGCCATCTGGCAACATGTGGGTGCATGTGTGTCAAAAGCCACACACGGCACTATCCACCATTAAAAATCCAATAGCAGGCTTTTTTTTTAGTCTTCCTGATTTTTTTGTGTGCGTGTGTGTGTGTTCGGCTGTGGATCCAATCCGGAAGCGCTTTCTGCTCGATGAAGTCGCGTTTAAAGTATATAGTGTTTCTTTTGTTTTCGTCATTGAATAGAGTAGCGGCAGAGGAGCAGTTCTCACGCATTTAAACTAAATGCTGTGAGTTCGCTGAAGCAAACGGCAACATGGTCGCCCAGCACCGCTTTGCATTTCAGAAAAAGCCCGTGCGCTAATGGAAGTCAGAAAGGGCAGCTGCAAGAAGTGCAACCCTAAAAAACGTCGTTTCGGGGGCGACGGGAGTTATCCAAAGTGGAGGATACGCTCACAGGACTGTGTGGGAAGTTGTGCACGTTGCTGACCGTGATTGTGGATACGGTTACATTGAACAAAGCCGTGGAGCTTCGTCGGGAAGCTGGCTCACAAGAGTTTTTTCCCCCCCCCCCCCATGCACAAAACTCGATGGGGCATCGATTCATGAGACGCAAAGAATTTTTTTTCGCCAGCGCAAATATCTGGCAAAAGTTGCCGGAGGAGTTTGAGGACAAGCATGTGAACTCCCAGTCCAGCACTTTGTGAACCAGCTTCAGGAGCAGAACTACATGATGGGGCAAATTAGCAATGCTGATGAGACCCCCATGTGGCTTGACATGCCTTCGTCGACCACGATCTCTGAGCGCGGCGCCAAGTATGTGAAGCTCATGTCCAGTGGCAATGAGCACTTACGCTTCACTGTCATGCTGGCTTGCACGGCAGACGGGAGAAAGCTGATGCCCTTCGTCATTTTCAAATGAAAAACAATGCCGACGGAAGCGTTCCTGCCCAGTGTTGTTGTTCGCGTAAATCAAAACGGTTACATGGACGAGGCCATGATGCTTGAATGAATACGAGTGGTCTGGAACCATCGGCCAGGTGCACTGCTGCGTCCTCGCAGCATGCTTGTGTTGGATGCATTGCGTGGTCACCTGACCGATGCTGGTGAAATGCGCACTCAGGCGATGGAAAAGCGGACCTCGTCGTGATACCAGGTGGTATGTCTACCCTCCAGCTGCTTGACATTGCGCTGAACAAGCTGTTCAAGGACCGAGTGTGGCTGGAGTGCCAGGAGTGGATGTCCTGCGACAACCCGAAGACACCGATGACCCGCCTGCAGAGGCCTTCGCTTGCGACTGTCTGCCGCTGGGTGGCACGAAAGACTATGCATTGTGGGAGGCGGCCAGCGACAAACTCATCTTCAGTAGACAGTGATGCTTCGTCTGACGAATAGGAACAGCTGCGATGGTGGTTGAGGGGAGCACCGCCTACCCATCGTAAATGATGGGTAGGCGGTGCGCCCGATTCGCAAATAAGTGTGTTTAGGCAGTTTTACGTTGTTTTTTTTCTTGGCCACCTAGACTTGGGGGGGGGGGGGGGGTCGACCTATATTCCCACTCGACTTAAGTCCGGTTTATACGGTATGTGCTTATTTCAGGCATGATAGAAAATGTGGTTATTACCAAGGGTATCACAAAAATAAAATGCCTACTACATTAACATGCTTTTATTTAGTGAGCAAATCCACCAGTTCTTATTTCGTACAAAAGCGGAGTGGCAGTTGCAACTCTCGTCATAGAAAACCTGCTTTTTTTTGTTTGCAGGTTGTGTAGACAGAAGGTTGAGTAGACAAATACAGCAAGAATGACAGTGATAGAAGCACAAAGTCCGAAGTTACTCTGCCTGCAACACTCAAAATACAAGCATAAAAGTGCATATCCTCAACTCTATTTTCACAGGGTCAGATGACATTTTACTCGCCATGTAACAATGCGCAGCCAATGGAGCTTGCTTGAAGCACCTACATAGGGGAAGTATACACACCATTTTGGCACAGCTTTTGTAGCAGGAAAAATGGGAGTTTGGAGCAGGAACTTGTGCTTATGGAGCAGAAAATTTTCCGGCTCATAGCAAGGAAAATATGACTTGGAACAGTACCACTGCATTGCCTGAAGGTATAAATTTATGCATAGAACAGAAGGGGGGAAAAAAAAAGAAAGAAAGAAACCTGTGCATGGCTGTGCTCTGTAAATAGCGCCTCAGACGTTCATGCAGCAAAAAGATATGAGAAAAGAGACTTGGTCGACATCATGGCATGGCGGCTGCCTTAGCAATGATGATGAATGGTGGCTTATGACATTGTGTGTTTCTCTCTCTGTGTATGCAAATGCAACCACAGCTGCGGGGATCAAACATGCAATTTCAAGCAGCGCCTGAAGTTTTCTCCACCTCAAAAGGTGCACTGCCACCAGGATCAGCCTACATTTCTGCGAAAGCCTCCCGATAGTTTCACTGAAAACAGCTCCGCTGTTGAAAACAATGGTATCCGAGTGAGTGACAGCATGAACGTAACGGTAAACATATATAGTGTGAAGCTTTAGTCAAATGAAATACTACACGAGAATGGCAGTTGAAATTTCCGAGCATTATATTCATAATCGAACAAGAAACCATAGGCATTAGCAATCAAGAGTGTGCATTTAATACTTAGCAAGAGCCACTTCATTTTCACTATTCGCAACTTTCATGGCCTATAGGTGATGCCACTGCACATCCAACATGGCTGTCGTTGAGATAATTGCATGGCTACCACGGTATACAGGAATGTACACGATCGGAAAAAGTGGAGCTATTTGTGCTTCAGATATAGTTGAACTTGTGTTAAAGTGAAGGCAGAGATTCGATAAGAGTGTCATAAATGATGAAAACTTGAAAAGCTGAGCTTGCTGGTTGAAATTCATGTTGAAGAGTGCGAATCATAAATAAGGTAAACAGCCTGTCACCCGTTTCTTATATAACAGCGCTTACAACAGCGCTTATCATGCAAGTACAACGCCTGTAGTGCCACTCGTGGGAGCTATTGTGGGAGCTTGTCACAAAGCAGTAAGTTACTATGCGTGCAGCTCAGTAAAATACGAAGTTCTCAGAAACACATCTCACTGCTTTTATTGCACTGCATTTCACCATGTAGCGTGGTCAGCCCACTTCAAAGCAGTTAGCAGGGCAAGTAAAAAAAAAGTTGTGCTGCTTTTTCCCTACCAAAGAACCAGAACCATGGGCGACCCTGCTCTTAACTTTTCTTTGAATCTTCATTGATTTTGATGAAATTTGCTGATATCATACATATTATAACCCAATTTTAAATAAGCAATTATGATTCAAATACAATTTATAGTTTTAAAATATCACCTTTCACTTGCTTTGTTGAGAGCAAGGTTTTTTTGCTTAAACCGACAGAGTTAGCATGCATATGAGCACATCACTCAAATCTGGAATGATAGCTGTATGTAGTAGCACAAGAATGGATGCTCTAAACCAATTTGAACTAAGGTTGCGGTATTCTGAACTTCAGTGAGTGACATCCCAGCTCGACATTGACTTAACCGTGAATGTATGACATATCAAAACTTTTGTTTCAAATAGGTTTAGAGCATCCATTCTTGTACTACTACACAGAGCTCTCATTCCAGAATCTAAATGATATGCTGGCTTGCGTTCTAGCCTTGTCATTTTAGGAAAAAATATTGCTCCTGACAAGACAAATGAAATGTTCGGTATTTTAAAAACCACATGTATTAGTAGAAAAGTACTCGCATATTTAAAATGAGCACATACATATAAACACATCATATAACATATAAACACAAAGCAACACAAGTTGCTGCATAGCGAAATCAGTTGACCCCCCCCCCCCTTTTTAACTCTGCATTCAACATCAGCATCTCAAAGTGTTACAATAATCCAGGCAGCTCACGATAATCGCAAAGCGACCACAAACAAGACAAAGCAATCATCAACACCCTTAAGGGGGGACATGGTACCTGGAGCTGTCTTGTTTGTATGCTGACTAAATTCAGTGTAAAAGCGCCTATATATGCGTGTTTTTCTGTGCCGATTCTAAAGGTGCAATTATCTTTTTGATCATTCATATAGTTATTGAGATAATGAGATGTTAATTACTATTGTTTGGTGAGATAATAGATAAAAGAATAGTGGCCACAGAGCTATTTATAGTGTATGAGCGGAAAGCAGAATGTGCAAGGATTGAAGTGCTGCAAGTAGTTTTCAAATTAAACAACAATTAGAAATTTAGCAGCCTGTTGTAGTTCAGTGGTTGTAGCGTAGCTATTAATGAAGCAAGAACAAAGGTAAATAAAAGAGCTAAAGGGAGAAAAAAAAAAAAAATCTGCTTGCAGCACTTCATGCTCCATACATTATTCTTCAGATAGCAAAAGAAATTACAGCTGTATCTCTTCTAGAGTTTGTGGAATTGCCACACTAAACAAGCAGAGTGAGTGAAAGCATGTTCTAAGAAAAAGCAAGAAAACAAGTAAAGCTCATTTTGAACAAAATGTTATACAAAGTATTGAAATATACGTGACAGGTGATTTGTGGCTATTGGAGATATAACCTCGATACCTACTGCTGCAACATACGTAGCTCAGCAGGAATTTGGCATGAAAAAAGCCCATTTTTCTTGCTTTTTGATAGCCAAACTTGCACTGGGGATATAAACTGCTATTGTGGCTGAAATATCAGTCCGAGATGTGAGAAACTTGGTCAGAATCTGAAGCACTGCCTGTATGTTGCAAAAACACCACTTTCAAAAAATCGATTTTTTCATGAAATTTTGTCTCTAAGAGCAGTGTCCCCCCTTAAGCATGGTCCAACATTCCGACCATCTCATAAGAGCTTTTGGCAGACACCACCCAGCGGTGCCACCGTACCTGAAGGTTGAGAATAGTTGACTAAGCCACAACAGTCAGCAAACTTCCACGTTGCAGTCTTCAGCGATCGGCACGCTTTGATGAATAATAACCAAGAATACACAGCATGCTGGCACCATAGCACTTCACAAAGTGGCACGCATATGCCCTAGCCACTAGCAGCAGCTGAAAACTGGCTTGCCATGGCACAACTCAGTTCCGCAACAGATTATTCCACCAGAAGAGAACCTGCATAGTTTCCTCTGGTGGAGATACTCCAGTTGGCCTCGGCGCAGCCACGGCCCAATACGACTATAAAAAATAGCTGTTTGGCGCAGAATGTATCAGCATTTCCCTCTTGGTGCAGTTTCACACGGCGCAGCACTTCCATCATTGCCCTTTCCCCCCTCTCCCCCCTCTGCATAGCTTCCAGCATGCTCGTCCACATTCCCCTAGTAATTTTTTTGGAAAGAAGGTAGAAGGGATCTGATGTGGTGAACTTGTGCTCAGTTCACACCTTCTCCTTCCTCCTACTTCTTCACTTCCTTGTGGAGCCGAGCTCCCCCAGCTGACGTTGCCGCTGTGAAGAAGGATGGGTGGAAGTCTCCCCTCTTCTGCCTGTCCGTCGTTGGTTGTCTCTACTTAAAGGATGGAGACCAGCCTTTTTTTTTCACACGAGCACAACTTGACTTTTACACACAAGACAGTATATATACACATTGACAGACAGTAGCCTCGGTTGGTAGGACTTAGGTGGAACCATCGGTTGGTAGGGATTAGGTGAAACCATCGCTTCCATTCGGCAGAGCCGACCAGTGCATAGCACCGCTCCCTGCTACCAGAACCACCACCCGGACTCATACTAGATGTCCTCTCTAGCACTATGCGCTCCCTAGCCTCGGTTGGTAGGACTTTGGTGGAACGATGGCTTCCATTCGGCAGAGCCGACCAGTGCATAGCACTGCTCCTGCGACCAGAACCACCACCCGGACTCGTGCTAGATGTCCTCTCTAGCACTATCCGCTCCGTCCTCTCGCCAACCTTCAGCCTTCCAACCTTCTGACCACCTCGGTTCCAACCTCGCTTCCCACGTCTCTGCCAGGGACGAGGGGCCACCTTATAAACACTGGTTGCTCCACCCCTGAATCCCTCACAGCAAATCACAATCTTTCACACTGGGCACTCCTCCTACCTCCCCGTCTCCTTTTACTGCACACTTGGCAGAGGAGAGAGAGGTCAGTGCCAAACCCCTTGCAAAGTGCCAAACACCCTGCAAAGTGCCAATCACTTTGCAACATACGGACATGAAACAAACAGAACTCCGAGTACCAACTAGCACCTACAAGAAACATACGGAAAGGAACATGGAAACATGCAGGCACAACCATCCACACTGGCAACAAAAAAAAAAAAGAACATACAGAAAATGAAACACCCCCGCTGACTTCAACCCGTGAACAATAAACTTGGCCTCCACTCTGCTCCACATGTGCTTTTAACAGCTGCTCCATGGGGTGCGATGGTGCCAAACCCCTCTTAACCAGCTGGTGACTACAGACATTCCTCCACAGGCTGCCCCAACTACAGGTTTCCCTGGGGCTGCCAAACACCTGTCAAGCCGGTTCTCAGTTCCCAGCTACCCTGTTCCCAGATGTGCACCACGTGGCTGCGCGCATTCTCCGGCACATAACTCCACCATATCTGACTACCGTAATTTCCATGTTTTTCCAACGCCCTTTACACCCCTCAAACTTGATGCACTAATTCTGCTAATACCTAATGGATTTGAAAATTTTTTTGCGATAGGCGATTTACGAAGCAAGAAGCTCCTTAAACGATGTCACTCGAGGGTTACTTAGACAAGAGCCACAGGGCCCCTTTAAAACCCCTACAGGGGGAGCAGGAGATACCTGCTTAGGTTCCCTTTAGGTTCCCTATAAAAACTTTTCTAGCATCATGAAGGCGGTCAAGAATTTTTAAAATCATTAGGCAAGATGACATTCAAGGCTGCTTGATGAAGATTTAAGGGTAGATGCTACTTGAAAAATGCAAGTTTTCTCAAAAACTACCGTATTTACTCGATTCTAAGCACCCTCTTTTTTTCACGATCGCGATTCGAAAAGTGAGGGGGGGTGCTTAGATTCGAGAAATAGAAAAAATGACCGCTCGGCCCAACCCTCTTTCGCGGCAATATTTCAACGAGATGGGTGAGAGAAATCATTTTATTTCGAAAATAGTAAAAATAAAAATAAGTGCAGGCAGTGAACCCACCACTTGTGTCCGCGGTCTG
This sequence comes from Hyalomma asiaticum, assembly GCA_013339685.2. Taxonomy (NCBI): domain Eukaryota; kingdom Metazoa; phylum Arthropoda; class Arachnida; order Ixodida; family Ixodidae; genus Hyalomma; species Hyalomma asiaticum. The sequence goes on along the minus strand of CM023481.1, from coordinate 104,586,034 downwards.
TCACTCTCACTGCCACTGGAGTCCGTTGCGCCACTCGAGTCCGTCGCACCATTTGAGCTGCCACTCTCGGTGTCCCACAAAACATAGTCTTCGGTGCCGTCTAAGTTGTTCGTGATTGAACACCTCTTGAAAGATCTGACGACAACGTCAACTTTGACCCGCTTCCACGCGTCCGAAATCCATGTAGCTATCGCTGACTGGGACGCTTTCTGCAGCTTTCCTGTTGGCGTTTTTTTCCGGTCGGGGTTCCGGACCCACTGTTCGTACTCCTGTCGAAGGTGGTCCTTAAACGGCTTGTTGACTGAGACGTCCAGGGGTTGTAGCACTGGTGTCATGCCCCTGGAATAACGACCAAGTCGCAGTTGATCTTTTGCATTTTGGTCTTAACCTCTGGGGCAAGGTGGCCGCGAAAGGCATCTAAAAGAAGCATAGATCGCGTGCCTGATGGTCCCCCAAGCAGTGCCCCCGGGCGCCGCTGCCACACGACGCGGATCCAGTCCTCCATCAGTTCGGCTGTCATCCACCCTTTGTCCTGCACTCGGACGATGACATCTTTCGGGAAGGATTCATTTTTGTAGCGTTAGCTACACTTGCCTAGCCGGAGCCGATTTCGCGTGGATCCTCATGAGCCGTGCTGCGCGTGCGCGAGGATCAGTGATGTCACACAGCTGGCTCACCGGAGCCGGCATCTCATGCGCTCTCCGCCACCACCATGCACGACTCGCTGCTGCTCGTCTGCGCGTTCGAGACGAGTGGCGTCGTAGGCATGGTAGACGCACTGGCGCCTCTTGATAGCGCCTCTGACTGGCATTTGCAGGTGGGTAACGCCATGGAGAAGGAGAGCGCAAATGCTGCTCAACGGCGCAGAAGAGCCGAGAAGCTTATCTCACCGGATCCCAAAGTAATTGCCTGGCAATTAGCGGTTCAGCGTACGAAGAATGAACAGAAGGCTAATAATCCTAGACAGTCTGGAAAGCTAAGAATAATCAGCTGAACCTTTGCTAACGCTACGTATATCCTGGCATGGCCGAGCTAAGCCACTGCAAATTTTTTTGGCATGTTTTTCCTTTTGAGGATTTATGTAGGGCGGTAGCTTGCGGCCGTCGGCTGTGATGCACAGCATCACAGTGACACGCTGCTTCTCGTACCCTGTCATCTTTACCCTAACTTCCCGGGCTCCCACTTCATTAATAGTGCTAGCCCTCGGCATGTCAAAAAACACGGGCGTCTCATCGGCGTTGCCGATCTGGCCGAGATCGTAGCAGTTTTGTCTGCGGAGATCCATAACGTATTGCTGAAAAGCAATGAGTTTACCTTTAAAGTCACCTGGCAGCTTTTGGCACATGGTTGTCCGGCGCCTCAAAGAAAATCCATTTCTCCTCATCATGCGCTCCACCCAGCCGCAGCTAGCACGAAACACCGCACGGGGAATCTCCATTCTTTTCGCGATCTCCATCGCTTTCGTCTGGATCGCATCGGCATTCACAGCGAAGCCCTTGTTTCTTTCGCTGCGAACAAACTCGCAGACCTCCTCTTCAAGTTGCGGATGTCGGCCCTTGCGCGGTCCCGTGAACTTTTTACGTGTCGTGGCGCCCTTAAAAATCTGGTCCCGCTGCTTCCTCCACCTGATGATGCAGGCTCGATCCATGCCGAATTCTGCTGCAGCAATGTGGTTGCCATTGTCTTCAGCAAACACGATTGCAGCTCGCTTGAACTTCAAGTTGTAGGAAGCCCTCTTCGCACTCATACTGACCGCCGTTAGGACTATCCAACAAACAACTGACAAAGCAACGCACGCCCGTCCGCGACCCTGCGCCCGCCCGCGATGCCAGCGCAACCTGTCTGGACTTGCCGAGCGCCGCCGACTTCTGTGCCGCCATCTCTTGTCTGAACGCAGCAACACAAGACATGGCTTCCGAGATTGGCGACGAGAAAGCGCGCATGGCGGCATTATTGACTGCGCCATGCTCGCAGAAAAAAAGAGGGGTGCTTAGATTCGCAAGCAAACTTTTTTCCCAATATTTTCTATTGAAAACAGGGGGGGGGGGGTGCTTAGAATCGGGGGGTGCTTGCAATCGCGAAAATACGGTATATATTTTTCCAGTTTTCTGTTTTGAGAAGCAGACTACTTTCATGAAAATAAATATTATTGTTGACCTTAAACTCGAAGTTAATTAAAACCACGCTTAAAGAGCACAACGTGGCTGCTAAAAATTAGTGATATTGCATTGCCCCTTGGTCAGCACATTGAAACCGACTGCCACTGTGATCTGCGTGAGCAGTTCGCAAAAGTTTCTTTCTCAAAATGGCCATGGTTTCTAAGCACCCACAAAGCAAGAAATTATTTTAAAAGGCATAGTTTTCCAAAAGTAACAAACTTTCCATTCTACCTTTAATATGCATTTTTCTCAGGATGCAAATTTCAGCAAATTCTTCAGCTTGGACATCATCTTTTCGATACTTCGGATGATTGAACCACGATGAAATTTTCCCCTTGCTTTCGTTAGCATGTGAAGAGTGTGAGTATCTCCAAGCACTGTTATGACCTATATATTCATTACAAATTTCAATTAACCAATTACTGTGGTCTGAACATTTGAAGACTTTGCAGTTCTCAATTTTTACTGCAATTGCAACTTTATATGCACTTTCTAGTAAGTTTCCTGCATTATACATTTGATGTGGAGGAACAAGAGCCATTAGCGACTCAGATATATGGATGTTTACCGACAGAAAAACGGAAGTAAAAAGGCCTGCATTTTACACATTTCATGACACAGAACAAAAACCATGCAAGTCACTCTAAAACTGATTACACATTTGAAATCAGCATAACTCAAGTTTCATTATTCTAGGTTATATATTAATGAAAATCTTTTTTCGATTACCATCTCCTCCCCTTAAGGGGAGATGCTACTCGAAGACACTTTTTTTTTTACTAACTGACCTAGAGCTATGAAAGTTAGGCTGTTTATAGAGCTTTTTATGCTGATTTCAAATATATAATTAGTTTTCTTGCAAGTCTCATACATTTTGTTTTACATTATGACAAATGTGTAAAACATGGGTCTTTTGCCCCCCCCTTTCCAGTCATTAAACGTCCATATTTATGGACCACTGACAGTTCAAATTCCTCCAATTGAAATGTAGAATGCCGAAAACTAAGTAGGTAGTGAATATCAAATATTTAATAAAATGAAAAAAATTCTAACTTGGGAAGTCCACTATTTCGAGACCCTGGTAGGTGTTTACTTGCTATGTTAGAAATGTACACAACAAATATTGAGGTGTGAAGGAGATACTTGCACTCATCACACCATATAGAAAATGTGGGCAAAAATTCATGTAGATTGGAGCACCAGAAGTACCAAAAAGAAGAGGGGCAAACTAAAAAAGTTGCCGAAGATGGCATTTTGAGAAAAACGAACTTCAAAGTTAAAATTGATCGTTTATTTATGAAAAATCTTCTGAAATGGGTTAATATTTACACAAGAAAGAGCGAAATTATCCTTCTTGCAGCCACTGCCACTAAAAGTGCCTGATAAAGCAAAGAAGTATAGCATAAAATTAATTTTCTAGTCGAGGGGGGAAAAAAAATCCCAACGTTGAGCTTCAATTGCGCCATTCTCCAAAATGAAACTTTTGAAATTATCTTAGTGAATATGTTTGTGGAATGCTGTGAAAGTTGCTTATTTGAATTCAAGACATGTTTAAGCATAAGCATGCCAAATTTCATTATGATCAGATTAATTAAATAAGGTGCACAATTTTTAGTGCACCAACTCTAAAATGCTACAAAATAAAAAACAGAGGCCAAAGGGTTTGAGAAGTTTGTATTCCTGTGAAATCTAACATAAATAAATTAAACTTTATGTTGTAGAACAGTTGCTATAACCCCCTTAGCCCCGTAAAATTTCGCCGTTCACGCTTTTTGCGCTCGGCCGCGCACACGCGACTTTCTGCCCGTGGAAGCGCCAGCGCATAGCGAACGCGCCGCAAGTGTCTTTACCGCGCCGATCTCGCGTAGGACCGTATAAACAGGGCAGCCAAGCGACAGTAGATCATTTTCGAAGAATTCAGTCATCTTCTAAGGCGCACGGACAAATTTCACGGCAGCGGCGAGATCGGAACGACGGACGCGGTGATAGGTGTCGGCGCTAGGCCTAACGCGATGTCGAGGGCGTCGGCCGCGGCACTCATTTTATGAAGCCTCCTACCCCATCTTCCGCGGTACTTGCGTGTAGTTATATAGTTCGGGACATTGAAATAACGCTTTTCTGGGGTGGTCATTGCGCGAAAACGCAAGCGCAAACGCAGCAAAGCTCGTACGCGGCGGTGGCGGCGGTTCGGCTTCGCCGCACTAAGAGCGCCGCCGCCCAATGGCGGCCTCGCGCTGCGCAGCGCGCGCTTCAAAACGCGAGACAAGCGCATCTTATTTCTTGTTTTCCCCTTATTTTGCGCAAATAAACGAGGCTAAAAGCCAGTGGCCTTGGACAACATGACTTACATCGCATGCTCGCCAGATTTCAAACGGCGCGCGGCACGCCTTTGTCGTGGGAGACGCACGCAAACGGCGCTGATTTCGCTGGGCTTTTACAGTTTTTTTTTTTCGTGTCACCATGCCTAGTTTAGACGCAGTTTTAGGCCATTTCGCGTGCGGATTTCGGATTGATATCTTCAGGAATAAAAGTTAGGTGTTCAAGAATGCTAATGCAGCTAAAAACAAAAAAGTGAGAATTTCTCAGAAAACCGCGATTTTTCGACCCGCATCTCCCCTTAACCCAAGCGCCGGTGCTTAAGACCGTTTTCAAGTTGAGACAAAGTGGTTTGACTTGTAATTTTTCCCAATGTTAGTCTATTGACCGTTTAAAGCATGATGCTTGGGTGCATGTAAGCATGTGGCCAATCCTTTCTGTGAAGTCACTCCTGACGAGCAAATTTTCGAAAGAGTCCAGAGCAACTGAAGACACCTACTGCAAAAGAATTGTTGGCTGTTGCATTTATCACAACCTATGAAACCTCCGAGCAGCTACTGTGCCTGTTCTAGCACCATAGCATTGCTGCACTTGAGCCAAAGAACACATGGCATAGAGCTCCTTCAATTTATGAGGAGACAACTGAAATGCTGTCAGTAGCTGCCACTTCTTGCAGGATCACTTTAAGCGTGCACAGTTTCTTTTCACAGTGTTTAGAGAAGTTTTAGTGTTTATAAGACCACTCCTTCGATGGCACTGACTAGGAGACACTAATGACCATACTGCACTCTCAGTGGACATTTTTATAACCTGCTCTGTTCACCAATGATAAAAGAAATTTCTTCAGAGACTTTTATAGAAATAATAGAAAAACAACTGTTGCTCACCTGCGCATCATCTGCAGCTCGGTTGGCATCTACGGGCACTCCCTCTTGACGTGAACACTGTAAGACAAAGGAAGATTTCAGAAAATAAAACAGCAACAGTCAGAAATTAACTTTGACCATATGGTAACCTTTAATGTGCACCTAGATCTAAGTACACAGTTGCTTTTACACTTCGCCTACACTGAAACGCTGCTGCCATGACTCTGAATCGCTGCATCCTCAAACTTAGCAGCTTGACACCGTACTTGCTACGCTACATGGGTGTAGAAGCACTACTGTGCCAGCAGCATCACCACTTTTTAGAATAGAGTGGATACTCAAGCAAAACAATGGTCATTCTGACCCATCCCATGCATTCAAGGTGCCAGTTTATTCTAAGTAAACCTAAACCACCACAGACCCACAATGAGGACCCTGCAAGGAGCTTTACCTTGAAGCAGCTCTTCACTATGCTCACTCTAAACCTAAGCAAAATAACAAACTTTAGCATCAAACAGCACACACACACGATGATAAATTTTCATAGGAAATCTTTGAGCCTGTTTTCATTTAAATAGGGCCCACAGTCACCAGAAGGTGCCACTAGGGTTCCTTTTAACATGTGTGATCAGTCTGGTGTCTATGCTGTCTAACATTGCAGGCCCCAAGATGCGTTCAACACATACGCAGTTTCCCCTCGGCATGCTGACTACTTTCATCACTGCTGTAAAATAAACGCCTTGCCAAGCTGTGCGACTAACAATTAAGCAATTTATGCTCACACGGTTGCATTGTTACCTCTGGTGTGGGCTACTTAATAGAGTGGCACGTGTGACTGGTAGCTTAAATTGGAAAAGTGAAAAAAAGATGTGCCATGTTACTAAAAGGACACTTTTACAAAAGGACACTACAGGGGCACTAAAGGGAAATATTAAGCTGAGCAAAATCAGAATATTAGGCTTGTGTAACAGCCTATTCGCCAATACTGGCAAGAACAGAGGAGTTGTAAGCGAGAAAATGACGAAATTGAGAAATTATAGTGGCGTCCTCTGTCCCGCTCGGTTGGTACCCTTTTAAAATGACAGCTCATCTATTTTGAGTACTGAATTGTTGGCCCAGGTCATAAATGAAAAATAAATTGGATAAGCTTCGGCAATAACAAAACGTGCAGTAATGCACAGTTGTTGCTACGTGTTACAGCCGCGGATCTCAATGCACTGAAGTGTTGGCAACCAAGACTGTGACGTCAAGTCTTCTCTCCGGCACAGGCTATCAAAACTGAGCGGCAACACCAGACACTACTTTTGGCGGCAGTTTTCAATGCAAAAGTTTGTTTACAGGTATGCAGAAAGCACTGAGTGACTTCAGTTTTCCTTTGATACCTCTTTAAGGTCCTAAACGTAGCTAATGCACCTACAGAAGTAATGCTGTGTACAGTCAAAATGAAAATGGTAATGTGACAAAGAAAGAAAAACGCTCACACTAAAAGTGAAAGGTTGAAATAATGTTGAGAAACAACTCACAGTCAACATAGAGACAAGAATACGCTGGAAGTCGCCAGATGTCTCGCTGATCACAGCCTTCTCAAGGTCTTTGCCATACTCTGCCCAAAGAAAAAAGTTTCGTGCTTAACACTTTTGGGACCAGGGAAAAATAGGCAGTCTGGGTGTCAGCACAAACATTTTTATTAAATGAAATAATTGGAGTATCTTCATGTATTATTTAGTAAAATACAGCTAATTGAATGCTCTTTCACAAACGATATTGCCATTAAATTAAGAGATTGAGAAAAAGTCTCAAAATGAAGAAAAAAAATTTTACAAAGGCATGCATATATACAAGTAACAATACATAGTAAAAAACAACCCAAAATACACAAAACGCACCATATTGCCTTGTTTATTAAGTGTTAAAATTTGCCAAGCCTATCTACAACCCTCTTTCTGGCTCTGTGTGGCACCAGTGCAGCCACCAGCACATCACTTCACATGAAGTTCACACCACGGACTAAACAATTCTGAGGTGAAGTACCAGTGTACATTGCAATTTCAGCAAAAAATGTTCGTTTTTAGTTCAATTTTGTTGTGTTCATAGCAAAGCAGCAGTTCTTGTGCCCCTTACTAACTTCCAGGCTGATCGTCGCCAGAATCACTTCCGAGTTTCAGAATCTGAGTTTCAGAAGTCATCCTCGCACTCTTCCCTATGTCCAATGGTAACAAGATGGTAGAGTACGAACCACCGTCATCAGCATGAACCATGCAGGAATGCAGTGGAATCTCATGACTCGCATCGTTTTGTTTATGCGGCGGGATGCAAACTCAACACCAATTTTGTCCGCGCCCTCCACGACTGTGTCCAATAAAATCTGCTAGTACATGCCGCTGCCTTAAAAAAAAAAAAATTACAGCATATCCACGGAGTGAATGATGATGAGTGGGCGAAGCTCGGGAGGTTCATCGTAGATCGTGCCGAGTTCCGGATTAATTTAGTTAACGCGCACGCTACGAATCCTCATGGTTCAACTATGCACAAGTGAAATCTCCCACCGGCACTTCATTGCAAGTCAAGATCCAGTGCCTATATGTATATATATATATATGGGTTGCGGTGAACGCTTCTCCAACGCGAGCAGTCGGTATTTCTCAATCAAGAAACTCGCTAGGAGACGCTGCCTGCGCCAACGTTGTCTCTCGCAGGTGAGGGCGCGTTCTCCTTCTTTGCGAGCTGGTACAGCATTCCTCTAAGAAAGAGCGTTTGATTGTGCTTGTGGTTCGGTTAGGAAAGGACGCTAATTTCTGCAGCCCATGTAGGGAGCATGGCTAAGCGTCCGTGGGGGTGGGGGAAAGGGAGTGAAAGAGATAGAGAGGAGAGAAAGGCCGTAATGGAGGGCTCCGGAAATTCAGACCACCTGGGGTTCTTTAACGTGCACTGACAACGCACAGTACACGGGCCTCTGGCGTTTTCGCCTCCATCGAAAATGCGACCGCCGCAGCCGGGATCGAACCCGCGTATTTTGGGTGGCAGCCGAGTACCGTAACCACTACACCACCGCGGCGGACAAGCGTTTCCATAGCAAACGCGTGCCTTTCGCTCTCTCTCTCTCACAAGACAGCAGAGGCACGCGCCGGGAAGCACGCGCCGAGGGCGAGCGCGTGCCTCCCGGCACGCGGGTGGTTACTACATACATACAGGTGACGAACGACCCACGCTTTAAGGAGCTTCGCCCCTAAAAAAAAAAAACGCGAGAAACTAGTCTACAATTGACACAGTATCGTAAAATCCCCCTGACACACTATCGTAAAATCCCCCCCCTGGGTGAGAGGTAATTCAAGAAAGTTAGGGGGAGGGCCTTTGCTCGGTTGTGAACCAAAATTCAAGACAGCGGCAGAAGCGCCGCCGAGGAAGATGAATGCAGAGCCTTCTTTTATTTAGCATTTTTTGAATAAGTGCACTGACAAACTTTTTTGGCATCTTAGTCATGACACCAAACTTTTGAAGCAGCTCGTCGAAGGTGGACAAAAATTGCAGGCCCGCACAGCACTGAACAACAATCTCAGGCCTACACAGTACTGATCACCGAATTCATGCTAGTCCAGACCGATTCAGCACACATATGCCCGTGCAATGAAAATGGCAACGCATAAAATATTGAAAGAAAAGAATACTTGCCTGGCGTGGCAATGGTGTGCGACACAGTAAACAAGGAGAGAAAGAAAGGAGAGGGTGTTTGCTCGTCATTAGCTCCAATTTCACATCTCTCGAAAAATAGAGGGGGGGGGCACTTGCACTTGATTGGGATTTCACCGTGTTGTTAAAAATACTGCACAGATTGCTTTAAATGAAACAGCATGAGAAAATTAAGTTTGACAGTGCGTCAAAAACCATCGATCGTATATGACCAATGGCCCTGTGGCCTGGCCCCAAAAGTGTTAACTTCAAAACCAAAAGCATTTCCACCCCAATTTACAAGTTTCTAACACACTTGTAACAAAGCTGAAATTTTATAAACAGCTAAACAGCTGTATGAATTGCAAAACAGCATGTACACTCACTCTGCTTGTAGATCTGCTTGATGGCAGAAATTTCAGCGTTGGTGCGGGTGCAGAGGATTTCAATCAGGCAGTCCTCGTCAGTGCCAACACCCTTCATGGCGGCCTTCAGCTCTGATGCCAGAAATTCATAGAGTGGAGTCATCAGCCCAACAATGACATCCTCGAATTTCCCAGACAGCTCAGACTTGAGATCCTTTACAAGGTCCTGACAAAAAAACAAAGCAGGAAAGTTGTAAGCAAGAAATGTTCAATCAAACATTTTCTGTCAAATTTCATAATATATCAAATATGACAAAAAGCAGCAACATGTCTAACCTTTCCTTTAAAAAAATTATCGAAAATACTAAAATTCGTGGATAACAAAGGAACTTCATGGATAACAAAGGACAACATCATTCTTCAGCAACGGCCCAGTGCATGCAGCATGGTCTCCAGAGCAGAAATCCTTTAAGAACACACATATGCAAAGAGTGTATACATCTGTCAGCAAACATTTAGGGGACGTGGAACTGTGAAATAGTTTGGGACATTTGCAAGTGAACAACACGAGCTCTTCAACATTTTCATACCAATGCACATAGAAAACAGTGCACCAAGTGGAGTGGCAAGGAACATGAGCTAAACCACTGCAAGTAGTACCACCAAAAGGCAAGGCTCTGTAAAAAACTGACATTATTTGCAAGAATTCTGTTTACCTTTGTCAGTGGCATTTTTTTAGTTTGACAAAAGAAAGGAAGCATGGATGAGCACCATAACCACTACGCCATGGTGTAGTGGTTATGGTGCTCGCCTGCCACCCAAAAAACACTGGTTCCCGATCCTGGCCGCAGCAGTCGCATTCTCAATGGTGGCAAAAATGCCAGAGGTCCCATGTACTATGCGTTGTCAGTGCACGTTAAAGAACCCCAGGTTGTCAAAATTTCCAGAGCCCTCCATACAGTGTCCCTATTCTTACCTCTTTCACTCCCTTTTTCCTACCCCCACGGACACTAAGCCATGCTCCCAAGATGCGCTGCAGAAATTGGTGTCCTTTCCTTAAATGAAAAACAACATGCTGGCTTGCCTTTTTTTTTTTTAGTGTGGTGTTCTCTGTTGGCGCTGGCCACGCGACAAAAATTTCTTTGGCTGAAAAAGGTATACAGCTTCGCAGTAAAAACTCATACGCTTATTGTTTATTTTGACCATTCGATAATTCGCACACTCGGTTATTTCGGACATTTTTTGCGGTCCCTTGAAATTCGAATTAGTGAGCTTTTACTGTACCAACACAAATGACGACAACATTCCTGCATTGCCCACACATTCCCTCATTTTCTTATAACATCTCATAACACGGCTCATGGCTAAGTAGGAATGCTGTTGAAAAACGTAGTATGTGCACACACAACTAATTTTACAGAAGATTGCATGCAAATGAAAACCCATAAAAAGAGCAGCTCTAAACTCTAAAACAGTACCTTCCTATGTGGAAAAATTTTGTTCAGTCACATGTGGCCACACAACTCAAGACACATTAACTTGCCTGCTTCTCTACCAGACGGTATTTTATGCCTCGGAAATATAGACCAGGTTTCAGGTGTTTACCCACTAATCAACTTTGTTTTCTCAGTGCAAATATCATAGCACAATCACTTCTACATAAGCTAACAAAACGAAAGGATGCCCATGTTTTACCTTTATATGTACACAAACAGCATCCTACAAGGGCTTTTTATAGAACTGGGGCCTCCCAAGCCATATTTACGTTGCAGCAACTATCCTGTCCCATTAAACAGGGACTGGTGCTCAAAATTTTAAGCAGAACTGGCCCCAACCCAGCCAAGCAACAACAAACCAACCAACCAACATTGCTGTATACCCCAAACAATGGGGATGATAAAAAAATTACCTATGCCAGATAATCCTGTCAGACAAACACACACATAATCACCATCATCCCATGAAATATGGCCAGGAATGCAGCATGCTTACTTACCCCAAGATTACAGCCAGGCGGGAAAGTAAGGCAAGCAAGCCAAAAGGCACCTGTACAACACTAGCATCCATCATGCACAACTCAGACAATGGGGCTACGACTCACCCGTCCAAACATCTGCTTGTATGTTGTTGTGATCACCTGCCGCTGGTCGCTTGTCCTTTTGGCCAGAATAGCAATGATGGCAGCCTCATCAGTGCCTGCGGAGATGGGCGCAGAAAAGGAAAGCTCACTGAAGCCAAGTAGGAAAAAAATGCAACTTTCCACTAACATTTAACTAGAAAAACTGAGCACACACTAACATTGTTACACTAAAGCCAGCAGCCACCTAAAGCTTCCAGAACTGGCCAAAAATGCTCTTTTATAAAGGAAAGGAGAACATCTAAAGCATGCAGAAAAAGAAGGTTTCCCGCAATGGTGCAGTGGTTACGACGCCTGGCTGCTGACCCATAAGTCACAGGTTCGACCTCAGTTGTGGCAGTCTCATTTCTGATGAAGGCAAAAATAAGAGTGACCCATGCACTATGCGTTATCAGTGCACATTAAAAAAACCCAGGCAGCCACAGTGTGCCCCATAACCACATCGTGGTTTTGGCATGTAAAACCCAGTCATGGGCACGTTACCAGTAAAAAGTAACAGTGTTAGAGTTACAGTTACCTAAGCCAGAAAAGTAACTATGTTACAGTTACTGAGTTTCCAATAGCAACTTGTTACAGTTACTGTTAAAAAGTAAGATCGTTACTTTTTCGCTACTGTAAAAGTAAGTAATACATGGCAAACCAAATTATAGTTTTTTTTTTTTAATAGGAAGGTATGAAGGCATGCGGTTAGCCAAAATCACTCGTGATAAAATACCAGATAAAAGGAAAGGAGGGGCTCACTCAAAGGCCCAACACCAGCAATCATTTATGCTCCCCATTTTGCTGTAACAACTTTTTTATTGGTTGTAGGGAATTCATTTACAAAATTCATTGGGACAGCCTGGTGCCACAAAAGACTGCTGCACACTTTTTATAAATGAAATAGCAGGTCATCCTCAGACAGCGACAAACAGGATAGGCCCCTTCGAGCCACATTGCTGCCACCATTTTGGCAAGTGCTTTTTGGAAGTACCGCCGCTTTGAGAACTGAACGTGTTCAAGGCACTGCAAAGTGTCCATTTTCAGGCTGTTTCCGTGCAAGTTGTCATGGAGAAATGGCTGGCCCCATGAAAAAAAAAATTAAGGATGCTGCACCGGCCTCTGAACAAGAGCATCTTTCATCACTTAGGCCGACCATACTGGTGTGTCCGCACCTTTCTCTACATGGGGGCGGGAGAGAAAGAACCCTTCGTTGCCCTTTTGTCTGCTTTTCTTGGATTCATAAAAAAAACCTTCATTTACACCCTAGAAACACGTCAGCTCATTTCCGAAAAAATAATAATAATATTAAAGCGAAGAGATGTTCGTGTACCTGCACAGAATCGCTATACAAGTGATACATCATAAAGGTATTCCACTATTGAGATACTAATACATTTTGTGAATGTATCTCAACACAGAGATGCAGATAGTCAAAACTATTTATGAGCAACATCGCGATATTCTTGTATCGCAATATTGCCCAGCTGTGCTTTTAAAGAGTGCTGCTGCTGGATATTGTTTTGGAAAAGGAAGTAACTGTAATGGTATTTCCAGTTAGCAGTTACTGTGTAAAAAGTAACAGTGTTACAGTTACAAGTTCCTCTAAATTAAAAGTAAGTAGTTACAGTTATAACTTACTGAAAAAAGTAACTAGTTACTGGTAACACATTACTAGTAACCGGTTACTGCACAAGACTAGTAAAACCTTAGCAATTACCGTTCCACAAACAAAACAGGCACTTTTCTTGATAGCTACAGGAGACATTGCACCAAGTGCAGCGAACTAGTGAACCTAATACTTCATACTTACACAGACTTCTTGCATCTTAACGCATTTACATATTCTTCACTTTGAGTGTCACAACAAATGAAAGAGCACAATGGGAAAATTATCTAAGCCTTAATAATGAGATGAAGGCAATGGCTACAATGTGCGCCAGAAATATTGAAAAACACTTCTGCCAGTCTAATGAATTAGCTGCCATACATGCTGAAGTACTCCAAACGGAAGCTCTTCTGCATGTACCTCTTTATACCTTTATACCTCTTAACTTGCACAGTACCAAGCCACACCCCCAATTCTTATAAGATGGTGTTGACAGAAATATGAAGGAACAAATAAATGTGCTACAGTTAAGGGAAAACCAGCAGAACTAGCAATGCTTATGCTTACTTCTGAAACAACTATGTGCTACTATGTGGCACAGATACAATATGAACATTAGCTACTTGCATGTAAGGGGAATTGCAAATGTTTTTCTGTGACAGTTATACTGGACTTCGTGGATTCTCTTCACAGGAACTGAAGTGTAGTTAATGGCTTATTACATAGCCTTCTAAAGAAAGCAAAGGCTCAACCCCACCAAGCTGCAAGAAATACAGTATTTACTCGCATAATGATCGCACTCGCGTAATGATCGCACCCTTGAATTTCGTCGTCAAAATTCAATTTTTTTTCCCCCGCGTAATGATCACACCCCGAACTTGCCGCAACAATATGTCATGTGCCGAGTCTAGCTAACGATCGTCATGTTTACCATCTGTCGAACGTTACGTAAATAACTCTTCAAGACTCGCCAGGTGAACTGCACGCACCAAGCAGATGCCTAGCCTTACTCTACTTTTATTTTTGGTTATATTCATGATAGCTATCATAAGAATTCTCATACGCGACTTGTTTGTGTTCTCGGTTCTCGAAATATTATTTCGCGGAAAATTTACCCCGCATAATGATCACACCCCAAAATTTGCGTCAATCTTTTTTTTTTTTAAGTGCGATCATTATGCGAGTAAATACGGTATTCCTCCTTCTTGCAACAAAACAGTAGCACAACAAAAAATTTATGTGTTAATATTCACTGACCAAGCCACCAGCTGTAATTTCTCCAGAAGGTTCGAGAAACTGACGTCAGTTTTCATTTCGTCATTAATAATAACCATGATGAAACCGGAGCTTCGAAGGGCTAGTTACCTGCTGCAATGACTAGTGGCTATGGTGTTGGCCGGCTAAACGCTACGACGTAGGTTCGGTTCCTAGTTACACCGGCTGCATTTTGATGCGGTGAAATAAACACAAAAACACCTTGTACTCACATTACGGTGCACACTAAAGAATCCCACATGGCCAAAATAGATTGACTGTCCCCCAAAGCATGCTCATACTCATCAAGGTTCTCGCATTTAAAACATCAGAATCTATATCTTCAATACTAATTAATCTAGTGTTTTATCATAGGTCTTTGTTTTATTTACCATTAGCAAAACAATTATCCTTGTCCTCAAAGCCTGCTTGCACCAGAACTCACAGTAGATTTAAGTTAAGCCAGTCCAAGTTAAGTTAGTCGAAGTTCAGCCAGCCCCTACCTTTGGAGCCATAGAACAAAAAGGAACTGCTTCAGGCTGGCACTGCCTATCACCTTTACACTGCTTATTTAACTATTAAAATAAACCACTGCATGCCAGTTGACTTATTAAGTCCTTCGGCCAAAATTCAAAGTTCCTAATGCAAATCCATGGTTCTGCAGCTTGACGATGCGATGAACTATATTCAATTAACAACTGTTCATTCAGCTACCTGTTCATAACAATGACTGCCCATAATGAATGCTTAAAACATGTCACTTGCTCCAGCTACACAGCCTAGCAGTCAGTGATGCAGCAGTTCTTGCTTGTCAATACAGGTACTTGTTGGTACTGCAACACCCACTTAGAACCACTGATGCAAACTTATGTCAAGCAACAATTATAATATCCACTTTGTAGAACCCTTCCTAATACTCAAGCCGGGAACGTCAAGTGCACATAGCCTACATGAGAATTTGCGAGAGTGCACATAACTTGTGTAAGTAGCAATATAAAATGCTCAGAGGAACTACAGTACACATGCTTCTCTTAAAAAAAGAAGAAGAAATTGAAGAAAGTTAAGGGTATCGCTTCCTCTGGGTGTGCACCTGACATGTCCTAAATGATGCTGATAAACAAAATAGACATGTAAGATGTCTTTTACAAATAGGCACTGATTTGAAGCTAGCATCAAGAACTAACAACAACTGCAACTGCAGCCACCTGTGCTCAGTCTGGTCATAACACATACAAAGTAAACAAGTAGACTATTTACCAAAGCCCTTCATGGCCTTCCTGAGTGCCTGGGCATCATCCTGGGGATTGAATCCTGGGTAGGGTCTAATGGTGGCCTGTACAAATTAACAGAGCAAATTTTCAACCTATAAGCAGCCCCATTATTTGCCAATGCGAATTACAGCTAGGCACAGGGAAAAAAAGAATTAAGAAGGTCTATAACGACGACACTCACCATGTTTCTTGCGTTGCCTGGACTCTGCAAACAGGAAGACACAAGGAAAAGTCAGAAACTGGTATATAAGTGCCGCGCACCGCACACGGTTGTTTTCAAAGTGGGACAGAGCTAGGGGCGGGGCAACGTCGGTGGTCGGAGCGTCGCCGACACAGGAAACGAAAACACAGCGACAGCGAAGGGGATGAAGGTGAACATGTGCGCTGACGTAATGGCCATGTGACATGAGTCACGTACCCCGACAATGCAGAGCCTGTATTTAGCTTTCATCGCAGCGCGAAACACACACGTGCCCACCGCTCGTCTAGGGAACAAGTACAGCCGATCCACAAACATAACGGATTTCTTGCGGACATGGCGGACACGAGGTAGCTAGATTTCCTAATGGAGGCCTAATGGAAAGCCACGCGAACGCGCAAGTTTAATGAGTTCCACGGGGCGGTTTCAAACATGCGTCGAATCAATCGGATCGCTGATCATTGCTGCGTAGCAGCGGTCTGTCAACCATAACGCCGCCGTAAAGACGATGCATGTACATACGCTTTCCTGCGCAACTGAATATACTCCCGTACAGATCGAAAGGCTGCCGGCGATCGTACTCAAAGCACACCGATCATACTTCGGCAAGTCGCACGAAAGCACAGTTCAGTTGCACAATAACGAACTTCGTGATGCTGCTCGAGATTTTAATAATTAAACGCAGAATGACTTACCTAAAATCGCTGTCTATGCGAATTTAGTCAGGGAAAGCAGTCCCCACTGTGGTCAAACTGGAGCAGTCAACGCAAAAAACCTGGCCACACCTACTCCAGCATCCACGCTAGCGGCCACCGATCGTCGTCAGGCCAGCACAGCCGCAAAATCGAGACTAGCGAAGCAACCTAAGCAACGCCAGCTAAGCGCGTCGTGCCAGCGAGGTCGAGATGGCGCTGCGCTCGCCAGAGATAAACAGCTGAACAAAGGGAGTGGCAACAACCTGACGCCGCTAAACAGAGCCTAATCGGGTCAACGAGATTCCACATTGTTCGCGACTGTGCAGAGCACCGAGACAGCGTGCAATTATATCACCTGCACATAGAGAAATGACCTGCCTTTGGAAATACAACGAGCAACGCCCCTCCAGAAATGCACTGCATGGCACTCATGCCGGGTCATTTCCGACAAAAGAAACTAATTTTTGCTCTCTCGATAAGGAAATGCACACAACCAAAAGCTCGTGAACAACTGTTATTGCACACTGCTGGGACAGACAACGGTAAAACAGCGAATAAGTCGCGTGATCACGTGACTGCACCGCATATTTCTCGCGTACGTGTAACAAAAATGCAAACAGCGCGAGTTTACTCTCGCACCTGCGGGTTTGCACATGCGTAAGAAAATTCGTGTTTGTTGTTCATAAAAAGTCGCGAATTGAAAGCCGAACCAATATGGCAGGCGAAGTCTCTTCCACCGAGGCAGGACATTTAACGAGAATCGAGGAGAACCCCCCCCCCCCCCCCCCCCAACCTGAAAAATGGGGAAACAACGGATTGCCAGCCTTGAGCGTCTAGCTTCCTGGAAAGGGGCGCGCGATGTGTTAACAGAAACAAAGAAAACAAAAGACTTTAAAACGTTGGAGAGGTAGGTGACGAAACGACCTCGAGTATGGGGTGGGTGGACACCACTGCGGAGCGCACGCAGAAAACTTGGCGAGTGTACCGCTGCGCGACTCCTTTCCCCTACATATGCCCCGCCGTAAAAATGCACGCTGGATTTCCTCCGTCGCCGCTGCCGCCTCGCAGGAAGACCCGCTCTTCCGCGCAATTTCTTTTTTTTTTTTTTCGCCCATTACGCGAGCTGGCCTGGCGCGCTCTGGCGCCTGCCAGGAGATCGAATGGGACCGTCCGAAAACTTGGCTCGTTCCCAAGGCAGAAGTTACTCGCACTCGGGGCGCTAAAAATACGAACACCAGACTATGCGGGCGTAAAGTAATAAGAAAGAGCGGGCGCGCGCACGGCAGCGTATTTAGGGCAGTCTGGTCACTACACAGCTGCAAACCGCTGCTAAGAACGTTACACAACACGTCCCCTCCACCACAAATTCCAGTTCTCTTCCCTTTATTATCTGGCCCATCTCCTGCACTCGCAACTGCTGAAGCCAATTAAGCGCCCCGAGTAGCAGTGCTGCTCATTTCGACTCCTGTTCCCCTAGACTCATGTACCTTTTTCTCTCTCTCTCTCTCTCTCTTTTTTTTTTCTGTACTGCACTCAAGCTTTATTTGCAAACAATAACAAAGTATCCCAAAAGTTAGTGTCGAAAGTTCAGCGCTCGACTAGTCGGTGCTGCATTACCAAAGTTCCCCAGAGCATCAATGAAATTGACCTCAGAATACCAAATGTCCATTTCTCCCCGTGAGCATGATGTGCTGGGAAGCTTGGGTAATCTCGCCCGAAGATTGCATTACCACTTATTACATGCCTGTGTGTAACACATGCTCAAGAACGCCGGATTAGAAATGCAATGAAATACGTACCAGGTACTGCACCTTTACTTCAATGCCTAGTGATTAGGATGAAAACGAAGCCGAAAAAGGGGAGAAGACCGCGCCGTCGAACACCACCTCTGAGACCTAAGGCTACAAATGTGCCACTGTGGATAGCTGACGGATACAAGCACATGATGCTGTATGTAATCTTTGTAAATGTAAACCAACACGTCAAGTATTGTGAGATTGTCGGTTATTACAGACAAACTATGATAAACAATAGCAAGTGACTTCCCGTGTACCTACAGTTGACTCTCTTGTCGTGTCGACTGCACTTACATGTAGTACATATTGGTGTACTGTAGGGCGAATCCAGACAGGGAACGAACAAGTGGTCCTGGTCCCCATTCCCGAATTTGAAGAAATTTCTTTTACGAGTTGGCCTTGAGCACGGACAGAACGATAAATCTGAACTTTGTCTTGTAAAAAAGAAAATTGTTTGCCAATTTATATATATAATGTCAGCCTGCAAAAGCACTTTTTCGTAAATTTTACGATTTCTGGACTAGCAAGAAAGTCCGTACGCTTCTTGATTCTAACATTTCTTTCGAACGAAGAACAAGTGAAGTGCTCCCTTATGAGCCTGTTATCATGCTCGGCTACGGAAGGAATTTCGAGGAAACAAAAAATTGCAATTGGCAGACGATCCAAAGTATACTTGTAATTCAAGAGTTTATTTCTGTATACAGAAATAAACTCTTTCAGAAATAAACTATTTCCAAATTTCGACGTTTTTGACAGATTACTTAATTATGCTAAGTGCAATTTAAAATAACGTCATTTGACAACGCAGCAAAACTGATTTCTCAAGAAAGTGCAAATATAAAAGTTAATGTCCACCAAGTTTCATTTGCTTCAGCCTAGTTGCTCTATATTGCTCTATATAAAGCAACTAGGCTGAAGCAAATGAAACTTGGTGGACATTCACTTTTATATTTGCACTTTCTTGAGAAATAAGTTTTGCTGCGTTGTCAAATGACGTTATTTTAAAATTGCACTTAACATAATTAAGTAATCTGTCAAAAATGTCGAAATTTGGAAATAGTTTATTAAAAAGGTCATTTTTTTTTCTAATATCACCCTGTTGACGTCAAGGATTTCTGTTACCATTGTGTATAAATAGACGTTGCTTTATTTTAGTTTCTAACGAGATAGAGCGCGTCAAACGCGACCAACTCGGCCTAGTGGGCGAGCCACTTATAGTGGGCTGAAAATCATATGAAATATGAAACTCATATCAAATTATGATTATAGCTGATACCATCAGCTATAATCATAAAACCTTCGGGAAGGAACAAATGCACTACCAAGTCACGTGCAAGCGGAGCTCGCCCCCAATCGAAGCAGCACTAATGAAACGGTGCCCGCCGCCAAGCGCCCGATCACAGGAAAAAAATCCTGACACCTAATGCGGCCTGGTGGCGCACTTGCTCTTTCTAAATGGTCTGCTTGCTATTATGGAGGCTACTATCATTTTTAAACGACATATTCCAGCGATTATCAGCCGATTTTGGGAGGCGCGCCCGATAGGCCATGTTGGTCCCATCTGACGCGTTACAACCAGCTAGAAAGTAAAATAATGCAGCGTTCCTTCCACAATAGTGGACGAGGTCCTTGATTTCTACCAGGATGATATTCAAAAAGTTAAGAGTGGCCTTTTTAATCAACTATTTTGAAATTTCGATGTCTTTGGCAAACCACGGCTTTTTTGACAACGCAACAAAACTTATTTCGTAAAAAAGTGCAAGTATAAAAGTTAATGTCCACCGAGTTTCATTTGCCTCAGCCTAATTTGTCTACAGAAATAAATTCCTGAATTACAGGTACTTTAGTTCATCTACCATGTTTGCGATTTTTTTTTTTCTCTCTCGAAATTCCTGCCATAGCCAAGTGTGATAATATGCTCATAAGAGAGCACCACCTGTTCCTCTTTTAAAGAAACGTTGTGATCAAAAAGCGAACGAATTTTTCGCTAAGCGCGATGAAAGTTCAGAAATCGCCAAAATTTGGGAAAAAGTGCTTTTGCGGGCTGACATTTCAATTTCCTTTTTGTCAGACTTTTTTCCCCCACAAAACTAGGCTCAGATTCACTGTGCTAGGTCCAAGGCCAGCGCGCAAAATCAATTTCATCAAATTCGGCAATGGTGACCAGGACCACTTGTTCGTTCGCAACTGGATGCGCCCTACTGTATACCAATACGTACATGGCAGTGCAGTCAAGACGTCAAGAGTGTCATTGTATGTACATGGAAAGTCACTTGCCATCGTTCATTATAGTTTGCGTCTATAACACCCGACAAGCTCTACAATAGCGCACGTGTTGGTTTGTTTTTATGCAGTGGTTTCGCTCGGAAGTCAGCAGAAATATTTACAACGGAATTTCTTTACCTTTGCGATCACCCCTTCTGTACGTGTAGGGACGCCGGCAACACTAGTTACTGGGAATGTGCAACATTAATTTAAAAATGAGAGACTCTCCATCGTGAAAGAAAGCTACCAGATTTGCGTCAAATACAATTGTAAGTCATCATTTTTTGCTTTTAAGCAGGATAATTGAACCTGCGTGGCTATTTCATGGTTTTTCGTTACACTTGGAGACTGATACTCATCACCCAGAATGACGCCACCGGTCATCTTTTCCAGAATTTCAGGGCCAAGTTAAAAATGTCATTCCTTTTTTATGGGGTACAAGCATATGCTCGTCAATGTAAGGAACGATTTTCTCATTTTAACCCCACCCGAAGAAAAAAAAATCCAGTGCAATACACAGTCCTTTCAAAATCTAGCAATTCATTATTTATTTCTTGCACTTTACGTCCCAAGCACTTACAAGAGACGCCCTAGTGGAGGGCTCCCGAAATTTCGACCACCAGGGGTTCTTTAACGTGCACTGACATCGCAGAGCACACGGGCCTCGACATTTCGCCTCCATCGAAATGCAGCTGCAGCGGCCGGGATTCGATCCCTCGACTTTCAGATCTGCAGCTGAGTGCCACATCCACAAGACCACCGTGCTATGTTTCAGCAAGGTTTTCCAAATGCTTACCATTTCTCCAAATTAATTACTTTCCCAGCCCCTGTCCTCGATTTCGCAACTGCAACGTGTCTTGGATGACACTAGAATTGCGATGTCATTCAAGTAACATCCCGCTGTGTTCAAGCTATGCACATGGAGATACGTAATCCCGCTATCGTGCCATGCGTGTGGTGATCATGACGTTGCGTCCACTTGGAGGCTCCGTTGCTTTTTTGAATGATGATCAAAAAAATTTTTTTTTAAAAATTACACCATCTCCCGCTCAAGGGGACCATGAGGCGATGCGAAGCAGCACGGGGGTGCACACCGGTTTGACGCTAGCAGACGCTGCCTGCGTCAATGTTGTCTCTCACGGGCGAGGGCGCGTTCTCGTTCCTTGCGAGCTGGTAAAGCGTTCATCGAAGAAAGAGCGTTTCCATAGTCAACGCGCCGCGCCGTTCGGAGAGGAGACAAGGAAAGGAGGGGAGGAGGATGCCCAAGCCCAGTGCGGGTGTGGACGCCGCACGGCGGATGGATGGAGGGAGGTAGTGACATAGGGCCCGCCCCCTCCCCCCCTTCCCCCCGACCATAAGCTGCTTCGCATCTAAAAAATTACGGCGAAAGCATTAAAAGAGTAATGAACGAACATTAGGGTTTGGAGAAAAAAGGCGCAGTGCACGGACGACGAAAGCTGCAAAGAACGACTCGGCTAAATGTTGTAGTCATGGGCGGCCCGCTAAGTTCGCAAGAGGAGCGCAAAGCTGCCACACAACTCTGTCTCCATTCAGAGCAACCTTCGTTCTCATCGGGGCTGCAGAGCAGATTGCTACGCCGATAAATCAAGAAGCGAGGTTGCATACAGTTGTTGCAGTTAAGTGAACAAGCTATAAAGTGACCAAAAGCTTCGTTTTAAATGCTGGTAAGAATGAAAGATATGTAAGATATATACACCATGGGAATGACGCACTTCCGGGAGAAAACTGTCGTCTGCTAAACTCGGAGCGCCCGCGCGCGTACATTCGGGTGAAACTGATGATGACGATGATCGCGGTTTGATTAAGGAAAGGACGCTTATTTCTGCAGCCCATGTTGGGAGCACGGCTAAGCGTCCGTGGGGGTAGGGGAAAGGGAGTGAAAGAGATAGAAACGAGAGAAGAGCCATAGTTGAGGGGTCCGGAAATTTTGACGGACTATTTCGCGGCGTTGAAGTATTTGTACCTCCTTTCAGGTCATGGAGAAGGATTTATTGACGATTGTGGTTTAAGGAAAAGACAGGAAGAAGCATAGAAGCTCCAAGATCCCCCTTACCCTTTCAATACATTTCCTCTCTGTCTCTCTAGAAAGGAGCATAGAGTCCAGCAGCCATCCTTGGCCAGCGAATATTGGCCCTTTCTGTAGAAATCACCCAAGAATCGAGATTTGCCAAGGTGTTTGATACACGGCAGCTTTTTTTTTTCTTTCGCTTTTCTTTTCTTCTCTTTTCTTTAATCGATGAGTGTTCGTTCGCCTGCTTTTCGGGTTCGGCTGGCAGCTGCTTGACCACTGCCTGAACCTCTGGTTACACCTTTTTCCGAACACTTGTTCCGCTTCAGTCATTTCCTGTGAGGCATATATTTTACTCATTTTGGGCCCGTTGAGGGAAGTTTACAAGGCAATGTCTGCGCACTATACTCGGTTTCATACATAAGGTTCAACGCTGTCAAAGCTAGTACATGTGTTTACACTTTACTCGTGTACAGTGTTTACACAGTACTCGTGTTTACACTTCAGCGACAAAAAGGTGAGGAGTTGCTTGCAGTGAGCGAAAAACAGTAAATACACCAGTGGCAGCCTTAAATCACAGTAAATTTCTCATCAGCTTGACAAAACACACTCATACTGCTGGGGATACAATCGAAAAATGCGAGTTTGTATTTTATGTTTGTCGTTTGTTTGTCGGAGCGATGCACCTCTCATTTTCTTTTTCTTTGTGGTCTACTTGTGTAGCCTTCATGACATGGCACCTGATATATAAAACGGAGCATAGGTTTGCAACTACGCTTCGGCCGGAATACAGAGACTGCTGTGAGCATTAAAGCGGCCCTGAAACACTTATTGAACAAGCTCAGAAAACGGTGTCGACCAGCTGTTGAGGATCCTGTGAACATGTGAGCCAAATATTAGATCTGGTTTTAACACAGCTGGAAAGCACCCGCTCTTCTTTCGACAAATGACACCACTGGGGACACTGAATAAATCGCTCAAGGCAGAAATAGCACTGGCTGATTTGACAAATGTGGCAAGGTGTTCTGCTACACTTCATTTGTTCTTCGTGAATGCAACAAATAAAGAAAATGTGCGTGTGTCTCTTAAAGAGCAACTTAATAAGTCAAGCGACCTAGTCGGTGCTCCCAGTGACGTCATTTGTTGAAAGAAGGTGTTTTCCAACTGTATGGAGGATATGATGTTTTAGTTACCAAGGAGCTGATATCATAAAACAATTTTTTTTCATCTGAAAGCTGCCGTGTCTGCTCGTTTGTACGAATTCATGATTGTGCATGTTGCCAAGACTTGAAGGAGAGATGAGAAGAACAAGTACAACATTGGATGGAACGCTTTTTTGCAAGTACGCCTTTGCCCTTCGGTCAGCTGGCTTCGCCAATGATATCTCTAGCGTCGTGATTGGTTGAGACAGTTCAAGCTCATGATGTGCACTAGTGCAACTTCCCTTTTTCTTGTCAGTGCACTTGTCGAGACAAAAAGAGAGGGGCACGCTAAAGGGTCTTGTCAAGCTGCTTAGGAGCAGCTTTTTCTCTCACAGTGGCTACTGTACCGTAGTCCATGGTGCGGTTGACCGGTTGATACTTTTTTCAATAACCTTGCGCTATACTCCCCCATACAAAGCTTTTGTGCATAAATGCACAGCAAGTTTCTGGTGGCTCCTCACTTGACGGGACCAATGACTTTCCACCATTGGTAAAATTCGTGCCGTATTAAAAAATCTTCAGGACCTCTACAAAGTGAATTTTCTATTTGACAAAATATTTTCCTTATACACTACATAGACTCCATTTTTTATGTACCCTTACAATACCTTCCTCAACAATATAGACACACAAAGAACTACACATATCAAGCTCGATTTCAGAAATTTTTATGGTTCCCCTAAGCCGCTTCCGCTATGTGACCCGTGGCATATCTTCGGCAAGCGCAGAAGTTCAAGAATTGCATACAGGACGTGACACACACCGAGCATGCAGTTGCTCAATACAGCTAAACTGCTGCGTCAGATTAAAAAGTAGTTTCTCAATACGAACTTGAGAAGACCACGCGGAAATGGAGCACTGCGACTTGTCTGTGTTATTCGTGCTGACGTGTTCCGTTGGTGCTGGTGGAAATGTGTTGGTTTGGGTTGGTCGGTCCTCGCTGGAAAAAAATCTGGGAGCTTAGAGTGAGCTCAGGTACAACACATTACCATATTTCCATTGACGGGACTTGGAAGAATTATCCAGAAATTGACATTCCAGAATTTTATGCAGGATTTGCGCCAAAAATGGAGCAAATACTGCTAACAATAACTGAACGCCCTGACAAGCAGCCCCAAGTACTGTACACATAGTTGTTCAAAACCTACATTTAGGTGAATGGCTGCTGTTCTACAAAGAGAATCAAATAGCGCCATTTCAACTGCGTCAATATGAATGACAGATTAAGGAGGGTCCCGACTATTACGCATAAGTGTAGATGGCACGTCGGTCAACTCTGGGAGATAATGTGCTACGCTGGCGACAGCAGCAAGCCCCATTAGGAAACTGATCCCTAACGCGCTTGCCGAGGACAGAAATTCGTGTCTCGGGAAGGTGGACTACATATACTTTTCAGTCTCCTTTCCCTCCCTACCGTGATGCTGAGTTCCCCTATTAGGGCTGCAGAAAATCTTTCCTTACAGCAACCACATCTCTCTCTTTTTCTCTCGTGCAAGCCAACAATGACAACTCGGGCACGCTCGGTTGACGTGGAGATGTTCGTGTGTATCTCACCAATCCATCGACGCTGCAGCGTCTTCCTGTAAAAGCGGCCTTGACTAAAAGTTGAAGGCTAACTGTGAAATTAGAGGGTGTTTCTTATGCTTCAAACTGCTAAACTAAGCCCAAGGTTGTGGTGGGTGTGCTCGGGGACCCAATCTCATAGGGAGCAAGACAATATGTCATGATGCCACTCTTTCCGGTCTTTCAATATCTACGGAATGGACAATGAATATTGTGGTGAACCGTTCATACTAGATCACATAGCTATATATAGACTACTATATTGCGAATCAATGACGGCAAACAAAAACACAAGGACGGAAAAGAAGAGGTAAATGAATGGCGCAAATAGTGCATTACATAATAGCTTGAAATAACAAACACTGCAATGGATTCCTATCATTCCTCATTGCATTTCACAATTCATAAAAAAAAAGCTTTGTAAATTCCTATTATAACGAGTCTTTATTGAATTAGCAAGGCTGCTGACCTGGTTGCGCAGAACTCAGAAGGCCTCCACTGAACTGGAGCATCAGAACATCATTGCCAATCTCACAGAGGACTCCGACTAGCTCGAATACGAATTGGACAATGCTGAGACCAAGGCCTTCAAGGAAAAGCTGTCTGGTTTGACACGGCTTGTTAAGGACATCTTCGACGGAGTACAAGAACACCGGGAGCGGCTAGGAGCCCTCGCTGCTCTGAACAACATGTTGAATGCCGGTGAGGTTTACCTGTCGGCTATCACCGGACTCAAGGACCAGGTCTTCACTGCTGTTGAGACTGACAGACTTTCCAGGATCATCAATGAAACCAAGGATTGGAAAGTAGAGCAAGTAGCAATACAAGAACAGACTCCGCTACAAGCAACACCCAAAGCTGACCCTGCCTGCGCATGATATTTGACAAGATCCAGGTTCGGGACCGAGAGACCAAATACCTTTTGAACAAGGCCCAGCGTGCACCATCACCAAAACAAATGAGCAATAAGCCTGAAACGACAGAACCTACAAAAGAGACTGAGGAAGAGGTTGTGGCTGATGTGGAGATGCCTGAAGGACCAGACCCAGCGGAACAGCCAGCGAGAGAACCTGAAGGTGCTGTTCCCTTGGAACCAGTTCAGCCAACATCTCAACAGCCCGAGGATGGCCAACACACTGAGCTTTGAATGAAACACTGACGAGAACGGAGCCTAGTACCTCTAAACATTCTGCTGACCATGTCCGCAGAGTGAGCTCTCATGCACTTAACACCGGAGCATCATCAGGCCAGAGGCGAGCGAACTTGCTCCACTTATTATAAAGAATGCCCCTCCAGAGTCTACTTCCATTTTGAGTGGCTGACCAGATAGTAGAACTGTCACGATGAAATTAGCTGTAGTTGCCATCTCTAGCCCTGTATGAAAAATGGTAAAAAGGCTGGCTTCCTGTTCCGCTAACATTTCGCCCTTCTCCTTAAAATGATGGCTTTCTTGGCACTTCTTTGGTTTAGCCTTATTAGAGGCAAGCTTCTGCGATGTCACCTTTTTTCCGGCAGAAGTTACAAGTAGCATTTTTGAAGAAACCTTTGTCAGCACTGTGATCTGCTAAACATCAGAAACACTGCAGTGCCTTACTTGTAGGGCACTTGTGAAAAGTCTGACAATGTACAGTGAAACTGTAAGTGTCTTGTTGACTGGCTTGAATCTGTATCTGCTGATCTTTTGCGGATTTGGCCGTCGCAGCAATCTCGTACGCTTTTTTAAACATTAGCCTATCCTCAGTTAACAACCGCTGTTGAAGATGAGAATCATGGATTCCACATACCAATCTGTCTCGCGGCATAACTTCCAAAGGCAGCCTTGTACTCCATGCTTGGAAATAGACTTCCGCGCTTGCACCCGATGTATCAGGACTCCCTGTAGTGGTGTCCACGTTGCCAAAGTTGCAGTCCTTTGCCAAAGTTCGCACAGTTGTCACACAGTCTTTTACAGATTCGTTAGTGAACTGGTCTCGTTTCTGAAAGTGAAAGCATCCAAGAAACTCAGACGGTCTGGGTTCGAAGTGTTGGTTGAGTAGCTTGATGATGTCCTCGAATTCCACCTCGGCACGCTTCTGTGGTGCCACCAGGGCCCTCAGCGTCTCGTAGGCTTGCTCACAGCAGAGCGTTAGTAGAATCGCTCACTTCTTGGAAGATACGATCACATCGTTGGCTTCGCAGTAGAACTCCAGACGCTCTATTATGATGAGTAGTCGGTGCAGGGCACAAATTCTTCTATCTTGCCTTTAGGCATCGTCTTCAAGGAAACCATCCTCCTTGGGCTCTCGTTCCCTCGTCACCAGTATTATAATACATCTTTATTGCATTAGGAACACTGCCAACCTGGCTGTGCGGTCACAAGCTCAAAGCCCTTGGCGATGCTGCTTCATTCTCCTCATCTTAACTTGATCGTCGAAGCGCTCATATAGAATAATTCCAAAATAAAAATAGCCAATACTGCGGCAATAGCGAAAACTTAGAAGTCAAAGGCTTTTTGAAAAAGAAATCATTGCCAATTTTCATTTAAAATATTTCAAGGACACGGAAACACGCCTCATAAATGTACTGCTGCAAAAAATATGTTGCATATTATTCTAAGTGAAAAAATGAGCCCCTTTTTGGAACTATGTTTACCCCAATGCACACAAAAAGAAAGTGCTGTATGCACTCTTGCGTGCCTGCCATCGCAACGTGTGGACCCGGCATACAGCAGCATTGTTCATTCAAGGTCAATTACTTTGTGATTTATAATGATGAAAGAGACACTCCAATGCTTTACTACTTCAAAAACATCGAGGTAAGAATTAACTATATCAGAGATTTATATGTTATCAATAGAACGCAGCACGCTGTTGGGGAGGCGAGCCTCATTATGTGATCATGACGGGCGTTGACGCCAGCAGGTGGGTAAACGCTGGGGAAGTACGCTGCTTGCTGATGCCAGCCGAGGCAAGGGAGGAGAGTATGCATGTTTTCGCTCATCGGTGACCAGTGCCAACGCGAGAAGTACTGAGTTCGATTTCGCAGTGCCGCCAGTCACCCACTGGTTTACCTAATGGGAAGAGAGGTACCCTTCAGTTTGAAATCATGAGGACGATCATTTTTCTTGGCAACAGTAACCTCATTTAATTCCGCGTGAAATGCTGAAACACTGTGCCTTTCGGTGCATGCTACAAACGGCTGGCAGTGGAAATTGGCCAAGATTACGACTACACCATCTATCATAGTCCTAGTGCTAGTTTGAAACATTAAGCTTTATTATGACTACACTCCATGACCATTTGTTATGGTTTTAGATATGCATGCCCACTGCCCCACAAATAAACTGGTGCTAATAGTCCAGGCAGCACAGTGATGCTGCCTGATATAATAACAACAGCTGATGGAAGAAACCAATAAGTTGTGAAGAAGTCCAGTTTTTCACCATGATAAGGTTTGTACGATTCCACTTGTGAAATGTGGCCCAGCTTTGAGTATTTTCATATAAACACATGTCAGTGTACTACAAATAACCTGTGCAATGTTATCTATGTCAAAAGCAGTAATGTAAATAAATTTGAAGGGGGGGGGGGGGGGGGAGGTTTCTGTGACAATGGTAGCTGTTTTTAAAGGGGTCATGGAATGTTTTCTGAACATTTTGTACCAAGTGCATATTCGGGATCCTGACCCTCCAATCAACAATATGCATTGTTCCATTGCACCATGTGGGTTGATTTAGAGCGATAAAAAACGCGGTTTCGGTTTCACTGCGCGCGTTCCTTTCAACTCTGCAGTTGACGTCATGTTAGTAACCACCAGACCTCTGAGATTGGCGCGCCCTCGGAGGCCACGGGAGAACAAATCGTGCTGCAGCTTGGCTTCCGAACGGCAGCATCGCACGGTTTCTAAGTATTTTCTTTCTTTCTAGCTTTAAAGTAAATCAATTCTTTTAGAGCGAACACGAGTTCACTATACATTTGAATTTAAAATTATCTTAGTGCAACGTCGCCGAATAGTACTATGCTGGCCGGTAGTATCGCATAGTCGTTTCGGGAGCACAAGAACGCTGGGATTCGAAACGGACGTTATTAAATGTGCACTGAATATTTCGCCGAAATATTTCGGAGTCGGCTTGTCAAATGCATACTGAAGCAGTGAAAATTACAACCGGTCATCTCCATATTCTTTTCACGACCCCTTTAAATATTTTGACTTATGTTCACATGTAAATCCAGCATATCACTGACACGCAATAAGCAGGCAAACGAGATGGAACTTCAGGAGAAGGTGAATGCTTGAAGTGATGAGAAATGATGAGAAGGAACACAGCCAGAGCCATTTCAGGAAAGTGGGCTTGTCAAGACAAGTCGACTCATTGAAGCACTGCCTGAAATGATATTCTTAGCTGACCAACTTATCACAATAAGAGTAGAGTTACTATGACTGGAAGAAAAACTTCGGGTGCCAGAAGTAAGCGTTGTCCACTACATGTAGCAGAAACCTAGCTCTGTGATACACAAGCACACAAATGGCAGCTGATACGTCTTCATAGAAATTAGCATTGTCAAATGAAGCTTTCGCTCAAATGAAAGTGAAATCACAAAGAAGTTCCTAATGAACGTCTGTATATTCTACGTTTACAGGGTTACACAAACCCTTTGAAAGCTTAGTAATGCTTTGAATCTGCATTTTCTGTTATGACTGATGACTGATATTGAGTCAAAATGAGTTATTTAATGGACTCAACTGACTGAAGACTTAACAGTCCGCTTGAGGCTACCATTGCTATGAGTCCTTGAGCTTACAAGTCTGCATGAAAGCTCATGTTCTAAGAAAGGCGAAACTATCAAGTCAGTGAGTTAGGACGGATATCCAGTGCTGTACAAACAAAACATGGCTTTGAGCAGTGACAAAAGAAAAGAAAAAAAAAAGAAGTAAGTATTGTAATTCTCTGAAAGGTTCGGGCTTCTTGAGCCAATAAAAAATAGTGCTGTGCTCATAATGTAAAAAAGAAGCTAGTAAAGCCTTCTGCTAGCCTCCTGCCTCTGCTGAACAGTGGCTCACAAAACTTGGAAGGATGTCTCTGAGGCTGAGTATAGCCCTTAGCTGCAAAGTAAGCAGCACAAATTGCTTCAAAAATGTGATCTGCAAAGAATCGGTCCTAGTTCAAAGCAGCACAACTGCTTCACTAGCTGAAGCAATCAGCAGACTACGAAATGAATGCCGAGTATTGCAAGAGGATGACTGCTAGATCTGCTCACACTCAATATGACTTTCAACACAAAAAGGAGTGGCAGAACAAGCTCCATGATTGCACATAGTTTCCCCCCCCACCCCTTGCCCTTATTTCAATAACTCAAGGTTGTATTTTTTGGGATCACTCCCAAATGAGCAAACAGCCACCAGTTGTGCAAGTAAGGGCAAGCAGAAGCCCTGTGGAATCTGCAAGCTGGCTCTGCCATACACTCCTATGTTGGAAGTAATATTGAGAATGACAGTACACTGAGCCCTTTTAACCTAAATGTGCCTTCAACAAAGAATATTTGGCATAATATTATACAAACTTCACTTAGCTACAGTTATTCAAGGCACTACAAATTTCTTTTCAGACATTGAGGCACTCTCACAGAGATGGCAATCAGCGTCACACAGAAGTACAAGGGTCCGTTCCGATTCACCTGCACCCCTTGAACCAGTTCACAAGGTGCCGCACCTTGTCATTTGTTTCAGAGGTGCAGCAATGGCATCCTTGGAACCACATCGTTCGTTTCAAAAGGTGCAGGAAAGGTGCAGTGCTGGTTCACGATTTTCCTGCACCCGCTCCATTGAAGGTGCCAGGTTGGTGCAGGCGTGTGTGTGAGGGCAGCAGACGACGCGCCATTGTGGTGCAGGCACAGTTTAAACTCCCTCACCTTCTCTTTCAATGCCACGTGTATGTTGAAGCCTCACAGATTGGCCATGTACGTGTCGTTCGCGACCTCTCAACCGCGTCCATTAAGTGCACAAAAGTGAGGCCTGCACCATGTCGGCACCTCTCCGTTCGTTTCTTGTGTCGCGCAGCGCCTGCACTACTGAACTGCAGCGGCACAATTTCGAAACTGCTTGTGCACCGCCGTGAACTGGTTCAGAGGGGTGTAGGTGAATCGAACGGACCTCAAATTTCATAAATGGGGCAATCTTCATATGTGCATATATGTATATACTAGTTATTTTTGCTACAGTGAACTCGGGAGCTGCTGGCTCCATTAATAAGTTGCAGTTACCCCTCAAAGAGCACTCTTACCAAAAATTTGAAGTGAGGAATGTATGTACCAGGAAACTACAGTGCAACAATCAATTTCTGTATTACTCAATTTTCGACATAAAAGTGTTACAGCCCAGCAAACACCAATATTGGCATGTCAAATCAGACCATGCATAAAGCAAAACATAGTCCCAATGATGCCCAATACTGAAATATGGTCACAGCTAAGACATATCTCATTGCGTGATGCACACTGCGCACTTACATGTTTACAAAAGTCTTATCACTTACATCTCGTAAACGCTGTCCTGTATAGGATGCTGAGTGAGTAACTTGGGCAGCACTGGAGTAAACAGATCCTGCTCCATAGGCTGACTGTGCATAAGGTGCACCATAACCACCAGACGTCGTGCCTACACTAGGGTAGCCTGCAGAGGGATACGGGCCGGGAGCTGCCTGTGTAGCAGGATAAGTAGCAGCAGATGCAGGTGCAGGATAGCTACTCTGATTTGTTGGGTAGCCAGGGTATGTTTGAGCAGAACTTTGATGGCCAGTGGTTGTAGGCATAGCATAACCAGGCTGGCTAGGGTAACCAGGCTGACTTGGATAGCTGGGCTGGCTTGGATAGCCAGGTTGGCTCGGATA
Organism: Hyalomma asiaticum; assembly: GCA_013339685.2. Classification (NCBI taxonomy): domain Eukaryota; kingdom Metazoa; phylum Arthropoda; class Arachnida; order Ixodida; family Ixodidae; genus Hyalomma; species Hyalomma asiaticum. The sequence continues at coordinate 104,553,798 of CM023481.1, read as the reverse complement.
GCCAGGCTGGCTCGGATAGCCGGGCTGGCTCGGATAAGCAGGTTGGCTCGGATAGCCAGGTTGACTTGGATAGCCAGGCTGGGAAGCAAATCCTGGCTGGTTCGGTGGGTAACCAGTTGTAGATGACTGCGGATATGTCTGATTTGGCACTTGGGGAGGGTAGCCAGGAGTTTGCTGGGTGACTGGTGGTGCTCCGTAGACAGCACCCATTGGGTAACTTTGTCTGTCTTGTGGTGGGTAGCCTGGATAACCCTGCTGTGGTGGATAAGGATTCCCACTTCCGCCTGGGTAACTCATTGTACCGTGCTATAAATGGCACTGCAGAGAGGTAGTAACAATCAATAAGAGTGACATATCGGTAGTGGTAAATGTAAATTGAAATACTAAAAGCAGTCAAATTATACTTCAGGTATGGTAGCCCCTTAATAAGGCATAGAAAATAGCTTTAAACAAAAAGGATAATTATTATATGTCACAAAACATCCGTCAAAGGAACATAACAAAAAGTAGTACTCAAAAGAATAAATCAATAAATGGCGTAGGATGTATCGCGGGCCTCTGTTGTAGATAATCATTAGGTTTTACGAAAACTGGCCTTAGCAGTTCACGACTTCTCCTTCGAAAGCTTTATTCTGCTGATCTTTTTCCGTCCACTTTACGCTTTCCTGCTCGCGGCGCAATGTGTTTTAATCACGACCTCCTCTAGGTCGTGGTTTTAATCCACGAGCAGCAGCCTGTAGGTGAAATGCAACAGGTAGATAAGTTTGTAAATCTGTTTAATCCGCAAGATGCGCATTCTAGAAAATTGGGCGTACAAAGTGGGCACTCGAACAAGCGAGAAGAGGCTACATACCAAATTTGTTCCCTGCTGGGAACTTGAGCCAAGCTTACGTCACGAGGAAAACGGGGCACGCTTCACAGCCGACAGCCGGATTGGGCGTATGCGTACGGTTTGTTTACAGACGGATAGCAGTGTGCGCGTCACTACACACACGAAGTAAGTACACAATAAAGCAGGTAAACTTGACTCAGGCTCGCAAAGAAATGCTGTGCCAATGTGCAACCACGACGGATCTCGAGCATTGCTTCTCCTAACGCAACAAAACAGGCCGAAAGTCACGACCGGCAAATGTTGGCAGTGTCATTTCCTGCCTTTCGAGAATAGATAGCGCGGTTTTTCGCTTGAAACTTAGTTGTACAGCACGGCGGCAGTGATCAGCATCAACTCACCTGATTTTTCAATGCACCTAGTAAGTACACACACACGCAAAACACACCACAATTACAAATGATCACTTCAGTCTTGGCACCGCCGCAGCCGTTACGTATTGCGGTATCCGAGAGCGACGCCTGGCTCCTTGGTCTGACAGTAGTCTCGGAGCCCCTCCGTCTATGCTCGCAGGTTACTTTTACGGCCGCACGCGCATAACGGCAGCACCTCACAGGAAACTTCATGCAATGGCGTTAGGTTGCGCTTTTTGCGCACATTGTACTGCAACAATGATTTTGCAACGACCGCAATAACGGCTGAGACATCGGTAATGTCGGCGTTGCAAGAATTCTTTTTATTTCTTTGAGTGTGTAGTTGTTTAAGCTTGGCATAACTTCACGTGGTTTGCGCTAGAACTCTGCCCAGCTGCCCAATGTGCGGTATTTACGCGCGCACTTTTGCGCTCATACCCCCATATTCCACTACTACATAAAGGCGGATGCGTTTCATCAGATTTCTTTCGTCTCTTGCTCTGATGCCCTCAGCCCACTACTACATAAAGGCGGGTTCGGGTATGTGGCACCAGGGTGTCGGAACAAAAGGTTTTTCGTTCCGGTTTTCGTTTCGTTCCACAGAAAAAAGTTCCGTTCCGTTTTCGTTCCGGAACGAAAAAGAAACGTTCCGTAACGGTTCATAGTGTTTTTTTTTTTTTTCAATAAGAAAGACGAACAAAATACTTAATATTAAAAGTATCTTTTAAAAACAGCAAAGAAATATTGAACTAATACATAAAAATGCAATAATAATTGTTGGGGTTTTACGTCCCAAAGCCATGATGTGACTATGAGGGAAGTCGCAAAAATTTTCGAAGCAGGGACACAACAAAAACTTGGTATTTATTTTTCCTCAAGTCTGAATCCTGAATTTTCGTTAAGGGGGCACACGATTTCAGAAGCAGCAGGTCATCAAGTGTACTCGCCGAGGCCGCTCCTCTGACAAAACGAACTTGAGTGCCGAAAATGCCCTCTCATCGCCGACTTGTGTGGCTGGCACACCAAGGGCCACTTGCGCTAACATGTACAGCTCCGGTTGCCACTCTTGAAGTTATAGTAACTATAATATCATAAGATTTCCCCTTTAAACACCCTGGACAGGAATAAAACAAACAAGTAACTTTACCATGAATTCCTAACCAAAATAACTAAAATCAGTGCTTTTCTAAGCTACAGTATTTAATTTTCTCAAGCGTTAATTGAAAATTTTCTCAGCAGGTTCAATACTTTGAGTCAAGAGTGTGAGCATGATCTTAGAAGCCGCCCGTCATCGATTGTACTCTCTGATATGCGAGACCGCTGTTCTGATCGAGCAAAACTTGAGCGACGCCAAAGCCCTCTCCACGACGGCCTGTGTAAGACCGTATATGTATGACGAACATGATGGATTGATCTTTACATCACTAACATGATATTCATGTCACCTGCGTCACGATTAACGATACTGCAATCTCGTGTGGCTGATATACCACTAGACCGCATTTAAAAACAAGAAATGCACGCCTTTTGTCGTAGCTTGCGATTGAAAAGTAGGCATAACGAGCACACTGACTGAAACAAACGCGCTGGTATAAATCGAACTGGGGCCCCCGAGGTCCCAAGCAAACACGCTATCAAGAGGTTACGGCGGTACTAGTGAACATATTTCACCAGCAGTTATGATCATGGCGCTTGCACGTGTAATGCCAATTGCGCCTCTAGTGTGTGTTAACCTCTGATAATAATAGGGGTTAATAATAATAACAAGTGTTTTACGTCCCAAAACCACGATATTGTCGCGGTTAAAAACGCGAACAAGTGACAACACGTTGTAGACAAGGAAAACAGCGTGTTGACGCCACTAGAACAGAAAGCTCTTCTTCGTCTTCTTCAGAGTCCAATTTACCCCTAACCCCACTAGCCGGCGTTCATTGAAAACGCCAGTCGTCGTCGTCGTCTTTGTGCCTTCATTGAACGCACGTGTCATTTGCCTCTCCCTAAATGAGCATCGCCCCGATGCTAAACAATTAGCGTCACTTTTTTGAAAATTAGTCTGTGGCACAATCATTCGCTGACATAGGGCTTCATGCGGACTACGTGCACAAGTTCAGAACGGTGCCGGCGGCGGCTTGTGCAGGGGCTAACTGGAATGACTTCGTATGTCACTTCACTCAGTCGTCGCAGCACACGATAGGGTCCGAAATAGCGCCTCAGAAGTTTTTCGGATAGTCCCCGTTTTCGTACAGGTGTCCAGACCCATACTTTGTCACCGGTCTCATAAGTAACAGGCGTGTGATGTACATTATAGCGGCCTGCGTCGTGCACTTGCTGTTGCTGTATTCGGAGCCGTGCGAGCTGCCTAGCTTCTTCTGCGCGTTGTGTGAATGCCTCGGCGTCCGTGTCAATGTCGTCAGGTTCGTGTGGTAACATGGCATCGAGCATCGTCCTCACTATATGAATATGAGGGACGCCGTAGTGGAGGGCTCCTCGCTTTCGTTAACGTGGACTGGACTGACATTGCGCAGTACACAGGCCTCAACATTTCGCCTCCATGGATCCAAAATGCCGCAGCCGCGGCAGGGATTCGATGCCACGAATCTCCAATCAGCAGCCGAGTACCATATCCACTAGACCACCGTGGCGGGTCGTTTAGATGCGTCGAAAAGGAGTCGCATCACAATAGAAAAATTCGGCGGGAAAACTCTGGTGTTTTTTCTATAAGCGAAGCTCTTCTTAGGCGAGCTTTCCCAGTCCGATCGGTGTATTGCAAGAGCGCAAAGCAGACCCACTCTTGCCCTGGACCTACTACCCACATTCTTTGCCCTCAGCCAACTGCTACACGATAGTAATTTTGCGGAGGCCAATGTTCGATAAAATGTAGAAAAGGTTTGTCTCGAAGTTGCTGATTTGATCCCTGCTGCCGCGGATGCTTTTTTCATAGCCCGATATGGAAATAAATAAATAAATAAATAAATAAATAAATAAAAATGGATGGTGGACGATCATGTGCGGTGAGTAGACAATGATGCAAAGTGGTATATCGAGACAACGCTAGGTGATAAAGGACACAACTTTTGGCAGGGTACAAATGCATGACTATAACGTTAAGTGATATAGATCATTACTCGATACGCTTTCCATTCACGTCACGATTAACAGTAAAAGACCGGCTTCGCTGTTCCGATGGTCCTCGCGGCGTAGAAATGGCTTGATCTTTTTTGTCCAAAGTTATCGTGGTTGGACAGGTGAAGCTTTTACAGCATGCTGAAAAATTGGCACTCGTTTTGTTAATGTGGCCTAGTGGACAAAGGAGAACTAGGAGTGGGATTTTCTGGTCAACAAAAGCATAGCTGGCAACATAGACGAATAATATAGCAATAACTAGAGGGTAGCCGTGCTTGTAAAGCTTAATGAAAGCAAAAATCGAAGGTCGTACAGGGCTACGCGCCTATACGTCCATCCATGACCACCAACTACAGGTTGAAAGCTTCTATGAAGACGTTGAGTCGGCAGTTGATAAAGACGTAATATACCGTAGTTATGCTAAAGTAGGCAAGAGAGAGGCTGGAGGCAGCTAGTCGGGAACTACGGCATAGGTTGTAGCAATAGTGGATGGTATTAGTAGAGTTTGCAGAATGCAATAATCTGCACATCATGAATGCATTCTTCCAAAAACGAAAGAACCTCCAATGGACGTGGAAGAGGCCCGAACGGGGAGCATAAGAAGGAAATAGACTTCACGCTATGCATGCGATCACCCTGGCGCAGAGCAGAATGTGGACATGCTCGGGAAGGTGAGATGTAGTGACCACAAGATGGCAAGATCTCGAATTAGGCTAGACTTCAGGAGTGACTGCAAAAGATATAGTACGAAAGAAGCCGATCAATGTAGCAGCCAGACAGAAATCAGAGGAATTAGGATCGCGCTGCACAATCGATATTCGGCTCTAACTTTCAGGAAATGAGCAATAATCTTACGGAAATTATCACGGAGTGTGGAACAGAAGTAGGAGATAACCAGAAGACGAAAGATTTTATTAGGAAACGGCAAAGCAGGAGAGTATTTAACCAAATTGACGGAATATAACAGACAGAACTTTCAAAGTGAATCAATAAGCGTAAGGCAGCCGACGTAAGTATAATACGGAGAGAACTGAACATGGTGTAAAGGAACGAAGGCAGCCTGAAAGTAGTGAAGAGGCGTCTAGGCATAGCAAAAATTCAGATGTATGCGCTAACAGACAAACGAGGCAACGTCATCACAAATATGGATAAAATATAGTTACATAGTTACAGTAGCCTAGGAATTCTGCAGAGATCTGTACAGTAGCCGCGACATCCGGAATATTTTTGAGCGACCGTAGTACAGAAGTGGTGAACATCCCACCAGTAATGACAGAGGAAGAAAAGAAAGCTTGGTAAAAAAATGCAAGGGTTCAAACATCTGGCCACGATGATGACAAGCGACAAATTATATACCAGAAGAAAATGGCAGGCCTGTATGCTCAATGACTAATGACCGGGAGTGTGCTGGAATCTTAGAAGAATGCGAACATCGTCCTAATCGGCCAGCGGACAAAGGAACATGGTTGAAGAAGCAAGCGACGTGCAGCATCGCGGGAGAAACCCCAATGCGTGTTCCGCAGAACTGACGGGCGTGCGATGATGACCCGTCGGCGCGGCCCTGGGATCCACGCACCGAGCACGCTCCTACGACTGGCCAGCGCCAGACTTCGAGGAGAGAGAGAGAGACATGTGCACCCGCGATCGACGTGGGAGAGGCGGGTGGACATCAAGAGATTGGCTGTAAGGATGTAAGGCCGAACATCTCGACGGCAGCCAATCGGAAGATGGAGTGAGAGACATTCTGTGCTCTCCGATTGGACTGCAAAAGTGCTTTTGTATGATAAATGGACAAAACCCGGTTAAATATGTTGAAATGGGGTTGGTGGTTAAACGTCGTTTTTAACAACAGGATGTCGGAGCTGTCGTTCCCTCAAGGTGCCTTCGGTTCCCTGGTTGGCAGCTATCAACCGTTTCGCTGCTGGCAGGATGAGAGGGCAAACAACAACGAAGGAGTTAACTCTCGGGTTCTTTAACGTGTACTGACATCGCACAGTACACGGGCCTCAACATTTTGCCTCCATCGGAATGCAGCCGCCGCGGCAGGGATTCGAACCTGCGACCCTTGGATCAGCAGCCGAGTACCATAGCCACTAGGCCACTTTGGCGGGGTGGAACGGAAAATGATAGGTGTAACTAAAAGGCAACTCCGGCGATTTTTCAGTGTCTACTGATCGCAATGAAATTTTCAATACATATTCTCCTCATTAGTGCAATGATATATACCAAGTCAGGCTGTTTTAAGTCATTTAGTTTTCCTGTAAGTGAATTAAAATTTTCAGAGAAATTTTTACGCGTGCCACCCTGTGTTTCTGACGTCATCACCTTCAATGCTGCCTACCTGAGCCAGCGGGCCATCAAAAGCAAAAGGTCTATACCGCGCTCAGATCTTCACTGTCAGGTTCGGAAAAAGCTGGCAGAACTCAATATATCGCCAGATGACCTTGCCACTGGTATTTTTCTGGCGCCAGCTCCATATATTTCAAGGCAGGACGGTTGTGACGTCATCGCATACGCTGCACCTTCCCGTTTTGGTTTTAAGGCGACTTTCAGTTGGTTATTTAAAATTGTTGGTGCGTTTATGAGCAAACTGAACCGCCCTGGCTGTTACAGTACCATTGGAAAACATTTATATCAGAATATGGTGAAACAACCGCCGGAGTTGACAAGAGAACGCAATGGTTCAGGGAACAAACGTGTGTTAATAGAGAGTTTTAGCAGTGGCGGCTTACCGTGCGGTAAGTACGGTAATATGCCGCACCGTCATGATTGGCACGTAGAAAATTGAGCTTCTGAGGGCTTTACCAGCAAGTTTTATTATCTGACGACGCTTCCGTACCCACTGAGCAACTAGTGAAGGTCTTTCCGACTAAAATAGCCACGTGCTGACCATAACGGTACGGCATTACCGTCATTGCCGTACGGTAAGCCGGCGCTGCTAAAACTCCCTAATGACATGCTATGGTAGAGATCAGAAAGAAGAAATGGGTGTGGGCAGAACACGTGATCTTTCCGAATATTCGAATTACCTGCATATTCGAATATTTCGAATCTATTACGAATATTCAAAATGAAATATTCGACCATAATGTTACAATTTAATATTCGCACACCTCTAGTCTTACGCATTCGGACAGTGCAATTATCATCGCACAACAATCACACAACAGAGCATTGAGGACCAACTCTGGTGGTTTTTTTTTTTTTTTTACCATATGGCAAGGTTACGGCGATTCTAAATGTTCCCGAGACGGTTCTGTCACGCGCCTTATTGTAGAAATACTCAGAATTCAAAAGGGAAGGGGTCAAGGGCTCGTTTTTATTTGTTAGAAACAACTTAATGAGCAAACAGACAACGAAGCCTAGGAAAGCATATGGGAAGTTAATTGTAGTGCTGTGATTGTGGAGTAAGTAGAAAGGAATTAAAGTGGACGAGAAGACATACCCGCCTTTGGTGGGAACTGAACCCACGACCTTCGGATGACGAGTCCGATGCTCTACCGCTGAGCTGCGAAGGCGGTCGTCCCCCCCCCCCCTCCCCCTCCTCCCCCCGTCCACTTTATTGGTTATGTACATATTATCGTGGGAGTGTTAGGCAGCGCCACTTGTATCCACGGCGGCGTGTGTGGAACACACTTTCTTTAGGCGTCACGTAGAACGTGTTCTTACGATGAAATGGCTGCTGCCCAATAAGCCCTCGCATGCTACCTAAATGCACCAAGTCTGCCGCAACGACGCCCAAGCTATGAAATAACGAAAGGAGTCAAGAGCTCCTTTTTTTTTGTTAGAAACAAATTGAGCAAACAGACAATGAAGCCTAGGAAATAATAGGGGAAGGTAATTGTAGTATTGTAATTGTGGAGTAAGTACAGTGTGTTCCACACACGCCGCCATGGCTACGAGTGGCGCTGCCTAACACTCCCAGGATATGTACATAAAAACCCAATAAAGAGGACGGGGGACGACTGCCTTCGTAGCTCAGCGGTAGAACATCGGACGCGTCATCCGAAGGTCGTGGGTTCGGTTCCCACCAAAGGCAGCTAGGTTTGTCTTTTCGTCCACTTTCATTCCTTTCTACTTACTCCACAGTTACAATACTACAATTAACTTCCCCTAGGCTTCATTGTCTGTTTGCTCCTTAAGTTGTTTTACAAATCAAAATAATTTGTAGTTCGCAAAAAAAAAAAAGAAAACGCGCAATTAATCGAAATCCAACGGAGTGTATAAGATAACAAGCGAGTTGCAACCAGTCTTGGGCAGTAACTAGTTACTTTTAATTTAGAGGAACTTGTAACTGTAACACTGTTACTTCTTACACAGTAACTGTAAATACCGTTAGTTACTTTTAAAAAATATATCCAGAAGCAACACTCCTTAAAAGCAGGGCTTGGCAGCATCGCGATACAAGACTATCGCGATGTTTCTCTTAAATATTTATGACTATCTGTACCTCTGTATCTGGATAAATTTGCAAAATGTATTTATCTCACTAGTTGAACACTTTTACGATGTATCGCAATGCTGTACATGACACGGACATCTCATGGCTCTCTTTTTTCCTTTTTGTAAATGGGCTGACGTGACTTTCTACGAAGGCGAGCGAAGCACCGCCGGTCGGCGACAAAAAAGGGCGGCGAAGGGTTCTTCTCCCGGGCCCCATGCAGAGAAAGGTGCGCGACACGCGAGTGTCGTTCATAGGCCGGTGCAGCATCCTTAATTTTTTTCGCGTGGCCAGCCATTTCTTCGTGTCCACCCCCGCGCGGAAACCACCTAGAAACAGGCGCTTCGCAATGCCTCGCACACGTTCAGTTCTCAAAGCGGCGGTACTTCCAAAAAGCACTACGCAAAGTGTCAGCAGCAATGGCTGGAAGGGGCCTATCATACTCTTTGTCGCGTCTCAGGATGAGCTCCCATTTCATTTATGAGCGTGCAGCAGTCCTTCGTGGTACCAGGCTGTCCCAACCGTATTTTGTAAATAAATTCCCGACAATCAATAAAAAAGTTGTTAAAAAATGAGGCGCACGCAACGATTGCTGGTGTTGGGCTATTGAGTGAGCCCAATTCCATTACTTTTATCTGGCGCTCTGCTACGAGCACCTTCAACTAACCGCACGCCTTCATATGTTTCCGTTGAAAGAACTACATAATTTCGTTTGCCGTGTATTAATCTTGTACAGTAACTGAAAAGTAACGACGTTACTTTGACAGCAACTGTGACAAGTTACTTTTGGAAGATGAGCAACAGTAACGGTTACTTTTCTAGCTTAGGTGACTAACACTTTACTGGTAACGTGACCATGACTGGTTACAACAGCATATGCTCTTTTCCCCCTAGTAGGACGTGCACATGCCCTCTGAGGGTTGGCGCAGCACGCGCAAAGCTGAAAAATACCTGTGCGTTTCCTTTATAGGAAGTCTATGTGCAGGGTTCCAGGTAATCATTGAAACTCTGATTTATAAGCAATCTGCGCATCGCTAGAGCCTGTAATCTTACACATACGATTGAAATGTGCCAAGAAACGCACCCAGCGCATTTCATTGAAATCCACTGACATTGGCGCAGATTTGCAGCACTCCAATTTAGGTGTTGGAACTGGGAGCGCTTTCCACGTGCAGGAGCTTTTCAAACCGCACGCTCGCGCTGGTTATGTATATGGCCGATGCTCTCGCGTGATCCTACAGGCAGGAGTAAACAAAGCTGCAATAGAAACGGACGTGTGGCGATCGCGAAAGATCTATATGCCCGTCCTGTATGTGACAAACCAACGCGCTTAATAAAACAGCGTTTATTAACATTTGTAGCAATTAAGTATACATAAAAACGTAACAACTGTTATGCAATAGGCTATGAATGCATACGATGGGCGGTTAGCGCCTGCTGCTCTCAAGCGACCAGCATTTTAGTACTGTTAAGAAGTGGTTTCCTCTCGTCTGCATCGACTTCGTCGGCGTCACGCCAATGGTTGTCGACGGCGAATTTGTAGATCCAGACTCCGACAATGGCACCAAGATGGGGGCCGACCACGGGCACCCAAAACCAATTGTAGGCGCGGAAGGAGAACACCGCGGTGCCCCACCCACACATTGCCGTGAAGATCCTCGGGGCAAGGTCGCGAGCAGGGTTGAGGGGGTTACCACAGTTGTACGAGAAGGCGTACATACAAGCGGATACGGTAAGGCCGACGAGAAGCGGCTGCTGGCCACGAGTAACTTGCATGTTGCGGGTATCCGTGATGGCACAGATGCCGAGCAGCAGCACTGCCGTGCTGACAACTTGGTCGAGGAGGCACGTGAGAGTGGACACACCAGGAGCAGGAAAGCAGGAGAAGACAGGAGCCGTAGCGTTGATGCCGTACACGGTCGTGAGGGTGCTGTCGACCTGTGAAGCGTCATAGCCAGAACAATTATGGTGCCGTGAAGTTGTCGATAATGAACAAACATCAGAACAAAAAGGCAATGGACTTCTTACGAAGCAGTGAAACGGCTCTCCTAAAGCTGGGTGGAAGAAAGCGCAGCGAATTTCTGGGGGTTTTACGTCCCAAAACGATGATATTAGGGACGCTGTAGTGAAGGGTTCCAGAAATTGAGACCAGCTGGGGTTCTTTAACGTGCACTGACATCGCATAGTACGCGGGCCTCAACATTCCACCTCCAACAAAACGCGGCCACAGCGGCTCTCATTCGATCCCGCGACCTTCGGATCAGCAGCCGAGTGTCATAGCCAAGACCACCGTGGTGGGGCAAGAAAAGGCGAGGGCTGGAGATACTCTTTCCTTTATTCTTATATGAATAAAAAAAATAGTCCAAAATAACGAAGCGTATCTGCAGCTACGAAATAGGCAAGGAAGCATAAAGTAAGAATGCACGCATAACGGTCAGTTGTGCTAAAGTGCACGAAATAACGTCTAATCGGATCGGTGTGAAGTGAAACTGCAAATAAGGCAAGGGAACAACAAGTTACGCATAAGCACACAACGCAAAGCCTGCGACCCCAGTTGTTCCAGCACAGCGACCGTTTGAAGGAGATTAAAAGCGGCTCGAGCTTGACTTTGAAGCTCGCTCCTTCAGCGGAATTCTATCGCGAGCGGCAAACATACCTGTGCAAGAGCATCGGCGTAGACCAGGTAGACGAGGCCAGAGGCCAGGAAAGCCCCCATATACTGCGAGGCGACGTAGGCGAGTACATTACACCAAGGAAACTTGCCGATGGTGGCCATGGCGACCGTGACAGCCGGGTTAATGTGGGCGCCGGACACTCCTCCGGCGACCAGCACGCCCAGAAAGACGGCGAGACCCCAGCCCAGGGGTCCCGCAGCGAGGCCCACAGATCCCAGCTGGAAGACGGCGAGCGAGGCGAGGACGCAGTCGCCCACCAGGGTGAGGACAAGAGTGCCCACCATCTCGGCAAGCGCCTGGCGAGCCAGCTGCTGCTCGATACAGCATCCAGACACTCGTTGCCAAGCACGGGTCATGGCGCTGGGCTTCATGATTACGCGTCTTCCTTGGACCCTGCTTTCCGCGCTCCCTCAAGCTCTGACCGCAGCACGTCGATTTTGCGCGCAGTGCAAGCGGCTCTCACTTTATATGTAGCTGCATGAGGTAGCCGCGATTGCAAGTCACGGCGGATGATTTGTTCACGTGTCTGTTATCAAAAATGACTATCAACCAAACTGCACCATCGCAGAGCTCTGCTAGAAATGGTATAAGGAATATGAGTATCAGCGCTAGCTTTGATAACCTCCCCTCGCGCGTGCGCAGTTTCGTCGCGCATTTTCGCGAGACGAGTAGGCGTATATCGCGGCGAAATTATTCCGAATAGGCATGGGCCAATATAGTTCATGGAATAAACAGCGCGAACACAAGGACGATGAAAAAGGGAACACACACCACGGAAACAGTGCACCTTCGGTAGGTACCAAGCCTACGACCTTCGGATAACACGTCCCATACTCGTACACTTTAATTCCTTTCCTTTTATTCCCTAATTACTATCCTACAGTAAAGAAACTGCAATAATTCCCCTGTGCTTTCCTTGGCTCCATTAGGTTGTTTCTTCATAGATAGATAGATAGATAGATAGATAGATAGATAGATAGATAGATAGATAGATAGATAGATAGATAGATAGATAGATAGATAGATAGATAGATAGATATGCGCAAAGAAGCGAACATTGTAGTGGCGCTGAAGTGCGGAATATGCTTGCATAAATTACATATGACCTTAATTGGCGTAGATTCTCAATATTGCTCAAAATTCAAACGAAAAAGACAGTATTTTCTTTTCTGCTCAAAATTTCCAGAAACCTTGAATTCCTATACTTCTGATATGACGAATTCTGGAATGAACTATTGCATAAATCAGCGTGTTTTCTTGTTCGAGAACAACATCCCATACTATGGAACAATGAACAGTAGTGAAATTGAGGATTCTTGAGTGGTATATATTGCCAAATCAACATGTTTGCTTGCTTGTGAAAAACAAGCTCGAGTGAGGAACAATAAACAGATGTGAAATTGGCGAATTCTGAAACGAAGTTAACATTGCACAAACCAACGTGTTTTGTTGTTTGAGAAAAAAAAGAACCTCGAGTATCGAACATTGAACAATAGTTGTGAAATGGAGAGTTCTGGAATGAAATAGTGATTTTTTGTAAAACAACCTATTGCGGAACAATGAACAATGGATGTGATGTGGCGAAGTATTGAAATATTGCAAAAATCAACTTCTTTCTGGTTTGAGAAAAACAACGAGTGTGGGAACATTGCATAATAGGCCACGGCAGCATGATTTCACCTTTGCTTTCGGAAATTTGAAAGAGGCTATAGGTTGTGCGTATAAGCTCAGTCGCTGTGGTGATTGATGACGCAAGTAAATTACGCACGTTACTTAAGGCGCAAACCGTTCACTCAGGTCTCAGTATTGTTTTGTTCATACCGCGATATGCTACACAATATGTCATAGTTACCGAGTTAAGGTGATAAGTGGGTGAATGCCACTGCGCATGTGTAAACAGGAGCCACTTGTATGTATGGGCGTGTGCCCTATGTTACGGGGTTCTTTTATGTTGTTTTCGGGGCTGCCAGTTGGCATGCCGGAATAAAGGATTCAAAAGCATGTCCGGTCGAAGATCGAGAAGCCCTCCCGAAATAAATTTCTGGCTATATTGAAGCACAGAGGACAACAAACTTGAAAGGCTGCTTCATTCATCTGGCGATCCGGTGATATAGAATAAAAAGTACCTATTCTTGATCAGCCCATGTTAATGCAATGCCCGCCATGTTGCCGTCTCGCAAGGTGCGGCTCCCGCTTCCCGCAGGTGGCGGCAGCATGCACCGGCCACACATGAAAACCACAATGTCTTCGGAACCTGTGGCAACTGATAAAGGAATATCACAGTTTCGCCAGAAGGGCGAAACAATGAAGGCAACAGCAATGCATGATATAATATACGAAGTAAGAGTAGTATCTTTAGGGGCAATGAGAATTGTACCGAACGCGGGGTTATTAAGTAGGCATGCAGTACGTAAAGTACCATGTTAGGGTCGAGCGGCAGAGACAACGGCCCAGCACAGCTGCGAGCTAAGTATGTTGTTTTGATGGGTCTGTCCCGCGCTTCACACCGCGCGTCCGCGCTAAGCGGCGTGCACTTTGCACCATCGATAAACTTGACCCAGCACAGCGGCACCAAGCGAGCACGTTCCTTCCGGCACTCGTACACGCATTCACGTGAACGCTGTGTGGCGAAGACATTGCCGTCGTTGCGACAATATGCGAGGCACCTGGAACGGAGCACGCGATCAAGGAGCTGCTACGCAGCACGCTGCACGTCTAATGGCTGCCGAGATAGCGCGCGCGCCAGCGATGGCGACCGTGCGAAGTCCACAGTTGACAGCACCACGAACAAAGCAATGAACAAAGCAATGAACAAATTCATGGTGGTCATGGATGACCACCATGAACAAAGAAATTCCGCAAAAAGTGCACAAACATCTCCTATCCTGTATTTATAAGATTTTTGGACACATTTTCTGAAACACCCGGTATATTAGGCGGTTTGTATCTCAGTGTGCACAACGTAAGTGCCTGATCAGTGATAACCACCACTACGCTTATATACGCAATGTCCTTCCACATTTCCGCCAGCAGGATTGATTGATTTATAGGGTATTACGTCCCATTGATTTATTTCTGAGATTTTACATCCCAAAGCCACCATGTGACTACGAGAGATGCCGTATTGTGGAGGGCCCCGGAAGTTTTGACCACCTGGGTTTCTTTAACGTGCACTAACATCGCACAGTATACACGGGCCTCAACCTCCATCGAAATGCGGCTACCGCAGCCGGGATTCAATCCCACGAATTTCGGATCAGCAGCCGAGTGCCACAGCCACTATAGACCACCGTGGTGGGGCCGGCTCGTAAAGGCTAACATGCAATCATGCATGCGTGGCGCATGCTCACGTATCCCTAGCTGAGGAATGCGCGGATATGCGCCACACGCGATTTTGTTATTGTAAATTGTGACGTAACTGACGAGCATGCCATGCTATTGGTGTCATGATTTATCCGTCATGTTAGTAGTTCATGTGTAGCCTTCATCCCGAAACATTTACGACGCTAGCACCTAGCGACCTTGTTTCTTGCTCGGCACCTCCGATTCACCTCCGGATGGAGGTTATGGAAATGATTTTTAGTGGTAGGAAAAATTGTTGTTGTTTTGTGGGGTTTTACGTCCCAAAACCAGTTCTGATTATGAGGGACGCCGTAGTGGAGGGCTGCGGAAAATTTCGACCATCTGGGGTTCTTTAACGTGCACTGACATCGCACAGCACACGGGCCTCAACATTTCGCCTCCATCGAAATGCAGCCGCCGCAGCCGGGATTCGATCCCGCGACCCTCGGATCAGCAGCCGAGTACCTTAGCCACTAGACCACCGTGGCGGGGCGGTAGGAAAAATAAGAATCATATAAAAGAACCCTCAAGTTTAGAATTGTATGCTGTAGATTTGATACCAGAGCATAACATTAGCGAAGAAAAAATTCGTTAAATGATAAGGCTAAGAAGTTATAATTAATTAACTGGAAGTAGACGCACACCACCTTGGATGTAAGGGTATGAGCCAAATAAATAAATAAATAAATAAATAAATAAATAAAAACAAATACGCTGTAACGCATACCTGCATTGGATATTTGGATATGAGTCGGTCCACCTAAAAAGATATAACTTAGTCGACCAGCCAACCAAAAGTTACCCTCAGTCAACCAAAAGTGCCCCAAACGCTAGGGGCTATGTTCATTCAGTACACTTAATTGAACGTTAATGTCGCTTGGAATTTTTTAGTCGTGACTAAGCAAGGGAAGAAAAAGCGAGGAGGGAAAGGGGGCGGGGGGGCAAGACTTTTCTCCTCACACGTTACAGCACTCGTAATGTGATCACTATCAGCGGCGTTAGCTTTCGCTTCGTGGTTCATCAAATCCAATATTTAGCCTTTTTTTTCCGCCGGCTTCATTTGGACAGATCAGAAAAAGTAAATCGCCTGCACAAACGTGCGTACAGTTACTGAATGCATCGATAGGCAGCACAAGTTCAGAGGCTGAGAACTATGACGTCACGCTACTTCGCGGCCGTCGCAATCAAGCGACAACACCCTGAGCAAGTGCGCGTATCGCTTCCGTGGCGTCAGAGGGGAGCTCGGCCGCAACAGAAAACGCCGGTCGCGGTAAGCGTACACGTGACGTCACGGCTCCAAACTCGAGTGCTTACGAAAGCGATGAGTCAATTACGGGGCGTTGGCTTACGCTGCCGGGGAAACCTGAGAGCTGTATTGAGACGGAATTTCGATTAGCTTTAACGTGCCAAAATACACAAAAGCACAAGAGAGTACCAGAGCGCTCTGTCCTGACTCCTGCGTACTCTCTTGCGCTTCGTGCCTTTGGTGCCTTAAAGGCCATACCAACTAGCCCAGCAAAAAGTTCTGTTAAGGAATTTCGATTTATACCCGCACGGACTCGTGCAAATGGCGCTGGATAATGAAAAAAAATTTTTTTTTCATAAACATGTGCGAAAAAGTTGACATATGGAAGGGATTCAGGGTAACCAAGACTTCATTCGCGAACTTTCTGGTGTGTAACCTACTCCATGAGCACTTCGAAAACAACTGCTGCTGCTGAAACTTAAACGTATATAATATACCTAGAGTAGTCCTGCTTCGATCTCTTTACCCGCCGCGAGTTATGGAATACTTAATTTTTCGAGTAAAACTGAACAAAGTCGACTTCTTACACCATGAAAACTGGGTTAAATTTATAAATTTGAGAGGAGCTTGAGTATGGCCTAGTTGTCGTTTACTGCATGACATGTGGAAAGCCAATAGAATGAAAACACCAACTTATGCGGCTTTTTACACTGCGCACTCAAGTCTTGTGCGTGCAGACCTGACTCTTCTCTGGATCTGACAGAGCTGGCAGAGCGGTTATTGCTCGCTAATACATTTGCGACAGCCCTTTTACGTAGAGTTTTGACACCTCACCCGCGGTTCGTGTTCAGTGGCGACCACGACTCAACGCGAAGGCGAGTGAAACATGAAAGCCACTATTTATCCCCCCTCCCCGCGCTCACACTTACCAAGTTGGTATGAATGCTCTGTGCTTACCATCGGCGCCGCCACTGCGCAGCGGCGCGCGCTCCCCAGACAACAGTATATAGCCAAGGAAAGTCGTCTGAAGCGAAGTTTCGGTGCGATTCGCATTTGCGACCTCGCACACGCTCACATGATGTGGATACGAGTACATGAACTATTTGTACCGGCAACAATAAAGACCACGAGCAAAGATTTATAACCCCCCCCCTCCCACACACACACATACACCCCAACACACCCCTAGCACTTCCCCAGTTGGATCCTCACACACCCCAAAAAATTCTTAGGATAGCCAATGACTTCGTATCCACACAACCCGCGTACTGCTTACACCGTGGGTATACGCCCGCAATATCGTGTGTTCCCCCACGCCCGCGTACTGCTTGCACCGTGAGTAACACACCCCAATATCGAAACTCTGGATAAACCCCTTACCACGAGTAAAGCACGTATGTTCATGTGATGCCAAGAATCGCTCAGCCTGCGAAGCGGTGTGACGGAGGTCGGGCGTGTGTTCGTGCCGCTGTGGGAGCTGCTCACGAGTGAGGGGCGGTGGCGTAGAAACATGGCAGCGGAATTGCCGTCTACGGCGGAAACGAGAGCAACTGCGGGCACAGGGAAGTATGCGTAAGCGTAAGCATTCTGCATACTTGCTTATCTCCACGCACACGTTGTGTCGGTTTAAGCAAAAGCGAAGGCACCAACAAGACAGAACGGCAAAAGCAGCATCAGAGACAACGGAAATGATTCGATTTGTAGGATTGCCACCTTATAGACAACTCCGGCGAAGTTTTCGCAGAATTCTTGTTGTCTAGTCTGATTTCTCTCTCTCTCTCTCTCTCTCTCTCTCTCTCTTTAAATTCTCTTTAAATTATAGACGCTATAGCTTCCCGATAGGCGGATATGCGAAATTTTGAATAGGGGTCAAAAAGCGAAGGAAATGCTCATCTAATTCGATTCCAGAATGCACCAAAATGGTCGGAAATTATTACTGCTCGAATATGACAAAATAACAATAAACAATAGCATTCATTGGAGTATGCAGGAGGAAAGCAATGCAACAGATGAGCGAAAGTTTCTAACAGCTATTGAGATTAGCGGTTGCCGCAAAAAGTAACAATCTTTGCTGGGAATGCACAGGGCAACCAACTTGTTTTATATACGATTTTCATGTCATCCGTTGAACAGGTCTTGCCTTTAGAGAGTGTTTTCTATATAGTCTCGATATAGGTGGAAAATAATTTATTATTTTCCCCTCCACTATAAGTATAAACTCACCCTGCCTCTGTCTGTTAAAAACATTGTGCGGTGCTACAGTATTACACAATTTCTTTTAAGCGGACGGGGGACCAACCGCCGTTGTAGTTCACTTGGTAGAGCGTCGGGCGCATTATCCAAACACAGTAGGTTCGGTACCTGCCGGCCGCAGGTGCGTTTTTTCGTCCATTTTAGTTCCTTTCCATATATACTACACTACAGTTAAAAACTAAAATTAATTTCCCCTATGTCTTCCTTAGCCTCACTGTCTGTCCGACTCATTGGTTCTGTATAACAACAACAACAACAACAACAGAAAGCGAGCACTTGAGCCATTCTCCTTTCGTTATATAGCTCCTTTTAAAAATACAGGGTGTTTTTTTTAGCTGCAACACATTTTTAAAATTAGAAAAACATAAATCGCGGGAATGTCTTGTGTACCATTCGAGTATACGGATTGGCGGCCTCTAGATACAGAACAATTTCCCCACTTGTATGCATAATTAGCAAAATTACGCTAATTAACTTTTTAAGTATTAGTAATTGGTGGCTACAGCAAATGAGTACTTTGAAGCCCGTCCTCGACACTACCTATCCCAACGATCAAATTTTGAATAGCGGAGTGCATGTCGGAGCTACGCGAACAATTAGTTCCCCGTGGCAGGCTCCTTGAAACCGAAAATAGACGGAAAAAGCGCGTCTGTGACGTCGATGTCGCCGCCTCCCCGGATTTCGTCACTCGCCCGCGGCGCCCAACACCGCAGATAACTCAGATAACAAGGAGATAGCGCAAGCTACTTGCGCGGCCGGAGCGGCGGTGACCACGGGCGAGTGGCGAGTGACGAAAGCCGTGGGGGCGGAGCCATCGACGTCACAGACGCTCTTTTTCTGTCTATTTTCGGTTTCAAGGAGCCTGCCACGGGGAACTAATTGTTCGCGTAGCTCCGGCATGCATTCCGCCATTCAAAATTTGATCGTTGGGATAGGTAGTGTCGAGGACGGGCTTCAAAGTACTCATTTGCTGTAGCCACCAATTACTAATAATTAAAAAGTTAATTAGCGTAATTTTGCTAATTATGCATACAAGTGGGGAAATTGTTCTGTATCTAGAGGCCGCCAATCCGTATACTCGAATGGTACACAAGACATACCCGCGATTTATGTTTTTCTAATTTTAAAAATGTGTTGCAGCTAAAAAAAAACACCCTGTATATCTGCTGACATGCCGTTCATCTATAATTACTGTCATTTTCGTAGCTGCTCACTCCATACAGTTACCACAAAGTTAATATTTTACAATGTTTTGTAATTTGCAGTCATCTGACTTTAATGAAAGGACGTCAAGTTAGATTATATGACGTAACAAAAATTTCTTTTTTATCAAAGCTACTCGAAGCAGTCCTTATATATTGCTGGGTTCATAGATGAAAACATTCGAAGGTCGTTTTTCTTGAATATATGCATTCAGTGTCATGATTTTTAGTGTGTTATTCGAGAATAGCCATGCTAGTGCTGTAGAAGTGCTCTATAATGCAGTTACGGTGACATACCGCGTCAAGTGACGCTGCTTAATAATTAAATACCTCGACCTGCATTTTCTTGCGCGTGAACTTGCAAACTATAGCGCGCCATGAAAATTGCATTGTGTACCTCCTCAGGCAGCTATTCGTCGTCGTAATATTAGCTAGCTTCCGCTAATAACTTCTGGGGTTCTACGTCCCAAAACCCCGCTATGAATATGAGAGACGCCGTAGTGGAGGGCTCCGGAAATTTCGAACACCTGGGGTTCTTTAACGTGCACTGACATCGCGCAGTACACGGGCCTCAACATATCGCCTTCATCGAAGTGCAGCCGCTGCGGCCGTGATTCGAACCCGCGACCTTCAGATACGCAGCCGAGTGCCGTAGCCACTAGACCAACGTGGCGGGCCAGCAATCTCAGAGCGAATCATCTAAAACGTTCACGTAACTAGGTTGTTTGGGCGATAGGAGTTTGGGAAAAGCTTTCGACGGAGAATCACGACTGACCGTGCATGTCTAAAGTTTCAGTGCCGACGCTCTCATCACGACGAAAGCCGTCGTTAACAGCTCGTTTGTTTTTTTTTTCGCGAAGTTTATGTTTTTATGCCTTCAAGTGACGGGCACTCGCTCTTACTCCAGTCGTCGCAAATGATACTCATTCACGTATGCGCCGCTCTGCTCAAGGCAGTATCTTCTTCTCTTCCATTGTCGCATTCGCTCAGCCGTCAGAGACGACAAGGTATGACGCATAGGTTGAACGCCCTGAGCTGATATGCCCAGGAAACTGGGCACTCAAGGATGGAATGTGCCCAGACTGTTTTATCAGCTCTATGTCAGGCGCCAGGCCTCGTTTCACACTCTGCGAACTCGATCGCAGCCGCGCTTAGTTTAAAAAGATAATTTGCCATTGTTCTTGCCGATCTACCTTTCTGTAACGTCGCACAGATATGAGTGGAAGGCGGACGGCTGTAACATTGCTGATTAATGGACAGAGGGGCCAAGACTGGGGCTACTTTTCTGTGCATTCCCAGCGCCCTAAGGGGCAAGGCAAAAATCTGTACGAAAACGACACCGTTCAGAAATGGACATCGGGAAGGTCAGATAATTAGCTCGACAACGAAAGCGAGCCTATACAGGCAGAGGGACAACTACTGGCTTGACTGAGCCAAGAACAAAACACACACACACACACACACACACACACACACACACACACACACACACACATATATATATATATATATATATATATATATATATATATATATATATATATATATATATATATATTACTTTTCCACAATTAAGGAACTTCCCCTATGCTTTCCTAGGCTTCATTGTCTGTTTGCTCATTAAGTTGTTTCTAACAAAATAAAGAACGAGCCCTTGACCCCTTCCCTTTCGTTATTTCATAGCTTGGGCCTCGTTGCGGCAGACTTGGTGCCTTAGGTAGCATGCGAGGGCTTATTGGGCAGCAGCCAGTCTCATCTAAGTTCACGTTCTACGTGACGCCTCCTGGAAAGAAAGTGTGTTCTACACACGCCGCCTTGGCCACGAGTGGCGCTGCCTAACACTCCCAGGATAATACATACATAAATACACAATAAAGTGGACTGGGGGGGGGGGGGGGGGGACGACCGCCTCCGTAGCTCAGTTGGTAGAGCATCGGACGCGACATCCGAAGGTCGTGGGTTCGGTTCCCACCGAAGGCAGGTTTGTCTTTTCGTCCACTTTAATTCCTTTCTACTTTCTCCACAATTACAATACCACAAGTAACTTCCCCTGAGTTGTTTCTAACAAATAAATAACGAGCCCTTGACCCCTTCCGTTTTATATATATATATATATATATATATATATATATATATATATATATATATATAGTTTACATCATACCTTATGTACACTGCAGGACGAATGCCTCTCCCAATGCTCTCCAACCTGTCCTGTCATGTGCGAGCTGACTGCATTTGATGCCTGCGAATTTCTTAATTTCGTCACTCCGTCTTACCCTCTGTAGTCCACGGCTGCGCTTACCCTCTCTTGGCATCCATTCCGTCGTTCTAACTGTCCATCGGTTGTCTAGCCTTCTCATCGCGTGACCTGCTCATGTCCATTTCCTTCTTATCTTCGACTATTATGTCGGCTACCCCTGTCCGTGCCCTGGCCCACTCGGCTGTCTTCCTATGTCCTAAAGTAACGCCTATCATTTTTCGTTCCGGCACCCGCTATGTGGTTCTTATCTGCCTTTACTAGCTTCTTTGAAATTCTCCAAGTTTCTGCCCCGTATAATAAGTAGTTATATACTTTCCGCTTTAGTGATAATGATCAGTTTGCGTTCATGAGTTGGGAATGCCTCCAGTATGCGCGCCATCCCATGCCTATTCTTCAGTGTATTTCTTTTACATGAGTGGGTTCTCCTGTCAGTAGCTGTCCTAGATATGCGTATTCTTGTACCCTATTGTCTGGTTTTCAATCGTGAAGACAGGTTTTTTCGCCGTGTCACCTAGCATTACTTTCGTTTCTGCATGTTCATCTTTAATCCTCCCTTAGCGCTTTCCTGCAATCATCGTATGTAGTTCGTCGCCATCATTGCTGAAGAGCACTATGTTACTCTTCGCCGTTTTTCCCGAGTCCTGTTTCGTCCCAGCCTAGTCTTTAGAAGATTTCTTCCAAGCATGCAGTAAATAGCATTGAAGAAATTGTATCTCCTCGTCTGACACCTTTCTGCATTGGGATTTTCCTGCTTTTCTTACGCAGGAGTAGGGTGGCTGTAGGGTTATAATAGAGTTTATACGTGTGATTGCGAGCCAAAAACGAAACGGAACTCGAAGCCTCAAGCTGAGCAGCGCATAAAGCCATAGCTCCTACTACTTGTTTGCGATGGCCAACAATGCGCTTGTAGAAATAAAGCATAGGCTCGTACGATGTAAAGAGACTATGTTCGCCTCGCCTGGATAATGTATATATATATATATATATATATATATATATATATATATATATATATATATATATATATATCGGAAAGTGCTTCCTGGCTATCGGGATAAATATACGATCAGAAAGTCACAGTGACAAACATATTATTTAGGATTTATTCTGACGTTTCGGCTGGAGACCAGCCTTTTTCAAAGGTGAAGTTTTTCATGGGAATATATATATATATATATATATATATATATATATATATATATCAGTCATGGTGGTGAATAGGCCGAAGGCGTGGAGACAGAGATGAGTAGTATACCCTCGGAGTCGGCAACAACAATGGGGAAAGCGTTTATTCAACGTTTCAGCCGGAGACCGGCCTTCATCAGGAATGATGAAGGCCGGTCTCCGGCTGAAACGTTGAATAAGCACTATATATATATATATATATATATATATATATATATATATATATATATATATATATATATATATATATATATATATATATATATATATATATATATATATATTACTACCGTTCGTGACCGGCGATAATGTATGTAGGTGGATTCGCTCTCGTGCGATGAAACACGAGAACCAATGGCACTGAAATATAAACCCAACTAAATCGAACTCGCATAAATCAAATTATCCTTTATATCGAATCATTTTCTAACACGGCAATGCTTTAAGGAAGATCTATGTCAAAATCTACGGCTACATTGAACGAAAAATAGCCAGAACAATTTATATATCGAGCATCAAAATAGCGCAAAACGCTCAAAGAAGTTGGCCTTCCCTAACGAGAAGTTCGCTTAAGGGGACTTTCCCGCATGTATTTCAGGGAGCGAGCGGAGTGATTGTGTGGGCGCCCTTGCGGAGCGAGTACAAAACTACCGGCTGTCATCACCTTGTTTCTTCCTTGTCATATGCCTGCCGTTGTCTCTCATTTGTTGTGTTTGTGCGCGTGTAATGCTCGCCTTCCTCCGCTCCCGTTGTTGCAGTGAAACAGAACCTCCAGCGGTACAATACGGTGCCCTTCTAGACTCGGAATAAAAGTGTCGTAGTGAAAACGAAGTGCCGAACGTAGCAATAGAATGCGGAACTATAATTCTTGCAAGTATTTCTTTTTCATTTCCTCTTTAGGTTAGCTTCGCCGCTATACAGTCGTATCATGCGGTGAAGCTTCTTAACAATGAAAAGGGGCTACTAGCTTTCACAGGACACGGCATATTTTGTACCGTGCGCGTGTGTAATTACACAAGCGCAGAATCATTACGAGTATCAGTAGGATGGCTGACGTATAAAGTAAGCCTTTCTAAATAAATGTGGGCATTACAGATGGAGCAGCCAGCCTTCAACCAAATTCGACAGACGCCAGCAGGGATTTATACACCCCCTCCCCCTAACACACCCCTAATACCACCCAGTTGGATCCTCATTCATCAGGGACCCCGGAACCGGGGGGAGGGCGGTCGCCCCCCTAACATTTCTTATGAAGGGGGCAGGTTCCCCCCACTTTCCAACCACTTCCGCTGAAATCAAATTTTTGACAAGAATTTTCAAGCTGGTGGTCGTGTGGTCTAGTGCTTTCCAAAGTACCGACCTCCATGCGGACCACCACACAACAACGTGGGTTGCGCGGTCTGCACGGATTTTCAGTACTTCCAAAATTTCCAACCATTTTTAATGTGTACACGAATGTAAAATAAGCGAGGATGTAAATATGTAAAATTCAATATGGTCATAATGAATTAAAACATCATTAATTGACGGGATAGATCTACATTAGTAGATTTACATTGTTTTCATATTATATTATTAATTATAATAACATAATATGTAATGTAAATAAATAATAAGTGACAAATTGTGAAAGCAACCACAACATACAAAGACACGACTTGCCCCCTCACTCTCAGTAACGTTCCGGAGTCCCTGGGAATCGGCAATGGCTAAAGTAAAGACGCAGTACACTATTGTGATGGGAGACTTCGATGCTAAGGTAGGCGAGAAGCGCGCTGGAGACAGGGCAGTCGGGAACTATGGCGTGGGTTGTAGGAATGACAGACGGGACTTATTAGTAGAGTTTGCAGAGTGGAATAATCTGCGAATCATGAATATATTCTTCCGTAAACGGGAGAATCGGCAGTGGACGAGGAGAAGCCCGAATGGCAAGCATAAAAATGGAACAGACTCCATACTATGCGATGACCCTGACGTCGTGCGGGATGAGGAAGTGCTGGGTAAGGTTAGGTGCCGTGAGCACGAGATGGTGAGATCTCGAATTGGGCTAGACTTGCGGAGGGACCTCAATAAGCTAGTACGAAAGAAGCCGATCAGTGAACTAACAGTAAGACGGAAAGTCAAAGAATTCAGGATAGCGCTGCAAAACAGATATTCAGCTCTAACCGAGGAAGCAGACATTTGCATTCAGGAAGCCAGCGATCATCTCACACGCATTATCACGGAGTGTGCAGTAGAAGTAGGAGGTAAGATCGATACACAGACTGCTAGCAAACTTTCCCAGGAGGCCAATGACTTGATTAGAAAACTGCAAGGCATATCTAATACAATTGACCGAATAGAACTAGCGGAGCTTTCGAAGGTAATAAGCGTAAGAGAGCCGACATACGAAAGCATAATATGGAGAGGATTCAGCATGCGCTAAATAGCGGAGGGAGCCTGAAAGCGGTGAAGAGACGTCTAGGCATAGGCAGAAATCAGAGGTATGCTTTAAGAGACAAGCAAGGCAATGTCATCACGAATAGAGATGAGATAGTTACAATAGCCGAGGAGTTTTACAGGGATCTCTACAGTAGCCGCGATAACCAGGATAATAGTGAACGGGGAAGCAGTTTAGAAGAGGCTGACATTCCACCATTATTGACAGAGGAAGTAATGAAAGCTTTGAAAGAGATGCAAGCGGGAAAGGCACCCGGTGAGGATCAGATAACAGCAGATCTCTTAAAGGATGGTGGGCAAATTATACTGGAAAAACTGGCAAGCCTTTATACGCAATGCCTAATGACTGCGAGCATACCTGAATCTTGGAAGAATGCGAACATCATCCTAATCCACTAGAAAGGCGGCACAATGTACCTGAAAAATTACAGGCCGATTAGCTTACTATCAGTCGTCTACAAGTTATTAACCAAGGTAATCGCTAACAGAATTAGTGCCACCTTAGATTTCAGTCAATCGAAAGAATAAGCAGGGTTTCGTAAAGGCTACTCAACAGTAGACCATTATCACACTATCAATCAGGTGATATTGAAATGCGCGGAGTATAATCAACCCCTATATATAGCCTTCATAGATTACGAGAAAGCATTTGCTCGGTCGATACCTCAGCAGTCATGCAGGCATTGCGTAATCAGGGCGTAGACGAGCACTACGTAAGACTACTGGAAGACATCTACAATGGCTCCACGGCCACCATTGTCCTCCATAACGAGAGCAGCAAAATACCTATAAGGAAGGGCGTAAGACAAGGGGACACAATATCTTCAATGTTATTCACAGCATGTTTACAAGAAGTATGTAGAACACTCGATTGGGAACAGGTGGGTGTAAGGGTTAATGGGGAATACCTTAGTGACATCGGATTTGCTTATGACATTGTTTTGATAAGTAACTCGGGAGATGAACTACAAAGCATGATTGCTGACCTAAACAGGCAAACAGTGAGCCTGAAAATGATTATGCAGAAAACTAAAGTAATGTTCAATAGACTTGGGCAAGCACAGCGATTTGAGATAGCTAGCGAGACATTGGAAGTAGTGAGTGAATATGTACAATAAAGTAATGTTCAATAGCCTTGGACAAGCACAGCGATTCGAGATAGCTAGTGAGGCATTGGAAGTAGTAAGTGAATATGTATACTTAGGTATATAGTTAGTAAGTGCTGTCACCCACCAGCTTTTTCCTAAATAAGTGCAACGCGCCAAGGGCTGTTACGTATTTCCCAAGAATTTTTTTCTACTTGTAAATGCTCTTCGCATTTTCACCCCCGTTAAATCATCAACAAAGAGAGAGAGAGAGAGAGAGCAAAGGAAACGAAGCCGGCGTAGGCACATGTGCATGATATATCTCACTTGAGAAATATCTTTTCCTGTGCTCTTTGACATCTTTCGTTTCTCGTCTTAATTAGAAATAAGCATTTCATTTAGCCTTCACGCATCCTGATTCATGGCATGGTTTTCGTAATGCCTTGAAACAGAGTTGCCACCACAGCATAAAGACAAGTTTCGACTGTCAGGTCGAGCGTTTAGTTACCGCCGGCTATCCAAAACAGTTGCTCATAGCTGTAGCAGAAACGTTATTGCAAAAGGTCAAAGGGCTGATTAAGAAAGGTTCAAAACAAGAAAGTGGTCAGCGGAATGCCTTTGAAGTTATGCCTTATTTGCACAATGTTTCCCACGGTGTCAGAAAGGTTGCTGTGAGACAGGGTGTTAGTGTTTTTTCGGCCCCTTGCAGACTTTCTAGGCTTTGGTCGCGTGTTGCTCGTGGCGCCACTAGAATCATAGTGTGTCCCACTCAGCATGAAAACGAGTACAGATCTTGCGCCACACGTGTTGTGTACGGGATTCTGCTAACCTGTGAAAAGGTTTACATCGGCCAGTCTGGCAGATGTGTTAACGACAGGCTGCGCGAGCACGACTGCTCATTGAACCCTTCGGACGGGGCTAATATGTCCCGTCATTGTCGGCAGTGTGGTTCTGTCCCGCTTTTTTTCATTACTAGGATAGTTTGGTAAAGGTAAGGGTAAACTTGAGCACGAAATTCCCGAGACGTATCACATTAGCAGGCAAGGTGTCAGTTGTGTCAGCACTGCTTCACTGTCATTGTTGCAGAAGGAACTTAGCTTCTTATCGCAATTACATTAGCTTCTGTGTTCGTTGTTTTGTTGTTTGGTCTGCGCATGCTCTCCTGGTTTTCCTGCAAGATGGTTTATAAATGCGAAGCATTTGTTAGCGAACTTCGGCGACTTTGAGCGTATCTATCTATCTATCTAGCCGCCTACGATTTTGTGCTCTCCTGGGCGTTTCGCTGATGGGATGTTTACGAAAATTGGTATGCCACAACATGACTACATGAAGAACATAAATGACAGGTCGTAACATGAAAATCATGACATGCATGTCATGAGCGGCATGATTTACATGCCACGCGTTTTGTTAACGGAATGTACACGAAAATTAGCATGCCACAACATGACTGCATGACGAACATAAATGACAGGTCATAACATGAAAATCACGACATGCATGTCATGAGCGACATGATTTACATGCCACGGACTTGGTGCTCTCCTGGCCGTTTCATTAATGGGATGTATAAGAAAACCGGTATGCCACAATACGACTGCATGACGAACATAAATGGCAGGTTATAACATGAAAAGCATGACATGCATATGTCATGAGTGGCATGATTTACATGCCACGCGTTTCGTTAATGGGATGTATACTAAAATTGCTATGGCACACCACGACTGCATGACGAACGTAAGTGACAGGTCATAACATTAGAATCACGACATGCGTGTCATGAGCGGCATGGTTTACATGCCACAGTCTTGGTGCTCTTGCGGCAGTTTCGTTAACTTCATATGTACCAAACTCGGTATAGCTAAACAACAGTGCAAATCCATTTTACGTTCCTGATGCGTGCTTCGCATTTCCTTGATTCCCACTGCACGTGGGATCTGCCAATTTTTTTCCTCTAGATACGAAGCCTCGACGCTCAGCGTAGCAAGTACGTACGCTGCAACAAGTCTTGAGAGCCCGTACATATCGAATGGACCTTTGCACAAATTCATGAGCGCCACCTATGGCGGGCGCAAGGCTACACTCGCCTCGCATGCACTGCGCCAGTATGAGGAAATGCGATCGCGTTTTTGCAAAAATCAGTTTTTATAATTGCTTCAAACGTTGCCAACAGAACAGTAAGATTGACCAAAGTCAGGAGGCAGAATCTTTGGTTCGTTAATCAAATAATTTTAACTTATTAGATACCAGCATGCATCTTTTTTTTCGTGTTCGTTTATTGATTGCAATCCATATTAAACAACGTGAACACTTCTTGTCGGGGGTTTATCCAGAATTTCGATTCTGGGGGGTGTTAGAGGGGTGTTTGGGCTGTGTGTATAAATCCCTGCTTCTTGTACCGGCAATAACGTTTTTGATGATGAAGACGTTTTTATTGAAGGAAAAAAAAACGGGGAGGGTTCATTCCGGGACTCTATATACGACAACCTCTGCGATAGCCCGGGTCCGGCGGAACAGCGCCCGGCACACCTCGGGGGCGCCGTCGCGAAGGATGCCTTCTCACTGCTCTGAGGTACGGGTGGACCGAAGAACTGGTGGGAGAGGAGGACAGTGTTGGAAATGCTCCACGCGACATGTACGTACACACTGCCGCATCTACGTCGCTAACCCGTTATCGCTGTCAAACGAGGAGTTTCACCTCGGCCACGAATCTTGAGAAAGGGCAGCAAAATGCATCGCGAATGCGCAGTGCACAAAGGCAGCCTCAGTGCGAGGAGACCCGAACACCGAACAGCCTGGACTTTATTCCGCACAGGCTCCGTTCGTGCGCTTCTTTCTTTCTTTCTTTCTTTCTTTCTTCTTTCTTCTTTCTTTCTTTCTTTCTTTCTTCTACGACCTGCACTCGATCATCCAAACACACTTCGCTCGTAAGTGGACGGGCTGCATTTTTTTCTGCTGGGGGTAGTAAAAAAGGCAACTTTCTACGCTAGCTACAATCGCCCAGTAGGTGTAAAAAAAATTGGCAGATCCACGTGCAGCGGGAAATCAAGGAAAATGCGAAGCACGCTTAAGGAACGTACAATGGATTTGCATTGTTCTCTCGCTATACCGGAGTTTGGTACATATGAAGTTAACGAAACGACTGCAAGAGCACCATGACTGTGCATGTAAACCTGCCGTCATACACGCATGTCATGATTCTAACGTTATGACCTGTCATTTAAGTTCGTCATGCAGTCGGTTGTGCTATAGCAATTTGGCATAATCCCATTAAGAAACGAGTGGCATGTAGATCATGCCGCTCATGACATGCATGGTCACGATTTTCATGTTATGACCTGTCATTTGATGATCGTCGTGCAGTCATGTTGTTGCATACCAATTTTCCTAACATCCATTAACGAAACGGCCAGGAGAGCACCAAGACTGTGAATGTAATCATGTCACTCATGACATGCATGTCATGAATTTCGTGTTATGACCTGTCATTTATGTTTGTCATGCAGTCATGTTGTGGCACGCCAATTCGTAGACGTCCATTAACGAAAACGCATGGCATGTAAATCATGGTCGCTCATGACATGCATGTCATGATTTTCATGTTATGACCTGTCATTTATGTTCACCATGCAGTCATATTGTGGCATACCAATTTTTGTATACATCCCATTAACGAGACGACCAGCAGAGCACCAAGAATGTGACATGTAAATCATGCCGCTCATGACACGGATGTCATGATTTTCATCTTATGACCTGCCATTTATGTTCGTCAGGCAGTCATGTTGCCCCGCCACGGTGGTCTAGTGGTTATGGCACTCGGATGCAGATCCGAAGGTCGCGGGATCGAATCCCGGCCGCGGCGGCTGCATTTCGATGGAGGCGAAATGTTGAGGCCCGTGTGCTGTGCGATGTCAGTGCACGTTAAAGAACCCCAGGTGGTCGAAATTTCCGCAGACCTCCACTACGGCGTCTCTGATAATCAGAACTGGTTTTGGGACGTTAAACCCCACAAATCAATCAATCAATCAATCAATCAATCAATCAATCAAGGCAGTCATGTTGTGCCATACCAATTTTCGCATACATACCATTAGAGAAACGGCCAGGAGAGCACCAAGACCGTGGCATGTAAATCATGCCGCTCATGACACGCATGTCATGATTTTCATGTTATGACCTGTCATTTATGTTGGTCATGTAGTCATGATGTGGCATACCAATTTTCGTAAACATCCGATTAGCGAAACGGCCAGGAGAGCACAAAATCGTAGGCGGCTAGATAGATAGATAGATAGATAGATAGATAGATAGATAGATAGATAGATAGATAGATAGATAGATACGCTCAAACTCGCCGAAGTTCGCTAAGAAATGCTTCGCATTTAATAAGGCGCAATTTTCATTCAATCAATCAATGAATAAGTCAGTGTTTATTCAATCAGTTAACGCACACAAATGTTTACAATAATGTTTGGACAGCAAGCCTGTGTGGCTATATGTTATTGGTCCAATCTAGTACATGAGCTATCTCTCTCTACGTTAGCAGCAGAGGTGTGGTTAATATGCTTAGGAATGTGTAAGCAAACGCGGAAATACAAGAAATGTCAGAAACATTCCTAATCGGCACTACTTTAGAAAAAACGAAACAAAGTCGTCCTTTTAAATATAATGAATCTATATGTTCAATATCCAACCCCGAGATCTTGGTGTCGTGTCGCTTTAGATACCCAAGGGGGAAAACAACGTGAGTAAAGGATCTGTTGCAAGCAATTTTAAAAGCGGCACATTACTTGAAATAGGTGCACTCTTGCATTATAATAAATTTAATATTTTTGGGCATACATCGTAAAGGAAAACATGTAGACGTGAGCTAACACGACACACCCCAGGGATGGGGTCGTTAGGCAAAAATGTTCTTTAAATGATAGGTGTAAGGTGCATTATAAGCAGAATATAGAGAAGGAACCTCTTTTCAAGGCTACTTTAAAAATGCCATCGCGTGCCGAACTGCCGCACATGTCCTGCACCAAGGAGCGCGTGTTCGGTATCACATTACCTTTAAAAATACGGGCAAGAAAAGAAAATGTTACGAGACGAGAACTGCAAGTCACCACACAAAGGGTGTTTGATACAAGCACAGGATTAACTACATGAAGTAAAACTGCTTTGGGACAATGTACGTAGGCTCTTTATTCGAAATAAAGAGCCTACGCACCTCACGACACAAATAATATATAAAGTGGAACCGGTGCTTCCACATGACAACAATATGTGCCACATCCCATTTTGAAAATCTGGCCAGCAACTTACCGAATTTTGGCATCCGCTCTGCACTCTTCAGCTGTGAGTCCGCAATACAAATTCGGCGACGACACTGTAGTCTCACCAAAAGGCACAGGCTTGTGTTCATATACAACCGATGTCACAGTTGGGATGGGCATTGTCTTAGGAGGTACACTCGCCAAGGAATCGCGCAATCAACTTGAATGATCGATAAACGCGTGGACAGACTGCGTGCAGCCGCTGAAACTCGTTCTTACACCTTGCACGTTGGTAGCGATGCAGCCGCCACGAGAGAGCGCGGAGAGAGTTCCTCGTGGTTTCCCCCTCGGAAGGCAGCGAACGCCAGCAAAAGCAGGTTCAGAACCACATTCTTTGCAAACTGCAGATGAGCACAATGGATGTTCACGGAGGGGGCCGTGACAAAGGTGGCCAGTTCGGGAGGGGACGCGCGCCCCCCTCCCCACACACTTTTTTTTTATGTTTAGTTGCTGCTGGCTTAGCACGTGCTAGGTTGCTTCTCGGCAGAGCACGCTCGTTTTTCTTGCTTTCTTTTTTTTTTTTTGTAGCTGTCTCAAAACGTGGAAGACAGCATGTCTGTGGGGCAAACATTTTTGCACAATGGCGGGGACACCCGCCGGGACTGCATTTGTTAAGTGCAGCTCAGTGCAGCCTGTGGCGTATGCTGGCACGCATGTGTTCTCTTGCCAGCTACTTGTAACACAGGATTTCGCAGAGACTGAACCACCCACTATAGCTAAAACGAGAGCGAATGCTGCACTGCACGCAACAAACGTAGCGAGGACGCACGGCGCCGCCATTCTGTTTGAATTCCTGCCATTTTCTTCAGCGCACGAAAGACATGCCCGTTCTGCCTTTCCGCACGACAAGAAATACTGCAATGACTCTGTCTCTACGCGCCCTTCTTTTGCCCTTATTGGTTATAAATAAATGAGTTGTTAAATATCAGAATACGCACCATGTGCGCTTATATCAACGCCATAGTCTCATACGAACGTCAGTGATAAATCCGACACACTGCACAGAGCATGCACTCAAGCTCGATATATCTTGCTCATTTAACCAGTACAACGTAACCGATGGCCGATGTGTAAACGAATTCGATATGTATGGAAAGAACGCAAAAACGGACGTTACACAAAAAGCAAAAAAAGCATGAATTATACGCAATGGCGTGGACATATTAAGGAATTATTAGCCTATTGTATCTGCGTGGTAGTAGAGAGCATGGAGGTGCATTGTCTACCCGACCAGTAGACAATTATTTTCTTTTGCTGAGCTTATGCGAGCTGCGATACATGCGTTGCGCTGTACAGGAGCTGTTTTTGAAAGGATTGCACTATAGTTTCGCGAACGCACTGATGAAATGTAGTGGAGGGCCACGTGGTCAACAACAGCTTGACTTAAGACGGCTGGTTTATGCTGTAACCCTGCTCAAACGTATGAAGAAACTAGGGAACAGAAGAGAGCTTTGATTTTCAACTGATTTTTTTTTCAGTGCATGCTTGCTGTTTTATATAACATAAGATACGCAGATCACCTGCACAAGAAACACTCTGTGATCAGATACACTCTAGTAGAACTCACCAGAAAAGCTCTCTATATATCAATTATAGGTGTGTGCATTTGTTTGCCACCTTTGAGATCAAAAATGCTTGCCATATCACTGCTTGGTATTTTTTCGTTTTTGCTTTTTTCGCAAATGTCGTGGTCTTGACAAGAGCACTTCATTTGAATTTGCAATACAAATGGATCTATGTATTTCATGGTCCTCTCATTATAGAGCTAGCACTAGATCAGTATTGTCTCCTCGCTGTCGCAATGTTAGCTCTGTATACCGTTCTTTTGCATAAGTTGCTAAATGTCAGTAGCATAACGCCGGTGGCGAGTTTATCTCCGCTTCAGCGCACCATAAAGTCGGCGCTAGACCTTTTTTTGTCCACGCGCTGTTACCTCCATATGCCTTTTCCTTCCATAGGATGCTAAATGCAGTAGTATAGCGCCGCTTGCAACTGTTTATCTTTGTTGAACATATGAGTGCTGATTATGCCATCGATGTATGCACGAACTAGTTCAATTTCTATGAATTTAAATTTTCTGACATGCGCGCTGTCAGATAATTTTCCACCATGCTTGTCGATCCTTCTGGCTAGTGTTAACTGTTGCGCCAGCCTGTTTCGCTAAGTTCCCGCAAAACAGCCTATAGATGTATATATGAATAGTTTGTATGCATGTTTTTTGTGTGCCCTGCTTATTAAAACAATGCGCGCTAACATAATGTCATATAT
Source organism: Hyalomma asiaticum (assembly GCA_013339685.2). Classification (NCBI taxonomy): domain Eukaryota; kingdom Metazoa; phylum Arthropoda; class Arachnida; order Ixodida; family Ixodidae; genus Hyalomma; species Hyalomma asiaticum. Next base: position 104,519,707 of record CM023481.1, on the reverse strand, counting down.
GCTGCTCAAAACGCACGTGCGCTATGTTCCGGCACTGAAACGCGTATACATGTTTTTAGTTAGTTCCTTGACTACCGTTTGTTTTTCATCTGTTTAAATGCGCACGCCGCTACCTGTACTTGTGCCTCTCTACCCCTGCATTAATGGCTGACTTGACAAATTTCGGGGGGGGGGGGGGGGGGCGGGCCCCCCTGGGCCCCCCCCTTGCCTACGTGCCTGCCTGAGTCACTGGCATTCACTCGCACTCGCACTCACCTCCACTCACACTCTCTGGCACTCACTCGCCCTCATTTCCACTCACACTCATTGGCACTCACTCGCACTCACTCGCACTCACTTCCACTAACACTCACTGGCACTCACTTGCACTCGCACTCACGTCTATGAAATAAGTGCGAGTGAGTGCGCCGACCTATGCCCTTATCCCTTTCCGCTAAGGCGCTTAGCCGTGTCCCCAGTATGGGAGACAGAAATTAGCGCCTCTTCCTTTTTTCTCACGAATCACCACTACACTCTTAGCACTTTAACCATTATAAAGGAGCATATTTTCACATTTTTGTGTACCTATAATATGAACTAAAGGTTACCGTGCTAAGAGTGCAGGGTACGCAAGCTGCTGCTTCAACGGAATGCGCAGTAACCGCCTTTTTTGTTTCCGCCTCCAATAGTAAAATACGAGCGAGAAGACAAAACTATATTGAACTATATTTCGGTCACGTAACACCAATGAAAACATTGTCGACAAAACACTAATATGAACAATAAAAAAAAACAGAGACAGAAACGACGAGGCAGTCATACAGTCAAGCTGTGAGGCTGGGCTATGTGAGTGCCTCGTGGAACGGCAGACTAGGCTAGTTCTTCGTCATGTAACGGGAAAGTTCTGTGTGCTTCGAGAACTAACGTGACGTTGGAGTGCGTCTATATAACCATTTGAATGCAGTCAACGCTTTCATTTGTCTAATAGTCTAACGTCAAGTCACTCACAACGTTGCGTCGCTGTGTGCATTTCAATACCACCGGCGAACGCCTATCCTCGCTACCGCGTTGATGGCACTGCCACCTATAGGTCGATCTCGCGGCCAATAACAGGGTAGCTCCGATGTGTCGTAAGAAGCCAGGGCCGCTATGCGCCGAGCCAGCTCCGGCGTGGCCTCGCTGTCGAAATCGCATGCAGCAACTCCGAGCGTCTGCTCAATCACGTGCCGCTTATCCTTCGCAAAAACGCTCTTTTATTGTCATGGCGTCACTGCGCCAGGTTCCTGTCGTAACGACGGCGCTAGACATGAAAGAGCAACTAGAGTAATGCACACATATCACACAACAAACTTCAGAGCCATATTTCATCTCATTAGACCTCTCAATACATACAAAATACTTGCACTATTTTACATAAAAAACAATACAAGAACGCGTAAACGTATCTTTTATAAAAATACAGAAAATCGCGGTACGGTATGAGTGAATTAACACGGTAAATGAAACAATTGAACTGAAAGGAAAAGAAAGAATTGCTGCGGCTAAGCTCAGCTAGGGCCGGCTGTGCAAGTGAGATTGTTGTGTTCATGTTCTTGGCGAAGCAATGACGGTCATCTCCAGACTGGGCTGCTTACGCTGCTCCTCGGGCACCACCGTGTGAATCGGCTTGCGCTTCGTGTCGGCCACGCTTAAGTTCAGCGGCTGCTTTGTGCCCACGACTTGAAGTTCTCGAGGCTGTCCCGCTGGGCGAACCGGCTCACGTTGGCAGACTTTGACGGAGTACTCGCGCAGGCACTGCTCGCTGCTGTTCACTAGGTCCCGCACGGACTGGCGAATCTCGTTGAAACGCTTCGCCGACGCGTGACGGGCGCGCTTGATCATCTCCGAGGTCTGATTTTCCTCCAGTTCCCGCTTGCAGTGCTGGCCCCCGACGATCTCGCACACTTCCAGAGGTAGGTAGACGGGCTGAATCGCGCTGCCCGTGCGCGCGTAGGGGAGGTTCGGGTAGGTGAGACGGTCGTAGCGGCTCTGGAAGGAGTCCGATTCCTTAGTAACTTTTCCTTCTCGGGCACCTTGGCCTCCTTGCGGGACTCGGAGAAGATCTCCACTGTCGTAGTGGTACACATTCTCGGCCGGGATCTCCACAGAGAAGTGGTTCGCTCTCAGCTGTATTGGTCGGCCCAGCCGCCCTTGAGCCCGCCGCCACGGGAAGTGGGACGGGAGAATCAGCTGGATCTCCGAAGCCTGAGCTCGTCGTTGTGCGACTTGTCCTTGCGGGCGATGCATGGGTTGCCATGGGCGAGAACCAAGAGACACCCTGGGCGGCGGAGAGTCTTCTTCTTCTTCTGCTTCTCCTTCTTCTTACTAAACTAGTGCATACCCAATAAATGGGATTGGCCAAGACAAGATTTGAAAGATTACTTTTTATAGTTGGATTTACGAAGCACAAGGGTGGATCTGATAAGAATAACATGGCGTTCTTCTTGTTTCTGATGGAAATTTTATAAGTGCAAAGCAGAAAGCGACAACAATGTCCTCGTCATCTTCTTCTACCACTCTAATTCATTTCTCCAGGGAAGCACCGTTACAATATCTACAGTTTTAATTATTTGCTCTTATTAGCCATGACATGTTTTCGCCGAAAGGAATGTAAAAGGCAGAAACAGACACGCAGTTACTTTCAGAAGCATAAGGTAAAGCTAAATAATAAATACTGAGGGCGCATTCCTGGCAAAAAATGCTAACATTCTGATTATTAGCATAAACTACTATTTCATCAACTTGAGCCAGTGCCCTCGCTTAGCACTAACAAAACGAGCAAGAGACGGCGCCAGTGCGGGGCGGCGGTACACCTAACCGGTAAAAGTGAAACGCGTTTCCTCTATAGCAAGCATTACCATGCGAGGAAGAGAGATCTGCGCCGTGAAAGTTTCGAATTAGGAACTGCCACACTGTGGCGAAAGGAAATAAGCTCACAGGAAAATGTTCAGCGATCATGAAGGAAGGATTTCGCTATCGACAACGCGAACGCTTGAACACGCATATGTACGACGAAGCTGTGACTAGAGGGGACATCGTCGTTGGTGACAGGCCTTGTTCTTGCCGCTGAGTAGCTTGCTATAACCGTCATAGATACACGACCGATACACGACCCAGTCCCAAGACCCAGTGGAGCTTGTCTTGGGGATTGTGCGTATATGTGGTTGTTCCTCCTTGTTGGGAACACGTGCAAGTATTGATGACTGAGCGTTTTCAGTTACATTTTTAGATGCGGAGCATCTCTTGCTCGCGGGTATGTCACGCGTCAACCGGCGTCCGCACTCACACTACGCTAGTTTTAACAGAGATGATGTCAAGCACGGCATGAAAATGTCCGACATCAAAAAACTATCATCATCGTTAGTTCTGGCCCCCAAGAGCATGCATGCACTTCTATGCGATGCCCAATATGCAGCGGTTCGCACGCGCGCTTCTTCTGTGGCACTCATGTCCTCAGCCCAAACTACACTGGCAAAAATGCGGCTCGCGGGCGGGCAGGCACACGTGTTGCACGTGCAAGCAGCACAAGTGACAAAGTGTGCGCCGATATGTCCGGTACATGGCGTATCGCAAACATATGCGTTTGCGCATAGCTTCGCGCCACAACAGCATGCGTTCGTTCGTGATATCCAACCAGATCCTACAATAGCGTAGGCATGCATAGTGCCCCGCCACGGTGGTGGAGTGGTTATTGCACTTGGCTGCAGATCCGAAGGTCGCGGGATGGAATCGCGGCCGCGGCGGCTGCGTTTCGATGGAGGGGAAACTGTTAAGGGCCCGTGCACTGAGCGATGTCAGTGCATGCAGGTTAAGTGATCGAAATTTCCGAGGACCTCCACTGCGGCGTCTCTGATATTCATAGCGTGGTTTTGGGACGTATAAACTCATAATTAAATCAATTAGGCATGCATAGTGTAGTTTAGCAAAGGGGTAGGACTGCGTCATTCTGAGGCCACGCGCGCCGCGTCTGCCATCGTATCTGGTTCGCCGGGAACGTCTTACGCTGAACTCGGTGCGAAAGCCCCGCCGCGGTGGTCTAGTGGCTATGGTACTCGGCTTCTGATCTGACGGTCGCGGGAACGAATCGTGGCCATGGCTGCTGCTTTTCGATGGAAGCCAAGTGTTGAGGCCGGTGTACCGTGCGATGTCAGAGCACGTTAAAGAACCCCAGGTGGTCTAAACTTCCGAAGCTCTCCACTGCGGAGTCTCTCATAATCAGTGGTGGTTTTGGGGCGTAAAACCCCAGAAATTAATCAAATCGAACTCGGTGCGAGACCTTGAGAAGCGTTGGCTGGACCTCGCAGTGCTTCGCGAAGCGTTTAGAGCCTTGGACCGCGACGAAATGCGGGTGCCGTAGACACACCCGGACCAGGCAAGTGCCCATTGGCTCCGCTGCTTCGCTAGAGTGCAAGCTTTGTTGCGCATACGCACGCAGAGAGTATACCATAGAAAAGGGGTGGGACAGCGTCAGATCGAGGTCAAGCGCCGCGCCTGCCACCGTCTCTGCCATGGTTCGACGCGAACGTCTTTACGCTGAGCTCGGTGCAAAACTTTGAGAAGCGTTCACTGGGCCTCGTGTGTATATTTACACGTCGGCCTTGTCTCTCGCGGGCGGGGGCGTTTTATCATTCCCGGAGAACTGGTACAACGCTCATGGCAGAAAGAGCGTTTCCATAGACAACGCGCCCCGTTGACCACACACACACACACACACACACACACACGTTTCTGTGCAGTGTTCAGTTTCGGTTTCGGTTTTGTGTAACGTGACGGACGCGGACAGCGACAAGGCTAGGAGCAGCTTCGACCCTAAAATGAATGCAAACGAAGGCGGACTATTCACAGTGCCTGATTTATCTCACTTTCAATTTCTTATATTGGCTCTTTTACATCTTTCGTTCATTCTCGCATAAATAGCTATTTCATTATCTTACATGCAAGCCGATTCTTGTCGTATTACGATACTACCCTTAATGGGCACGCGATACACACGAGGATCATCATCATCATTATTTTAGCCACTCCCTGCACGTTCGCCACGAGAGCACCGCGCGGTTAGGCCTCCCAATCTTTTGGAACCCGCTGGCATCTTCGATCTGACGCCGTACAGTAAAGCTCGCATCAGCACATCGCGGCAAGTTATCTCTGGGTAAGCAACTTCGGCCGGCGGTTTCGACGGCGCAGGTTTTTTTCAATGTGTTCCATCGCCTTTATCGCAGCCTGCACCGCGCAGTTCTAGTACGAGAAGCGGATGGGCCGATCTGCTTTCGGGATGCGCCGAGGAGGCCCTCAGACTGGACAGCATCCATTGCTGGTCCCGTGTCGCGAGCAACGCGGCTTGCGCCCAAGCGGTAGCGGCGCCCGGTACTGTAGGCATCCGCACAATGCACCCGCTGCACGGCTCTCCAGCCCTGAAGGCATCGCCAGCCCAGCGACCTCGCAGTTCCAAGCCACGCAATCCAGCCTCGGTTACTATGGAACTATCCGCAACCATGAAACTATACGTGAGGACACTATCCAGCCAGGTGTCACGGTCGTCACTGGTGTGATGCCACGGCGAGTAGGCTTGCGTGTCTTGATTCGAAGTGGAGGTCCAGATCTGGTTGAGAAGCCTCTATCCACGCTCTGTTTTGCTCGTTGCGTTGCTTGTACCGCAGTCCTGATCGTGGCACGGGCCGGCTTGCACCGTGATCCGCACCGTGAAGAGGTTTAAGCCTTCGGACATTGCGGTCTGGTCAACGAACCTGGAATATCCCTGTCAAGGCAAGCAGCATGCATGGGCCGCGGATACACCACAGTTGACGCGTTCTTCTGCCGCTTGTGAGCTGCGGGTGAGGTTGTTATTGCACGCGACAGGAGGCTATTATTGACGTTGCGCCCGGCTTGCCGTTTTGTTGGCGTCATCAGCTGCTGCTTCCTGGGTCGCTGCAGCCTCGCAGCGTATGACCTTGTACTTTTTGTGACATTATTGGAGCGATTCATTTTTTTATCAAGAACTTTTTACGTGTTTTCGCTAAACTTATGAATAAATAATGCCTCCTAAAAAAGCTGTGCTAATTGAGGTCGGGGCTACCTCGCTCCGGTGCCATGGCGTTATCAAGAGCTCATGACATGGTCGTGGTTATAGTTTTTAGCCGACGCGGCCGCGGTTTACCGATGGCCGTATGAAAGAGCGCAGGTATAGAAAGCTCTATGGATGCGTAGAAAAATCGAAATAGATAAAATAAAAAATCACCGCATCTCCACTAATGCGTATGATGACGCGTGACGAAGCACTGGTATCGTACTGGTATGTCGCCCGCGTTGCCACTGCGAATGTGAGACGAGGGACCTAAAGTGTGTATATATATATATATATATATATATATATATATATATATATATATATATGGCTGGCCTCCAGCCGAAACGTCAGAATAAATCCTATGTTTGTCACTGTGTCTTTCTGATAATATATAAGTTATGTTTTTCTTGTTCGTTTTCTCCTTGACGTGGATTGAAGTCCCGTCAAGAAGATGATCGACGTCGATGAAGCAGGAGGCAGGTTGGAGGTAATGAACTTGAAGGTATATTGCAGCAAATATTTACAGTCATATGTACATCTTGCCGAAGCACACTGATGATAACATAGACATCAACAGCGTCTTACTCTTCTACTTAACTTTTCTTAAGTTAGAGCCTAGAACACTGTTACTACATACAACGAACCTAGTCTCACTATTCGACCACCGAGTGGTTACGGCCCAGACAGAAGTTGCATCGTACGGAGTCTTACTGATCGATCAGTTAAGTGATTACAGCCTAGACTGAAGGGAAACGAATCCCGTCCAGTCTTTAGTACCTTGCGGTAACAAAGAAAAAGGGGAGGTGGCCACTGCTGGTCCGCCTCAACCTTCTGTCATCCAATCTGTTTATCCTCAGATTAAGCCACTCCCTAGTGGGCTGTCCCTTACCTTGACAGCAGCGTCTTTGCAGTTTAAACAGGCATTTTGGCATTCTTTCCCATCATGGCTCTCCCTCTCCTTATCCCACGCTCTCAGATATTCTCACAATCGAAATATCGGTATCGTAGCAGCCCTGCGGCATTCGGGCCATCTCCCACGCTCATCCAGTCGAACCCTGTCGTTCCAGGAAACACAGCGTGTCTTCGCCTTTCCCGCAGTTCGGACCGTGCACTGCTGCGACTCACCCCTTCGTTCCAGTCGGCGCGCCGAAAGCGCATGCTGGTCGTTAAAGAATTGGTTGGGCCAAGCGCATTGTCGCTTCAAGCGACGGCGCACTTTTCATGCATTCTCCTCCTACGCGTCCGAGCTGCTCTTCCCCGAAACGGCCACTGAGAGGACAAGTACGGTCGCGCAGCCGCGACCCCCCCCCCCCCCCCCCGATCGACGTTCAGCGAAAGGGAAGGGTCTCGTACCAGGAACCCCTGGGCGCCAGCGTGGGAGACCAGCCGCTCAATGGGAGCAGTTTTCTTTCCATTGATAATTGCTGTCAAAGACCATGCAGAGAGAGAGCCGAGAAAGAAGCTTTGTATAGCGTACGGTGCTACACCGTCTCTTCTGTACGATCGCCTTATGAGCGGCAACATAACAATATATATATATATATATATATATATATATATATATATATATATATATATATATATATATACGTTGGGTTTTTCCTTAATTCTGTTGCATTTTAATTCTCTTGTTATCATTCGTATATCGTACTGAGTTCTGGATTCACATACACACATATCGTTCTACTATAGCAACGGTACTGCGCCGTGATGGACGGACGCACGCACAAAGGACAAGCCTCTAACCTAAGGTGCTTCACCCCTAATATAGGTTATTAAGCTCAATAAAATTTGTTTATCCCTGATAAAACGTTTTATTGCGAAACTATTGATGGTCCGTTGGCCAATATTTAGAATTGTTCTGAAGCGTTATCGTCCTTCGAAATATGATTGAATTCTAGTTACATACCTTTCAGTTTAACTGTCTCCAATGCACTCTAACGACGTTTCTGTTGATGTCATCGTGATGGTCATCTTTGTGAGCGACAAATTGATAACAGCTAAAAAGTATCGTCGCGTAACGGTCAAACAACGTCGCGTAGTACGGTGAACGAACTAGCGTCGTTGTGACCGCCATGTTCAGTACTGGGTCATTCCACGCCAAACGTCCCAGACATTGCGCTCGACCCTCTCCAATTCTATTGTAAAAAATTGTGGACGTTCATATCAGTACACTACTTGACCTCGGAAAGTACTTTGCGGAAAAAAAAATTTTTTTTTGTCTTTTACAATGATTTGAACTTTGCCGTTGTGGGTGAAACCTAGCTTGCGAAAAATACTCTAAAAAATACAATACTTCACGGAACACCTTAAATATCTGCTATTTGCTTGAAAAGGAATGGCACTATCTTATTATCACCCATTGACGGCCACTACTATGTCTCACGATGTGCTTTGTGGTGAAGCAATGCTGCAATTCTGCGCCCATTTTGATTATTTTTTAAAAATTGTATGAATATTACAGACAAAATAGAACTATATCACATGCCTGGATAGTTGGCGGCAGTAAGCGTGTAAAAAAAGTATTGAAGTCGATGACCGAGTAGTTTTGAAGTAGAAGGGGCGCAAACATTGCAAAATGAGTGAAATGCCCCATGTTCAGGCACATGTAGAGTGGTGATGCGGTCCAAGTAAAAATGCACTTTAGTGTCATTTGAAAGAGTAAACAAAGGAGACTTATTTGTGAAAGTTGATTCGGGGTGTTTTTTTTGTTTCAGGCGAGAAAGAAAATTTTATGTTGAGCGTTCGCGGCGTGCCTGGGCGCGGGCCCGTAAGTCCGCTTCACTGCGCCGCCACACTTCCTTGGAGCAACCGAAATATGCGGCGCCCACGCGGGTGGCAAGAAGACCCTAGCTTTAATTCCGACGGCTCCACGCTTTGCTGACCCTCGGACAGCTCAATAACAGGACGCAAATGCTTCATATGCGTAGCCATGTTCGACCAAGAGAAAGGGCTTTTCCTTATACACTCACGAAAAGATAGGTTCTGCAGTCCCATGTCCCCCCGCCACCCAGATGCACTTCAATCAGGTCAAGAAATCGTCGAGAGAGCTTAGGGAGACAAGCGCTTAGAATAGGGATATTTACCGCTAATTTCTTGTGTTTCTTCTGCTAATTACAATGAACATGTGGGGAAAATGAAGTCTACGTAAGTCAGTGCACGAATGACAAACTTCTTCTAAAGTAATTTGAAAGTAACTTCATTACTTCTGGCCAGTTGTACTCTGTAATGTAATTTGATTACACTTCAGAAAATTATAAGAAAGCAGTAGTGTCATTTAATTCCTTTTTAAAAGTAATTTTGCCTTCTCTGGTTCAGATACAGTGCCGCGATCAGCCGACAGCGCATCATCGCTGTGATCGGTTCCGGCCTCTCCTTCTTTTATCCATTTACTTATTTAATGGCTCACAGACGTTCCTTCCTTTCAATTAGATTCTCCAGCGAAACTTGTGGCCTGCTGAACTAAATCACAAAAAGTACACGCATTTCACCGCAAATTGAATTTTCTATGTGTAGCTAGCAAAAACCATTCCCTAGCAAGCTTGCGGATATATTCTCCACCTAGCTACACTCTGAGCACGGTAACCTTTAGTTTATTTTATAGGGACACAAAATGTGAAAATATGCTCCTTTATTAAGGTTAAAGTGCTTTATCCTTTGGTAAATGAGCATATTTTCACATTTCTTTAGTCCCTATAAAATGAAATAAAGGTCGCCGTGCTAAGAGTGTACGTCTTCGAAGTTGATAATCGAAATCAAGTGTTCAATGTATATCTTAGTGACCAATGCCAACCGAGAATATGAAGGGTGGGAATTGGCCTTGCTGTATAACTCTGTGATGTTATAAAGTATGAGGAAATCTTTAGGAAATTGTAAGTAAGGATACCTTGCCTTTACGCATCTTTTCAATTCGCTGTTTGCCCCGCCAGAGTGGTCTAGTGGCTATATATGGTACTCGGCTGCTAATCCGAGGGTCGCGGGATCCCGGCCGCGGCGACTGCATTTCGATGGAGGCGAAGTCTTGGTTTCGTTGAAGCCCTTCCATGTGTCAACTTTTTTGCACATGCTTATGAAAAAATATTTTTCACTATCCTGCGCCATTTGCACGAGGCCATGCGCGCCGAAATCCCTGAACAGAACTTTCTGCTGGGCTAGTTGGTATGCATTTTAAGGCGCCAAAAGACACGAAGCGCAAGAGAGTACGCAGGACAGAGCGCTCTGTCCCTGCGTACTCTCTTGTGCTTTTGTGTCTTTTGGCACGTTAAAGCTAATCGAAATTCCGTCTCACTACCGCTCTCAGGTGTCTGTTTCCCCGGGAGCGCAAGCCAACGCCCCGTAATTGACTCATCGCTTTCGTAAGCACTCGAGTTTGGAGCCGTGACGTCACGTATACACTACATGATAGTGACAGTGAAAGTAAATAAATAAATAAATTAATAAATAAATTAATAAATAAAGTCTCGTTCTTCGTCTTCAGTCTCGTGTCACAGAGAAAGGAAAAGGGAATCCTCTGTTGCCCTCGACCCTTGCCCTCAGCCCATTGCTGCATCTTAGAACAGATAATCGCAAGAAAAGAACACATAAACAAAATACAAGAGGAGATAAGCGCACGATAAACCCCCATAACAACACATATCAAACAACTGCAACAGCGACATGGTTAACATAACATCACCAATCTGTAACTTAGCATCCAAACACAATAACATATACCTTACTCGGTAACCAGCTTAACACGATATAAGTAGAACATCACATATAAAACGATAAGCACACAAGACATAAACATTACGAAGATCACATAAACACACCACAGCACAACATAAGTACAACCAGCATTGAAAGACTATCGCCATCATCACTACAGTTTAAGTCCACTCCAGGACGAAGGCCTCCCCTACCGATTTACAATTTGCCCTATCCTAAGCAAGTTGGTTCTACTTTATGCCTGTGAATTTCTTCATTCCGTCGTTCAATCTAACCTTTTGCCTTCCTCTGTTGCGTTTTCCTTCTCTTGGTATCCGTTCCGTCACTCTTACTGTCCACCTGTCGTCTGTCCTCCGCATGATATGCCCTGCCAAAGTCCACTTTATTCTTTTAATTAATATAAGAATGTCAGCTATTCTAGTTATTTCTCTGGTCCACTCCACTCGTTTCTTATCTTTTAGCGTTAACCTATCATTTTTCTTTCCGTTGCACACTGCGTGCTCTTTTATTTCATCTCTAGTTCTTTAGTTATGCTCCACGTTTCTGCGCCGTACGTTAGTACTGGGAGAATGTAATGATTAATTACTTTTCTCTTTAGTGAGAATGGCAAGTTTCCAGTCATGATTTGCGAATGTCTTCCGAATGCGCTCCATCCCATTCTATTCTACGGAGGATTTCCTTTTCATGCGTAGGCATCCATGTTATTAACTGCTCCAGATATACGTATTCGTTCACACATTCTAAGGGCTCATTGCCAATTTTAAATTCCCGTTCCTTAGCTAGACTGTTGAGCGCAATTTTGGTCTTTTGTCTATTCATTTTACTGGCGCAGCATGACACCAGATTCCGTCAATTACTGAAGGACTACGATAACACACAAGGAAAATGCAAGGGAAACGCCGGCGAATCGCTGCTGCGCACTGCCTCAGCTTTCACATTCAGTTAGGTTTTCTGTGGTGGAACAGCATTACCGCCGAGATTCTTTTTCTTGGGGGGGGGGGGGGGGGGGGGGTGGAGGGGAGGGGGGAGGGTGCTGGTAAACTTACGAGTGCAGGCACTTAAGCAGTGCTGGATCGAACGTTTCATATTAGCACATTTAGGTCAGTAGTATGGCTAAAAACGCGGCTCATGAAGTTTACTGAGTCGAAAGGGTTCGGGAACCGGATCGCGAATCGTTATATTTTATTTCTCCGAGCCAGAACTGAACCGCAGCGAAATGGGCCGCTATGACCCCGAACCGAAACCGTATTTTTGTCGGTTCGACACACTGGGCAGCAAGGTACAAATATAATGCCCGATATTCCATTTTGTTATAAATAATAAAGCGATTTATTTATTTATTTATTTATTTATTTATTTATTTATTTATTTATTTATTTATTTATTTATTTATTGGTTGGTTGGTTGGTTGGTTGGTTGGTTGGTTGGTTGGTTGGTTGGTTGGTTGGTTGGTTGGTTGGTTGGTTGGTTGGTTGTCGATATTGCGTTTACTACGTTCACCCCATTCTTGAACTAAAGGCCACCAGTGGGCACGGCTCATGACTGAGCACAATCACCATATATAGTCATGATCATCATAGAGGAAGGAGGACGCTTCTGCCACAAGGCAACGTAAAATTACCCCTCTCTTCTTGTCACGACGCTGTATAGTATTTCGCCACTGTGGAGCGTCCGCACTTTTTGCAAAGCGCCCCTTCCCGCGTTATTCCGCTAAATTATTTGCTCAGTTTTATCACTCCCCACTCCTTTTTATCCTTTAGTCGGGTTTCATAAGTTTCCCATCAGCGCCTAAATGCGTTGCAGCTGAGGGTTTACAGCATTAAATAAAATACATATTCGTTTCCACTATCCACTTGCCCTTCAGCCAGCCTGTAACACTGGTTTAGCTGTTCGGACAAAGAATGAGATAGCGTAGTGGTTCGTCTTGGCAGGGTACCCCAGGATTTTGCGTGCATGATGCTTTGCTAGGCAATGTAGTTCCCCTAGGTAAGCGCACCCGTTACTTCCAGTTTCATTACAGCAAATTTAATACAAACCTCAGCTCAGATACAATGAGTTTAATATCACTGTAAATTGTTCGAGGACTATTGTTCTGTGTGTATTTTAAAGATAGACGTCCATTCATCTTATATGACTACAGTCACACGCTGTTAGTTTGTTCCCATCCAGTCGTGAAGATGGCGACATTTCGAAGCCTTTTTTTACTTTTTTTTTTCCACCACTTCCTTTCATTCTTGTGCTCGTCTGCCGACCATTCACTCGGCACTGTGCGCACGTGCCATGTATGTAGACCATCACCATCATCGACAACGATCGGCCACCGGCCGACAGGCTCCTCCTCGGCGCCCAAGACCTTGTGCATCGGACGCGGTGGTCGTCGTGACCGACGGCACCGCGGCGGGCATCGCAGCAGCCGCCGCGATGCGGCCAGGGAAGATGTCCTGTCCGTGGTGCGTGGCGTTCGGCTTGGCCGTCGTCACCATTGCGGTGCTGGTCAGGCGGAGCCAGACGTTCCGCTATTTCTTCCGCCTGACCACCTACTACGTGCTCATGTCGGTGGTGTGCGCGATGACGTGCGTGCCGGCCGTTTTTAGACCCTTCAACCCGGCAAACATGATGTGAGTATATAGTACTGGCACTCACGCTACAATATATACGCCCGCTCGAGGCAGCGGCAAATGGGGCAGTTTTCTTCCCGTACTGAAGACTTAAACCAGAGCGCGTCGCTCGATCAACGTTGTTTTCACATGTTAAGCAACGAATGTGTTATTATTAAAGAGGAGTACATATACGCATTCGCAGGAACTCCGCTACGTGGCCCGTTGACTCTTGACCACGTGCGCAATAGACGATGATGATGATGATGATGATGATGATAATAATAATAATAATAATAATAATAATAATAATAATAATAATAATAATAATAATAATAATAGATCCGGTTCTACGTGCCAAAACCAGATATGATTATGAGGCATGCCCCATAGCGAATGGCTCCGGAGTAACACTAAGCAGTTGGTTTTCTTTAAAGTGCACCTAAAGCTAACCATGTACACGGGTGTTTTCCGCATTTCGCCCCACCGAAATGCGAACGCCGTGGCCGGGATTCGATCCCGCAACCTCGACCATCGCAAGCCAACACCCAACCGCGAAGTGGAGAGACACGCGTGCAATAGAGTTTTGACAAACTGCGTCCATGCAAACGTTCCAGTTCATCTATGGCTCTCCCTGTAATGTGCTTAGAGTCCTACGTAAAAAGAAAGAGGTCGGCGCCTATTGGCAGCCCTTGTGGGATAAACAAACACGCAATAAATTACATGTCAGCAAACCACGTCTTGGTAATTCGTCGCCAGTATTAAATACATGACGTATACATGCAACCCTTTGCTGACTTAAAGGGACCCTGAAACTGTTTTGACGATCTTGTGCAAACATGGTGATCCGGTAGAGCGAGTCATTAGGATCATTAGAGGCCAGATTTCGGCGCTCTGCGTAAAGTGTGTAATTTATAGTAATGTTTTGAACACGTGCATCGCAAAAGATCGCAGGGGCTCGCCAAAAGGCGTTTTCAAACGCCCCCGCCATCGAACGATGGATGGGGAGGCCGCTGAATGGCCCCTAACCAGTGACGTGCACGTAGTTGTCCCAACCTAACTGCGAACAAAGTGCTCCTACAATGTGCTCCTTCGTTTCAGCCAACGGTGTCGTCGCGGCATCTGGCGGCGTACACACGAGTCGCTGGCGCTCTATTACAGATATCGGGGCGCTATGTCGCTGCGGAGGGCTCGGCAGAACGGCTGACGCGGGAGGCGCAGTCGTCGCTACACTCTTAGCACAGTAACCTTTAGTTTATTTTATAGGTACACAAAAATGTGAAAATGTGCTCCTTTACTAAAGATGAAAGCACTTTAACATTTAGCAAAGGAGCATATTTTCACATTTTTGTGTACCTATAAACTAAAGGTCACCATGCTAAGAGTGTAGCGCGCACTCCGCATCTGATCGAGTTGAGGAGGAACAACAGTGGTAAGGACGAAGGCGACAGAAATATGACAATTGCTGCCTCAGCGCATGGTGCTTTGCTTTATTTATGGTGTGAATGATTCCACTATTCTGTCGCGTAATCAGTGACGTAATATCGAAAAAACGTTTCGGGGACCCTTTAAAGGACACACACACACACGTGCACATGCACAGACATGCACATGCACGCACACACACACACACGCGCGCGCGCTCGTGCACACACACACATGCACATACACGCACACACACGCACACGCACTCACGCACACATACGTATACCTATTGCCCGGAGGCGACGCACCGACATGTAATAAATGTACCGAGCCGCTTACAGCATTCCACTTCATGTCCTTTTAGAATGCACAGAACAAGCTGACTGGAGGAAGATTTCCTTTCTTCTTTTTTTTTTCGTTGACATTCCGGCAGTTTCTTCCGCTGCATCCATGTAGTACGTTTATAGGCAGTGACCGCATTTTTTTAAAATACGTACCTCTCTCCGCGTTTCTGAATACTGTACATAGTTATTGCATTGTGTAGGCAGGACATCTGTAGCGCGGCCTTTGAAGACAGGCCGCTTCTGCGATAGTACTTTTGAAAAAAAAGCACGTACCTCCCGGCCTTCTCCTATTTTAGTGTTTTAATCACCTTATCATACATTAAAAATCCAGAGGCCATCCCACGTGTCACTACCATGTTTTATATATATATATATATATATATATATATATATATATATATATATATATATATATATATATATATATATATCACGCTTCGATACAACGATTTGATTTTAGGCCCCTATACAGCCATATACCATCCTGTCATCGTAATTCATTGGTACTCGCAAACGCCCCATTATTTTTGTGGCTCTCTCTGGTAATTCTTCATCCTTGCGTCGCTAAACACCAAACATCATCATCAGAGTTCTGACAACAGAGGTATATGTTTGCCGACGCACCCGCTTAACCCCTAAAAATGTGGTCGTTAATTAGCGAGCGGTGTTCCAAGTTCACTTTTATCTCTGCATATACGCACGTTATCTCCGGTAAGCATCTTTATTTCTACCCGACCTGCAGCCTCATCAGCCACGGCCTCAGGCGTCTCAGGTGGACCATCGGCGTGGAAGTGGTGCTGCTGCACGCAGAGCGCATACCCAAGGACAGGAGGTTCATAATGGTCGTCAACCACCAGTCGAGCCTGGACGTGTTCGGTAAGATGGACGACTTGACCGGGGCTGCTATCCTGGACATAGCCATATTCCGCCATCTTGGCAGCTTTGATTGGCCCAGAGGGCAGCTACGAACTCTCCGATTGGTTCGAAAATACCGTCACTGCGTAATATTACAAGATGGCGGAATTTGACAGTGTCCAGGGTAGCATCCTGGGTCTAATTTGTGCGTGCGCACCGCTGCAGCAGGTTATGTTGAGGCTCGCTCCTACAATTGCCATCTACGTGATGCTGCCCAGTGTGCATGGCATTATAGGGCGGCGAAGAAAGGAAGGGCCGCGTTCCACATATATCTGTAAGCTGCGTTGCTTTGCGGCTTACGAAAAAATAAATGTAGTACAAAGCGCCAGCGGTTTTAGACACTTGCGTCATATGTATACATGTCGAGAGTTCGCTTCTATTTTTTTCCAAATTCACTTCTTTATGGAACACGCCAGCCAATTGCCGACTTCTTTGAGAGTAACGATTTGCACCATATTCAAACTTCACTTTCAATAACATAGGCGTACTGCCCCCCCCCCCCCCCTCCATTCGCTCCTCTTCTATTTCGTTACCTTTTTCGTTCACGTTCTCGAGTAGTACACATGTTTCAGAAACAAAGTTGCCGATGCCTAAAGGAGCTGCCAGCAGTGCATTGTCTTGCGAGTTTGCACATACGATATTATAGTGCCCTGCCCGTCATCACAAATTAGGACACGCTTGTTTAGCAACACTAAGCTTGAATCACCGTCGCTCTATAATGCCATTACAAGCGGTAGTCATTTAGGCAGCCATGTCGATGCACATTGGCACAGACGGAGAGAGGCTAACATTTAATCAAATTATGAGTTGGGTGATCGATTTATTTTTGGGGTTTTAACCACGATATGAGAGAGACGCCGTAGTGGATGGCTCCGGGTATTTCAACCACCTGGAGTCTTTTTTTTTTAATGCACTGACATCGCACAGTACATGGGCCTCAACATATCGCCTCCATCTAAATGCAGCCACCGCGGCCGGGATTCTATCCCGCGACCTTTGGATCAGCAGCCGAGTGCCATAACGACTATAGACCACCGGGGCGGGGCAATCGTGAGTCGGTGAAAGAGATGTAAGTGCTTCACGTCGCATCACATGGGAAAAGCGCGCCACTTGCGATCTTGCAACTGTGGCTATCGAAAGTGCTGAAACGCGTGCGCGTCCTTCACTTCCGCGGTTGTATTTCTATACTTCGCCAATGAGGCAATTGACATGCAGCTCTTTGAACCACGTACGCTGTCTCCTTTCAGTTGACCTCTCAGAGACGCAGGTCGACTTTTTTTTTTAACTGCTATAGGTGAAATGCGTCGTGCTTAAACGCAGGTCTGATGCACGTTTGGCAGGAATTCCACCCATGCTTGCCCGTGATGAAGCGTGAGCTGCTCTACACGGGCCCTCTTGGAATTGCGTGCTACCTGTCAGGCTGTGTTTTTATAGACCGCGGCGATCGGCAGCAGAGCCATCAGGCGCTCAACGAACGCCTCCAAGATGTGAAAAATGGCAAGGTGCGCGCACAAATAGATAGCTCGCAGACACGACAGCCACTCGAGGTGTACGGGAACGTGAAGGAAAAAAATTGGGGGACCCTTAAGCTTCGCCTTTAAGAGTTGAACGCGGTAGCGAAATCCGGCCCCTAGTGTGCACTTCAACCACTCAGTGCATACTTATTAATGTGTGTAGTTACACACACACACACGCACAGACACAGACACACACACGCGCGCCCGCGACGTATCTTTAGTAATGGTAGATGTTTTCGATCTATTTAACAGCACTTTTATATCAACTTCATGAAAATTTTGTACAGTGATGTAGTCACATGGTCCTGTATTATGAACTGCGCGTAGGCGTGACACTTTTATTCGTAAATGGTCACATTCTGTCGTTCTTGCGTTAACTATCTGGCAGCTGTTCGATTTGTTCTTCTGGAGACCTCTTCCAGCCAACCGCAACAAGCGTCGCCTTATGCTCGATGAAATGGCGACTGCAGTACTTCACTTCTTTAATGGTGTCGTGAGAATGAAATGCTAAAAAAGTGGACGCAGAGCATCCGACGAGACCGCATATTGGCCCTGCTGTAGTCGCATGGCCTCCGAGATGGTGGGCGCGCCCGTCGTCTCGGAGGCCATAGTAGTCGAGACATTGCTTGATATGTGTTCCGCTAGATGGGCATAGTTGTCTATTTTCGGAGCTGTTATTTTTCGCTCACGGAGACGCCGTCACCGACGGCGGTATTTCTGCGGAACGATCTCTCTAACGCTATTGCGTCAATATTATTTCAACTATACGACTACAACTTTTCGCCGTTATCGCTTTCATAGTTGGAGCCGCGGCGCGCGGCTCTCGAATGGTGTAAGGCGGCTTCTTAATTGCTTGTGGCTGCAGCTCAAAACCGCGTCATTGTCAACTCGGGCGCGTTATTACCACAGATAAGCTCGCCGAGTTGTCAATTCAGCGTAAAGTGCTTCTATTATAGACTACTGATTTGCGACAGCGAATTTTGCACACTAAAATAGCTAACTTGCGCATTCGCACACCTACAGACCAGCTTCATGCTGTTCCCTGAAGGCACTCGGAACCCAGAATCCAAGATGCTGCCGTTCAAGAAAGGTGCATTTCACATGGCAGTGGACTGTCAGGTGAGCGCTCTTGCTGCTCTTGCGCAGCATATAGACATGTGCGGTTCTTTACCGTCCTCACCGACCAACGGCTCAGAAAGCAATGAAAGCGCTTTTGGCCTTTCTAAAAACATCTGGCCTAGCCGAGCGCCTATGATATTATAGAGGACTGCCCTGTAGGCATTCCCCCTCTCTCCTTCTCTTTACTTTTATTCCCCTTTTCCCATCCCCCAGTGTAGGGTAGCAAACCGGACTCATGGCGCGCTTGTTTTGATTGTTTGTGGGGAGCACCGTTATCACTTTCTGCTACGCACAGCACAGGCCGCGTTTATCTTGCATGTCGCTTCGGGAACCGTGTTATCGGTTCTTGAAACTTTCCATGCCTGACGCGCACATTTGAGTGTCTTCTAGAATTTCAGAGATAATGCGAGAACGCGTTATGACGTGTGCATAAAAGCCGCAGTTTGTCAGTATTTCCGTCGGCCCGCGATTGTTCACGCCGCTACTGCTGCGCAATGTGATTGGCTTTGTTTTGCTGGGCACAGTTTCGCCCTATAAACAGTTAGCCTGACATCGTCTTGAGTTCTGCTGCTTTCAAATGTCACAACCATGTGACAATATAAGGCGCCGTACACTGGTCAGATACGAGCACGCGGGGCAGCACCGATTAGAGCCGTCCTTATCCCATGTTCCACAAGTTTGAATCTATTTCCATGTTTAGCTAAAGAGACTCTCAACTAAATATCTAGGTTGATTCGGTGGACAGGTGTTCGGGCCTCATTTGCAAGGCTGTATATAAATGGTGTACCAGAAAATCGTCTAACAACGTTTAGGCACTGTAAGTCGCGAGCATCCCGCGTCACAATTAAAAACGGACTATTTTCTCGCACAATCTGGTGGGACGCGATATATGCGAAATACGTCATGTGGGACTTCGGTACGCACAATAAAGAGCGGGAGACGACTAGCGGCGTGGGTCCCAATGGCAATCGGCCATTTTTCTCACTGTTACCATTCGGGGCCCTTCGCCATTTGTCTTCGCTGTCATGTGGGGATGACACGGAGAAAGCGATTTTAGGCAGTGCGCATGCCCGGTTCGTTATCGCCCGCCTTGTGTGGGCTGACTGGGGCAATTACATTGCCTTAAAAAAATTGGCCGCGTATCTGCGTGCTTCGCTGCAAATGTCGTCGAAAGACAGTAGTCTTCTTCCAGCCGTACTACGCGGCGTGACATATAGACGCCATCTGGCAGCGCCGTCGGGAAACATGAGCTTGTGCAGAATCCCTGGGCAATCGCCAGGTGGCAGCACCAAATCGTCGGCAGAGGCCTTTTTCGTGGATAATGTCGCAGTTTTAGCGTAGCCTAACAAACACTAGGGTCATTAGAATTACGTATCCATGTATTTTCTAGTAAAGGAACACGCCATCTAATAAAAACGCATTGATGTTGCGCCTCAGAAAAGCGTAATATTTGTTTTTTGATCGACAATGTTCACATCGAATCGAAGTTCTGGATAAACCGCTGGACGTCACCCATAGTGACGTTCAGCGCGCGGCGGCTTGTCCAAACCAATCGGGAGGCTCCTCTTGCGGCGGCTGCCTCCTCGGCGGGGATGAGCTGCTGCGAGTACAACGGCATGCGTTAAGCACCGTCGGCGGCAGCATCGACAAGTGACAACATTTAGTGTCATTAGCAGAGGCTCTCGCCTCCTTAAATCGCCTCCACTTCAAACTTCTTTATCTCTGCTAATAATGGATCAATTTGAAAAATTCTTGCGGTGATACGCTTGAGCACTCCACAAACTGCAGTGTGCAACCTAAATTTGCAGGTGTTCCTGGTGAAGGGCCCTTTAATGAAACGACTTTGATGGCTTCACAATTTATACAGCAAGTCCTTTGTGCCATATATATATATATATATATATATATATATATATATATATATATATATATATATATATATATATATATTGTGGGGCCTGGTCCCGCTCGACGCCATGTTTTGTTAGGAATGTCTCCGCAACCCCCTCTCCCCAGCTTGACGGGGCGGCGGTCCGCCCGTTTGCCCCATGTGGTTTTAACATAGGCTGCCATTGGGCAGCGAGAAATTCCTCGAACGTTCGCGCGTTCTGGCGTTTCTGGTTTTGGAGATGCCTCGGCAGAACGCGCTGGGTCTCGAGGCGATGCGTACGTGCTTTTGCGGCTCTCCGGGGCGCCGAGGCCTCGTTGCCCGGACCGCGCGTCGTCTCGGGCTCCAGCGACCCACGGCAGCGGCCATCTACGTATGTTCCTTTCTTTCTATTTTCCTTTTCTTGGGGCGCGGTCGCGGGTGCGCTGGCCGGGGTTAGGCTCTCCTTCCTTGCATGGTCTTTGTGTATTTTTGTGTGTTATTCTGTGTTCGTGTTGTTCAGTGTCATTGTCCTTTGTTTGTGTTCGTGTGTGTTCGCGTGTTGTTAATCGTTGTTGTCCTTTATGTAATTCGATCTCGATTCGGCTTTGTATTATTTTAACGTTTATTAAATCACCATGCACGGAGAGTGACGCCTAATGTTCTCCTCCTTCGCCGCGTGCGGCGGTTCGTGCTGCCCTGCCTCGAGTCGGGCCGCGGGCCGACGCGCGCGGCAACGCGGCATGCATGGCTGAGACTAGCTAGCGCGCGAACGCGACTGCCACATTCTCTGCTCGTTGAGTGCTCGAACCCACTGCAGGGGGTTGCTAGCGGCGATGCCGTTGCTAGCAGTAGAGTGATTAGTAGAAGAACCCCAACAATATATATATATATATATATATATATATATATATATATATATATATATATATATATATATATATATATATATATATATATATAAACCTTAGCTTGACCTTCAACCGTAACAGTTTTGTGGTGGAGGTGCTGGGTAGTTGGTACAGCCGAGGCAAGATGGCGTCCAACCGCTAGACGAGATATCGTCCTCGTCGTCTTCCACCCTTGCCTGGCTCATACCTTGATTGCCCGTCTTATGCCGTAGCAATATATATATATATATATATATATATATATATATATATATATATATATATATATATATATATATATATATATATATATATATATCATAGCCATGAAAACTCATGTCGCCACCTGTCATTCGTGATTGTTGTCATAACCCCACGTCATTTAATTAACATTCTGGCATGTTGCAAGTAAACTAAAGGACCAACGTGGCATCACGATGACTCCTTCACTTCACTTTACGTAATACCCCTTTAGGGGTGTTACATAAGGGGTGGTGTTTATTAAAACTACCCATGGGCGTTTTTAATAGCTACAGTAAACATAGATTGGTCAATGATGGCACAGATGGCGTGAGGAGGGCCGTTCCAGTTTTTTGCTGCTCGTACGAAAAAGAGGCCTGGTATGCAGTGGTCCGGGTAAGTGGTATTGCGACTTGAAGCGGATGACCAGTGCGATATGTGGGAAGGAGGCGTGATGTACGGTGGATGATTCAGTGAACTGAAATAATGTGAAACAGAGAGAGGTCGGCAAACTGCAGGTGGGAAGCAAGCGTTTCCAAATCCGATTCCCCCTTCAGAGATGAGATGCTGATATCATATGAATATGCAGAATGAATGAATCTCAGCCCAGTTTTGAAGCGATTCGAGTTCACTTATGATATATGTTTGATGGGGGCTCTAGATGGAGGATGCATACTCAAGCCTTAGATCTGACAAATGATTTATGTGCAAGCATTTTGACATGAGGTGGAGTATGGCGTAAGTGTCGTCCAAGACATCCGAGTGATTTATTAGCAGCCGAAATGATATTAGTAGTGTGATGATGCCAGGACAGGTCATGAGACAGGGTGACGCCGAGGTATTTGAACGATTGAACTGATTGTATACGAATATTAGCGATGGAATAGGCAAACATAAAAGGGCTACGGCGGTGAGAAAAAGAAAAAAGCTTGCATTTATGATAGGATTTAGGTTCATTAACCAACGATATTACACCATGTTTGTATGTTGTTAAGGTCATGTTGCATTAGTGTTTGGTCATGAGTGTTGGTTACTGGTCGGTAGATTACGCAGTCATCTGCAAACATACGAAAGTTACACGATACATGCAATGGTAGATCGTTAATATAAATTAAGAAGAGCAGAGGTCCTAAGACAGACTCTTGCGGGACACCTGAAGTTACAGCTAGTCGGTTAGAAGAGTGATTATTAACAAACAGAAATTGGGAGCGATAAGTCGGTAAAGATGTAATCCGTGCAAGTACGTTAGGGTGTAGATTTAACGAAAGTAATTTAAGAACTAGGCGTTTGTGAGGGACAGTGTCAAATTCTTTTGCGAAATCCAAAAAAAAGAAGAAAAGGGAGGGGGGGGGGGCAACGGTTTGAATGTTGCAGTCAAGGTTAGAATGTAAGTCGTGAAAGAAAATGGCCAGCTGCGTTTCACAAGAATAACTATTTCGGAGCTTATGTTGACAAGGATGAAAAAAAAAGTGTATTGAGTCCAAGAAGTTGATGATATAGAAGTAAGTGACATGTTCCATGATTTTTCAGAGGACACTTGTTAAAGATATGGGACGGTAATTTAGTGGAGAGTCTCTGTTACCTGATTTGAAGACTGGAACGACCTTGCCTACTTTCCAGTCTCGTGGCAGTATGCTTGATGATAATGACTGCTAAAATAACAATGTTAGGTATGCGGCACACACGTGTTCAATATTTATGAGAAGTTCTGAGTTAATATCATCCACACCTGCAGAAGATGAAAGCTTAGCGTTTTCTATGATCGAAATGATCCAGTCCGTAGAAAATGTAATTGGGGACATAGACTCGGTACTGCTAGCAGGTGGAGAAAAGGCATGTAATTCGTGACATATATGACATGCATGTCACGGTATTCACCACATCACTTATCATTCATGCTCTGCGTACACTCACGTCGTACTACACCAATTTCGGTATATATAACTTTGGAACGATCACGAGAGCACCACAACATGGACTGATGAATGAATGAATGAATGAATGAATGAATGAATGAATGAATGAATGAATGAATGAATGAATGCAGCAAAAGGGCCTTTGGCTTAGCTATAAATGATTCGAACTCAATACACGGCTCGTGATAGTAAGTTTATTTGTTTCTTAGTGTGCGGTCTCGTATGTTCTGCTTTTCTGTCTTTCACTATTGCAGGCCCCCGTGGTCCCTGTGGTGCTCAGCAACTACAAATCATTCTTCTGCTGCAAAGACAGGAAGTTCAATGACGGTGAGTTGTGGATGAAAGCATTGAATTGGACGCAGGTTGACATGAAGACCATCATTCTGTACGTATATATCCGCTCTTCGAAGGACTCTCCCAGTTATCACTCTATGCCCCTCCTACTAATCTCCTAGGTCGTGCACCTAGTTCCCTACCGTCATAGGCTGCGTTTCTGTTTTCTT
Organism: Hyalomma asiaticum; assembly: GCA_013339685.2. Taxonomy (NCBI): domain Eukaryota; kingdom Metazoa; phylum Arthropoda; class Arachnida; order Ixodida; family Ixodidae; genus Hyalomma; species Hyalomma asiaticum. The sequence goes on along the minus strand of CM023481.1, from coordinate 104,495,585 downwards.
AAAACCTATTCTGTAACTTCAATAACTGCACGGTGGCCTGCTCAATTAAATCGATTTCAACCCCCATTCGCTCTCTAACCCACACTAATTGCTATTTTTGTGTATCTCGCCGTTCAACAAACGCTATACATGTTTGTAGAATGCAATGATTGTGCACATTTCATTCAGGGGTAGCCGTAAGCTGCCAGTCGTGAGTTCCTAGAATCTGCTGGATACACTCCAACCAAATTTTGCTCTGTAAAAATGGGTTGGAGTATACACAAATTTATAAAAATGATTCCTGCCTTCTTTTGCTGCTGGCTTTTAATAGCGGAGCTGTTTAAATGGCAACTACGACGATATTTTAGTGTCCACGGATCTTAATGAAATTTTACATACACGTTCTCATCGTCACTGTTATAATATATACCAAGTCAGGCAGTTGCAAGTCATTCTGAAAACAAATTTTAAAACCTTTTAACGGATTCCCATGCGGGCCACCTTGTGTTTTTGGCATCATTATACCTCCAACACTGCCTACCCGAGCAGGCGGGCTGTCAAGAGCAATACGGTGACACTTCAGCACGAAAATCGTCGCTGGCAAGTTCAGAAGGCCTGTCCTGGCATAACTCCATATATCGTCGAATGACATCGCCGCTTTCATTTTTCTAGCACCAGCTCCATATTTCTGATGACGGGCACGCTTGTAACGTCACCGCATACACAGCAAGAAGAATCTACCTGTTTCGGTTTGAACACATCGTTCATTCGGTCATTTAAAATTATTGGAGAATTTCTGAGCAAATTGAACTACCCTGCCTGCTACAAGACTATCACTGCCATTGGAAAACGGCGATATCAGAATATGGTGAGAAAAACCGCCAGAGTTGCCCTTTAAGCTTAAGCTCTGCCCGCCGAAGTGGAGTGTGAAATGGAGAGGAGGTGCAGACGTCGAAAAAGCTACAGAGCGCGAGGGAAATGAACAAAACAAAATAATTGTTTTTCTCTCTCCAAGGCAGGATTCGAGCCCGATTCCTCCGGTCCGAAGGCGAGCACCATGACCAATACGCTATAAACACCCACACTGACACAACGTGCATTTATGGGAACCATATAATTGCGTAGTACCGGTGATTGTAACACACCTTGCTATGGGCGAGAGAAAGAGAAATCGAGAGAGAGAGAGAAGGAAAGAGAGCAAGAGATATACAGAGGGAAAGAGAGAATTAAATCAAATAAAAAGGTACACAGAGAAAACGAATAGAAGAAAAACAAGGAGAGAGGAGCTAGGAGAGGCGGAAGATATATAGAAAGAGAGGGAGAAGCTAGCGGATTGAGTCAAGGTGATAATAAGGTTGGTGTCGCCGAAATGAGTGCTTAATTGCATAGAAGACGATGCGCGTTCATGGTTTCTTTGCATCTGCCTGGCTTCTGTGCAAGAAAAGTCAAGTGTGGCTTGGCACAATTAATGCTTTGCTAAGCCCCCATAGTTCCGCCGATAGTTCCGCCGAGAGTCACACCCTTTTTTTTTACTTAATTACTGTGTATATACCAACTCGCCCAAGAAACCAGTCTCGTAAAAATGGAGCTTTATGCAATAAAGCCACAAGGTTATTATTGTATAGGCATTATGGGTAATCGGTTTTAACCCCAAGAGTAAATAGAGTTTTGACTGATTGATTTCTGGGGTTTTACGCCCCGAAACCACGATACGATTGTGAGAGACGCCGTAGTGAAGGACTCCGGAAATTTCGACCACGTCGAACGTGCACTGGCATCGCCTGCATGCCGGGCCTTCAACATCTCGCCTGCCGTGCACAGGCCGGGATTCGATCCCGTAACCTTTGGATCTGCAGCCGAGTGCCATGGCCACTAGAGCACCGTGGCGAGGCAGAGTAAATGCAGTGAAATATCGTTGGTTCGATCATGCCTAACGCATTTGTAGGGATAGCGGTTTCATTCCCGGCCAACACCACAGTGGCGCTCCGACAAGAAAAAGGGGGGTGGGTTATAAACCTCTTCCCACGAGGCCTACTTAACCCCCCTCCCATCACAATCCCACTCATTTTCACTGAATGTCCAACGTATACCTTCAAGGGCCCTGTAGACGTGTTGTCATTGCAGTTCAAGTACGTGGCTTTCAAACGTATCGTTTGGCGAGACTGACCGGCCAGCATGTCAGCACACTTATTCAATTTGGTGTTTATTTTCTAAGCGCACTGCTTTGCGGAACAGCTTCTCGCCTCTTCAAGAACTGTGGGTAAAAAGGGTCCCCATATATACTTTTTTTTGAAAAAGAAAGTATTGAGGGACCCTGGTAAAACAGTGAATCCTACAACTATTATTATTGTTATTTGGCTTTGTTATTTGTATTGAAATATCGTACTGTGTGAAGTACGTGCCCCTCCTCCTGCCCCCCCCCCCCTCCTCCCTCCTGGGAGCATGGGAGAAATCATGGGTGTGCTACTGCAGCAGTACATATTAACGGGGACAACTGATTAAGTTTAACGACATGGCTTCGCCTTCCATGGTAGCCCAGGTACGATGCCTAGCGCTGTGGCATTGCACTGCTGAGCATTAAAGGCCAACTCCGGCGATTTTCATGGTCCACTGATCTCAGTCAAAATTTCAGTATATGTTCTCCTCGGTACTACAGTAATTTTTGCGAAGCCAGACGGTTGCAAGTCATTTAGTTCCCCTGAAAATGAATTTTAAAATTTTAGCAGGTTCCTGCGCGAGCCACCCTGTGTTTTTGACGTCATTACCTGCAACGCTGCCTACCCGAGCAGGTGGGCCGTCTAAAGCAAAACAGTGATACTTCAGCACTCGAATGGTCACTGTCATGTTCAGAAGAGCTCAATACGTTATTGGATCACATCGCCACATTCATTTTTCTGGCACCAGCTTCATATTTCTGATGGCGGGGAGGCTGTGACGTCATTACATACCTGCGTGAAGTGTCTACCCGTTTCGGTTTCGGTTTAAACACAACGTTTATACCGTTATTTAAAATTATTGGTGCGTTTCTGAGCAAACTGAATGACCCTGGCTGCTTCAGGACTATCAATACTATCGGAAAACAGCGATATCAGAATATGGTTGAAAAACCGCCGGAGTTGCCCTTTAAGTTGCCGTATCCCGGCCGCGGCATTTGCATTTCAGTGGGGGTTATCAAGCAAAAACGATTGTTTACGTAAAGTTATGCGCACGTTAAGGAATCGTCGAGTAATCAATTCTTTGAAGTCACCCACTACGGGGTGCCTCAAGATCAGGCCGGAGTTTTGGCAATTAAAACACCAGAATTTAATCGATTTATACGCATGGAACTATTTATAAACGTTTGTCTGTTAAAGTGCGCTTGTGTGTTCGCCCCTGTTTAAGCGAGGCCGCTGCTTTTGTAAATATTCTTGTCCTTCGAACTTGAATAGAGTGGCAAAACATGTTGTGCAAGGTCCGTATGCGATTAGTAAGAGCAGCGGGAAAAGACGAGCAGGGTATCGGTAACGTGCGCGAAAGTATTTACTGGTGAGAGCGATATGATTCGCAGTCATAAATTCTATTTTGATGTCATCACTCTCATGAAATGACAGTAGCCTTAGAACGCCTCGTCCGTCCCCGGGGGTAACTGAGAGCTGTATATACGTATTCGTGTCCCTCGCTCCCAAACATTTACGGGATCGTTCAGAGCGGTGCACTTTAAAAGGTGACAAACCTTAATGTCGTAGTAGTTTTATCAAACTACTTGTCCATAGGGCATTCAACTAACTTGCTCCTTTATGAAATATTCAACAAATCGCACCGGTGCGCATCGGGGCGCTCAAGGCACGACGATGATTGGTCGAAACGATGCACCAGGGCGTTCGATCCGGTGCGGTTTGTCAAAGATGTTATTAGATGCACGGTGCAGACCTGGTGCTCATCATTATCACGTTGCAGAGCTCTCGCCGTGACGTGACCGGAACGTTTGCCAACAGCCCTGAAGCACCAAGCCAACCACTCGAACATCTGTGTATCAGCACAACTAAGACGCGAAAGAAGGCGCAAAGCTCGCTGGTGAACTTGAAATTTCTTAGCCCGTCGAGCGATCGCTGAATAAGCAATCCATTGATAGGGAGAGGTGAGGGAAATTCCTTATAAATAAATGCGTCACATGAAGATTTGCTTCAAGCATCGCCAGATTTCTCTTTCTCGCTTCGCAGCAGTCACTGCAGTGACTGATACTGCATGTAGTATCGCAAAAAGAAAAATCTGCTACAATGTCTTCTGTGGCCTGCCGTGGTAGCTTATCGGCCAACGTGTTGGAATGCGAAGATCGAGCATGCGGCTTTAGTTCCTGGCCACAGCGGCAAGGACGTGCTCAGATTTAGGTGCACATCAAAAATCCACCAGGTGGTCTAAACAATTTCCAAGCCAATCACTACGGCGTGCGTCATAATATAGTATCGTAGTTTTGGCACGTTCATGAACGAATGCACTCAAAATATAGCAAAATATAGCAGAAATTAGCAGGGGGGAGGGGGGGGGCATCGCTCACGCGCAACGCCACGCTGTTTGCACTACTGAAAAACCAGCACCTCTGTACAACGAAGCTCCCGAGTTCAGCAAGTTTTTCACTAGCAGTTCGTACTACTTCATTGCACTGAGGTTCAACAGTACGTGTATACGTATATGACAAAGAAACGAGTCCCCGTATTGTGTGTAGTTCTTACAAATCATTTGTTCATCAGCGCGTAACTTTTGCATGCAGGTATTATCAAGCTGACCGTGCTGCCCACGGTCAGCACCGACGGTTTGTCCACGGACGACGTGGCGGACCTGACGAAGCGCGTCCAAGACCTGATGCAGGATGAGCTAGACCGACAGCAAGCCGAAGCTAATGAAACGCAGCAGCTGGTGCCTGTCGCCACCAGTGCCGAGCGGGCTATCGTCAGTGACACGCACTTCGCCTCCGCATCAACGAGCGATCCAGAACTAGACACGAAGGGACGACCCAGAGACTCCCGAAGGATCATGAAACGATCCATATAACTGTACCCAGCTGCTGAACGCGCCGCCAGCAACGGAGGTCTTGAATTAACCAGTCAGCTAGGAGGCGTTGCGAGAAGTTGATCACCGTGAGACGGCGGGTAATAAACGTGGGTCCTTCAACGCGGCCACCGTGCTGTATCTGAGGCTGTCTACAAAACTCTCTCCTTGCAGAGGCAACTTGTGCGTACAGTGGAACTAAACCCTTGTTATCGAAAAATAAGCAAACGACAGCATGTAGTCTCTCTCTATCTCTCTCGCTGCCGTTCTGTCCTGGAGCAGTAATCTCTTTTTTGGGATCAGTTCTGCGAGCCTCGGATGCGTCGTCGTTTACAGCTTGCAACGCTCTCTAAACCTGCATTCGCCGTACAGTGTCATGCATTCTCCATTCCTGGCACATGTCCGGATTCCTCCGGAGCCACATTAATTCTGCACTCTACATGATGATCGTTCCAAACCAGACCGAGCTTAAAATCACTGAATGGACCTATAGTTTCTGAACACAAGCCACGGGCATCTGGCATAAAAATTCATCCACTTATGTGGTACATCAAATGCAAAAAAAAATGCAGTGACCATCAAACACTGCTGTGAAAAATAAAAAAAGATCAACCGCGAAAAGTATAGGTAACAAAAGATCAAGAACAATACAGGTGTCACCCGGACACATCAGATCGCTATCGGGCCTGATGTGGATCGAATTTCTTGGTCATGATTGGCTCTTTCACGCAAGCTGCGGAAGGGAGCCAATCACTGTTGAGAAATTTGATCCCGCTTGGGCTTAATCGCGATCACTAGTGCACCGTGGAACAACGGTATAAAATGATCTTATGTAAAACTCATGAGTATATCCTCTTAAATTATGTTGAATAGTCGTGTGCTCGCTGACATGCTTTGAGTACCGGGTTCGTTCATATTTGAAGTCGTCATCATCATCATCATCATCATCAGCCTGTTTAGGTCCACTGCAGGACGAAGGCCTCTCCCAACGATTTCCAATCCACCCTATCCTGAGCGATTTGGTTCCACTTTATGCCCGCAAACTTTTGAATTTCACCGCCCTGAACGGCTGCGGTGCTCCTCAGGACTATATTATTAAAGTTCATTGTCTGTCTGTCGGTCTGTCATCGCTCCATACTAACCCTTTGCCTGCCTCTGTTGCGTTTTCCTCTCTTGGTACCCATTCCGTCGCTCTTACTGTCCATCTGTTATCTTTCCTCCTCATGACATGTTCTGCCCAGGTCCAGTTCTTTCTTTTAATTGATATAATAATATCGGCTACTCCTGTCTGTTCTCTGATCCATTCCGCTCGTTTTTTATCTCTTAGCGTTACCCCTATCATTTTTTTCTTTCCATTGCACGTTGCGTGTTCCTTAGTTTCAAGTATTGTTGGAATTAAACGATGAATTTTCTTTGTTCTAAGGAACCTCTCTGAGAACGTTAGCATCAAAGTGGAGCTTTTTTCTTTTTTTACGTGCAGGTCTCATCAATCACTTCATCACGGAGGCTTAGGTTGTGACGTCATGTGGTGACGTCACAACTTGGTCACGTGGGTTTTTCGGACACGTCTCGCAAAGTTTCTCGCACAAGTATATCGCAGAGAGAAGCGCAAATTAGCCACCCTGGTTTTCACTTTGAAATTTACACTTGATATCCCCGCCCAGCGAAAGTGGATGTCCGAGTGCAGCGTAGAAACAATTACTACAACTGCTAATTCCAATTTGCGTGTGTCACGTTACGTGTGTCACAGCTGAGTTCACCTTGAATTTTATAAAATTCAAGGTGAACAATAAAATTCAAGGTGAACTCAACTGTGACACACGCAACGTCGTCTACCTTTTAGAATGCACAGTCTGCCGCGTACAATACATTGAACAAACAGAAACTTCCTTCAGATTTCGTTTTGATAACCATGTGGCCCACGTAAAATCACTTCTGTAACTTCCAATTTCACAAGACGCAAACATCCATGGACACCCATTCGACAAATTTAAGGTTACAATCCTGCGGTCTGGCTTCCAGACTCATTACGACCGGGAGGCGTGGGAATCATATCTAATACACAAATTCAACACTGTCTGTCGGGCTTAACAAGACCATCGGCAAATTAACATTCCTTAATATATATATATATATATATATATATATATATATATATATAAACGTCGATGTCGCCGCCCCCACGGCTTTCGTCACTCGCCACTCGCCCGTGGTCACCGCCGCTTGTTATCTCCTTGTTATCTGCGGCGTCGGGCGTCGCGGGCGAGTGACGAAATCCGGGGAGGCGGCGACATCGACGTCACAGACGCTCTTTTCCCGGCAAGTTTCGGTTTCAAGGAGCCTGCCACGGGGAAATAATTGTTCGCGTAGCTCCGACATGCACTCCAGCTATTCAAAATTTGATCGTTGGGATAGGTAGTGTCGAGGACGGGCTCCAAAGTACTCATTTGCTGTAGCCACTAATTACTGATAATTAAAAAAGGTAATTAGCGTAATTTCGCTAATTATGCGTAGAAGTGCGGAAATTGTTCTTTATCTAGAGGCCGCCAATCCGTATACTCGAATGGTACTCAAGACATTCCCGCGATTTATGTTTTTCTAATTTTCAAAATGTGTTGCAACTAAAAAAACTTGGACCATCTCCCCGAAGGGAACCCTGATGGGATGCGAAGCAGCAGCGTTGCGCACGGGTGGCGTCACGGGTTGAACGGCGCTAACGCGGGTGCTGGATGAAGTTTGAAGCGAAACTCGGTGTAGCGTTTACTGGTGTAAACGTTTGTTTGAAACGCAGACACGGGAGGCGAGTGGGCGTTGGAGCCGGCAGCTGCGGGCGCTCAGGCGGGTGAGGGAGAGAGTGACGTACGCGCGCACCTGCGAGGGAAGCGTGCGAGGGGAGCGTGACCTACTTGGCACCGCTCCAACACCTGCGCCGAGGGAAGCGCGTTGCCTCGCGCTTGTTCGGAGGATGATGGTGATGATGATTGTGGTACGGAGGGACAGCGACTTTGTGGGAGGGACAGCGTTATACAGGCTAGTCAAAGAGCTGCTTCGCATCTAAAAAAACACCCTGTATACTTTTCGCTTTAGAGAGAGCTGCATATTTCCGATCATGATTTGGGAATGTCTCCCGTATGCCCTCCAGCTCATCCTTATTCTACGGAGAATATCATTTTCGTAAGTATATGCTCCCAGTAATCCCAGGCTCCAAGTAAAGGCTGATTGCTAATTTTAAAGTGTTTGTTTGTTTGTTTGTTTGTTTGTTCAGCTAGGCTGTTGAGCATAATTTTGTTTTGTTTTTTGCCTATTTATTTTTAGTCCTATTTTATTACTTTAACGGTTTAGGTCATCAATCATGTTTTGTAGTTCGTCGCCGTCATTGGTGAAGAGCACAATGTCGGCTACAAACCTTAAATTGCCCAGATATTCTCCGTCAATTCCAATTCCCTTTCTTGTCCCCGCCTAGACGCTTGAACACTTCCTCTAAACATGTAGTAAATAACATTGGGGAGATTTTATCATCTCGCCTGACCCCTCTGTTGATCGAAATTTTTCTGCCCATCTAGTAGAGGAGTAGGATAGCTTGTTAGCTATGGTTTGCACGTATATCTCAGGTACCCATTGTCGACGTAAAGCCTCTATCGATTGCTTGTATTTCTACGAAATTAAATGATTCTTTGCAGTCTATAAAGGCCATATATGGGCTTCTTATACTGGGGAGATTTCTTAATTATTCGATTGATAGAATGGCTGCTGCCATCTTTTTAGGGCTGAGTATCCTTTCCTGAAACGAGCTTCCTCTCTAGGTTGGTTAAAGTAGGTTGGTGTTTCTCTTATCCTAGCAGCACAGATTACTTTCCTAAATAATTTGTATATTACTGGGAGTGGGCAAATTGGTCTGTAAATAACTCTGTTATGTCACTTTTTCTTGTGTATTAGGATTGTATTAGCATTCTTGCGGCTGAGCGGTACATGGGTATCGTGAAACATTTCGTGAAGAGCATAGCATTTATAAGTTTTTTATATACAATGTCGCCTACGTCTTTGATCAAGTCGGCTGTTATGCCGTCTTCACCTGCTGCTTCTTGGCCGGACATGCCCTAGCTCTACGGCTTTTATAACTTTGACGATTCTCCCACTTGGAGCCTCATTGTTCTCCTCCGTTTGATTTACTAAGGTTGCGTAGTCTGTTTGAGAACTTTAATTAAATTAGTAGAAATTTCACGGTGCGTTCACTAATTCATTAGAGTTGTTGATAACGTTACTATGCTTATCTTTTAACGTATACATTTTTGCTTTACCCTAAGAGTTTCTGGGCGATTTATATTCCTTTCACGTTAAAGTTTTTATATCTCTCCGCCTAGCTTTACTGATCAGCTTTGATAGCCCTGCAAACTCTAATTTGCAATTTGAAAAAAAAAACAGTCAACACGGACGCACACGGAAAAATTGAAGACGACAGGATAGAGGTTGGACTACCACCTGTTTATTCGACAGATCGAGGCAGCGCACTAAGTCACATGGCATTCGTACTATCGCCATCACCACAACCAATCATCATGACACAAAAAATAATAGAAATTGCAATAGCCACACGCACAGTCAATCTTCCAAGAGTATCTTGGCTATCCCAGCGCAGCCTTCAGAGTGCTGTATGGCGTTGTGGAGGGCGGCGCGGACAGCAAGTCAGCAACCTCTTCAGCGGCGGCAGGTGAGAGCGGCCGAAACGAGATGATCCTTGCGTTGTTCAGTGCGCACGCCGGAAAGCACTAATTGTGACTCTGCTTGCAGAAACCAGACCGAGGGATTGCGGTCCCAATAAGGTGGGAGTCGGAGGGAGACCGCGGAGACTTCATGTTCGTCACCGATGACGGGAGTTTGTGTCATGAAGCGTCTCGTTGTTATTCATGATGGCTCCACAAGTACTTCGGCAGTACCGCGAGGACTACGGGTCACCACTTTGTAGAGCCGTGGTAGTGAGACGGACACGGGCCTTTTCGCTAACAAAGGTCCAGTTTATTCTGCCCACAGGAAGTAGGGTCGAGCGGGCGCACGCAGTGCGTCGTATGTGGCGAGAGAGAGAGAGCGGGGGAGAAGGAGGAACTAAGAGGAGAGCAGGAGGTTGCTCGGACATCGAGTGTAATGAAACGAGGAGAAAAGGAAGGAGGGAAAAGGGAGCTCGCGCTCTGGCAGTGGCCATGTGGCACCGTCGCCGGGGCCCCCCCACGGCGAGTTTTATGACCGCGGGGGGTATCACTGCTGCTGCGCTGCTACACACCTTATCCCCCCCCTCCCACGCCAAGAAAAAACATAATAATAATAAGATCAAAATACTGTTCCCCCGACAGCAGGTGTTCCATCTCCTGGAATGACTGAAGGCGCCGGCGTGCTTGAACACATGCACACGCATGTGAGTGCGTTCCTGCATAATAGGATATTACAGCTATCATGGGTAATGATGATATATGCCTAAGGAAAAAGAGAGGAGCTTAGTGGATGGTATCGAGATAATTTTTGTAAGCGCAGATGAACACACACGGACACAAGGAGAAACACAATCAGACCGACGGGTGCTAGACATCAAATGTCTATAGTTGATGTCTAGCGCCCGTTCGGTCTAATAGTGTCTCTCCTTGTGTCCGTATGCGTTCATCTGCGCTTACAAAAAAAAAGAAAAAAAAAGAATGTGGCTGATCCCTTTGAAAAACGGAGTCGGTACAACACGAAAGTGAAATGTGTCTTCGCATAAGCAGTTAAATGTTTATTGTTACATCGAGGTGAAGTTGCCCATTGCTATCGTGTTTCGCCCGTGCGGCACTGTTTGAACCCACATTCACGCATCGCCTCCATAAGTTCAAGGACCGACCCCTTGTGGTAAATGAAGTAGTTTATGTAATGATTGGACACGGTCGATCGTAAATGCCGCGCGACAAAGGTCCGATCACACTTACTTGCGCCACATTGACCCGACCACATATCGTTGCCGTGCTTGTGCGCCTAATGCAGCAATGTTCTTGTCATCACGCTCGAAGAGTGGCCGGCGGGGGAACGCTACCAATGACGAAAGGTGACCGATGCTCTACCGCTGCGCTGTCGGCGCACATACGCTGGAAGCTGTACGAACGCGGCTATGTTCTTTCTTATTAGTGAGTTTTAGTATATCGGAAAGCAGCAAACGCAAAGATTTAGCGTAAGGTTAACGTTACCGTGGAACACACCGCGCATGCGCAGAACGTTAACGTATACGATACCCTTACGTGCCTACGCTATTTTCGGAAGATATCGTTCAACGCTAACGCTCGCAAAGGGACCCGTACGGCTGGCAAGATGGCGGCGTCGGTCGAAGTGAGACCACTCGCTTCAGATCTGTCGGGACATCGGCCTGCATTGTTAAGCTCATTCATTACCCGCTCATGTTCTTATTTGCCTTAGGTTTGGCTAATTAAGCTTCGCCAGCCGTGTATTGGTGACAATGTGTCGCCGTTTTCAAGATACGCTCTCAGTAAGCGGCACACAAGGCTTAAAACGTGAGTGCACTCGCTTTCACGGCCTTCGAGACTGCGCTTGCCGGCGCTCGAAATCTCAGAGGCCATGTCGCTTTGCTCACGTTTACGGTAGTCTCGTCGAGATGGCGGCACTGCCACCGGGGCTTTTTTTCTTTTTGTACATCGGCTGTTTCAAGCTACAACCAATTAAATAAAGCCGAGACGAGTAGTGTGGTGCACTACTGTATGTATAATGCTTGAAATGACAGTACTGTTTGGCGAAGTATTCCATCAGTCACAAAGGCGACTTGGATAAGCCAGCCTTCGCAGGCACATGCACAGATGCGCACCACCTGGGCACCGGAGAAATGTTGCAGAAGCTCCGGGGCACTGATGACAAGTGGAAAGTCCGCCTTCTCAAAGCGGAAATGTCGGCGAAATTTCTCGTATATACGGCATAGCCTCGACGACATGGACTGCCTGCGTAGCTTCTCTGGTTTCCAAAGTATAAAATAAGCTCTCCTATGTCATCGCAACTTCGAAATGACAGGCAGTACGGGTCAGAAAGGAGACTCGATGGCGGCATGTTGAAACGAAGCGATGTTTTTCGGGTCTGCCGACACAGCACTAACAACACACTCACACGATACTGGCTCAATGATTTTGTGGCGCACTTAGGGATTTAATAAGAGTTGTTTTAAGGTGTAGTTGTCGCCGTACATGCTTTGCGTTAGCTTTAGCGTTTCGCTCTCTTCCGCTATACTAAAAGTCTAGTTTGTGCCGCCAAGTGCACCCAGCTTTACTGTAACGTTAACCTCTAACGCTAAATCTTTACGTTTGCTGCTTTCCGATATACTAAAACTCACTACTATCACGTTTCTTTCCGATGCCCACGCGGCTGCGCACGCGTGCATCAAGGCGGACTTTGGAACGCGTCTGGAATGGTGCTGTCATTGAGGAGAGGCTGGAGTGATTCACTTTGCCTCTCCCGGGTGGCGGCACCGTTCCGGGCAAAGTGATGGATTCACGCCCGCTGAGCCGCCCGAGAGCGTCGAAGAACAAATATAAGGCGCGTTCGTACTCCTCCGAGCATGTGCGGTATACGGGCACGTTATCGATTGTAACTTTTATGGAACAGCGAGGATTTTTCTTACCATGGGGCACTGCCTGTCTAATTTGTAAACAGCCGGAAGATATAGACCACGTTTTCATTCACTACTGGGAAGGCGGGGTATTTCTGGGGTGTCCTTCAAAGAACAACGAAAAAGGAATTTCCAGTTGATCCCCATGGTATATATAAGGTACATGGCGATAAAAAGCGATGATGGTGTACCCTACGTACGACTTAATCGAGAGTTTTAGTGCAGCGTAAGTTGCTCCCCGCTAAACGCTAAAATTTAGCGGAGTCAGACTGCGCATACGTAGCACGCTATTCCAGCTTTGCGTTTAGCGCTCGCTCGCTAAGTTTACTTAGCGCGAAGAATATGGCGGCCCCCTTCAAGTGACGGCTGCCCGCTTCGCATCCATCGTGTATTCTTGCTGCCTTGTGGGACTAGCGGGTTAACAAGAAATAGTGCTGCTGATTTTCGTTTCGAGCATTCTTGCTTCGGTAATGGACTACGGGCGGTGAGAGCGTTGTTTTTGATGTCGATTCTTGGTTTCGCACACTACATATGCATAGCAAAAGCATTGCTGGAAGCACTCGCCAGAGAGCGGGTGGGCCGCAGATTTTAGGCTGCGTCTCTGATTCTCTTGTCATAAGTGCCGCGATTTAGTGTCGCTGTGCATGCGTGTCCCACAGCGCGGGCTATGACATCGTTGTCGCATATGATCGCGCAAGATAAAACAAGACAAACTAACACTGCATAGGCTTTTTCCGAGGCTTCGCATGGATGCAAACCTGCAAACGGCTATAGTCGGGTACAACTAAAGTCTGCAGCGAGGCCCCTCGCACGCCGTCATAACCGCCAGCCACTGCACCTCCGCGAAGCTTCAAATAGTCCCTTCTTTGGACTTTCCGTGTTACCAAAATAAAGCGAGGGTGGCAACGATAATGAACAGGTGCATAAATTTTTGACTTCATTCATTTATTAGAGTGGAACACGGAAAGGATACTTATTTATTGAGCTGAAATCAAGCGCCTGGAATGCAAACCCGGCACGCCACAACCGCCGCCACGTACCCGAGTTTTTCGACTTATTTAAGTGAACTTTCACGCGTAAAACGAGCTCGGAAGCGAAATGAACTGTACCGCGGCTTTTTGCAGATAGAAACGCTGAAGCTTCGCACGTTTTTGTCCATGCTTCTCGATCGCGTCGTCTCTACTACCGATGAACGGACTCAAGAACAGCAGACGCTCAGCAGGTACCGAAGGCATAAACGCGACGCCATTTCCAAAAGGTCGCATGACGAAAATTTCGTTTGCTTCTGTGATTGGCTGGCGGAGTAACACCGGCGTGCGCGCGGTCCGTTGGCCCTTGTTGCCAACTGCTGTTTTTTTTTTAAGTTGTATCCTGCTATAGTTTTGGTTTTGAACCGCTCACCGTGGCCTCCGCGATCGGCTGCAGCGGCGCGGCAACGACGTAAAATAGCGCTCCACGAAAATATAGCGTGCGTAATCCGCTAACGCTCACGCAAGCATTTCCGGCAATATTAAAATCTCTCTAATAATGCCTCCACTGCTTATAGCGCTGCAGAATGGCTGGGTACCATTGCGACCCGGATGTCCAGCCAGTACATATCTATTTTCGGCGGTGCATGGCGCGATACATTGAAGAATTGAAGCAACTAGAGTGTGTGCCTGAGTGACTTAGTCAGATCGAACATCTTGCTGCTTTAAAGGAGTTTTGAATGAAAGCGCGCTTGACGGATTCACCTTGCGTGCAACGTAAAAGTGGTCGCCTCAAGGGAGACTCAATTTTTGTTCACATTTGTGCTTACTTTTGTAGCCAAGTGACCATTGTTTTACTGTGTCTGGTATAAAGAAGAAAAAAAAAGCGGTGTTAGCGCAGTGGTAGGGCACCAGCCACCTCTCGTCGTGGAGCGAAGGGCTGCGAGTTCTATCCCCAGCGCATGAAAAGAAGTTTTTCTTAGTGCGCTTCTCTCTGTTCTTACATGTTTACTTTACTTCATCATATCCGTTACGGTAGTGACGTATGGGGTCGTGATGGACCCCGGCATGGGCTTTCGTGTTAAAATGACTGCGAGATCCGGCACCCAACTATCCCGCATTACCGCCTTGGTATCGAGACTTAGTTATGGCCAACTTGAACCTGAGGTCTAGGAATGTATCAAGGAGCTGGGCTACTGCTGCAGAGCAGGCGCGCTAGTTACGTGTACCGATTAGTGTGAACAAGATAGTGCTCAAGACAACGAGACCGCTAGTTCTGACATGTGGCATGGTGATTGAAATTTAATCATATTCATTATCCTAGCAACCTGTATACGCTGATTACAGGGCAAAGGCCTCTCCCACAGATGGTCACTTTTCTGTAATCATATTCACTCTTTCGTAAACCATTGGGTGCCAAGGTTCTCAGGTTGTGGTTTACTGCTGTTGAGGGACAGAAAATATTTCAACCTTTTTGGCTATGGTCCCTAATTTGGCTTGCCGCACCATACAGCTCTACGAGGTCGCCTTTTTTTCTGTTCTGCTAAAGAGGCAAGAGCACTGTAAAATTTTTCTGCGGGCGAAAAGTGAAGGCGTTTGCAGCGCTCTTTTCTTTAGTCATCGGCGATCAACACAATCATAACACAATGCCCACAACGTGACACCATTTTGACCAATTTTGACCGGCTCCTCCGTAATATTGGCAACAGTTTACATTCAAATCTAATCCAATCCAAAAGGAAGCCAACTGCAGCCGATGGCGATTAGTCATTTCACAGATTTCAGCACACTGCATGGATATCATCGACATCACGGGTGTTGGGGGCGTGCTGGCTGTGGGGGCACATTTGGCTGCTGTTTTTGTGTGCACGCGTTCAAGACAGCGAGCTTAAATGCCACAATGTACGAAGCCTACACCGCGATCCCGGTCATCAAGAAGATGCCGTTGAAGGTTGAATCGGTGGCTGCGCATGGGGACAAGCTGTATTTAGGCACGAAGGATGGTCACCTACTTGTTTACACCGTTGTCGAGAAAGATAGCGCCGACGGTCCGAAGGTCGCTGTCGATCTGAGTTTTTCCAACAAAGTTTTTGCTAAGAAGCCGATTACTCAACTTTGTGTCATTCCGGAGCTGAACTTGTTGATCAGCTTGTCTGATGGCTCCCTGAGTGTGCATCATCTCAGCCTCGAACCTAACACGCCACCGATCGACTGCCCAGCTTTGGCCAAGTGTAAGGGATGCACATTGTTTGCTGTCAATGTACAGGAGAAGAAGACGCTTACGGGCGAAGTGAAAATAACTCTCATGTTGTGCGCGGCTGTCAAGCGGAAACTTGAACTGTTTTACTGGAAAAACAACACTTTCTGCGAGCACCCGCAAGGCCTGTGCGTTCCCGACACTCCGCGATCTATTGTGTGGTGTGGTGACGAATCTCTTCTCGTAGGGTTTAGATCGGAATACAATATTCTAAAGCTGTGTGGCGAGACGAAACAACTTTTTCCTACGGGAAAGCAACCGGAACCGCTCTGCGTGAAGCTGGAAGAAAATAGCTTCGCTCTCAGTAGAGACGACATGACTATTTTCGTAAATCGCGAAGGTCAGCCAACGCACAAATATGCAGTTACCTGGTCAGAAGCGCCGATCTCCCTCTGTTATGACTACCCGTACCTCTTAAGTGCGCAGTCGTTCGGTGTTGAGGTGCGGACAGTGGATCCGCGTGCCCTAATTCAGAAGGTGAACTGCTTGAAACCGAAACTTCTCCTGCCATGCAAGAAGGGCCAGTTGTACGTTGTGGCACCGAGCGGTGCAGTCTGGTGCATTCTGCGGACTCGCGTGCAGGATCAAATTCCTCAAGTTCTCAAGGACAAATGCTTTGAACTGGCCTTGAAGCTAGCTGATCTGTCAGACCAGAGTGAGGAGGAACGCAGTGCAAGCAAACGTCACATCCAGAACCTGCATGCTTTTGATCTTTTCTGCAAGAAGAAATTTGAAGAGTCCCTGAACATCTTTATGGATCTTGAAACAGATCCTTCACACGTCATAGGCCTTTTCCCAGATCTTTTGCCTGAGGACTATCGCAATTCCATATCATACCCTGATAAAGCGCCTGATCTCAAAGATGCCGATCTAGAGGCTGGTCTTTATGCACTTGTAGACTACTTGGTTCGTGTCAGGTGCAAACTGCTTTCAAACAACCAGCAGGAACCTGCACTTACTGGCATAGTGCAAGGCAGCAAGACAGTTAAAAGCAAGAAGCAACTTCTACAGATTATCGACACCACAATGCTCAAATGCTACCTCGAGACCAATGTGGCACTAGTAGCCTCACTGCTACGACTCCCAGACAACTTCTGTCATCTGGATGAGTGTGAACGTGCTCTCAAGAAGCACCAAAAACTTAGCGAGTTGATCATACTGTACCAACAAAAAAACCAACATGAAAAGGCTCTTGATTTGCTTATGAGAGAGGCACACAAGGCAGACTCGCCTCTTAAAGGGCATGAGAGGACTGTTGGCTACCTCCAGCACCTAGGCAGAAAGCACATGGAGCTCATACTGCGTTACTCATTATGGGTACTTGAAGAGCACCCAGAGGAAGGTCTCAAGATTTTTGTTGAAGACCAACAAGAGAAAGAAGGTGAAGCCTTACCTCGAGACGTAGTGCTTGACTTCCTGTCCAAAAAAGCACCTCACTTAGTTATACCTTACCTTAAACATGTCATCCACAAATGGAATGATGAGACTGAAATGTTTCACAACACACTCATTCACAAGTACATTGAGTCAGTGCAGTCTTTGCTTTCTCAGCAGCATTCCCTTGTTGGCCCTGGCGAGCTAGGTCCAGTGGGGAAACTGCGGAAAGACTTGGTTCAGTTTTTGGAGTCCTCCGACAGGTACACAGCTGAGAACTTCCCCACACACTTGTTAAGTGATGGGCTGTTTGAAGAGGCAGCTGTTGTAATGGGCAAGCTTGGACGGCACAGCGAGGCACTGGAAGTCTACATCTATGTCCTAAGGGACCCATCCAAAGCAGAGCAGTATTGTGCATCACAGTACAACCGTAACCCTGAGCGCAATCGGGATGTATTTCTTATACTGCTTCAGATGTACTTGCAACCTCCTGATGAAGGCTCCAGGGTCCTGGATCTGTGCAGACGCACTGCAGCAAACATTGCAGGACTACCGTCTCCCCTAACACTTCCCAAAACCTGCCATGAACAAAACTTGAAAGGTGCACTCAAAATCTTAATGGATCACGTGAAGGAAATTGACCCATTGCGTGCCCTCCAGATGTTGCCTGGGGATGTGCCAGTTGAAGATGTGAGGGATTTTCTCCGAGAGGTGTTAGACAGTTGTACAAAAGAGTTGCATGCTTCTGGTCTGCAGAGATCACTGCTATTTGCAGAGCACTTGCAGGTCAAAGAGCGTTGCATACGTGTCAAGTCGCTAAAGATGACTCTAACAGAACTTGATGTTTGTTATGTGTGTCAAAAGCGAATAGGGAGCAGTGCCTTTGCCAGGTATCCAGATGGTGCAGTAGTTCATTATTCTTGCCGGGAAGGCTATGAGTCAAGGTTGGCGTCTTGAAGGTTGGCCCCTTGGTTGTTAGTCATAGTTGCTGCTAAACCAAATTTTCAGCATGCAGTCGTGCCCTGTGCACACAATCTGTGTAGGCGTTTGAGCACTAGAGTGTTCTGGTGCTTGTGCATGATTGTGAGGTGTGTGTGTACCAGCGTAGGAGTGAATGTTTCTGTGATATTTCATGCCGTCTCTGCGATTCTTGTGTGTATGTGTGCCATTATGGGCCTTGCTGCATTTTTATGCTTTGTGTGAAACATGTATCGGGACTACAAGGTGCTCATTATGAATTATTGTAAGGGCGCCAAAGCTTCTGTATGTATTTTATTTAACAGCTATAATAGCTAAGTAAAACAAGACAAGTTTGCAATGGTTGGTTTATTTTTGTGAGCAGTGGCTAGACCCGACTCAACTGAACTGAAGCTGAACTACCTTGCAAGTAGTATAAAAGTGGACATCTGTGCTGATGCACTGTTTGCTATCACTACTTAGGTGTGATCTGAAAAGTCTCTTTCAGCCTACCTAAGGAGAGTGCAACAGTGATCACATAATGAAGATAACCTTGTTTTACTGCACAGAACCCTGGCAGTAGTTGCAAGAGTCCTTGTGTGCTAGTACATACAAAAGAACAAAGCTGTGCTGTGCAAATGTGGCTGGCATGGAAGAATAACATACCCTGGCGTACACATTTGCTTCATGTAAGCTTCAGTCATCAAGCAAATCTGTACTGCCCATGTGATGACAAATTATTCCAGCATGAAGTTATGTCTAGCGATTCATTTAGCCTCTTTTAACAAATATATTTTGTGGTATCAAACATTTGTCAGAAGTCATTATACAAGGATGTTTTTCCCTTTGATTCTGTTCACGTCCTATAATCAATCACAGCAATTAGCCAACAACAGTGATAATGAAGACCTGTGATGCATCATTCCAGCCAATTATGAAGATTAAGAATTGCTACATAAGGTTGTCCTTGCTCTGTACAGCTGGCTTGAAAGGCCAGATGACCAGTAATATCCTCTAGCAGGAATTTCGCTCATGGTAAGAGTTATTCTTAAATTTAATTCATATTCTATTCACACCTCAATAGTCTTGCACATCAAACCACTTGACTACAGAACTAGTAGCAGGGAAAAAATACTGCCAACAGCAGTGTTATTTAAGGAAAATATATACAACCAGTGAGAGGGATGCTACACAGAGGAGGACACAGACAGCCATCTGTATGTCCTGTGTGTGTAGTTTCTCTTCCACTGGTTGTATATATTTTTCCATTAGTCATGAACCAACTGGCCTGGCACTTAGTGTTATTTCTGAAGATGTGCTGCTGGTGCAGTTTTCATGCTAGAAACCCTCATCCACACTATTTACCAAATCTGGCACGGTGGCCTACTAAACTTCACTGGTGCCACAGTGAATGCAAATGCTTGCATTCCATGTACAAGCTTCTTTATGTGTGCCAGTATTTTATTTGAAAACTTCCACTGGGGGCATCCTTATAACTTATAGCATAGTTGTAGGGCATAAAGTTACTTCCTCATATACAAAAAGCTAGAGCACAGTCTTGAACACAAGGTGTTGTTGGATGGCCTTCGAGGGCACCATTGCGCACTAGAGAACATGACAGATTAATGCCTTTTCTGGACGGAGGTTTGCATAAGACTGTGTTGCTTGCCATCATTTGAGGGCCATGTTACTTGCACTCAACAAAACCTTGAATTGCTCAGAATTTCACAGTAGAATGAATGGACTTGAAAGCAAACGGGTCGCGAGATTTTGCCTTGTTGAGAAATGCCAGTGGCTATGGTTAGATTGAAGACAGTTATCCGCCAAGTTACTGTCACATTTATATAGAATGCTTTGAAATAAATGAGGTTTATATGGTACTTCATCACCTGCTGACTGCTAGGTACTATGTCCCAAGTGCTTTGCTCTAGTGAAGTTTACTAAAATTACAGGAGGCATTTGCAGTCATTATCTTGGTTATGGACTAAATGCAGGTGCTAAATGCTTTTTTATGGTTCACAGAATGGTAAATACATGTATTCTGTTGTACCATTAATGTCTTGCTGTGCATTAAAGGGACACTAAATGAGTTCAGCTGTACTAGTAGGCGATGCTTCTGTTATACAGGAAGGGCCACTCCCACTGCAAGACGTGGCTTGATGAGCCAAATGAAACATGGGTGGTGTGGCCACTTGGGAAGCTGTTACATCAGTGTGCCGCAACGGTGCTTGTTTGGGCTTAATTGTTAATTTTTTATTCAGTAAAAATCAGTAAGAATGGGCAACTTTGTGTTGAAGAAGCCCCTAAACTGGGCAAGCTTTCATAAAACCTTTGCCGTGTCACAATAGTCTGAATGTAAAAGAAAAGAAAAACCCTAATCGAAATCTGTAATGCATAAACATCTGCTGGCACAAATTCAGAAAAAGAAAACTGAGGCATCAGTTACTGAACCTGTCAACGTAAAAATTAATTTTAAAAAATGCCAAAATAGTACTTTTATCCATGTAAAATGATTTGTCATTTCTCTTGAACACGCCTTCTCATGTTGGAATTTAAACAGACTTTCCAGAATAAATGTGCAGGAAGTGCATCTTTTAAAACAAGCACGCATTTCCTCCAGTATGCCCAAGGCTCACTTTGCAATGGTACAAGAGTAGAGAGCAAATGTGAGCGTGGCCAACGAATACAATTCATTAGATAACCCATTGAAGTGCCATGTCAATGTTACTACTAACTACACCTCTTATCCTTTGTGTTTAGTGAGACAATGGGTACAGGTACAAACAGGCAGAGAATCAAGGGGAAAAAATTGAGGGGGGAGGAGGGGGTGCATAGGGAGGGCAATGTAGGCACCTAAATGAGCCAGATTTTATCCCTTTCAGTTGTGGACCTTGTCAAGAGAAATGAGTACCATATTTCAAGACTATAAAAGAAAAGTTATAGTACACGATTTTCTCTTTTTGGGTTTTCAAGCATGCTTTATGAAAACCACATGGAATCATCCTTGCATATTTTTTCCCATGTTAATGCATATAATGGAATTTAAAACGAAAAAAAAAAAAAGGGTTCACCAATTTTTCAACAAATTTATTTAGATTTCCTTGTAGCATTAGCTTCAAATATGGATGCAGGCTTCTATAGAACTTATTCGCAATAATGGAATCTGCCTTAAAATTACTGTCTATGCTCACTAGCTCATACTTGTAGCCTGTGAAATGCCAGTTAATGCTGCTCAACACTATTTAGAGAGGCTGTACTTCTTAGTTCTTGGGTTTTTTAGCACGTACAAAAAAACCTAATTGTAAAATGCACACCTTTAATGCAAAACAGAACAGTTGTGATGTCCTGGGAAGAGATCGTTGAAGGGTTTTTGTAATATACGGTCTAATAAGGAACCCAAGCTTTTATTGGCTTACAGTAAAGTTTATATCATTCATGTGTCAGCAGCCAGTGCCCAATACCTTTAGTGATCTATACTAAATATAGTGGTTGCCAGACAATGTAGAAAATTTTGTCATAAAGTTTGTCCTTGCAGACTCAAAAGAAAAGCTATTTTAGGCCTACATTGGTCCCCTTGTGCCACACACTGGTTACAGACTACTGTTCAGAGAATATGGTGCTTGCACCCAAGCAGCCAAGGAGTTCGCAAGCTTTTTGTGGTTGGCAAACAACTGAAAGATTAAAAATTTCATGATTTTTTTACACCCCCTCTCACTGCTGACCCAGCTAACCTGCAGTGCAGCTTACTAGTACAGTAATTCCTGATAGATGAGTCTCTGTTCAACTTATAGCTAAATTTATTTTGAATTCACCACAAGAAAAGGAGCTTTCATCACCTGAAACTTCAGTGTGCATCCACTGCATAGTCGAAAAGCTTATGAACTTTCGGAAAGGTTCTGCCACAGTCGCACCACTGGTCTGCACTAGGAAAATTCACAGATGCTTTTCTGCATTGCATAAATAGCCAGCACATGCTCCGTGGGAAATGCCCGAAGCAAGGATCCAAAGCTAAGCAGAAATATTCCCTATCATGTCCACTAACATGAAATTATCAGCTTCCTTAGCAAAACTGTATAGATGATGCAACAACATGTGAAATGAGTGAAGCCAAATCAAACAAATATAAGTAAAATGGAAGAACAAAAGTGTAACAAACAAAGGGGGGTGATTATAGCAGTATCTACTGTGGGCTCACTTTTTCCAGCAATATTGCAAAGGTGGCATGTTCACCAGAGTACATTTGATCTACTTCTTTGTAGGCTACAACTTTGGCTGAGTTCTGACAAGCACATACACTGCATTATGATAAGTTTCCAGCCATTTTTAATCATTGTTTTATACAACAGAAACTTAACTGTATTAATCACAACCTCGCACGCATGGCCTTTCAATCTTTTGTAAATTGTAGTTTGAAAATGGTGCGAGATGCCAGCACTGCATGATATTTTGTTGGCTTTTGACACAAGTGGCCTTGGACAGAAAATATTGAGAATGGTACACATAAAAAAAAAGAAACAATGGAACTTAGCTAAAAAATTTTTAATTGAAGTGCACGTTTCACTTACTAAAGTTTTCATTTCTTTCCCCTACATAAATTAGTTTTGTAGGGAGAGATCATTTAAGATTTGTTGCCGCAGCCGAATGGCTTAAATAACGATGACCCATAATTGATCAATTACCACATGAAACTTTATGTAAGTGCAACAGCACACCAGGCAAAATACAACCTTTAGCCTTGTGAAGTGTCCCATCTGCAGTCTACTGCAAAAAGTCTTGAGGCACACAGGCTGCTGAACATATATATTGGACCTCAAGCTGGCACACGCCTGATCAAAGTTGCATAACATACAGATCTGTAGCCAGAGGCAGTGCTCGCCCTCCCTCCAAATCACGCATGTTGGTAACCTTAATTAGTAGCTGCATTTTTTTTCTAGACATGTAGGAGTTTCCTACTAAAATACTAGAGGGAAAACTGGCGCTGCGATCGTGAAGCTGCCATGGGAATGATGGGTATGACATGGATTTGTCTAGTCTTCGTGCCTGCGGTTTCAAAAGTTTTGGTGGATTTGCTTATTCCTGTTTTTTTAACTTCAGTGACGCAAGTGACATTACTACACTTTTTCATTACGCGACTAAGGCAGCGGCTGTAGTGTACGCTTTAATGGCTTTGCTGCTAGAGATGATCAGACTGCCGCATGTACCAAAGTTGTTTGCAATGATGAGGTGATATGCATTGTTTCGTTGTTGTGTTTGTTGATGGATGGCTGCACATATTATTTGCAACGATATTTTACCCAATTTTAGAAATACTCGCGCTGCGTCTCGCGAACCTTATCGATGCGGTTTTGCTGTCTTTTTTTTTTCTTTTCTTTTGTATCAGACGCGATAGAATCTGTAACCGTAGGGTCGCTTTCATGGCTGACATACCTCCCTTGTCAGAAGGCTGTTCGTATATCTTGTACTACGGCATTTCAATTACTGCTGTCTGATTAATTCAACGCCGACCGAACGCGCCAAGCAGGCGCACAGTTATCAGCCGTAGTAGACGCCCAGTGGACGATAGGCAGACGCGCCTGCGAACGACGCTCAAAAAGTCAGCTCAGATCAAAGCTCAGGCGCAGTTTCCGATGGAGCTTTAACCGGCACGGTTGTTTATTTAACATCACGTTTTTTCACAAAACCAACCACCAAGCGATGGGCGATACTGTGCTCCTGCTACGGCCTCGCGCAGGGGCTTGACCCATGCATATAGTTGGTAAAAATACAGTGGAGCACTTGCCCTGCACTAAAAGAAGCGAGCGAAAGCCCGTTTGTTATATTTAGAAGACACATCTACCTTTTACATACTTGAAAATGTCAGTACGTCACTTACAAGAGCAAAAATCGTTATTTTAAGTTCGAACTGGAACTGGAATCTGGAACTTAAACCTGTATGGACGCTGCTAAATCTGGGCACAAGCAGAGGAGGCAACATTGCCATATCGCACAATATTGCTAAATTTCAGAGCGTTCAGTATTTTTATAACCGTGAAAAAGAAACTAGTACCTGCGCACGCATATAGTTATTCCAAAATATTCCATTTTAGTGCAATATTTTGTCGTAAACGAACTATTTTTTTTTCAAGTCGCAAAGCGATATGAAGCCAGGAGAACGAAGCCTAGGCAAATCCATATCATACCCATCATTCCCATGCTGGCTCAACCGCCTTGTTTGAAACTTCCATAGACACTAGTGCCAGTTTTCCCTCTAGTATTTTAGTAGGAAACTCTATGCTGGAATAAACTTTACACAAGCAAACCACCAAATCTTGATCACAACAACGCCAGACTGATTTTGCATACCTCACTTCAATGAGCAGGTAGACCAATAGTTTGAGTAACACCCTTCTATAACAGCTTTTTTTGCCCCCTTGGCAAACAGAAAACCTGTATCTCTTTCTGTAGGTACCTCACTGTCTATGCATACAAACTAGACTAGTGCTTGTGAGCATAGCACTGCCAAAAGTCCTTGTCGGTGTGGTCAGTAGCATATTGGCCTGGGAACTTCTGCGACAGATGGCTACTGGTAAATGTACAGGCCAATTTATAGGGTTGGGGACCAAAGTACTTCAGTGCTTTCAGTCACAACACCAAACTAGCTGAACTTGCCACACTTATTGGCACAGATGTTTGTTTTTGCTATGCGGTTCACTTGTACATGTTGGCATGTTGGACACATGAATATTTTGGTAAAAACTATGTGTGTGGCTCTGAATGTAGCTTGTAAACCTTCCATGAAACATTCCATTGCATAGCTTACCATACTATCTAAATACTACACAACCACAGCACTCCACGTAACTTTGCTACCATTTCAATGGTGTACAAGAAGATTGAGAAGCTGTGGTCCAAGACACGAGTGTGTTTTATTGTGTATGCTTTTCTTTTTCTGTAAATACAACTGGTCTTTTGAACTGTCAAAAACCAAAGACTATGAGTGTGTAGATGTATGACTAGCTCACATGGTTATTTAAAACAAAGTGTTTTCCCTTTTTTTATGCAATGTCACCAAATACTTGCCTTGTGCATGTGTACGGAATCCAAATATGAAATAAAACTGAAAGCATTGTTTGCTAAAAAAGGTGATGCCCTATAAGTTTCTTTACATTTACAACCTAGCTTCTACATCTAAAATGTGACAAATGCAGGTTCCCTCTTAGGAATATTAGCATGAATATAGAGCACTTGACTGTAAACTGTTTTGGCACAAGCCCCCCCCCCACGCAACCTGCTTTCTTCTTTTTCGTAGCATGCTGCAATGACGATAAAAAGAATTTTTCACTTCAATTTCGTAATCACAGTGGAGGTTTGTGACTCAGTCACTAACCAGCACTGTTATGTCAATGGTGGGTAACAGTGGAGGTTTGTGACTCAGTCACTAACCATCACTGTTATGTCAATGGTGGTAACAAAGTTACAAATATGAGTATATCAGCAATACCAACAGGTCTTATTACTCATGAACTTTCAGCTTCCCTTTAAATGGGCACTAATGAGAAACCTGACCGATGTAGTGAAGTCCTTTTCCCTTTATTTTGCAAGAAAACACTGGTTAAAATGTTAACAGCTCAAGCAGAACGAGAGGCTTCTCATTTTTGGATTTTGTGTCCAAATTGCATCGCTGGTATGGCTAATTTCGAAGTACTAGTTTTCGAACGTCTGTGGCTGTTTTCATTCAGAAAGCGTTATAAAAACTCACCAAGTCGGGTCTTTGCTAATTTTGTGATTCTATGTAATTCTTGTTTAATTGAGAGACTTATGACTAGATTTCAAAAGGCACCAACTTCTGAGATCATCATGAGAAGCTGGCATGGGTATTTCATGCCTGTCATTAAGATGGAATTAGTGGTAACATTTATATATATGGTATCGTAAAAGGCACAAAATTACCTCTTCAGTGTCATATTTCAGTTAAAAGAGCAAGGAGAAAGAAATAATGAGAAACAAAATAAGAAATGAGCAAGGGGGTGAGATGAGTAGCACTGTGTGTACTGATGTTATCAGGGATAGTACTGCAACGTGCAGTGGCAACTAGAGGGAGCCCTAATTGAGCCATTTATGGACCATGAATGTAGACATTTCTCTTCAATGATGCCTAAAGTCCCCATTTGTGGCATTGAGGTCAATATGACAGTAACAAAAGAGAAGTACAGAAACAATTAGCATTGCAAGCAGGCTGGCTAAATGCTACCATGAGAAATAGCAACAAGGACATTATAACAGGCTTAAATTGAAAGGAAGACAGTGCAAATGAACAAAAATTGAACATGAAACTAATGTGACTTGTAACACATTAACTAAATGAGCTGTTTCGTGATTTCCTAGAGACAAAAGGCAATGTGCCTGACATAGAAAAAAAAAGCATGAATGAAGTAACGAGTGGTCATTCACAGCAATTCATGATGACCGTCATAATGCTGGCTCCCTGTTTGGCACGAAAAAAAGTATTCAACACAATTTGCTATTCAGTCATCTGTCAGAACACCAAGAGAGCAAGTTGACATCTACGCTTGCACTGGTAGGTGTACATCCATGCCGGCAAGGCTAAATTATGGATGCCTACGTCCTCGAGTTGCAATAACATTTATATTGGCAGTCATGCTGTGTCAGTATAGTAATGCATGGAGTTAGACAGGACATACACACGAGAACAGTGCTGACCTTGTGGGAGTATAGTAATATCTATGTTTATCCCTGTGCATATACTATTTCATTGCACTTAAAGGGGCCCTGCAACACTTTTTGAACATACAGTCAGAAAATGGTACCGATCAGTTGTGGAGATTCCTGTGAACATGCGAGTGAAATATTATTGCAATGCACTCACTAGGGAATTTGCAATTTGGTTTGTAACACAGCTGGAAAGCGCCCACTCTTCTTTCAACATTGGAGGCACTATGTTGCTTGACTATTTTCATTGCTCTTTGAGGCATATAAGTCAACTTTCTTTATTCGCTGAATTCAAAATGAACAAATCAAGCATAGCACATGATCTTTCTGTGATCATGAAATCAGCCAATGCTATTTCTGCCCCAAGCGACTTTGTCGGTGCCCCAGTGATCTTATTTGTTGAAAGAGCAGGCGCTTTGCAGGCATGTTTGCAATGAAACTGCGAATTCCCAGGTGCCTGCATATTTGGCCCACACACTCACAGGAGCCTCCATGGCTTATAGGCACTATTTCTTGACTTTTGCACACAGTGCATTCCACTTCGACCAATTGTGACAAGCTAGCCCAACGTGGTTGTGGACGATGAGGTCGGCACCGACAGGAAGACATGATGGCGTAGGCCTAACTAGTCAGAGCAGCAACCACGTTCAGCTCGCGCCCCACTAGCAGTAGCACTAGGCGATCCGGCTGCGGAATTCCCGAGGGCACGCTTCTTCACTACACTTTGTTCAGAAGTGATGTGGGGCCCCTTTAATAGTGTTTTCATTATAGCATTACACAACTTGGAATTTTGCTAGGTAGCTCTGAATTCACAGGCTCTTCTAAGTGTTAAAAGGAACTTGATTGACTATGCTAGTCACCACAGCTGATCAACATAACCTGATACATAAACAAATTGGTTGGCCAAGAAAATGTATGTTCAAACAAAAGAGAGACAGAAAGAAGGGGTACTACTCACAGCAAAGGGGAAATATTGCATGATACACATGTGTTACACTCGTTAAAAAACTGTGTGCTTGATGCAGTGAGATGACAGTGGCTGTTTTGTAGTGTACACAACACACATTTGATTGAGTTCATTGTGCAAAAATAGTTAAAAAGTGTAAAACAAACAAAAAGCGGGTTCAGTGTATTCCGTGCATTGCAATGACGACAGGAAAGCACAGTTTTGTGTGACATAGTATACTATGCAAGATTTAATCCATCCATAAGGTCATCTATGTTACCATTGCTGGTTTTGTCCATGGTGTTCTTGAGTTGCTTCAGATTGCTGGTGAACGTCTTCATCAATGAGTCACACTCACTGTTAGATAAGTAAAGCACCTCATTAACATTGTCCGGTATTTTCTGGATATAGACGCCACAAAAAACCTTCTTCAGCCTTTGGTACACTTCTTTCTTCAGTGCTTCATTGCGGCAAACAAAATTGATCACCACAGCACCTGTCAAAGTTGGAATGGTAAATTAGACACAGCTGATAACACAGTATCATTGTAAGAATTTCTACAATTTAATATCAATATACAAATTTCATGGGCACCATAGCATGGCTGATTGAATTGTTAAGTGGTACCAGGGCAACAAAGAACAATAGGTGTCAGACCTCTTTCGGCTTCAATTATTTTGTCTGGTTGGACCGAGGATTTCTCATTAAAAAAATATGACTACTAACTGTTTATTGCCTGATGCCATGAATTCATGACATAATGAGCAAAGCTAGTCCAGCTTTTGGCTCCAGACACCTAGCTTCATCTCATATAAGATGCTCAAAACTAGAACCCAGTGCTGTTTGCCAGTTGTCAGAAAGCAAGAGTCACGTGCGACAGCTTTAAATTAGGGGTGAGCAAATATTTGAATAATTTTATAATTCAATTTGCATTGAACTCTTTACTATTCAAACTATTAGAAGTTCGTAATTAAGGGGCAAAATATGGCATGCTTTGTGACAAGTGCCCATTCCCACATGCAGTATGCTTCGCCACATAGCACTCATGTACTGTGGCAAAGCTAGTACTTGCACACCGCGGCAAAGCTAGTACTCGTGTACAGCAGTAAAGCTAACACATGCGCACTGCAGTGAAGCTAACACTTGTGTACTGCGGCAAAGTTAGCTCATGCATGAGCCCACTTCTCTGTTGGACTGTTCTTTCAGACTTGGCTGTTCCTTTCCTAGGGATGACATATGAGAGTAAACTGGTCGTGCAATAAATTTGTTTCTTCTGCCCATGTTTAGCAGTACATTGCTCTGCAATTCAAAGTCATATTGTTAAAGAAATATTCCTATTTGACTTGCACTTAAACATTATTATTCAAATTTGCTTCACACTCAAGCTTTTGCTGTTCGCACAGCTCTACTTCCAATTCTTCACAGCTTTCTGTCAAAACCACTTAAGGCAGTGATAGAAGTAGCGTTTGGTGTTTTGGCACAGCTTTTTAGAGCAGGAAAAATAGGAGTTTGGAGCAGGATTTTGTGCATTTGGAGCAGAAAAATTTTTAGCTTACAGCAAGGAAACTATGACTTCAGCAGTACAGTTACATTGCTGGAAGGCATAAACTTATGCATGGAACGAACAAAAATAATGCAAATGATTGTGCTCCGTTTGTGAATAGGGCCTCGAATGCCAGCGCACTAAAAAGTTATCACGAGAAATGCAACTTTCGGTCAACATCACAACCTGGCAGCTGCCAGAGCAGCGACAACTAGTGTTTCACCTCTGCACCACATCTGGATCTGGCTTGTCCCTTTAACACGAAAGACTGTTAAACGTCAAACGTAAAAAATCCGTTTTCTTTTAAAAAGAGAGCCTTTCGGAAGCTGTTTAGGTCCACAACCATGATTGTCATCAACTTTGAGCTTTGATGCTTTCCTGAAAAACAATGCCGTTTGGACCAATGCTAGTTCTGTTGGTACAGGTGAAGTTCATTTAGCAAACACAGCAACACCGTTCGAGGCCACGGCTGCATGCTTCGTCACTTTAAGACGTACCTGGGCAATGTACACCAAGTTCACCCAAAAGAGACTTCGAACTTGACAATACTTCACAGTAGGGGCCATGGAACCCCGTCTTGTAGCTATTGCTCTCGCAAGCAGCAGCTCAATGCAGTGCTTTTACATTCATCGATGTCCAGTGAAAAATCTTCATCCTCAAGATGGTAGATTCCAGCATCATTGTCACAAATAATCTGCAGGATTTTCTCCTGTGACATACATTGAGTTCACATACATCGCCGTGTTTACAGCTAGAGAAATCTGCCAGGACGCGGCAAACTTCTTTTTTGGACAACGTTTCTTTTCAAAACTACACACGTCTCAGCGCCTGGTGTCAAAATACCAAACAAGAAAAGCAGTCCGCTGCCATCTGTCAGCAACGTACAAAAACAAGAAAAAGAGCTTTGTAGGCAGCTGGTGCAGCATCAAGACCGGCCACTGGGTATCGGCCAGTTTCAGGACGCTCCTGCAAAGCCTGCAACGCTGGCTGTGGAAGCGCATGTGTTAATGTGGATATGTACGATTAGCACTCGTGACAAACGATGAAGTGTGCTGCTTGAAAGTATAACCTATGTATTATGAATGTCCTCATAATGCTCAATTATAAGGGTGGACAGGCATCGCAAGTTCACGCGACTCCCCACACTGTACTATGGGTTTCACGCACTACAAAAAACGCCGATGGATGATATGCACAAACAAAAAGAGTGTGAATTTCAACACAGAAGGTAAGCCATTAACACCTCAATTACCTATGTGACTTCAGAAAACCTCGCGGAGCTGGAATATGTACGGTGTGGGCAATAATTTGACGTGCATGGCTTGCCCTGGGTGCCTCATTGAGTGTTTTCACGAAAAGGTCACTTTGCAAGAAAGGATCAGATTTATTATAATGTGACAAAGGGCCCACTTTGTTCACTGATGCAGGAAACATGCACAGTCACAGTGCTTCTCTCTTGCCAGCACGTTAACAATCGGGCTAACTCTGCCGTACAAGGGAGCAGTGGCCGCTTCGTTGTCTCCTAACCATCCTTGTGGCGGTTCCCCTGACATCTGCTTGGTGCGTGACAGAGTAAGGGCATTGTCAGTATTTCTCGGTCACTGACAGCGTGCGTCCGTGCTACCGTGCGATATGGCATTCTTGACTGCCCTGAGCGGCGAGTTTTCAAGAAAGTAAACGCAAGCAAAGTAAACGACAATTACTGTTGTCAGACAAAAATACCACCGAAGCCCTTGCTTATTTTTAGAGTGCATGCCGTATCTTACCATCTTAGATACTCATAACCTGTTGCCCAGGGTTCGTACAGGTTTTGAAGGAAAAAATTCAAGGGTTTTCAAGGACTTTCAAGGCCCTATTGAAGGATTTTCAAGGCCCTTAACTCTCGCTGCAAAGACGAAAGAAAGAAAGGCCTCAGACCATGGCATATCACGGAGGCGCATTTCTTCTCGCCACAACAACACGCCTTTGCTACTTCACTGTCTGGGAACATGCGCTGGAATAACTCCCCTGCTTGGGATGACGTCTGGTATGACATATGGGACGTAACCACTTTCGAGTCAAAAGAATTTCGACGTCAGTGACGAGCTCGTGCGCTTTACAAGCATCCTATAGGATTGGCAACACCTCCCAAAGCATTGCACTTGGTGCCTGCAATGGAGGTGCGGCAGCGAACTGCTCTGTCGCGACAGGCAGGCAGGCAGGCACAGAACTTTATTTTGGTCCGGAGAAACTGCAGTTGGACGTCCCCTTCTAGGGGGATCCTGTAGCAGTTGCGGGCCGCTCCCACGCAGGGACAGGAAGACCGTGGCCCTCCGCCCTCTCGCAGGCTCTCTGGACAGCCCGAAGTTGAACCGAAAGGTCGCCGCTTCTCAGGGCTTCCTCCCAGTCCTCTTCTTTGCTGAACTCTGTGTCACGTAACGCAGGACATTGCCAGAGCATGTGAGCTAGTGAGCAGTAAGCCTCTCCACAGTTCGGACAATGCGGTTCAACGTTGGGCGAGAAGTTACTAAACCTGCCTCGCGAAGGGAAAGACCCCGTTTGGAGCATCCTGAAGGCCGAAGACTGCGGACGAGTGAGTTTAGGGTGAGGAAGTGGAAAGACCCTCCGAGAGAGATGATAATGAGTCACGATCTCGTGAAAAGTGAGGAGCGGGTCCCTGTACCTGCCGGCATCCCCGCCCGCGAATTCGCCGGGACCACCGCGGTGAGTGAAACCTCGCGCACGGTCATGGGCAAACTCATTGGAGTTGGGGACATCGGGGTGTACGTTGGCCCCCATGTGGGCCGGGAACCATGTTATGGTGTGAAACCCGGCAGCCCCCTCGCTGCCGAGGATAGCTGCTGCCTCCCGCGAGATCGAGCCCGAGGCGAAAGCTCTGGCAGCGGACCGCGAGTCCGTGAAGACATTTGGACACGATACGTCCTTCATTGCTACAGCAATGGCAATTTGCTCAGCAATCGTTGCCGAAACGTTTCTAACCGACGCAGCACATAGGAGCTTGCCACTATGGTCGACTGAGACCACTGCAAAGCGATCAGAACACCCGTACTGTGCTGCGTCGACAAACGTAGCGAGGTCCGGGCTGTCTGCAACTGACTTCAATAAGGAACGGGCCCGAGCTATGCGGCGTCCTACATTGTACTGCGGGTGGACATTCCTGGGAAGTGGAGCTACGGCAAATGTACCTCTGATAGAAGACGGTAGAGTCACTTTACGTTCACGAATCTGTGTAAGACCGCAGCCAATGGACTCCAGGATACGTCTACCGGCCTGCGAGGACGATAGGCGCACTACCTGAGCCATTTTCTGCGCCTCGATCACCTCCGAGAGGGAGTTATGCATGCCCAGTTGTATGAGCTTTTCAGTGCTGGTGCTGATAGGCAACCCTAGAACTCGCTTTATACTCGTGCGCATTAGTGCGTCGATTTTTGCCTCTTCCCTTTTGGACCAGCGCAGCGCCGAAGCGACGTAATTAATGTGGCTCATGAGAAACGCATGGTAGAGCCGAAGGAGATTGCTCTCGCTCAGCCCGCCCCTGCGGTTCGAGACCCTGAGTATGAGCCTAAGCATGTTCTCCGTCTTGGAAGTGATGCGAGCTATAATCTGCGAGTTGCGCCCCTTCGACTCCAGCAACAGTCCGAGCACCCTGATGCAGTCTACCCTGGGGATTCTCTGCCCGTCACGTGTGTATAGAGATATTGGAATGTGCTCTAGAGGAGTGAGGTTCCTCATCCCTTGTCGGGTGGGTCGGTAAAGTAACAACTCGGACTTGGCAGGCGACAGGCTCAATCCCGAACCGACTAGAAAGCCCTCCGTGACGTTGAGTGCCTGTTGAAGTGCCTGCTCTACCTCGGCATCGGACCCTCCCATGCACCACACAGTGATATCGTCCGCGTAGAGAGCATGGTTAATCCCGCGAACCGTGGCAGGTAGCATTTCAGTGTGCTCCCTTGTGCTACATTCATTGCACAAATGTGCTTCGCACTTCTCATATGACTTTTCAAAGAAGATTCACCCATGCCGGTCACATCGAAGACTTTGCCGCAAAGCTTGCACTTAGCCCGATGCAGACTCGTTGTGTCGGGTGCAATCCACTGCTTGCAGTTGTCGTGATATAGCCACGTAAGCTGGAACTTGCTTTTTCAGGGCATTGTTGATCAGCACATCATTTCACAGAAGACACGATTATTTAGAAAAGCGTTGACACTAAGAAGGCACGACAACGGCAAAGCCAGCACACAGACATGACTCGGCAGGCGCCCGTACTGATCGCATCGCACGACCAGTGTTTCCAGTCGCCTAATCAGAATCAGCGATATAGGTATAAAAACCGAGACTTTTTGTTCCGCTACAGTTCAGACCTTTTTTAAAATGTAGATTTCACCAACAAGAGCCGTTTTGATGCTGATAAATACAAATTAAAATTGAATATTTATGAAATTCAAGGTTTTTCTAGGACTAGTCAGAAATTCAAGGCTTTTAAGGACCTTGAAAACGGACTTTTGAAATTCAAGGGTATTCAAGGTTTTCAAGGACCTGTGCGCACCCTGCCTGTTGCCCTGATATCGTGCCACATGACAATGCGATGTAAGCAACAAATAGGCAAATTAAATTGAGGTGATGCAAGCTAACCGCATTACGCACTTCTTAGACCA
This sequence comes from Hyalomma asiaticum, assembly GCA_013339685.2. Classification (NCBI taxonomy): domain Eukaryota; kingdom Metazoa; phylum Arthropoda; class Arachnida; order Ixodida; family Ixodidae; genus Hyalomma; species Hyalomma asiaticum. The sequence goes on along the minus strand of CM023481.1, from coordinate 104,461,548 downwards.
ACTGATTGATTTCTGGTGTTTCAACCATATGGAGTTTTTGAATGCGCGCTGACATCACACAGTACATGGGTCTGCAGCATTTCGCCCCATCGAAAAGCAGCAGCCACGACCGGGATTTTATCCTATTTCCTTCGGAGCAGCCGAGTGCCATAGCGACAGGCCACCATGGCGTTGCATTTCTCAGACTAGGTGCCCAGAATAAGCACATAATGGCCCGCACTTTGATTCCTTATCTCACTACAAAACAGAGGAGTTGGAGAAAGATGGTGTGGTACGACTGAAAGATGCAATGATCAGCAAAGCACTCACTGCATCGGAAATGTCAGCAGCGGGCACAATGCTTATGCAAAGCAAGAAATTCTTCATAACTCTTTCGTTAGCATGTCTGTGCATCATGGGTCACCGGTGACCCAAACGTGCCACGAGCTATTTTAAAAATACTACCGCTCCTATAGACTTGCTATGCATTCTCTCGTATTTTCTAGGAACTGATCTCTCATTTCTTGTGTAGTTTACATTCTTCTCATGTGCAGACGATTTTTAACAGCGGGTCAAAATGCACAGTCCGGTCTGTTTGTTTATGAGGGTGGCAGACGATTCGGTCGCAGGAAGTTGTCGTGGGACAACCGCGTCTACAACGCCTTTCATCAGAGCCTGTTGTGTCTGGAAGTGACGATTTGGCTGTTTCAGCAGCAGGGACTCGGATGATGATTCTGGGCCATCAAATTTTAGTTCGGACGACGGATACTTGCAGGGCCAGCACGGACTGTCATCAGCTACTTCACTTTCGCAGTAAAGATTTTTTCTTGTAAGTGAGTTTTGCGGAAACCCGCAAGATGAAGTGACGTTTATGAAAGGGAAAATTAACATCCATCCATTTGTAGCAAAAGGCTACAAGGAAATTCATATGGATTTCTAATGAATGAAATGGCAACTAGGAACCCTGGACCAGGATGAATTTTTTGGCAATTAGGACGCTTTTATTTTTCAGAAATCCGTATGGATTTCCTTGTAGACTTGTGCTACAAGCGGGTGGATGTTAATCTTCCCTTTCATTTTTTTTTCTTAAAGGAGCACTGACATAAAATTTCACTGCTGAAATAGCTTGTGGGATCAATTTCCGTGGACATGCATATCATCTATCAAACCTCAACAGCTATGGCATCCTCTTGTTGCACAACGAAATTTTGGAATAGTATGCCGTATAACATTAACTTGTCTTCCACTTTACACTTATTTAAGTACAAGCTAAATAACTTTTCGCAATGTTGCTTGCTAATCTGTAGCCATGTAATGAGTTATGTCTATGAAAGGTTACCTTTATCCTCCTCCTTTTTGTTATGGCTGCATCCTTATCCAGTTTCATGCCTTTTTTTTCCTGCTCATCATTTTGTTGCTCCTTTTGGATAACAAATAATGAAGGGTCCCAGTGCAGTCTGACTTTGAGACCCTTGTCTATATACAGTGGAACCCCGTTCATGCGTTTTTCGGCGGACCGAGGCACAAAAACGTAACAGCCGGGAAAACGCAAGAGTGAGGAAAGCTCTGAAAATGAATGAGAACAGGGCCGCTTTGACTTCAAACAGTTTATTTCAGCAAGGTGAGCCATCTAGGTCGCCGACCGATAATTTGGACAGCCGCGCGGTACCGCCAGTGCCCCCATAGACTTAATGTGTTAAGACGACCGATATTTTGGACGGTTTCTCGACCGCCATTATCGGCCGCCATTATAGCCTCCGGCGCCCCGATGAAAGAAAGTATGGCCTCAGAGATCGCAATCAAAACTACGAAAGAAACAATAAACTGAAACTAACCTTCAACCAAAACTAATACAGCTTGAAAGGTAACTTAAATGACTATTGAAGTTTTATGTGCAATCGAGCATTATAAGCTGCACCCCGCGACATCGACACTACATTAGGTGGCCAAAGGACCCTAAACTTCCACGACATCACCACGGCAGCCAAACTCCAGGCAGTGCAGCTCGTACTGACGAAATCGTAGCCACTAATGCCTTTTTTTCGATGCTTGCATTAGTAGACTCCCAGCAATACAAGCTCCAGGAATATTGCCACGTCCAGACGATAATGATAGCACCAACGACGACAATTCAAAGAACGTGCGGAAGACGAGCAGGCATTGCAGGCCATGTAGAAGTGCATCACAGTTCTGTGTGCACACATGGCCAAATTTTTTTACCACGTTGCAAATTCCAGATGGCGCTAGTTGTAGCTGGTGGTTTTGTTTTTGGGGCTCTCGCAAACCAAAACTGAAACTGGTTGGTAATAGATTGTAAATAATTATCTGTCATGTCCTCCAGCAATTTATGCATTGTGTTATGGCTAACAGACCTACATAATGCAGCAAAAAACAACAGAATGAAATTCTTGTGATGGTGCACCTGATATGGTCTGCAATGCTGCCTTTATGACAAGGTTTGCCAGTGCCGTTGTAAACACATGAACCAAGAATTCATGTAAACGCTGCACTACAAAACGGAGGCGTTTGTGACAAAGGCAATCCCACAGAACTTACCTGTACATTTAGTGATGGCTGCTAGTTCTTTCAACACCTGTTCCGTCAGGAACTCAGCTGGTGGACAGGTCAACCCCTCGGACAAGTCCTTATTGTCCACGTCAACGAAGACAAGGTCAAATGTTTTGCCTGTGAACAGAAGAATAAAACAAAATCATGTTCAACACAACACAACACAAACTAAGTCATTTAAAAATTATGCAGTCGAACCTCAATACTATATTAAAATCCGTAATGCAATGAAATTTTCGGTTGCCATTTACTGCTTCCAGTGAAACGCATGTACTTTTATGCCATATATTCAATATAATAAAGTTTTAGTGAACACAAATAAAAATTTTAATAAATTTGTACAAATCTTGTTCCTTCAGAAGCTCCCTACATACCTAAATAGCACGAGGCAAACTTTGTAAAGTTTAAAAGCTATGTCTTTGTTGACATATGCAAGAAAGATGTTGCATAGCATTGGTGCAATGCAGAAACATGCTTGCTGAAAGCATACTTTATTGGATGGTGTGGTAGATAGGACAGATAAGTTTCAGAGTTTATCAATCTGCCTTTTGCATGTCTGTGTGGCGCCTTCTCGCAGACACGGGCACAAAACGATGTACGGCACCCCGGCAAATCTGTCGTCTGCTACCGCAGTGTTTCTCTATGGCACAAAATGGTCGAGCAGCGACACACATAGTGAGCGTTGTGATTATTTTCAATGTGAAACACTGTACCAACTCCTCTGCTTTTTCACATCCCCGTCGTTGTAACACACTGTTTAACTACCAGAGCACGGAACAATGGTCTTACTCATGTGTCCAGTACACGTTCCTCGCTGCTAAGGTCGTGTTAGATAGGCATTATTATCCTGCCTGTATTGTACGATGATGTGAGAGAACTTCACACACACATACATGATAAACATACACTAAATACATACAATACACAAATGCACTAAATCAACGGATCAACACTATATACAATATGTACAGCCCGGCAGTGGAGGCCGGCCGGGAACTTCACACTTCACACTACCAAAAACTTCACACTACCAAAAAATGTGTGAGAATATTGTACCGGCACAGCTGGTGCCAAGTGTCATTACTTTCAGTAATGGGCACACCGTCTTGCACTGTGTGCCACTTGCATCATCTGCTACGATGCTGTACAGGTCATTTGCGCCGATTGCGGCACATGCGCACTCGGATCATGCAAAAGGCGGATTGTGCAGAACATTTGAGAGAGCACACCCTTCATACCACATAATAACCAAGCAGTAATCATGTAGTCGGAGGTATAGGCCCTGGTCCACCATTATGTGGCAATATTTTCCCATGGACGTTCAAAGCCACTAGCCCATGAGAAGCATCTGACAGTTCATCTGATTGCTGGACATAGTTAATGGATAATGTCACCATATTACTAACTCAGTATTTGGTAAAATAATTTTTTTTCAAGTAGTCGCTGCAGCAGCACATGTAGCTTGTGATACATTTCAGTGGCAGCGTTTAGCTTCAACCACCAGTCAAGATTACAAGATACCTGCAGTTCGGTCAGAACATCCTTCACAACTGATGGTAACATAAACACAAAATGCAAAATGGAAATTTGCTGAATGATTGTGCTACATCATTAGTGCAAATGAAATACCAAAATGCTGATGCAATTAAGTTTGTGATACAATTAAGCTTTTTCTGACACATACAATGTTTTTATATCAAGGTTAATGGTACTTTCTTAACAGCCTCAAACTACCAAAGAAGAGAGAAACAAAAAGAACACACAGAAGTGTACTTGGGGTGCAACATATGATACACCTATTTACACATTAAATTTTATGTCATAGAATGCACCCTACACAAGAGGGAAAACGCACATAGGCAGGAGCAGCTTGGGCGAAAATTCCAGTACAGTCAACTCTCGCTACAACGAAAGCCGCTTCAACGAAATTTCTGGTACAACGAAAAATTCTCGGATCCCCGTCAGCAGTCCATAGGAGTCAATGCATAAATATGCTCGCCACAACGAACACATTCTTTTGTGCCGTTTCGCTTCAACGAAATTTGACGACAGTCTCGAAAATTCAATTTGCTATGCAGTAAGCACAATCCGAAAGATTTTGGTGCATTTCAGAAGATAGAAATGCGTCTACAAAGTCGAAATCGCGTGTTGGCACCACCAGAAACGGCCGCTGTTGATTGCGTGGTTGATTACCGATGTGTACTGATGCCATCTACCGATGCCCGTCGAGATAGCGCGTGCGACCGCCCCTCTCCCACCGGCGCCCCTTTTGGTCCTTCGCCCGATGAAAGAAGGCCAAACCCCATATGCGCGAAAATGCACGCGGCAGCGACGGGCTACCGTCGCGCGAGCTGTAGTTTGCATAACCAAACTTCATTCACGCGAAAACTTCGGCGAGCGATATCCAGTGTTGCTGGCATGAAGGCGTCGATTTTGTAGCGAAACTGGTGCATTGACCACGGCTTGAAAAGTAGAGTAGCATGTTTTACTACGCAAAGTACACAAAATGTTTTTATAGCCTTGTAATAATGTTTTTCCTGCGTACGTGCATGAATATCAAGCACATGGCGGCAACCGGCAGTGCGTCATTGATGTACATTCTGTTCCGGCTTTCTCCTATTGGCTAGATGAGCATGGCACTTCCGGGCGACGGGCGACCGATTCTAGATTTCCAAAACCGAGTGTTCGCGCGATTTTGACTACGCGACACGTCGCGCGAACAGCCCGTTTCGTCGCTCATCGCGTCGCCCGTCGCTTTCGCGTGCAATTTTCGCGCGTATGAGGTTTGGCCTAGAAGGGCTGGGCGTTTCCTCTTTGCTTGAGAAGCAAGCGACGGCAGCCATCACACGCGCGGTGCGATGTTATCGCATTGTTCAGTTCGTTCGGCGGAGACGGCCGGATCGTTTCATCTCTGCTTCAGCCGCGTTCGTCCCCAGCGTTAGCGCGCTTTTACTCGCGCGTAGAACATACGATGCGTAGGCGGTGTTATCGAGTTGGACTTTGTACAGAAAAACGTCGACTGCAAAAACCCGCTAACAGTGTCCATATCGTTGCAATAACTCCTCCACCAAGGTCGACAACTTAATTTTTTTATGGTCCAAGCACCCCCCCCCCCGTTAAGTACCGTATTTACTCGAATCTAACGTGCACCTTTTTTCTGATAAAACATGTCCAAATATCGTACACGTGTTAGAATTGAGTGTGAATGAACGACAACGTTACCATATCGCCGTCGACATCAAAATGGCCGCCTCCTACGTGCTTCGGGCACTGTCGAACGGTCACCGGCGAAAAACGAACTAGCGACGCGGCGGTCTTTGGCGCGCATAGTTTCTGTAGTTCCTATGTCGCTGCACATGATGCGTAGACCGAGGATACCACGCCGGCTTGGCTGTTTTGCGGCCAATCAAAGTCGCTACGTCGCCGATGCAATCTCTGAGACGCCCAGCCGCAGCAGCTTTCGGCAACGTGCACAGGTGGCCGTAACGGGGGAAAAGATGCTTCTCATCACCGCACGCAAAGCGGCTCATCATCGCATTTATCCCTCATATCTGTGCTAAGCCTGAGCCTCTCAGTCGTGCGCTCTGCATGACATCCGAGATTGCATCGCGGCAATCTCTGAGACCACGCCCCGATCATGCGTAGCTGTGCCAGCCTGCACAGCGCGCATGGCAGCGGGCCTGAGGGAACTGCGACAGCACGGAGGAACGCAGCACTGCGAGTAAATGATGTTACCGCCGCTTGCACACGGATAGGCCCGGCAACGTGCGGGAGTTTTGTCGGGACGCAGGAGTTATGAATCGACGTTTGGCCGCGGATCAAGTGAAGCGGGAAAGCCGCAGCACGGCCGTTCGAGGGACTGCAGGGGCCCAAAGTCGACGGTCTGTTTATTATGTGAGTGCATTCATTACGCGAGTACGACATTTGTTTTTATGAATGTGAGAAGGTTGATTACTAACGACTTTTTTTTCGAGGGTGCGCGTTACAATCGACGTTTCACTTTTTTTTTTGGTCCCGGGAAACGGGTGCGCGTTACTATTGAGGGCGCAGTAGAATCGAGTAAATACGTAAATCTCCCGGATTCTGTTTCTCCAAACTTGGCAGGTATGGTTTCAGTACTCGCGGTTTCTGAACCCTTCTGACTACCGCCGTGACGGCCGCGTGCCGCGTGCAAGATTGAAGCATAAAAGATTCATTGTTCTACCAGCTCAGATCAGTTATATTTTTTCGATTTCACTACAACGAAATTTTCGCTTCAACGAAATTTTCCCCGCGCACCGTCAATTTCGTTGTAGCGAGAGTCGGCTGTATTACCATATTTACCCGCATAATTTGCGCCCTCGCATAATTTGCGCACCCCTAATATTTAGCCAGCTTTGCAAAAAAAAAAAAAAAAATCAACGGCGGGGACTGCAAAAACCCGCTAACAGTGTCCATATCATTGCTCTCGCAATAACCCCCCTCCCCACGGTCGACAATTTTTTTTATGGTCCAAGCACCTCCCCACTGAGCACCACATTTACTCGAATCTAACGCACACCTTTTTTCGATAAAGCGGGTTAAAATATTGTATACGATTCGAATAGAGTGCAAACGAACAACACCATTACCATAGTGCTGTCGACATCAAAATAGCCGCCTCCTACGTGCTTCAGGCACTGTCGAACGGTCACCAGCGGAAAATGAACCAGCGGCGAGGCTGTCTTTGGCATGCACAGTTTCTGTGGTTTCTATGTCGCTGCTGGTCCCTTGCATAACGACGCCACGATGCACGTGATGCGTTGGCCGATAGTCGCCATGCCAGTTTGCTACGTCGCTAGTTGTAGTTTGCAAAGTCGCTACGTCGCCAATGCAATCTCTGAGACGCCCAGCCGCAGCAGCTTTCAGTAGCGTTTGCGGGTGGCCGAAACAGGAGAATAGACGTTTCTCATCACCGCACACAAAACGGCTCATCACTGCATTTCTCCCTTATATCTGTGCTGAGCTTTCCTCTCAGTCATGCGTGCTGTACGATGTCCGAGATTGCATCGCGGCAATTCTGAGACCACGCCCTGATCATGCTTAGGCTTAGCTGCGCCAGCTTGTACAGCATGCATGGCAGCACGTGGCAGCGGGAACTGCGATAGCACTGAAGAATGCAGCCCTGCAAGTAAATGATGTTACCCCCGCTTGCCCACGGCTACACCCGGAAATGTGCGGCAGTTTAATCAGGACGCAGGAGTTATGAATCGGCGCGCCAAGCGTCATCAAGACACCGCGGATCAAGTGAAGCAGGAAAGCTCGGCCGTTCGCGGGACTGCGGGGGTTTCGAAGTTAGCGGGGCGTTTATTATATGTGTGTGTTTATAGGCGAGTACTGCATTTGTTTTTATGAATGTGAGAAGGTTGATTACTAAGGACTTTTTTTCCATGTCACGAAAGATGGGTGCACATTACAATCGCTGTTTCACTTTTTTTTTTTTTTTGCGGGAAATGGGTGCACGTTACAATCGAGGGCGTGGTAGAATAAATATGTAAATTTCCCAGATTCCAGTTCTCTAAACTTGGCAGGTATGTTTTCAGTACTTGCGGTTTCAGAACCCTTCCGACTGCCGCCGTGATGGCACGTGCAAGATTGAGGCATAAAAGTTTCTTTGTTATACCAACTCACGTCACTTATATATTTTCGATTTCACGACAACGAAATTTTCGCTCCAATGAAATTTTTTCCGCACCGTCAATTTCACTGTAGCGAGAGTCGACTGTACCAGAATTTCAGTGAGCGCAATTTTGCACTAAGGAGCCTTTCATATCTGCATTTTGCTGTGTCATTTGAGTCTTCTCTCGCACAAGCTTCTGTGGCGCAATCCCTTCAGTCACCATGCACAAATTTGTGTATGTGAATTGTTTTGGCCAGTTTGGTTTACTGGTTGCCAAAAAAAGAAAAGCATGATGCATTAAGCTTTGGAGGAAGTGGGCCTTTTAGATATTAAGTGTGTGTTCATTTTGCTTCACCCACATACTTCAAAACTGAGAGCAAATATTCACATGTGCGGTTGTTTTGGTTTAAGTGGAAAGCCGTTACGACTTCCCAGTGACACACGTGCTCGTTTTGATTGTTTGCGGGGAGCGCTGTTACCACTTTCTGTTACGCGCAACACAGGCCGCTTTTATCTTGCATGCCACTACTGGAACCGTGTCGACCATTCTTGAAACTTTGCATGCTTGGCGCGCACATTTCAGTGACTTCTGGAGCTCCAGAGATAATGCGAGAACGCGTTATGACGCGTGTATAAAAGCCGACGCATTACGCTGCTTGTCAGTCTTTCCATCGACCGATGACTCTTCACGTTGCTATTGCTGTGCATTCTCATTGGCTTTGTTTTGCTGGGCACAAGTTCGCCCAATAAACAGTTCGCCTGACATCGCTTGAGTCCTGCGTGCTTCGCCTTGAGTGCTGTGTGCGTCACTACCACGTGACAATATTTTTCATGAAGAAAGAGAACATGACTGACCTCAGAATAATTAGATACTTGATTAAACTCTAATTACAATAAATTATTACATAATGCACAAATCAACATTTCACCGCGTTATTTTTCTTGAAATGAAATATCGAGTGCCATGAAATGAAGCTGTGCAAGTCTGACACATTTAGAGATGCTCTATCATAACTCATGACTGAAGGGATAGGCGAAGAAACTGTCAACTGTGTCCTGTCTCAACATTAAGGACTGCAGGTGACTCCTCTTAACTTAAACAAGCATTCAACGATTATTCAATCAAGAGATGTTTACTCTACACAGGCTAGAGATGGGCAAAGCGGCTCACTTGAGTGAGTGGCTCAGAACGGCTCAGCTCACTGCAATGATCCGGTTCATTTCAACGGCTCACCGGCTCACCGGGTCCGAGGGAAAACGCTCTGGCGCGAGGGAAGAACGGGACCGGCCGGAGCGGTGGGCGGCCGTTCGGCTGCCTTGCATTAGCGTCCGTGGTTTGCCCGTGTCACAGCGGGCCCTGTTAACATCCCTGCTTAGGCAAGCGAAGCGCACATAACTTCCGCGTATATGACTTCCGCACAATTCAACTCTGCGAGGGACCTTATATTGCAGTGATCGTTCTACACGTAAGTATTAAGTATAATATGTGCTAACCATTAAAAATCTAACTGCAGGGTATGTGAGAGCTTTTCTCTATTTTTGTTTCCGGTTCATGCAGTTTTGTTAGGAGAGACACATTTTCATTCGCTGAGGGGTGAGGTGGGTGGCAGAAATTATGAGGCGCTTAGCAGATACTAACATGCATAATAATCTTATCTCACAACAATACCACAAAACTTGATTCGACCAACATGTCTTCCGAAAATCATATAACCAAGAAAGTTGAAACGCTGCGCGCGTGTGTATGAGTGTGTGTTTTCTGTCTGACTCTGTATCCAGTTCGTGCTTTCTTATTCTTCCTAGAAAGTATGCCTGCCTCCGCTTCGTGGAATGGCATACAATCAGCCTTATCGGCGCGGTACCGGCTCGCCTACAAATCACCACGTATCCGGTCGCCATGCATTTTCCATCGGCACATTTCGCTAGAAAGAATGTGACATGTTCTTGCTGAGAACTCGGTTTGTGCACTGGACTGGAGCACGCTGCCCAATATTAGATATTGCTACCCTTGACTCTTGACCATCGTGAATGCGAAGAAGGCAAACAAAAGCCCCTGTTCCTGTGCATCAAGTGTTGGCTAAGTCCGTAGTAGCCACGTGAAAGCGTGGCATCGTCTGCTAATCCTCCTCGTGGAGGATTAGCAGATTGTCACTAAATTTATTTGCTGTGCGGCGCCACCGTGTACAGACATTGTGAATATATGCACCATCACGTCGAAAAATAAGAAAATTTGTAAGCTACCCCTGTCGTCGTCCTTTATTCATCTTGGTTCTGTCAGAATTTTGCGCTGCTTTATCCCTTTTGTAAGAGCAAACTCCTTTTCTTTCTCTGAAACACGTTCACCTTTCGACAAATCACATTACTGCTAAAAAAGAGAGATTCCTGAGGTAAAAAAAAAAAAAAAAAACTACGCGGCACTGTTCCAAATTGGCCCGGGTTTTCTTTTTCAACGGAAAAAAAGAAGCACCTCCTTTCTGTTCTGCTGCACGGCAGTGCAAAGAAAGGGTCGTTACTTGGAAAGTGCGCTTTTGTGGCGCCGCGCATATTTACAACAGTTCCATAAGTAATTACAGCCGCACCAAGGGAGCGTTAAACAGATACAATGAAGAATTCCCCACGCTGTGTGCGAGACAACCCCCTTCACGTTTGAAAAGTACATGCGAGATCTGCTTTGAACTATCCAGAAAGCAGCACTTGCCGTGTTTCACTGTCCCGTGTCGGGACCTATCTTAAATCAAGCACTTAATTTTAACGTGTGTCACTGTGAATGGACGCATTTCTGGAAGATGTTCATTTACCTAAAATAGCTTAGAGTGCCCGTCAGTCTGGGTGCCATCAAGATGTGCCGTAAATTTGAAGAGATGTTTAGCTTCCATCACCCATTGACAAAAACAAAGACGTCGAACAATATCTGTGCAGCCCATATAAACAGATCAAAACTCAAAGAAGTGCGATCATGCCATGATTTTTTTTCCAACATGCGCCACGACGAAATAATATAAGCCTTGACACAACACGGCATGTTATTCGTTTTATTGATGTGCTAAAATACATGCTCAGGAAGTTCTGAGGACTGGATGATATGGGTGACATATTTATAACTATACTAATGAGCACTAATGAGGACGTAAGCTAGGTTGACCTGTTGTCCTTAATGACACCAAATACCCTTCTAGACCTGGAGTCCGTCTTCGAAGTGTTGCACGAGCTCATGATGAACTGCCTCACAGCAGTGCACACAGCGAGCGAGATGCGAGTAGCGCGAGTCAGCCCGCGACGGCCAACACTCGTCGCCGTCGTCGAAACGAAAAGCGATCCAGGTACTTCAGCACGGCTCACCGCGGCTCATTGAGCGAGAGAGCACCGCCTTCCGCTCTCGGCTCTCTGAGCGAGAGAAAGCACGGCTCACCTCGGTTCACTGAGCAAGAGAGAACCGCCTTCCGCTCTCGGCTCTTTGAGCGAGAGAGAGTCCCAAAGAACCACCGCTCATTTTTACTGAGCCGGCTCACCTCGGCTCTCTGAGCGAGAGAGAACGCACGGTTCACTGAGCGAGAGCGAACCGCCTCCCGCCCTCGGTTCACTGAGCGAGAGAGAACCGCCGTCCGCTCTCCCAAAGAACCGCCGCTCAGTTTTAGTGAGCCGCGGGTCACTCGCTCTTTGGAAAGAGCCGCTCAAAAGATCCGGCTCACTCCTGAGCGACCCATCTCTAACACAGGCTAGCCTTCAGATTTCCTAAACTATTCATATAATGGAGCCAATGTACTCCTGATAACTTCATTCAGCAGCATTCTTATTTTCTTACTATCACTTGCTTTTAGCCTATCCAAAAAAAGAAATGAAAAAGTATAATGATTGCAAAAGAAAATTATAGTACTCCTCCCACTCCCAAGCAAGATTTTGATTAGGCCAAGTTGGTTTGTGGTTATCTGGGGGTGAACAGCATACTAAATGAACAGAGACAAAGGATGCACTGACCACGCTCATCCTGTGTTTAGTGCATTCTTTGTTAATTTGTACTGTTGGCCTCTGTTAACGATCCTCAACCTTTTTTTTCTTCTCCTTAAATTCAATTCTAAAAACCAAATGTTCTAAAGATGACTATACTATGATGGGCATATACAGGAAAACCAATGTAGTTAAGCTGCTGTGCTAATTAACACATGCATTTTTGGCATAAGCACTTTACAGAAGCCAACTTCAGCAAAAGAGCTCAATTACAATTTCATTTTTGGCATGCAGCCTCTGAATGAATGGAATACCGTGTTGGCTGCACATTATAATGGTACAGACTTAAATTCCAGGCCTTGGGCTCTGGCAAAATGGAAATGCTCTTTCTTTCTTCGCAGGTTTTGCATTTCAAATCTTTTGACAATGACTAGTTAAGTGCATGCGCCCCCTGCCACGGTGGTCTAGTGGCTATGGCACTAGGCTACTGATCTGAAGGTCGCTGTGTCGAATCCCACCCGAGGCAGCTGTATTTTGATAGAAGCGAAATGTTGAGGCCCATGTACTGTGTGACCTCAGAGCACATTACAGAACGCCAGGTGGCCGAAATTTCTGGAGCCTTCCACTACTGCATCTCTCATAATCAGATCGTGGTTTTGGGACATAAACACCCATAAATCAATCAAATCAAAGTGCACATAAGACCTGGACTGAACAGCTACCATTCAAGTGAAACCAACTGCCACATTTCGTGGCTTTAAGTGCTCATCAATTATGTCCAGCACTAGTATGATTGATTGATTTATGGGGTTTCACATCCTGAAACCACAATACGATTATGAGAGACACCGTAGTGGAGGGCTCCAAGAATTTCAACCACCTGGGGTTCTTTAATGTGCACTGACATAGTACAGCACACGGGCCTCAACATTTCGCCTCCATTGAAATGCACAACACTACTGTGAAATACATAAGCGGGCACAAATTAACACTAAACATTCTCCTGAAATTTAAATCTGAGTAAATGCAAGAGCTACATGCCTTCTTTGGAAAGTCTTTCGAAGGTCTTCAGCCCATCTTCCACACAAATTTCCATGGGACAGACTTGTGGAAGGTACCACTTCCTGGCAAGGTCTACCACATCAGGGTCTAACTCAACAACTGTCAGTTGCAGCTGGCCATGCAGGAAGGTAACAAAAAGATAAACAAGAAATTAATCACAATGAAACACATTAACCTTTTGTAGCCATGCGTTGTGGCCCTTTTAAACACATGCAAATATCAGATGGCAAGTGCCCGACACACATGTATACAGCTCTTATTTCGCAGTGGCTGTTGTACTTGTTGTGGTCTTGCTAATAAACTTTATAAACTATCAATAACTGTATGTACCTTACAGTGTCTGTGCGCAAGGTGCCTGAGTGTAAGGACAGCATTTTATTAGCTACACATGTGAAGGAGTTTGTATGCACTATTAGTAAAAATGGACCCTGAAATGGCGCAAAAAATGTTGTACAACTTGATGCAAAGGGACCCTGAAATGGTTATGACAATTGCGTACACACACATTAAGATTGTAGTGTAAGTCTGTTTGATCATTGGCAGATCAATATGAGTGTTCTGGGTTAAGTGAGTAATTTACTACAAGGTTTTAAACGTGCGGATATATAAATATTGAAGCAATTCAACCAAAAGAGCAGTGTTGTAGGCATTATCAAAGCAGCTAAACATGTCACTCATTACAACATTACTTACAAAAAAAGGTAACGTGTTGCCATTAGCAAAGGATAGTATGGCATGTTACTTCTGGCGTTGCTCCATTCTTAGAAACTTCACTCGGACCTTTGCAATATTTTAGTGGTCTAAAGTTGCCTCTAGAGTTCCATGTGATGGCTCTTCAAACTCTGTGGCACATGGTGAAGTTGTTTTTATCCATGTGGCATCAAACACAACATTAGATTTCGTTACGACATTTTGCAGTTGGCACATTGGTGGTACACATTGTACGGCGTATACACTGTGATACAGAGTGATGTTTTCACAAACATGGGGGTGTCATCGCTGTTGTAGTTGGCAAGTATGCGCTTACTTAAATGTTTTGTGTGAATACATAAGTGTCACTAGTATGCAACTAGCTGCAGCGGCCATCTTTCAATGCAAACGGTCATTTTCCGGCATGCATGCGAGCCGGAACAATGCACGTCGAGAGCACTAGTAAATTTTACTTGCAAAATAGGTTCAGGTTTACTACACTTTTGACTTCTGTATAATTGGGCGGCGAAGATCATTTGAATAAGGACTGTAGCTGCCCTTACTGTTTTCTTAAGTGACGCTTCAGTGCTGGCCTTCAAAACTTGTGCCTATGTCTGTATGTAGCATCTAGCTGGATCCCTAACGAGGTCTTTCCATCACTATTCACAGTGAAGCTATGGGCACTTAAGGGCTAGCCTATATTTTGAGAAGGTCATGGGGTCAAGTCCAACCGATATGAATTTAAACATGTAGATGTAGGATCTAAGAGCTTGCCAAGCGCCATTTTGCTAGCTCTAGTTACATCAGAGCTATACAGTAGAACCTCGTTATAACGAACCTAGATATAACAAACTATCAGATATAACGAAGCAATCACAATTCCCCTTGAAATCCCTATAGATCAAATTGATATTGGTTATAATGAACTAATGGTTATAACGAAGTAATTACCGCTCCCCCTTCAACTTCGTTATAACGAGGTTTTACTGCACGTCCTTAACTTTATGGCCTGCCAGAGTGCAATGGGCATACTGATGTTGATTAACTGTTAGAAATTATTATTGGGGCTAATTAAACATTTTTAAGCTCAGACCTATCCTCTCAGTCATATACAACCATAAACTATAACTATTTCCAGATATGAAAAGAATTCCATTGTTTTCCCGACTCTGATCCCTAGTGGAGAAATGCAAGTGCCACATATAACGTTTTATTATCGTTAATTGTGACATCACGTAACTAAAAAGCATGTCACCTTATTGATATCGTGACCTGTCAGCCATGTTAGCCATACAGCTGTACCCTTTCCTGCCAATTTTGGTACAGACCAAGCGAACCTGAGGCAAGTTTTTTATTTCTCCCCAACTTTTTTAATGTTTCCTGCACACCTTCCAGTGATCAATTTATGGCTAGCATCATAAGAAGTGATGAGTAACATGACACCTCAAGTTACTGAAAAATTGTAACGTAAGAATGTTACCTGTTACAGTTCCAAAATGACGACTTGATTTCTGGGGTTTTACATCCCAAAACCACCATTGGTTATGAGAGACACCATAGTGGAGGGCTCCAGAAATTTTGACTACCTGTTCTTTAATTCTTTAATGTGCACTCACATCACACAGCACACCAGCCTCAACATTTCGCCTCCATCGAAATGCAGCCGCAGCGGCCGGGATTTGATCCCGTGACCCTCCGATCAGCAGCCGAGTACCATAGCCACTAGACCACTGTGGCGGGGCAACAGTTCCAAATATAGTAACAAGTACGTTAGTAAGTTAGCAAAAAAATAATGCGTTACCAGTAACGCCGTTACTTGCAACACATTACTGCCAACACTGCAAGAGTTTTCAACTGCCCCTGTCCATAGGATGGGTCATGGCCATGTAGTGTCACACTCATGACTGATGTTAGTCGCAGCACCTGGCAACACGGATTTAAGTATCCGCAATAAACAGCTCGCACCAGATATCTGAAGCTAGAGATAACGCAGTGCCCGCGGTGCGACTGCTGCACAGCTGTAACTAGCGTGGGCCAGGTCAGCTGGCTGAGATGAGAAGGAAAAACACTTCTGAGAAATATGGGCATCTCATTTTGCCCGTAGCTGCCTCGATACGTGGTGGTTCACGTAATTTATGGTGTCAATGATTTTGATAATGCTGCAGACTACTGGCTGTCGCAATGTTAGAAAACAATTTCGGGGATCCTTTAATAAAACTGCACTTCACTAGGCTGGAGGAAGTTGAAGATATCTCTGGAATGCATACAAATTATCATGCTGAAAAATTTACAGCTCGACATGTTCAGAAAGTAAGTGCTCTCCACGCACATCTGAAACAACAGTTTTACCCAAAATACTGATTTCACGAGACTATTTTGCACAAATGTGTCAGACCTTTGCAATATTTTAGTGGCACATATAGTTGTTTCTTTTTCTAAACACTGAAATAATGTTTAAGCTGTATTTCACCTGAATTGAACACTTACTTTGCAACTTATGAAAGTCATATACAGAGGATGGGAGGTTGGGTGCACTATCAAAGATTTCTCAATAACCTCATTTATTTCATAGATGCTATAAATCGGGCAATTTGTAAGTACTACATGGCGGTGTAGAGAAAAAAATGCAGAGTAAAGGTAGAAAATTGGGTTATTTGACGCTCTACTTTACCTTGGTGTGACTACCATACCCACCCACCCGTCTCTATGATGCCTTGGGTCCCTTGCGAGGTCAGTGTATATGGGTGAGGCTAACTATTGGCCATTTGTGCTAATACTGCAAGTAGCAAGGCTGGCAGTACAACAGCGTAGGTGGACTGTAAGGTGCTAGACATGAGAGAAAGAATGAGGAAGGTACATTTACTATAGCCAGATGTGAAGGCTTTGACATCAAGGTGTGAAAGCCTTCACATCGGGCTATAGTAAATGTAATGTCAGTGCCTGACACGTATTTTTTCCTTACTCCAGGGTGCCAATTCACAACCTGGTTACTTCTTTAGCACTAAGACCCGCATCACTTAAGGCATATCTATGTGGCACCCCACTACTGATGATAACCGCTAGAGTCAGTTTACCCCACTTGGAAACACTTGTCTCAGTGATATCAATACTGGTGATCAAAGCAACTGCAAGTCAGTTTACAAGAAGAACATCAACAAAAAGCTAATCTCCACCTTAGAGAACATGGTTGCTAGAAAAAGTGGTAGTGTGCCACCCCCAAGTCCAACCATTAATGCAGTAGCTGGTTCCTCTGCAATTAAGAAGAGAGAGAGGCACATTAGCCTTTAAAACATACACATAAAAATACCAAAACAATGTGTTAACATTACTTGCAACACTACACACACACACACACACACACACAAAATGTGTACTCATCCAGAATATAGGATGCATGAGTCCCAGAAAGCCTCATTTGATATCACAACATTTGATGACCTGATTTATCACTTTCTCCCTGCATTACAAAACACACTTCAAGCTAATAACCTAGAAAAATGACGAAGCAAGCAACAACAAAAAAATGACAATGTGAAATTTTATTCACTGTTCCATTTATTTATGAAACTAATACCCATACAAATTTCAGACTTCAGGCTGAGGCGAGCAATACATAAGAGAAAACATAATAGTATATCCAAGAAAAATACATGGCTAAAGGAACAATATGGAATGCAGAGTTGACCAAAATGCAGCCCACCTCCCCCCCCCCCCCCCCCCCAAAAAAAAGAAAGATGATGATGACCAGGTTATTATACATGAGATGCAGAGTAGAATAAAGGTTTTGTAATACTACATCAATAGTAAATATACCACTTACAAAATGTAACAAGAAGTGGTGAAAGAGAACTTGTACCGTTCAAACATGCAACGCCAAATACAAAGTAGAACAACTTGCAAGAAATTATGCTGAGAGACAAAAAAGGTAACAAATACCATGCAATATTCTAATAATGTCAGGCACAATACTATGCAAGATTTTGCAAGGCCTTTTCTTTTTCAATATAATATGCCACATGTTTCCTCAATCTTAATCAATATAACTTGATTCCGCTGTATGTGCCAATGTTTTTACATAAATGGTATGTACCAATACAACAGTATTACGTGTTCCTTTTCTTTATTCTTCTTTTTTTGTTCCCCTTCAGTCTCAGAAATGAGTTGTATTTTCCAATCTATGGACATTTCCAGCAGCACTCTGGAACCAGTGAGCCGGGAGGGAGATTTCTCGTCTGCTAGCTAAGGGGAAAGGTTTCTGTGTCATCCAGGCCATGCCCTCCCACGTTGTGCGTGTAGGGTGCATATGCTGTTTTTCACTTTCTTGTGCAATTTAGAATGCTCTTCAACAACAGTATACTGGCAGGGCATCACTGCATTGTTTATGGATGCACCTGTTGCATTTGTTTACGGCGGGCACGAGCTAGCATGAACAACAAAGAAAGGGAGAAGTTGTTTTGGTTCAGCGTGCGCCCTGGTTGGAGCCATCTTGATTGGCTCGTAGTGCTTGTCTACCTGATGATGCAGTCTCTGCGGTCATAGTCTCTTACGTAGCACATGACCTCATGTCATACCATGCCAATTTTGGTATAACCCAAGTTTACGAAACAACCAGGCAAGCCCCATGATGTTGACTGCCTGCGAGATAATACATTGACATATTGATAGATCTGACCAAAGTGCCTTTGGTTCAAGAAATTCCTCGCATTTAAAAAATTCCTAGGAGTCCTCAGCTGTCGCTAAAAGACAGCTAAGGACTACTATGAGATGTCACTAAAAGAGGTAAAGGTGAAAGCGCAGAATTTTAGTAGCTGAACCCAGGATTAGGGGTTGGAACCAAGTTGAACATTATGCCACATTCTGCGTGCTAATCGTTTTCCTGCTGAGTAATTGTCATTTTTCTGACTCATCATCGTGGCTAAGACTTCTACCACGATTCTTTAGCGTATTTTTGATTTTGTAACAATGTCTGAACACACTGCACCACTTTTGAGTTCCAGTCACTTTTGCTTAGTCATTGTCATTTTTGCTGAGTCATGTCTATGCTATGACTTCTGTAGTACTTCTTTAGTGCTTCCGTCTTGATACTTCCCCCCTCTGTGAATTACAGACATCAAGCTGTGATTTCCAATTAATTCCTGGTTTCTTGATTGTTCACCCAATTTCACTGTTTCACTCATCAACATGACTTAAAGCACAGCTATCATGCTCATTATAGATTAGTCATGTCCACCTTTGTTATGTTCAGCGGTAGATCGGCGGGGAAGAGCAGGCGACGGCGGCCTAGCGCATGACTTTTCCCGTAGAAACGTCGTGGTATGCACTCTGTACGCAGTTGAAGTGGCGGCTTTGTCCCCGTGACGCACGCGGTCAGTAATTGCTGTGACGGACATAGCTGCACAGCATAGGGTTGACATGACGGTTGACAGGTCGCTTCACTGCGGCATAGTAGAGCATTTTCGGAAGAGCATCCGAGAAAGGAACAACAGGGGGGGAGTCGCTTGCAAGAACAGCGGGGGCTCGCTGTCAAAGTAATCCTTTGACCTTTCTGCTCGCTCAAACTGTCGTCAAGGGGTCGCCCCTTCGGAGAAGATGACCCCGCCGTGGAAATGTGCGGAAGTGCTTTTGGGTACAACAGACCTGTCCACCTCTACCCAGCAAGCACACACAAAACACTGTTGACTGCAATGCAACTGTCCTGTCACTCAGCTAGGTCCCACATATTCACGAAGGGACATACCTAACAATTCCACAAGGATTACATACAGCGAAAGCAAGGCACTGGTGACGTGCGATAAAATGAATGCATGTGCCTGTGCGGAGATCCTAAAGAGCAAATAACCCAAGATGGTGCCACCACCAGCGTCGCTAGCAGCAGCCCACATGGTGGTGCCCAGAGGGTGTCAGTAGAAAGGCGTATAAAGTGCTTTTTTTTTTTTCCAAAAATTTTTGCCAGTGCATCACATGTATGCAAAAATCACACCTGAAGGCATGACCAGAATACGCGTTTTTTTCACTATTACAGTACAGTGTGTGTGGCAAGAGATGTCAGCTCCTTGCTGTGTAAGCAGCACTAAGGCTACAGTGAAGGCTACGGTACCATGCCATAATGTGGCTCTTTTCTTTCAAAGAAAACATAAGACCCACTAAACTGTTGCAACAAATCTAAAAAACGGCACTACTACAGCTTTTCATTGTTAATTTTAGTGCCCACCATCAACCTGAAAGAAATGGAAAGGTGCCATTCGGTTATCATGGTCACTTTCTACGTGAGAAGTCCCAGCAGTCCAGCAGTAGTCACAGCTTTCGATGTTCCAGCTTCCAGCCGCCATTGTTTCTATGCCCATTTTTTGTAAACAAAAATATATCAGTGCGTTCATTTTAAAACACTTGTGAAAAAGTCAGTGCTGGGGGTGCGTCTGCTTCATCAAAAAAAAAAAAAAGAAGAGGGAAAGAAGAAAAACCCCTGAAAGGGTAAATAAACAAAAAGCAAATCTTTTCACTGTGGAAGACTCACCTGTTCCTTTTGGCATTATGAAGGCGAGCCCAGCAACCATGTACTTGTAGTATTCACTACGAAGGTCATCGGTAACAACCTCCCAGACTTTACCCTTCTGTCCTTTTCGCTTAACTTTTCATGCAAAAAAGAGAGACATGAACACATTCAATAGACGCAAATGAAGGGGCTCATATATATGCCACCAAATTCAGTAGCAAGGCAATCACTACATCAGAAGTGACAGATTACTGCCACCTTCAATTTCATGAAACAGTAAGATTCTATAATGTGGTGTATTCATCATCTGTCTGTGCATTTTTTACATCTGTCAAACGAAAAAATTTAGTGGCACCTAAAGTAACTAATACTTGGCATAGTTGTAACCTGCAGGCAATCATAAGAGAGCATTATATAAAGGATTAAACAGCTCACTGAAGAACGAATGTACCAGTACCATATGCCAACTTCTTACTAGAGGAGTTTGTCTAACCTGGGTGAGAATTCTACAAGAAAGCATTGAAAATGATTTTTCCTTTTCTTAGTTGAATGTAAACTTGATGTAACAAAAGTTTAGAGTATATTTCTACAAAATTAAGTGTAAAACAACCCATTTCTTTTGTCACATTTAACAAGTGCTGCTTCAGCCCACTGCAAAACATCAAATGTCAGCCTGATACACTGTCAATAGTGAGGCAGTCCTCACGTATTTTTGTTCTTTTCAATACAATGTACATCATGCTTGTTTTGGTACATACTACATAACAGTGTCAACAAAGCTGTGCAGCATTTATTTATAAGCTGCAATATAGCCTTTTATAAGGTAAAACAAACACATATCAAGAGCACACACAGATTCAGGACATCAAATATGAATTAAATGAGAACTAAATTAAAGGAACTAACTCTCTGAAGTTCACACAAACGTTCCATGTCTTCCTTCGACCAATGAGGTTCAAGCACATTTGATTAGATTACCATATTGAAGAAAGCACTATTTGATTCGTTATTCAAAATTTTCAAATATTTGCACACCCCTACTTATAATACATGCACTCTGATACAAAATTAATACCAAACTTTTAAGAAGCCAATATATACAAATTACAGTTAAACCTGCTTATAACGAACCTCCATATAACGAATTCCTGGATATAACGAAATTTTTCTATTCCCCGCCGTTACTCCATAGAAGCACATGTAAATTTGAGACCTCTACGTAACGAAGTGCCAGCGGAAGACCTCCTCGAAATAACGAATTTTCTCCGCCGACAACCCAGAGATTTTGCCCCAAATTTTGTAACTTTCGTGCGAGCAACAACTGGAAGCACTTGCTCCGCCGTGACGGAATGCGAAGCGGCGGCAGCGCGCTTGGCGCGCTCGAAGGCACGGCGATTGCGAGGCGAGAGCGCGCGCGCGCGAGGCGGGCCTGCATCCCTGACCCGGCGATCTTGCCGCCGCGGGCATGTCCTTTCCCCCTCACTTCAAACCTGATCCTGCCGCTTGCTACAGCTGGCCGAGCTATGGTGGCTAGATAGCCGAGCCCACCAAGCCTGCACCCTCCTTTTCCATTTGATGTTGCCAATCCGCGCCGGTATAGTACACTATACGCGCCGGCTTAGAGAAAAAAACGAGTTTTTTTTTTTTTTTCAACGTGCTGGCAGCGCCACTTTTTGGTGACTGCGCAAGTCTCTGCGTTTCACTTTGCTAACTTGACACTAGGTGACAGCGCTTGTTAGGCCTGGCTCGCAGGCGGCGCGCCTCGCGGGAAGCTTGCCCTTGACAAAAGAGAGATCAGGTGCACGGGAAATTGCACTCACGGGGTGATTCAAGGGCAGCGCACGTGAAATCATTAAAAAAATAAACTGGAGGACCCGGGCGCGCGTTCTGTGTGGAGCGGAGCGTTCACAGCTGACAAATGGCCGTAGCAGCATTCTCCGTTGTCTTGGAAATCCTATCATCGGAGGGCGCGCGCACAACGCGCTGCTGTGGTGGCCTTTTTTTTTTTTTCTTCCCTCCACTCATATTGTTCATTCGTTCCGCACTCCTTCCTCCTCCACGGCGATTCGCTGTGCTCTTTTCGAGAGGCACACTTCCTTTGTGAAGCCTGCTTGCTACCTCGATTGTCCGTGGTAATTCCCGGCAGCCGCATTGTGATGCACAATAAGCAGTATGCGTATAGATTAAGTTCTACGGAAGGGCGAACAGGGGTCAGAAAAAGCCACATTATAGCCAGTCCTTCACTATAAGCTGTCACATAAGTGGTCTCAGCTGTAAATGTTAAAATAAATGTTTTGGGTGAGCTCTGCAGTCTCTTACCTTTTTGCTTACTTAAGGGTTTTTTTTTTTCGACTTTTTTGTGCCGAACGCGCATAAAATGAAATCCTCTTTATAACGAAGTTTTCCGGGAATTTGTCAATTTCGTTATATCCAGGTTTAACTGTAGTTGCTTTATTGGTCATCTAGTATCTTTTCTTTCGAAACACAAATTCCGCACTGTACTTGAATTGATGCCAAAATGCAAGTACAACAATGATGGTGCCCCCCCCAAAAAAGCAGTCTTTTTCTCATTCACAATCTTGTCAGTTGTCCTAATGGCAAACTATAAACAGCATTACATGCATGAGTGAAATAATGTTTACGTTGTGCAACCTAAGCATCTTTCTGTGTGATATAGTCACACTGTCTTGGACACCACTGACAGATCTCTCCTGCAAGTGGCTTTTAACAAGAAACAATCCACATTTCTGTAAAATAAATTGAATTGAATTGAACCTCGTATGCAAAGTGTAACTTTTTACACTTTGAAGGTTCTCAGCCCTCGAGTGTTTATTTTTTCTTGCTCATAGAAAATGTTTCCGAATACACAATTACCACAGCCTGCACACTTACCTGATTTAATCCTGGCTTCTGTCTGTATGACATGTGGCTTGTCAAGAAATATTAGGCGTCTAACAGTTGTGCCTTTTGGCAAACTAACATCTTCAATGACATATTGACCACTTAATGCACTGCAGCCCTGGTACCGAATCTCACGATGGCCCACATCATCACCTGTTGTCATAAATGGGACCTTGAATGACAAACAAAAAAATAAAACATTCCCGGCTCAGTAAGCAATGCACAAGGTGCCCCAGCCGACTCAACTTCACAAATTTTAATATAACAAAGTAGTTCGCTTTTTATAACATTGTGTTTTACAATTTCGTATCACTTCACCATTGTGCCTAGTCGTCTCAATATGCTACACCTTGAAAATGAAGGGGATTGTGCGCATAAAATGTTCATGTGTATGTACTGTGGCAACATGAAGATGAATATGTGCATGCTGTAAAGGCATAAAAGGCACATCAGCATTGAAGGAGCCCTCTAACCCCAACTTAAGATACCAATTTTCATTTGTGGATTGTAGCTTTTGGTATTGTGAAAAGATAATCTACTAATACTGTACATGAGAAAAATTGCTTCTCTCTTCAGTGTTCTGGAGGCTCTATTGTATACAATAAAGAATATCAAAAGTACACACAGGGAATGACTTGACTATTAACTGCTTAAACTGCCATGGTTTATAATGAAAGCAAAATGGATGCTTGGTGACGGCAGACTTCACTTATTTTTTTACAATACCCCCTCCCCCATTTTTTTTTTTCAACGTTCCTGCACAATAAATGACACCAAGCATTCTTTTTATAAAAGCTTGAAATGTCAAACATGCTTGGATTGTCTTGATTGAAACCAGAGAAGCAGTAAAGGTCCACAAGCAGGGCTGACACAGTACAGGTAATGGAATCAAACTAAAGATCTGTCACAGGCATGCTGCAGAAGAAGAAGAAGCAACTACTATGGTTGCTAGCAACATTTTTTTTAGGTGACACATGTGCTGAACTAATTCATGCTATGCACACACTGAGCTAGGTGAATGCAAGCGAAAATATTTCTTACAAGTGGGAAAAGCAGATGGTCCACTTAACAATGCTTGCACTACTTAAGATGGCTCGCTAAAGCAGTTTTATTCCCCATGAAGTTATGCATCTTCTTTGCAATAAGACACCCACATCGACTCGAGAGTTGGAAGATACGCTTCTGCATTCTTGACACAACTCAAAAACAATCATTATTTTAAAGAAAACAAGATATTGAGGAAAGTGCAGACCTGGTTCCCTTCAACATATGAGGCAGGAGCCAACTCCATGACCTTTGAGGACAGCTCCTCCTTGACTTGATCCAAGTCCACATAATTTTGTTCACGACACAGGTGGACCACAATCACACGATCAGCTCGACATGTTTCAGTCAGCTGCTGACGGCCCTCCACAGTGCTAAACAGCCATTCTGACTCCCTGCAAACCAATGATCAGCACCATGGCTCTAGACAAGGGCTGTGCAACTCAATACCACTGAGGGCCAGAACCAATGTGTGCAATGGGCACACTAGGGTTACTGCATATGCTTTGTTTGGGAGTGGGGGAAGCATATACAGCAGCCACTAACCTTAGAGCACAAGGGTCACACTTGAGTGAGAAAAGTTGCAAGCTTAGTGTCTACAGAAGCAGTCAGTTTGGCATCATCACACTTAAAGAAACCAACAGACTACTACAGTTGCAAACTTCTGGTGCACAGGGAGCATCATTTGCCTGCACTGCGACATGCTCCATGTTGACGCAAGTTCCACAACCAACTTGCAGGACCATCACGATGGTTCCTGTATTTACACCTACCAACAACCGTTGTCCGGAAGTTTTATATTGTCCGCCAACTTTTTCACTTTCACAGACTGTCAGCTTACAAGAGAAGAAAGTGCGAGTGGCAAGCGGCTGAAATTTTTATTGCCACAGAGCCAAACGATGCACTGGCAGACAGATACAGGAAGCAGAGCTTTGCCCCAACCATATGACCACCCAGCTTGCTTTGCAAATCATCTGAGGAGAAAAAGTATTGCTAAACAGAAGAGAAACATTTCATTAACATTAACAATTTTTGCACTTTTATATGCCAAAACCATGATACAATTATAAGGCATGCTATAAAGAAGGGCTAAATATTTTGAACCCCTGGGGTTCTTTAACGTACACCTTACATGGCTGTTTCACCATTTTGCCCCCATTAAAATGAGGCCGCCGTTGCCAAAAATTGAACCCATGTTCTCGAGGAAAGCAATGTGATCGTTCAAATGTCCATAACTTCCTTGATGCAAGAAGCTTTGCTTAAATTATGGTGCGAATGATTTCATAATGTGGTGTTGACAACTCGCACATATTTAAAAAACTGCTTTAGGAAACCTTTGATTCGACCTGCCTTTGTGACAAGTGCTCATGAGCAGTTTAGAGAAGACAAATTTCTTTGCAATTGCCCAGGGCATTTTTAAAACACATTACTATAGAACTTTTTTTAGGATCCACTTTAAAAATGCACAATACACACATATTTAGAGTATGATAGAACATGTGCACACACTCCTAGTAATTGAACTGTATCGTTAACATAGTGACAACATAGCATTTACAGACTTTGAATTTACAGGTTTGAATTTAGTATCACGATAATAAATTCAAACTTGTATGTTATGCTGCCATATTTCTGGGAGAAACACTGTCTACAGATATTAAAAGTGAGCAAAAAAAAAAGACTCACAGCTGAAATCAACTGAAGCTGTTTCAAAAAGACTTTCCCTTACCTATGGTATTTATGCAATAAATCACGTTAAGTAACCGGCTGACAACAAAAGACTGAAACAAGTTACAAACAGCACTCACGCTCTGCACATATGATGGTATTTAGAGAGTACACAGTTATTGGCTGATTTTTCTGACAAGGTCAGGGCCACAAAGATGTCCAAGTACTATAGTAAGGCAGCTAGAAAAAAAGGATCCTCAACGGTAAAATCAATTTGTTTTCTGCGATATTAAGAGCACAGAAGATTCATTTTCAATATTTTGTCCAGTGCAGCGATCCACTTTAATAATACCTACCCAAAGCTTCATGGTGGTTTGTAGCCACTGTTTTGTTTCATTTAATGTAAACTAGGAGGCGACTGGGATAACTTGTATAGAACATAAAACAGCATAAAACAATTGTGAAGCCAAGTGTGCACTGCATGTTGTAAAGTGCTCATGACACTAAGATAATTACATACTTTTTTCCTTCTACATACAAGCTAATGCCATTCTGCACTATGCTAACAACTGGTCCACGATAGTAGCCAGATGATCTCCCACGCACTTGATCTCCATTAAAGCTTAAAATGTAGTCACTGGTATTTACAATTTCTCTCCTAGTCACTAATAGAGATCATACCATATGATGAAGCTGCCGCACTTAAACGAAGACCATAGAGTATGATCAAAAATCACCAACTCGCCCAACTTTCTACCTTACTGAACTAATAGCGATGTTTGCTCCAGTGTAAATATGAGGCCAATATTACATTAATATGGGACAAACTGAAGACTGTGCAAAAAAAAGTACCCTAGTTAGCCCTAAATTGACGCATTTCATTTTGTGAACACTGTATAGAAAAATTCAGGTAGAACCTACCTACTAAAGGACAGCGCACAGCATTCTGGAAGGCTACTTATAGGCATTAGTATACAGTTAAACCTGGATATAACAAAATTGACAAATGACCAAAATTTTCGTTATAAAGAGGATTTCGTTATATCCAGTTCCGGTATGAAAACTTGAAAAAAAAACAACAACATGCAAATGAAGCCTAGCGGCAACTGGAGGTATACTTAGCCCAGAACACAATTATTTCGCAGCGAAAACGCGGAAGGCGCAGCTCAAATCGTCCTCCGAAGATTCGTCGCCATCGTCGTGATGTCGGACACTTCCCACCAGCGCTTCATCCATCTTTTCGGTAAGGACGATACAATCACCCGAAAAGATTATTTTAGCAAAAAACTGTGAAACTGCACATAGTCCATGACTGCTCTATTCGTGCGTAATGAAAGCCAAGCTCCTCCTGCATGACGGCCGGGCCGTGTCTCCATTGAGGCAGTCGTCCTTGCAGTGACACACCCAAACGATTGAATGCGTGGATACTGGAGTCCAATCGAACGCGTGTGTACCGCGTAAAAAAAGCCAACGCGAACGGCATGATGGCTAAATGAAAAAAAAAAAAAAGAAAATCGGACATTCGCACAGCCCACTGGGAAAACGATATGAGGTTTGGAGGCGGGCGAAACGACACAGCCACGGCGGCATGGATCGCGTCGCCGACTCAAATGATGCAGGGGAGTTGAGAAGGAAGTGGGGCCCGTGCGGGCAAGCGTCCTCCCACCTCGTGTTTCGCTGGCAGCACTGCAGAACCGAGGTTGCCGCGACGGCTGTGTGCGCGCCATTCGCGATGATATCTCTTCGCACTTCGCCGTTGGTGGGGTAGCCGCAAGAGTGGATCCGACCGCTGCTCGTGCTAAAATTCGATATTTAGGGCGAAATTACTAGGTGGTTGATAGGGAGAATTCGTTATACGAAGGGTGTCTCCCCCTGCCACTTCGGTATACAGAGGTTACAAACACATGTTCTTCTGTGGAGTTACAGCAACGAATTGAAAATCTTCGTAATATCGAGGAATTCATTATATCGAGGTTCGCTATAGCCGGGTTTAAATAATATTTTGGCTGGAAACAGCGAGAGCGATATGAAAACTGCACTGCAAGAAAATACAAGCACTGCAAGGCATACCACACACACTATGACAATCCCCCAAGTTAGCACATTTTACAATAACTCATGCATGATCACATTAATGATACAACACATGATGCAATTTCCATATCTGAATCTAACCTTGTTACTTCCACAGGCTGTCCTTTTTTTTTTTTTTTTTCCTATGTGCATATCATGCCCATGCTTGAGTGCCTGATAATACCTCCTTTGAGAGGACACAAGTGCTTTCCTGCACTCTATTTCTTTCTTAGATATTCAACCTGGATTATGACATGAGAAAATTTACCAATCACCCCAATGTTGAGAGTGGACTTGACAGATTACAAATATGAGCACAATTATATGTTATTACTTATAATATTTACTAAAACTTGTTCCATCTTGCAAGAACGTGTGATATGAGCAATCGGTACTAGCACACCCACTGCCAAAAGCCAAGAGTTTAGAAAACCAAGAAGCAAGGCATCAACAAGTGCCAGCAGGGTGCATGTAAAATAACATTCGACACTTCTCAGTGTGCCTTAGGTGCTCTTACTCTTTTGATGGCTTCACTACTTACAAGGGTCGTTGTCAATGGGCACCAGCGTACCTCACACTAAACACTACACATTGCAAATTTAGAGGGATCCTGATCGCATCACAATGATATGGTACCATTGCAATTTGTTTAGTCTAAACAGAACTCTAGTAAAATGTATCATTCCCTCTGGACAGAGGATCAGACACTTCCAGCAGTTTTTTGGTGCTTATCATCTGTTGTGGAAATTTTTTATCAATAAATTGTTCAGTTATAATTAGTAGAATTTTCAATTAGAAACAAGTTCATTAATTCCAATATGTAACTCACCATGAGCACAGCAGATTTTTACTAATGATTCGCTTATAAAATTTTTATGCGATCTGCACCCACCCTCCTCTTTAAAATCCCGAAATAAGAAAGCGCTCAAATTATGTAAGTGAATGAACACAGTACATATACCTGTAAGGTTGTTTTCAGGTGAAGCTCAATTTTACCTGATTGTTACACCTTAATGTGTTTCAGAAAAACTTAAACCCAATTTCCTCCTGAATTCCAATACCCCATACCAACCTGATTTTACGCTATGCAGAGTTTGCAGTGCACATGCGCTTTAGCTACCTGACCTCGGGACAACGAAGTTGCATCCTGATGGCTTAAATGAGCTCCACTAACAAAAAGGGACCCTGAAACGGTTTTGGTGATTTCGTATAAATGCGTTGCACCGATAGCCTGCGTCCTTCTGATCATCAGCATAATAAAGCGTTTTCAACCGCCCCTTCCCATGAAGCAGAATTTACGTGATGTCACGAGCACTGAAGGGCAGCCAACGGTATTGCCGCAGCATCTGGCGGCGCAAACACGAGTCGCCTGCGCACTATTACAGAGGCTAGCACTGCCGAGGCCGGCGACCTCAGTAAAGACATCGCGGCGTTATGTCGCTACGGAGGGCTCTGTACAGCGGCTGACGTGGGAGACACAGTCGTCGCTAGCGCACACTCTGCAGCTGTTCAAGTTGAGGAGGAATAGCAGTGGTAAAAAGGAAGGTGACAGAAATAATCCCGTAGATACCTTAGCGCAGGCTGCTTCGCTTTATTTATGGTGTGAATGATTTCACAATTGTGTTGCCTAATCAATGACACAATGCCAAAAAAATGTTTCAGGGACCCTTTAATTTCACACGCTGCTTTCAGGACTTATGGACACTATATGGCAGCCATTTGCTAATTTAAACTTTTAAATATAACCCAACTTCTCCCCAAATTTTAAAAAATATAAGGCCCAAAAACTAACCACCCCATATACATATAAATACACCATGCCTGATTGCACCAATAAAACTTTAAAAAGGGAAACCAGCAAAGAAAAAATATGTTGGAAGTTTTGCAATGGCATTCCCGAACGCGCAGCTTTATTATACACAAAGCATTTAAAGCACCAAAGATCTTATCAGCTTTCACTTGCTCACTTGCAGTAATATTCACTAGTTATGCCCAAAGGCAATTAATTACCTGCCCTGTGGTACAATGAAGATGCCAAACTTTAATTGTGTTTGAATTTTTGCCTGCAGATCGCAGACAAAGAGACGGTATCGAGGTGTGTCACTCCCAGATGCATAGAGGTCCAGACTGACATCGTCCTCTTTTTCGAGGTCCCTGCAGAAAATAGTGTCGAAAAATTATCAAAAAATGCTCAGTATACAACCACAACTACCAAGAAAGAAAGAAGACTTTTCCAATAGCATAAAAACTTCAAGAAGAAAATGCAAAGGCAGACCTGCACAAAACAATCTAAGTAAACTATGCAGGTTGTTGGGCTGCTATGTACGTAATACCCCTGTCACACCGGCGACCAAGTAAACAATGCGGCATGCACACTCAGCTAAGTGCAGTTAAGTGCACTTTATGTGAGCACATTTCACCACGAGTGTCATTCACATGATGGAGACCATGCAAAGTGCCTTTGCTGGCAAATGCATTCGCCAAACTCACTTTGTTGCACCAAAGTGCGCAGCCGTGGTAACAGGGGCTTAAAGATAAGCAAAGTAATACTGAGGTCGGTAATGCGTTCCTCTAAACCCTCGTTTTCATCTTCACAAATATCTTTATTAGTAAAACACAGAGTACTAAAAGATTAAAAAAAAAAAGAATTAGTTCATTATTTTCACTCTTAGGCAGTTTCAGTCATGGCAATGAACATGCCAAAGCACATGTTGGGAAATGGCTCTATAGACCACATTGTTTACTTCATTGCATGTGTGTAGGCCAGTTGCTGTCATCCCGGCATATGTTTATACCAGAAATACTTTATTATAATAATACGTAGCAGGCTCATGCCTAAAAAAAACGAATTTCTGCTACTCACTCAGCCATCACGATTACCACAATTTCCTAAGTACACTCCTCTTTCTCCTGTAGTAGCATGCCGCCTAAGTAATACTCTGTGCCTGCATGTGCACTAGCTCAAAGTGAACTTAAGTTGGCCCATGTGAATGTGACTGTGGTACTGTGATGTCTCGCCATGCGTTTGGCCGAGGAGCGGATAGATGGCGCCACATCATTGTGTTAACGGCTCATGCACAACGGTGCAGTCGCGGAGCGCGCGAACGGAAATAAAGGCAACTGGTCACCGGCGTCTGTGTTGGTTGGTTGCTCGCTTTCGGTCTCCGGTTACACGCGGGAACGCTCGCAAGATATTACAATGGCGACGAGGAAGACGCGTTGAGCTGCGTTCGTTCTAGTGCCGCTGCTGCCCTGGGCTGCGTTCCTGTGCTTCGGAAATGCCTGGCGTCGGCAAGCTGGAGCCGTTCGGCGCGCAGACGAGCTGGGAAGAATACCGGGAGCGAACTGTACAGTACTTTATTGCCAACGACGTGCCGCATGACAAACAAAGAGCTGTCTTACTCACGTGTTGTGGCCCGGCCACATACACCCTGCTTCGGAACCTACTGGCGCCTGTGAAGCCGTGCGACGCAACTTTGACGACCATTTTTGATGTTCTCGGGAAGCATTTCTTGCCAAAACCGTCGGAAGTCGTTGCTACTTTCAAGTTCAACTCTAGAACACGACAGGCGGGTGAAACGGCTGCGGACTACTTTGCGTCTTTGAACAAACTCGCTGACGACTGCGGGTTTGGCACCTTTCGTGACAGGATGCTGCATGACCGCATTGTGGCGGGCATTAACGATAAAGCTGTACAGAGACGATTGTTGGAGCACCCGGACTTGACGCTAGATATGGCGAAGAAAACAGTCATTGCCATGAAGGCGGCGAGCAAGGATTCGCGCGCGCTTTCGATGGCACCGGTGCCATTCGTCGCGTCAACGAACGCCGTGTCACGTGGTTCGTCGAAGCTAAGAAGGGAAGGAGCGGCAATTGTGTGCTTTCGCTGCGGCGGCGAGCATCTGGCGACGCAGTGCCGTCATCTGAACAGTGTGTGCCACAAGTATGGGATCAAGGGCCATCTCTCTCATGTGAGTAAGGGGAAGAAAGGACAGGCGCCGTCGGCTGGGAAGAAAAAATCTGTGCACGCCGTGGATGACACCGGGGGCGACGGAAATGAAAAGCGGCTCGATGCGCTGCAAGTGTACAAAATGTAGAAACTGCAAGGAACTGAGGACACGCAGCCGTTCCGTGTAGAAGTTTCCGTGAATGGAATTTCGCTGCTGATGGAGCTTGACACGGGTGCGAGTGTGTCGGTTGTCTCGGAGGACACCTTTCGCCGCAAGTTCCCGTCCGCGTGCCTGGAACCGTCAACTGTCCTGTTGAAAAGCTATTCGGGCGAGCTCACTCCTATCAAAGGAACCCTGGTCGTGTCTGTGTGGCTTGGCAGCCACGAGTGCGAAGATCTGTTACACGTCGTCTCGGGCAGCTGCCCATCCCTCATGGGGCGGGGCTGGATGAAAGGACTGGGAATAGAACTTCGCAGCACGATGGATGTCAATGCAGTGTCGTCTATTCAGGACGTTATTGCAGAGTACCGAGGTGTCTTTGACGACGAACTGGGGACTTTCAAGGGCGTCGCTGCAAAGATCACCCTTCAGGATAATGCAAAGCCCAGGTTTTTTAAGCCTCACCCTGTCCCGTTTGCGATACTCGATCGCGTAAACGACGAGCTGCTTCGCATGGAACGCACAGGCGTGTTGTGATCTGTGAAGACCTCTGAGTGGGCTGCACCGATTGTGCCCATTTTGAAACGAAGC
This sequence comes from Hyalomma asiaticum, assembly GCA_013339685.2. Classification (NCBI taxonomy): domain Eukaryota; kingdom Metazoa; phylum Arthropoda; class Arachnida; order Ixodida; family Ixodidae; genus Hyalomma; species Hyalomma asiaticum. The sequence continues at coordinate 104,428,787 of CM023481.1, read as the reverse complement.
AGACAGATTCGTATCTGCGGAAATTTCAAGGTCACAGTGAACCCAGTAAGCGTAACAGAGAAGTGCCCCATACCCCGTGTTGAGGACCTGTTCGCCAAGCTAAGTGGTGGGGAGAAATTCACCAAACTTGACCTGAAGGATGCATATTTACAAGTGCCGCTTGCTGAAGAGTCAACTAAGCTGGTGACAATCAACATACCGAGAGGTTTGTACCAGTACACCCGTTTACCCTTCGGCATAACCTCAGCACCTTCGATATTCCAGAGGGAAATGGACAACCTTCTGCAGGGGCTGAGACACGTTGTTGTGTATTTCGATGACGTGTTGGTGATGGGACGCAACGACCAGGATCACCTGGAAAACCTGGGCCGAGTGCTAGGCCGCCTGAAGGAGGCTGGACTGAAGCTGAAACTGAACAAGTGCGTGTTTCTTGCCCCACAGGTCGAATACCTGGGCCATGTCGTTACGTCTGCGGGTTTCCACCCAAATCCCGAGAAAACGGAGGCTGTGCTAAAGGCACCAAGACCAAGTGACGTCAAGTTACTGCAGAGCTACCTTGGGCTAGCGAACTTTTATCGGCGTTTCCTACCCGATTTGTCCAACGTGTTGCATCCTCTAAATCAACTCCTTGGAACCAAGGCACCATGGGTGTGGGGAGACGACCAAGAACAAGCTTTTCAACAAAGCAAGGAGCTACTTGCATCAGCAGCTGTTCTGGTACACTACGATCCAAAGAAGCCCCTGGTGCTGATCTGCGATGTGTCACCGTATGGTGTAGGTGCTGTGCTTGCCCACCGCGATGAATACGGCACCGAACGGCCGATTGCTTTTGCGTCGAGGAGTCTCGCGCCGGCTGAGCGCAACTACAGTCATCTGGACAAAGAGGCTCTCGCCCTTGTGTTCGGAGTGACCAAGTTTCGGCAGTATGTATGGGGCCGAGAGTTCGAAGCGATCACCGATCACAAGCCTTTGCTTGGCTTGCTCGCCCCTGAAAAACCTGTGCCTGAGACATGCTCACCGCGAGTGCTGCGCTGGTCACTGATGCTGGCGGCTTACAGCTACAAGCTGAAGTACAGACCTGGATCGAGCATCGCGAACGCTGACTGTTTGAGTCGACTGCCGCTGCCTGTATCTGAACACACCGTCGAGCGGCCGGCAGACGTGTTCATGCTCGAGACTGCGTATCCCAAGGTCTTGGTGCCGTCTGTTGTGGCTGAGGCGACCTCCAAAGATCCTGTGCTGGCAAAGGTTCGTGAAGCACTGTGGGCTGGAAAAGAGCTGCGGCAACCTGCGCTGAAACTGTATGCCCATCGGAGTACGCAAATGAGCGTGCAAGAAAACTGTATTCTGCTACGTTCACGTGTGGTGGTTCCTACTACCCTGCAACAGCAAGTGCTGCACCTGCTCCATGAAGGCCATCCTGGCATTTCAAAAATGAAAGCGGTGGCTCGTAGTCATGTGTGGTGGTCTACCCTGGACGATGATATCGCTAATACAATGCGTCAGTGCCGCGTGTGCAGGAGAACCAGAGAACCGCGCGGCCAGTAGCAATGACACCGTGGCCGTTTCCAGAGAGGCCGTGGTCGCGAATTTGCATTGACTTTGCCGGACCTCTCAGGAATCGGTACTTGCTGATTGTGACTGATGCCTATTCAAAATGGATAGAAGTCGTTCCTGTGACCACACCATCGACAGAGGCCACCATTCCGTGCTTCCGCACCATGTTTAGCATCCATGGGTTGCCGGACGTAATCGTGTCGGATAATGGGTCAGCATTCGTGAGTGCCAGTTTCAAAGGAATTCCTCCAGCGAAATGGCATTAAGCATGTGCTGACACCACCTTATCATCCCGCTTCGAATGGTGCTGCAGAGCGTGCAGTACAAACAATCAAGGCAAAGCTGAAGAAGGCAGTGGGTGGAAGCTTCGAATGCCAGATCGCACGCGTCCTTCTGAACTACAGATCAACGCCGCATGAGACCACAGGATGCTCACCGGCCGAGTTGATGATGGGACGTAACTGAAGACAGCTTTGACTCTGTTACATCCCGACATGAGGTCCAGAGTCCTGACAAAGCAGATCCGGCAGAAGGTAGCGCACGAGAAGAACATCCACCCCATGCCAATTGCACAACCAGGGGACGCTGTCTACGCGAGGAACTTTCGAGACGGTCCACCTTGGGTTCCTGCAACAGTGACTTCCACATCGGGCGACCACATCGCTGACGTCACACTGCGAGATGGTCGACTCTGGAGGCGACATCAGGAGCATTTGCGCCCTGATTTCACTATACCTGACGCGTTTTCGGATGCTGTGGCAGAGGCGCAGACCTGCCCGCGTTACGTGAGTGCACATCACAAACAGGACGACGTCGGACAACCTTATCTGAACGCCAACGGTCAGGACGAAGCTGTACAGAATGAAGCTCAACCTAGGGAGGGTTCAGCAGAAGACGTGCCAGATGCTTCAGCACTGTCCACGTCTGAACCGCAAACACCACCACTCCGAAGAAGCTCAAGAGCAAGACGTGTCGTGGTGCGCTATTCGCCGTGAACGCCCTAGACCAGTCTTTCTTGTGTGGGTGGGGAGGAGTTTGACGTCTCGCCATGCGTTTGGCCAAGGAGCGGACAGATGGCGCCACATCACTGTGTTAACGGCTCATGCGCAAAGGCGCAGTCGCGGAGCGCGTGAACGGAAATAAAGGCAGTTGGTCACCAGCGTCTGTGTTGGTTGGTCGCTCGCTTTCGGTCTCCGGTTATACGCGGGAACGCTCGCAAGATATTACAAGTACAAGCTGCTTTCACTCAAGGATATCAAAGATTCCGCCTTGAGGTCAGACGCGCTGGTTCACTTTTTTTTCTACATTACACATAACTTGCACCGATGAACAAATCGCAAAATACGATTTAGAACAGGGAATGCACATAACTTGCACGTGACATCACATCCATCACCTGCAGTTTTCGTCCTCTATTGTCAGGTACCATGTTTGGGTTCCTTGCTTGTTCTTTGGGCAGTGTAACGCACTTCTGACTGCTTTGTACAGTGGTTTAAAGGGGCCTTGAAACCAAATTTTACTTGCCAAGTTTTGCCCTCAAATGGGTTCCTCACATTGCCCCGAGATAAATACAAAAAGAAATTTTCAAGATTGACGCAGGCAAACAGAAGTTATTCAATTTATTCAAAGTAAAAACAGACAACAAATATTGGACCCCCTTTTGCATTTCACTCAGCCAGAGATATGTTTGTTGCTTCCAATCAAAAGGCAGCTTACATCCTGTGGTATCGGAACCATGCTGCCTGTTGTGGCCTTTCTACCATGAGTGTCACCACACTTGTTGATGGCGTCATTGCTTCGGGCTACAGCAACCACCTTATGTGCAAGTTTATGTCCTTTAGTAGCTTGAGCAAGCATAAAACAAGTTTTCATCTTAAAATTCATTATAGTCAGCACTAGGGTTGCCACCTTTCCCAGAAAAAAAAAAACCGGCCCATCAGCAGGAAAGGGGTTGGGGGGTACAGGAACTTGAAGTTGTGTTGGAAAAAAGAAGCTCCATGTGAAACCTTCGGCATGCAATAACATTTACTGCACCCTTCAATATCAACATAATGTACATGTACATACTGAGTGCCTGAGTGAACCAACTAGTCTGCTGGCTAGCGCACAAATGCCACGAGTCTTACAATGTTTACGCCTGAAGTCAAATAAGTGTTAAAGGGATACTGACCAAATGTTTGCCGCCAAGGTTTCCAGCTAAACTAAAATATTGGGTGCTGGAATCCGTAGACACAACATTCATTTCAGACAGAAACTAGCGGAAAATTCAAACTTCAAACTTCAATGAGTTTGAGGCAACTAGCGTGACGAACTAGCGTGAGGAACTAGCATGAGACCTAGTGTGACGAACTAGAGGAACTTAATGACGAACTAGCTTGCCTTCAACTTCCTTGAACAATCTTGGCGTGCTACAATGCCATCCGTCGCCTCATCTCAACCCACTCAGCCCCCACTACGGTTCCTAAAACCACTACAAACAGCACCTGCAGTGAACAATAATGTTCGTGGCAGGTGGATAACCCGAATGGGATAGAACCCCTAATGAAGTAACGTTTCAGTGCCTTTTTGGAAGGGGGAGGAGAGCAGGATATCAAGAAGAGGTGGAAAAAGAGAAGTACCAAACACGCACACGTGCACCGTTCATCTGCCACAAAACAAATTATCGGGACACGATGAGCAAGAAAACCGGCCAATGACGGCCAGTCTTAGGTGTGGACTGGCAACCGGCCCATTGTCTAAAAAACCGGCCCAGCCGGTCCAAAACCTGGCAGGTGGCAACCCTAGTCAGCACATTGTAAGCATGCTCAACAAGTATTCTTGTTCCTGACTGTTCCTAGCCAATCAGAGCCAGCAGCACAACCAGCATAGCAATGTTACCTCTGCTCACAAAAATTGTTGTTGTAGGACGCTGCTGTCGGTGCAGAAGCCAATTTCAAGACAAATTAAAATACAATGTGCTCCGACTTCACCACTCTCACTGGTGCTACACGTCACAATATAGTACGCACTTCGTCGAAGAGCCCGGCATCGTATTAGAGACGACGCGCTGAAAATAACCCAGCAGAGAAAAACAGTGTGTGCAACGAAAGCCTTCACATGCCTAACGTCACGCAACGACTCTACGAAATGTACACGGTGTGATTCTGGTATATCGTCGAAAATTCAAGAACACAGCAGTGAGTCATCACATCCCTGTGGGTAAGAGCGTAAGACTGATGGAGAGAGGAGCAGGAAGCAGAGGGTATGCACCGACGTATACTCTCTGCGTCAGGCACCTCAGATGTGAGGAAGCTTCCAGTTGAATCGAGGGCTTTCTCTCAGCTTTGCGCATGCTGAGATCCCATGACATGCTCTGAAACGTCCTGAATGCCAGCCGAAGACTATTTAAGGAATCAACCACGAGCTGTCAGCAGCGTTCTTAGTCATCATATGACACAGTGAAAGAAGGAAGTTGAACGATGTTGCTCTGTGGAACAACCAGACAAGATCGGCCTGCAAGCTCCATGTTCACAAGATGTTTCGGGTGACTCTGGTGAATAGGACTCTTTCTGTTTTTTATTTTCTATTGTAGTTCGTGAGCTTGTACATTTGGTGTTAGTTGGTACCGTGTTATGTTGTAGCCCGTCTATGTTTGTATTTTGAAGAGCTGCATTTGTGCATGTTTGTGTAACTGCCTGTTGAATGAGAAAACATTGGGTTTGTTCTGATCACCCTTTGCTCTGACTTGGTCTTTGAACCACTGTTGGTGTTTTTCTAGTGCACCAAAGGGAACTAAAGCTTAATAGTCCAAGCTTTCGTGGGGTCATTTTCGGGGAAATGACACGTCGGTTCTTGGAATCTTTCCTGGCGATTGCCTTCTGTGTCTTGCAGCTCGGGATAGGTGACAGTACAGTCATCATCAAGCCCCACATCAAGAAAACATACAATAAAAGCAATGTGCGTAATTCGCATTTCAGGGCCCCTTTAAGCACCGTAATGCTGAAGGGCAAGCATTTCGAGTTTTGACATGCCTACTACAATGGTCTTGCCGGCACAGCGCGAGTACAGTATGACATGAAGACTGATATCTGGGACCGTGTGGACCCCTACATGCGGTCTAGCAGTTGGCACTGATGCAACTGCAAATGTAAAGCTATTCACCACTTCAACACAGGTGGACATAAACACTGTTAGCTCGCTTTGTGGACCGGCTACTTAGCTTGCAAGAGAGAAAGACAAATAAATCACTCGGCACACCAGCAACTGTGTGCTTTTGGAGGCAACTGCTGCAATGTTTTGGAGCCATCGTCGTACTCAGCAGGGTGAGGAAAAAACATACAAAACCCCATTCTTTCACACCAGTAAGTGTAAACAACATCAACATAGCTTTTTTGTATTCTACGGTTCGGTTCAAGCAATCTTTCTGCGACTGTGTGAGTACAGAGCAGTTAAATATAAAAGAGAATGAAACATTTCTACCTAACACTGAATCTGTAGTTCCACATTAATGCCACAACCATATTAAGCGGCTATATAAAGCATCGAGATAAAGTAATTATCCAAACACAGCTTTCTCAATCTAATTAGGCAGCTATATAAAGCCTTGCAAGGAAGTAATTATCCAAACACAACTTTCCAACCTAATTCCCGTCAACATCTTTTTCAGGGTCAGCCGCCAGCTTTGGTAGCGCCGTGCATAGCTAGTAGCTACAGCATTGCTAGTACAGGTGGCAGCTTCATAAAAGCACTGCATCTGCATGGCAAGTGCAGGGGTAGCACACTCGTATATTGATACTATTTGTAAGAATACGCACACGAAGGAAGAATGTATGGCTCTCGGACAAATAACTGCTGGGGTTTCATGTGCCAAAACCACAATGTGATTATAAGGTACGCTGTAATGAAGGGCTCCCGAAAGTTTGACCACTTGGGGTTCCATAAAGGGCCCCTAAACCACCCAGAGGTCAAAATTTAGTTGTGGTGTTGCTTTTGTGCCAGTGTCCGCAATGAACATGTAGCCACAATAATTTTTCGAAACGGTGCCGAAATAGCGGAGTTACACGCGTTTGATTATTAAAACGCGGTGCTTGCTTGTTTCACTCTCTCCTGCGCCCCACCGGCCGCTTGCCGGTGCCACCTCCTCGCCGAGTGCTCCTCCGAATATCACGTGACATTCATCGCCGATGACGCGCATCCGGTTGACGCGCCTCCGCCGGGCTCCCGCGTTCGCGCAAGTGTTTTGTTGGTGCTGTACCAACACTCTCTGCTAGCGCTATCCGTTGTGTTCTGACAGTTGCTGCAGTTTCTAGACGGCTGTACCTGACTCGCACTTGCGTAGCGCAGCGCAGTTATGAATTCACAAGCGTGCACATGCGAACACCACACGAACGACACACGACGAGGGAAAACAAACAGGCAGGCAGCGCATGCATTTGCTAGCAGATCAACCAGAAGTCGAAGTTCTCCTTTGACCAATCAGCGGAGCTCGGACTCTTGTGACGTCACCAAAAACCACAATGTCGTCGCGGCTAACTATGGTATGCCGGAAATGGCCGGCGAGGCGCACGGGATTGTTTTTCGAGTTTGTGGCGCGGCCGCGGTGCGTGGCGCTGCCGCATTAGACGTCGTTCATCGTGGCGCCATTCTCAACCTGATGTGCATGTTAACTTTAAATGTTCAAAAAAATGTCGGGGGTGGTTTAGGGGCCCTTTAACATGCACTGATAACGCACAGTACATGGGCCTCTAGAATTTAGTTTTGGATCGAGCCCGCGTCTTTTAAGTCGGCAGTCAGCCTCAGCCAAATGGCCTGGCCCACAGCAAAGGACATAGAGTCCCCCCCATCCCTATAGTTCTCTTGCATGTTCTTCGGCAACCAAATATTGGGCACATCAAGTTGAGTTGACTCACCAAGTTGAGAAGGAAAAGCATTTATCAGAAGCATGGGATCTCTTCACGTAACTTATGGTGTGAATGATTTCATAATGCTGCAGATTCACACACACTTGCAAAAAACCATTTCAGAAACTCCTTAACGTTTGAACTTTTCTGCTAGAATGTCAACAAAGATAAAACATTCCAGGGAATGCAATACAAGAATTGTGAAAAAAAAAAAAAGGCTACTTAAAATCTTATACCTTTTGACAATGTGATGGCGAAGAAATGCATACTGCTGAATGGAAGCAACTTCGCCATATATAGTGGAGGCAGGAACACGTCTTGGTTTCGACTGAGAGTCAAAGGCCAGTTCAGTCACCTGTGCAACGAAATCCGCAAGGAACAGCACAACAATGTATTTATCTTACAGAAAATAAACAATAAACAAAAACAAACATGATTAGATGACATTTCCATGCCAATTATTCAGGTTGAAAAGCGGGTGATTTACGACTGCCAGACTGTTGATCAATGTTTGCCTGCTGACATGCACTTAGTGCACTTCACAATGAGTGAAGCTAGCGCAAATGTACAATTATGTTTGCACAAAACACTGTAAATAAGCTCTCTGCAAGCCCACAAAGTTAAGGAAAGTTCATGATACGTAAAAAATTGTCATCTCTCCAACTTTTTGATGTAGCAAACATATTTTGTTAGTTTCTTGTTTCCATTGAAATGGATATATTTTAACCTCAATTTAACAAAGCAGGTTTATGGTACAGTTATGATGTAATGGAGAAGAAAAAAAAAAGAGCAAATATGGACTTGTTCAAGTGAAGTACAAATTTTCTACGTACCTAAAACCGTAAGGTAAATTTCAGCAAGTTTAAAAGCTCATTATTGATGAACAGCCATGAGAAATATGTTTGAAAGTACTCATGCCAAGCGAGAAGCATACTTTATTAAATGGGACGGTGATCCATGTGTCAGTAACACCTCTGTTTATAACTTCTAAAAACAGAATTTGATACGTATAACAGATCTGCTTCAGGGTTTATCATTTGTGAACGTAATCTGAGATAGCATGCTTCTCATGCAGCTAACAACTGGTCCCAGTACACTATTTCGTGGCATTTTTTTCTGTGCCCACCAAGCAATATCAGCTCATGAGAAGTGTATTGCAGTCTTACATGGCTGCTTGATGCATCAAATGGTGAAAGTCCCTGAACCTCAGTTTCATATTCACTGGATACACCTGATTTCTGGCAGTCACCACAGCACTGTGTGAAACTCAACATGCTTTTCAGTGACTCTATCTATCTCCAACCATCAGTCGAGATCATGAGATATCTGCCCTTCAGTCAGAAAATCGTTTGAGATAAATTGCAATATACATGCACAATGCTGCAAAATGGGAATGATTTAGAAAAGCGGGAAATCATCAGCACAGCTAAAATACTAAAACAATGATACAATGAACTTCATGATATGACAAAGTTTTCCCTAAACATGTATTACTGTGTTATAACGAGGTTCAACTGTAGTCTCTCTGGGAAACCTGTACAGATTTACCCTGGCAGCACTGTGCTGCTGTTTAATGAATAATTTTTTCCTTCTCATTATGCTGGTAATACTTATGATGCTATATTTCAAAGATGAAACAGCCATGTCAACTTAAAGTTTGCTCATAGTACAATAAAACCTTCACTATAAAATACACAGTCAGTGAATGTGCTCACCGAAGAATAGTATATATGTACCTTTACACCATAAAAAATCTGACACACGAAAATCTTCTGCCACAAGGAAAAAAGAACAATTCTTTAATATCCACCAGTTTTGACTAATGGACCAATTTTCAACAAGGTTTGTGAGAAAATAAAGTGCTTCGTGAATATCATACACAATGGTCATCTATTCTTAGCGAGTGAAGCAAAGTAAACATGTCACGCTGAAAGCCAATGAATGTGTTCCCATTTATAACTAATCCTCCGAAAGCTTATGTACAAGAGTGAAACAGTACATGGTACCTAAATATCCTCCATTCAAAACATATTTTTTAATCAAAGAACATCTTTGTAGGCCTACACTCCCTCAAGGGTTTTCATATCTTGAGAATGTCATTTGACTCGCACACCTTTTAGATGAGTAAAGTGGGCAGTGCTCGAGATATTGAAACTGATACGCTGGGTTGGTCCTGGAGACGAGATCATTTATGTTTTTTTAATTCAAAAAGCTTGCCCTGCAACATAAACATGCAATACATTCGAGTTCTATGAATTCTATTGCACATTTCAAATTATTTTTAAGCTACACATTTGATTAGATTCGCTCCTGCTACCATAGGCGTGTTCCTCCATCACGGGAGGCAAACCTTCATTGCAGTGCCCCCTGTCTCCATCTCGACAGACGCCAGTATGGTCACGATACATTGCAATGAGTCATGGGGCAGATTTGGTGCTGCCCCCGAGATGCTTGGGGGGAGGGGGACGGGCTCCACCAATCCCACTACCCACCCTGTGTGCATGCCCATGCCTGCCAGCGCTACATTTAATCTCAAAGATACCAATGGGCAGATCCAAGGAATAAAGCAGGGCATGGAGCAGTGGCCCATATGCATAATAAAACGTGAATTAAGTGAATGAAAGGCATATTAAGTGGACTAAAGGCGACTTGATGTTAATCAAATGTGACTTTAGCAAATGAAATGCTAAAGTGATACTAAGGTTCCCTAAGTGAACGAAAGGTATAATGCAGGTAATTAAGCTGTATATGACTAGGCTCTGACCAAAAATGCATTCATCTATCAAGTTGTGTCAACAGGGAATCTTACAGCAGTGGGCCAATTGTACCACCACAGCTCCGCTGGTCATCCTTTTTCACAGAGTGCAAAGGCAATGAATTTTTTTATCTTTATGCTTTTTTTTGTTTTGTGTTTTATTTATTTGTCATATTTTTTTTATTTTACAATACAGAAATCATTAAATTTAAAGTAAAAGGTCTTTTCTGGCTTCTCTGTTCATATAGACAGTAGTGAGTGACAAATATGCATCCTGTGTCGCTTGTGGCGCACTTCATTCTAACAAAGTACATAAATGACCGGCCTTGCAAGCGCTTTGTCAAGATTCAAACTTTAACGAGGAATTGCCTGACAGAAAAGCTCTCTTTAAGGAGAAACTGTTGTAGTCACGCTGCACAGGTTTCAGGACAATGCAGCTAGGTTCGGTTCATCCTGCAAGTCTCACCAATGGCAGCCATTAAGTCTAAACATTAAACTGTCCTTCCTACTGCCACAAGACACTTCTTCAAGTGTTAAGTGCTGAACTTTGCCCAGTCCAAAGCCCAAGTTTGGTGATGCTCATGCTGCCACATAGGAGTGTAAACAGTGGTTTGGACTAACACATTTCTGAAATGTTTTTTACGTAATAGGACAAAGCATTTACACCATGAATTACGCGAGGCAGCAATGGACAATCCGAAATTACAATGCTCCTTAAAACTGCTTTTTTCCGTCTACCCTCCACCATTTAGTGTGGGCTAGCATGGGCTAAGGCCATTCTAAGAACGGCTGTGCAGCCAACAGCAGTTGTAACTGCTTTTCCGTGGCCTGAAAGATTTGATGCACACTGATTATATTATTGAGGAGACTCAAATCTGGCCTGCCACGTGCCACGACTATGTCACAACGTGTAACTTTGCTCATGTGCACCTTCCGTGGGCTGCCCCAATCTCGGGGGTTTGGTGCCTGCATGACGTCAACTGCAGAGTTGAGGGGAATGCATGCAGTGAAAGCAAAATCGTGTTTTTTATCGCTCTAAATCAACCCACACGGTGCAATAGAACAATGCATATTGTTGATTGGAGGGTCAGGATCCCAAATACACACTTAGTACAAAATGTTTAGAAAACGTTTCACGACCCCTTTAATGCACTTGTACAAAATCATCAAAACAATTTCAGGGTCCATCTAAGTGTTTTGAAGGGTCAGAGTGAACCCAAACTGTGTCCCTCCAGTTTTCCTTCTCTCAATCACTATGCTGTGTTCTTGCACTGCCGTGAGGTGTGGAAAGCTTCAGCAAAAGATGCCTCTCGAGTATACCAACAGTTTATCAGGCACAGTATGTGATTCAGGGCCAAAACAACTGCTAGCTATCAGAATGCTAACAAGAATACTTAACTGTTTGGAGCCCTGGCAATCGTTTGAGTTTCGTGAAGACCACTATGAACACTGGCAGCACTAGTCTTGATGCATCCTGCACTTCAGCATCTTCACAGCGATGAAACCGAATGACCCAAGTCCAAGCTGAGCTGAAGGAAACATTCAGAGAAAACCGAGTTCGCAGGTGTGCAGGATGCTAATGGCCACCGCAATATAATTTTGCTTCCGTCAAAGCTGGAACTAAAAAGAGTACACCAAAACTTCTTACTCTGAGGAGAACCAGTTGAGCAATGCCTGCAAGACATGGAACTGCAAGAGTGATATGCACAAAAATCGGCCTCCAACCCTGAGAACCCTGGACACTTCTTTAAGCACTGCGTATAGTTTTGTAGCACTATCACTGTCTGGTGTCAGTGCATCCACTGTTCCTTTGTCCAATATTACACTGAATTCCTCGTCCTTAAATTTCATCTGAAAACAAAAGCAAGATATTCTGTCAGAACCCTTCACAATTACAGTCCATGAGGATAACAAGAGCAGTGGGAGGATCACACTAGTGAAGCAACAGTAGTAGTGATGGCAGGCTGCTGCTCGCACGCAAGCTCAGCCTGATCAGCTGTTCCGAGGACCTAACAAAGCAAAGTACAAACCTGAATAGCATCCATTTGAAGAAACTGCATCTGAGGTCGCGTATTAACATACTTTTCGTTCATCTGTCGGATGACCACGTCGCTTATATCAATGCTGATAACGTTTCTGTGACCAGTGTCGTACAGGTCTGCGCTCAAAGCAGAGTTGCCGCAACCGACAACCAAGATCTTGTCAGTCGACTCTTTCAAGTACTTGAATATTATTTCTGCATGCTGCCAGAACTCGCCATACCTGTCAGAGGTTGGGTTATGGAAAACAAAAAGGTAAACATTAGCCACGTGCGATGCCGACAGCGCACACCAAACATAAGCAAAGGTAACATTCACCATTCAAAAGCCGCTTGTCCTCGTTTGTGGAAAAACTCGTTCCAGTACTGCTCACTGGCAAATTCGGATGACGCCTTTGGCAAAAGATTCATGATTGAAGTTCGTTAGCAGAGCATGTGTCAGTTTACATCCAGCCTGGCACGGCCAAACCGAAATTTGCGTGCGTTCTGCGTGCACCACTACATGTAGCGTTCGGTTTAGTCGTTCGGCTGGTCAAGCACGCAAGGGACATTGGAAGGCTCTTCATAAGAGGATTAAAACACATTTCTTCGTCGGCAGATGCAGTTCACATTATCAGGCAGCCAGCGAGGCGGTAGCTAAACTTTAGTTCAGGGGCAGCAGTTGGCAGCAAAGCACTAGTTTAATTAAAATGCGACTGCAGTCCGATTACATTCAGTCAGGCGCGTTTTCTCAACTACTCTTCACGCACAACTACGATGCTGAGCACCCTACCGACAAGGAAAGCAAACGCCTGATAAGGAATACTATTAGGACTTGTGCTTTTTTCATGCCCGAGTTGTGGAGTTTTTTCCCGTCAGAGCACATCAAGACTACGATCTTTAATCGCCACAAAATAGTTTCATCCGGTTGATTTCGGAATAGCGAACCACTTACTACCGGCGCACTACCGCCTGCTACCGCACCGGCCACCCCGCGTTCTGATTCGCTGGTGTCGGAAGCTTGCTTGACGCAGATGTGTGACGCATTATTGACGATACGACGAGTAGGACACCGTAATGGCACTGAAGAGTGTCGTCGGCTTGAGTAAGTAAGCTTTGCTTTCCATTTCAGGAATTTACGCGTGACTTGGTGGTTTATGTGCCTCATTAAAGTGACCCTATCATACGGTAGTTATTCGTCAAGTGGCTTTGCGTCAAATTTGTGCGGCGCCTGCATGAGAAACCGCCTAAGCAGTTCACGCCCATCTTGGCTCTGTTACACGGACGCCCACATAAAACAGAGCGATCGCCTGCGTACTGTTTACGTTTATCACTGGAGGGGTTTCATCTGATCATCTCTGACAAGCAGATGTTTCACTGTTTCGCTCGTAGTGTCTTTACTGCAGTGGTTTCGTGACCTGAAACGATAGTAGTGTAGTTAGTTTCGCCGTGCTGCTGGGTGTGTTCGCGGTTAAAAGGCGAATCCGCTGCGGTTCCCCTGAATTTTGCTGCTCAGCTGGCACCAGCTGCGAATTCTAAGTGCTATGAAAGAAAGAAATAATATTAATAATACCTGTAATAACAATGAAAGGTAGCTGTTGTGAACGTAGCGATCATTGCATTACTTTGCGCGATCGCTCCTTATTGTCTCCTCTGTTTATAATCACACCGGCGAGCGCATTTGCCCGATGCTCTGCGCGCAGCTGGCTTTGTGAGACATTTTCCAGTCCTCAATTTGCACCTACTGACGACTCTGTTGTCTGTTTAGCCTGGCGTGTCGTGTGCTTGAGGAAATGATTTGGAATTTTAGTACGTCGTGCAGACGTTGTGTTGTCCGCTGACCTCCTAGAGGAAGTGGTTGACGGCACAGCTCTTGCTAGCACGTGGCTATTGTAGTTTTGTTGATATTTCAGAAATCACGAACGATGTTATCCGCACTGTCAAGAAAAAGGGAGAATGGAAGGTGCTTGTGGTTGATCAGCTGGGAATGCGGATGATATCCGCATGCTGCAAGATGCACGAACTCGCGTCTGAAGGAATTACGAGTGAGTTTTCTCATTTCTTTTTTAAAGTTCTGCTATTTCTCATTCAAATTTGCGTGCTATTTAATACTTTGCTGCACGATTTGTAATGATGGTTGGAATTGTCTCATTACATGACTTTGTACGAGGTTTTCTAAGACGGAGTGTGAATAGTTATTTTGATCTACTCCCCCCCTCCCCTCTTTTGTTCTATGCAGTTGTTGAAGATCTCAATAAGAAGCGTGAACCTCTGCCAAACATTGAAGCGGTGTATCTTATCGCCCCAACAGAAAAGGTTTGCATCTGAACAGAAACATATGATCTGTACATGTGATGTGCATGCATTGATATGTGGGACTCTTGTTGTTAGTCATGTGACTGTAACAGCTCATTCACACCAGCAACTCCTAGATGTTGTGCAGCTCCAGTCATGAAGCAGATGTGCAGGAGTAGGATGTCCGCTTATTTGATGAGGTGATCGCAGTGCGAGCATACAATAACAGCGTGGTACATAGGTGTAGCAATGGATTGGTCCCATTTGCATGTGTCAACGTTGTTCTTTTTTACGCATTGCTTGATCATCAGCTACAATTTATCTTGCAGTTTCTGTCACTCATCAGTGTGAATGAACCATTGATAAATATCCAACATTTATGTCATTGGAAGTGGTGCCAAGCTTTCTGTATTTGTCTCTGTTGAAGTTGATGAGATCACTGTTGCAGTAGTGCAAACTTTGGAAAACCCTTTATAGTATTCAGCATGATGAAACCTCTGATATCATATTGCATCCTTTGTTACCCCACTGTTATGATTTCGGCTGTGGTTTGTGTGATAAACAGTCAGATTTAAAAAGCATGGACGGCACTCATGTAAATGTCACAAATTTCAGTCACGTCTGTGCCTTCCCTTTTGTCCGTGTATGTATTGCATAGTAATCCACTGAATGAATCGCCACCAGCTGATTCAGCTTCCAGTTCTTCAGCTGCATATTATGGTTTATGATTTAACTGACTAGAAAGGTGGTGTTCAAATGTGAGAGAGGGAGAGTTCTAGAGCCACCATGCAACCTGCTTCATTTAACGTTAAATTTTTATGCTTAATGTGAACTCGGGCAGTGCAGTGATGAACTCAGGGGGATTGGTATGTCCAGTACTTCATGATATTGCAGCTATTGTTCATGCATATTACTGTATGCATGGTGCAGGTCTTCAACATAGTATGCTATTATAAAAAGAAGTAATTAGACTTGGAATGGTGCCATTTTTGTAGTGTTCAAACCATTGGGCACCCATGTTTAGTTGCTGTTTGCCAGCATTATATTTAATGCCTAGCACATTAATTTGGGGCTTAGTGACAGTTCTTGTAGCATGAATTTGTTTTACAATCCTCAACTTGTACTGCTTGTCAACCTGTGGACACTTGTGGACAGCTTATATACACGAGCATGGTCTCTTCAACAATTACATCATTTGTGTTTCATGTATTTGAAATTGAATGAAATGTACAGTGGGGGGGGGTTCACTGGTACATGGAGCAGTTCACTGCTACCAAAATTTGTTCATTCAAAAACAAACTTTACGTTTGATTTTACAAATCAGGCTGACAGCGTGTAGTAGCTTGCAATGATTCATGCTTCATTTACTTTTGTTGACTTGTAAGTTGCGGCTATCATTGCATCTGGTGAAATGAAGTGTAGTTTGTGGAGGGTGCATTCTATTGCTACTAAGGAGATCAGCCATTTAGTCTATATATAATTAATTTACAGTGTCTGAGCATGGAGGACCTGTTGATTAGTACTACTTGTTGGCAGCCAAAGCATGTTCTTACATGATTTTGTTGGTTATGTTTCATTCTTGGCACAATGTTTATAGTGATGTTTATGTGGCAAACTTTACATTACAGTCAGTTCGTGCCTTGATGTCGGACTTCCAAACACCAGCCCGACACATGTACCGGTGTGCACACATTTTCTTCACAGAGAGTGAGTATCTAAAGCCTTTGGTGGCACCGCTGAGCAGTTTCGGGGCACTTTTATGATGAATTATATTGAGAACAGAAGCAGTGGCATGTGCGTTAAGAGCAGTTATGTTCAATCCACCACTGAAATGTGGCATGTATTTGGAGAGATCATGGCAGGGTGGCAAGCAAGTGGAAATGTATCAAAGGACCAAAACAACCCCAGTATTCTTTGCACATAAGAGTGGCAAAACGTGTGGGATTGTAAAAGTGGTATGTCGATCGTATGATCGCTGTTCACTGCTGTCACCATTTTAGTTGTGTACTTCCACTCGGGAATGGTAGCTCCTGTAAACATCTTGTATTCGTCATCAGTGCCACTTGTGCCATGCGTTGATGTGTATCCCAACCCTGAATTTGAGCTCCAGCTACTATCGCCGCTATCATCAGTGAGCATCCCAAGTATACTTCAGCAGGGCACTTCGCTCCCGCCGTCCCGCTTGTCTATGACGATCAGCCATATAAACAGACTGCCAGAACCTCGTGCAGAATAATTGTGGAGCTTGTTCATATTAACTGTATTGAAATCACAAAGCCAAACCACTATGCTTGGCTGCTGCCATTGCTACTACATTCACTGGCTTAAGCAAAATAAAAGTAAATGATGAGTCATACAGTTAATCGATATAATGAAGTTGATAAAATCGGTAGTTTACTTCATCATATTGAAACATTGTTTAATTGAAGTTCAAGCTTTAATTCAAAGCACAGCTGCTGAATGATAATTTTTTGACATGGAAATGCAGGAAGAATGTTTGAATAGTCGAGCAGTACGAAAAAAATCTAACTTTTGTGACACTTGCAAAAT
Organism: Hyalomma asiaticum; assembly: GCA_013339685.2. Taxonomy (NCBI): domain Eukaryota; kingdom Metazoa; phylum Arthropoda; class Arachnida; order Ixodida; family Ixodidae; genus Hyalomma; species Hyalomma asiaticum. The sequence continues at coordinate 104,411,734 of CM023481.1, read as the reverse complement.
TTTTTTCTTGAACTGTAGATCCGGCAGCGGCGACATAAAATGGCTGTCGAAGCCCTCGTCACAGCAGCTGTATATCACGCGTCAAGGCTAAAGAAACACAGGCACAACACACTGTGATAATAGTGATAAGCAAGGCTGGTTCACCCATTCTGCCACACGGGCTTGCTATAAAAAAAATTTAGGTGTTTCCTAGATTGAGAGGGCAATGCCAATGTTATTATGGTCACCGAACCACTATCTGTGAACTTATGACGACGAACACGTGACATCAAAAGCTGTACCACACCACAAAAATAAAGAAAGCTTCGGTCAAGAACCACTTGAATGCAACGACGTCCACACTTGCTGCTCCTCAGTTCAGTGTGGCCGTGCTTTCTGTTTTGTGACATCACGTGCATATGTATGAAGAATTCAGCAAGACCTGGTATGGCGTGAATTTCAGCCACTACTATGAATTGGTTCAACAGTTATCGTAAGTCACCTTTATCACAGAACACCTGCATAATTTCAGTTGGTAGCTGTGCGGCAGGTAACCACGAGCGGCTAAGAAAAAGAATTTGCAGTAAAAGTGCCTACTAGTTTGCTTTCACTGATAGTGCATCCTGTCCTTCAGAAAGTCTAGAAAGAGCTTCTTTGTTATGAGCTGGGAAAAATGAGCCATGCGATGTTTAGAAATAAGCAGCAGCACCTTTTTTTTTTTCTCGCCAATCATAACTTGCAAGTTACAAACCTTGTCGGCATAGAGTTAATACAGTTAAACTTGGCTATAACGAACCTCAATGTAACGAATTTCTCGATATTACGATGTTTTTCAATTCCCTGCCGTAACTCCATAGAAGGCCATGTATTTGTAACCTCTGTATAACGAAGTGGCAGTGAGAGACACCCTTGGTATAACGTAGTCTCCCTACCAAAAACCTAGTAATTTCACCCCAAATATCGAATTTTATCGCGAGCAGCGGCTGGATCAACTCCCGCGGCTACCACACCGACAACGAAGCGCGAAGCAATATCATCGCGAACCTCGGTTCTGCAGAGTGCTGCCAGCGAAACACGAGGTGGGAGGATGCTTGCCCGCGCGGGCCTCACTTCCTTTCAACTCCCCTGCATCACTCGAATTGGCGACGCGATCCGTGCCGCCGCGGCTGTGTCGTTTCGTCCTCCCTCCAAACCTCGTATCATTTTCCCAGTGGGTTGCGCGAATGTCCGTTTTTTTTATTTAGCCATCACGCCGTTGTGTTGGCTTTTTTTTTTTTTTTTAGCAGTACACACGTGGTCGATTGGACTCCCGTATCCACACATTCAGTCACTTGGGTGTGTCACTGCAAGGACGACTGCCTCAATGGAGACACGGCCTGCCGGTCACGCAGGAGCTTGGCTTTCATTATGCACGAATAGATCAGTCATGGACTATGTGCAGTTTCACGGGTTTTTTTTTAAATAATCTTTTACGGGTGATTGTATCATCCTTACCGAAAAGATGGATGAGGCGCTGGTGGGAAGTGTTCGATATCACGGCGATGGCAACGAATCTTCAGAGGACGATTCGAGCTGTGCCTTCCGCGTTTTTGCCGACGAAGTAAATGTGTTCTGGGCTAAGTACATCTCCAGTTGCCCCTTTGCTTCATTTGCATGGCGTTTTTCGAATTTTCATACCGAAACTGGATATAACGAAAAGGTTTAACTGTATACCAGGTTTAACTGTATACTGACTCTAGAGGCAAAGCTGGGCCGCGGGGGGGGGGGAGGTCCCGCCCGCATGCCGCCCTGTTGCAATTGTGTCAGTATGGCCACCCCAAGTATTACTGAAAGGGCTAAAAACAAGTGTAGGTCGTCTCATGCCGATTTCTTAAAAAACAAATGTTGCGAAGATTAAGTGTGAATATTAAGCATACTGAAAGTGCTTCCTAAGAACGTAATTATTATATTTCATGATGCATGCATTCGCTCAATAAAGCATGGTTTCAGATCTCCTTATTTCTGATTTTGGATGCTAGTATTCGGTTCCCTCAGTTTGGGTGTTGGATATGACGTGTGATTGCGCGGTGACGTCGGTTGACGCAATGGCGCATTGGTGCAGTTACGTTGTTACTGTTACGACCGGCCCCTCTCTTTGTGACTGTAGCGGGGTAGCGACGGACGGGTTGATGCGGTGTTGTTCTCGGGCACCGACTTGGCAGCCAGGCTGTTCGATCATTCCTCAGCCTGCCTCAGCCGCAGTGTACACGCAGAGGAACTTGAACTGGTATGTTGGGCGTCCAAAAAGTTTCCTGTGCCCGAAAGAATGAACCATGCTTAACACGTGCTATGTACGATTATATAGGTGTTCTCTGAACATACATTGAGTATCGCGCACAGACTGCTCGGACACGGTGATAATCGACAAGGTTGCACTGACAACACCGGGTGCACTGACAACGCAGTGTGTAGTCTCTTGGTTTCTTGCTGACACTGAGCTTCCCAGCTCCACAAACTGCCACCATTCTAAGGTTCCATCGCCGGGGATGATGAAACGTTTCCTTCGAAGGCCATGATTTACCAGCTCTGATCGTAAGCAGGATAGCTGCTGCCATCTATCAGCGGTGATTTCCTCTGCATAGCCTTCGAGATTGGCGTGCCTCTGCGCCATTTCGGAGGCTATGTGTTTACATACTTTGTTGCCAGATTAATACCGGTTACTATCCCCAAGGATAGCCAGCAACTCACTAGCTGTCAATGTGAGCGTTTCAAAGTGGCGTTGACCACAAAGGACCCCCCTCCTTTCATACAAGGGCCCTACGGGGATCTTTGCCTCTAGTGTCACTATATCAACTCTGTGCTTGTTGGTGACACCCGTATAATCGGTATTGCTTACAAGATAAGCGAGACCTGCTGTCTTTACTAGTGCTTCTATGGCGATACATGCTCATCACTTGACACTTCATAATAAGAAAACACCAAATTGACAGCTGATGCATGACGCATGTGACCCGACGGAACCACGCCTCTTGTGGAGTGTGCAAGGCCATTGAGGCCATTCGCGTTCATGCTGTCTCCCCCTGCACTGGTGGTGAGAAGGCAAGCATTAAGACTCCCTCTCACCTCTTCACCTTCTGCTCTGTGTTAGCGGGCTTGGTGCGCAATTTGAAAAATGCGTTCAAGAAAGCCCCGTGCAACTCACCCTTTTTACCACTGGCATCTGCAGAATTTTCAAGTCTGCTCGGCCTTCTTCTGTGGCAGCAGTAGAACTTTGTTATATTGAAATCGCGGATAAACTTGCTTGGTTATACGGAGGTAAAAAATACATGGTGTTCTGTCTACCTCATGTAAAGATGAAATACTTTGTTATATAGAAAATTTCGTTATATTGAAGTTCTCCCGGCCGTGGCGGCTGCATTTCGATGGAGGCGAAATGTTGAGGCCCGTGTGCTGTGCGATGTCAGTGCACGTTAAAGAACCCCAGGTGGTCGAAATTTCCGGAGCCCTCCACTACGGCGTCTCTCATAATCAGAGCTGGTTTTGGGACGTTAAACCCCACAAATCACTATATTGAAGTTCGTTATATAGAGGTTTAGCTGTACTCCTCATTTATAAGTCACGAGACTTTCTTTGTGCTCCACTCATGAGGCAAGAGCATCTCTCACTGCTCCCATCTTACATGAGGATTGCAAAACTGCTCTTGTCCTATCTGTGGATGATGATGATGATGCTCCTACACTTATTCAACCACTGATGCGCACTAGCTCTTGAAAGAGCATTCTGTGTCTTACTGTACTTAGAGTGCTGCTGTCTTCTCGGTGGTAATCGCCATTTGACTTTATTTTATATTCCTTATAGTAATTGCAGTAAAACATCGTGGATATGTTCCTCATTACGTTTTCTCAGCTCTTTTGCTCTGCAATGCCAGTTCTGTTTAATTCCCATAGAATTGTATTGCCTTCTCATTTATGTTTTCCTTGCTGGCCATTATGTCCAAAAACTATGACAGCATTACACAGACTGTTACAGATTTATCACCGCTGAAAATGGTTACAATGCTGCGCCTGTCTTGTGCTACCACCTTTACAGGAAACACTGAAATTGCCCATTGTGTCTTATAGGGCAACTTGGCGATTTTTCATTGTCCACTGATCTCAATCAAATTTTCAGTATATGTTCTCCTCAGTGCTGCAATAATTTATGCCGAGCCAGGTGGTTGCAAGTCATTGAGTTTTCCTGAAAATGAATTTTGAAAATTTTATAGCGGGATTCCCGCGCGAGCCACCCTGTGTTTTTGATGTCATTACCTGCAACGCTGCCTGCCCAAGCAGGCGGGGCTGTCTTAAGCAAAACAGCGATACTTCAGCCCTCAAATCATTGCTGTCAAGTTCAGAAGAGCTCAATGCATTGTTGGATCACATCGCCACTTTCATTTTTCTGGCACCAGCTCCATCTTTCTGATGGCGGGGAGGTTGTGACGTCATCGCATACGCTGCACGAAGTGTCTACACGTTACGGTTTCGGTGTGAGCACATCATTCATGCAATTATTTAAACTTATTGGTGAGTTTCTGAGGAAAAGGAATGGCCCTGGCTGCTTCAGGGCTCTCAGTACTATTGGAAAACTGCGATATCAGAATGTGATGGAAAAACCGCCGGAGTTGCCCTTTAAGGGTGCTTAGTTCAGTGGCAAATAGCCGGTTTTGAACCTGTATACAAGCACATCATCTAGGCTTCCGAAAGCAAGCACAAATCAGTCTGCTGTCTGCCCTTCCTCTTTGCCTCATACTTATATTTCTGCTATCTTGCCAAAAACCAGATTCTTCTTGTAACATCTAGTAGCATCTATCATGTGCCCTTTTTTACTTAGTTTCGTGCATTAAAATCATTTGCCTGCATGAAGAAATTAGTATTGGATATAAAGTTTTCCCAAATTACGTATTCTTTTTCCCCAGCCCTCTTAGGAATGACAGGGTTCCAATATATGTGTCATATCATTCCCCTTGACCACAGTGTTATGTGCTTGTTCTTTCAGAATGCCCAGATGACCTGTTCACAGACATATGCAAATCACCCATGGCAAAAGTAATAAAAACCCTGAAAGAAGTCAACATTGCTTTTCTGCCATACGAAAGTCAGGTGGGTACTCATCTGTTTTTTATCAAGTGTTGGGTTACCCTTGGCGCTTTTTCTGCATGTTGCTATGGTATTCAGGTAACAAGTTGTGGCACACTGCAGCTAGGTAAAATAAATAGAAATCTTTTTTATCCCACCATTAACCAGGGCCCCAACATCAGGGGCACACATTTTCTTTAGTTAAGCCTAGTGGGGCATTAATGTTTATGTTGCATGTGTTATGTTGCATAGATATTTTGCTATCTTTTTTATTTCCCACGTGTAAAATATATACATGACTTTACCATCTGGAACTAGTCCGGAAGAAATAATTTAAAACCTACAGCACCAAGGCATTATAATACCGGTCACTTAAAAGAGGGCATGATTTGTCACATATGTCCTATGGTTTTGGATGTAGGAGATGTAGTAAACAGCAATCCCATAGAACTGTCTGCATTTACAGTGCTTATTACGTGATGCAATTAATATTATGAGTGTTCAATAACTGTACTCTAACCATGACTGTGTGTTGCGGCTGGGTCCTACCAGTGTTTTCATTTTTGTTTTGCTTTGTTGTTCTTTGAAGTACTTTGCTAGTTGTCTTGCATAACATAAAATGTAACATTTTTTTAACTCTTGGTAGCAACACAAAATCCTGCACATTTTCCTGGTTAGAGGTGTAGTTGCATGTGATTAAAACGGACTGTGTGCTTTTACATTAATGTGACATTGAAGTGGAAGCTATGAAGGATGCTGCATTTTTTTGAAGAGAGTATTTGAGTTTCTGCTTGAGGACTGAGCAGGCAATGCTGCAACACAGAGGGGCATGCACATTTACACAATGGCTCTCCTTATTGGCTCATGTGCAGTGTAGTTTAGGCAACCTGGTTTCAGTGGGCACCTTAGTAGAGGCAGCATCAGTTCCCCACTCTTAGGAAGGATAACTTGCCTTTTTCTGTTGAATTTGTTTTATTTTGCTTTTATCTCTTTGCTGCATCTCTCATGCCCTCTACCTCGGAATGTAGAATATATGGCAGCAGCATTCTGGAAATAAATGAAATGATATCATGTTAATAATCAGTGTTCCACTTTACTGTTTGTAGCCTTTGTTTTGTGACCTTTTACTTAATGCTTGTATTTTTGGGGGATGTAGTAACTATTACCGTATTTTCTGGTGTATAAGACGCACCCCCCCAGTTTTCGCAAGTCTCCATGCAAAAATTAATATATAAGACGCACCGGTGTATAAGACGGACCTATATTCACTCACTTCCCGCAAAGAAATTTCATAACGTGGGGTTGAGCGAGCATTGTAAAATGCCGTACTTACGTTTCTGAGCGCTAGTCCGTAAGAAAACTTCTACTACACCAAACTTGGGAGAAAAAATAATGCACACCCATTGAAACATTCCGTATGACTGCAGGAAAAACATTTTATTCGTCGAAGCCTTTAAAGTCCTTGTCCTCCGATGCGCTTTGGAATAGTTCAGCGAGCTCTGGCGGCAGCGACGCTGGGACTTCCTCTGCTTCTTCTTCGGAACCGCTGCTGCTGCTGTCGTCATTGAGGTCAGGGGCTGAGCATGCTTGCAGGCCTGCCTTGCGGAACCCTGCAGTTACGGTGGCCTGTGACACCGCACACCAGGCTTCGCGCACCGACTTTGCGACCTCGCAAAACGAAACGCGCCTCATGCGTCCGGTTGCGGTATAGCTATGCTCGCTGTTGGACATCCACGACGCGTATTTCCCTTAAGTGCCCCGAAAAACCAAAAAAAAACACACGCCACATCCGACGTCTTTTTTTCCCACACTCAGCGCCCAGCAAAAAAGGATGAAAGAGCACCTAGCACTCACAGAGCACGCGTCAAACCAGCGTCTCTTAGTGCACGCATTCACCTTACTGGCGTATCCGCCGCTTCAGTGTTCTAGAAGTCCGCGCCTTTTTTATCTTCACCTGCAGTATGCCGGCTAAACAGAAAAGTTACACGGCGAAGTTTAAGCTTACAGCTGTGAAGTATGCAGAGGACTACAGGAACCGCGCAGCGGGCCGTCATTTCGATGTCACCGAGAAGATGATCCGCACATGGCGACAGTCAACTGCTAAGCTTCAGGCCATGAAGAGTGACAAGAAAGCTGACCGTGGCAAGAAATCACGATGGCCAGTCCTTGAGGGATGTCTGCACTCATGGATACTCAAGCAGCGTGCCCAAGGTAGGGCGATGTCAACGGTGCAGCTGCGTCTCAAAGCGCAGGTGTTAGCTAAGGAGATGGGCGCCGTTGATTTTGTTGGCGGGCCGTCCTGGTGCTCCAGATTTATGCGCCGCAAAGCGCTGGCGATGAGGGCCCACACAATCATGTGCCAGAATCTGCCAGCAGACTTCAAGGACAAGCTTGAGAGATTCCAGGCTTTCGTTAAGAAAGCCATTGAAGACGATGGCATCGGCAACAGCCATTTAATAAATATGGACGAGGTGCCACTTACGTTTGACATTCCGATGGAAAGGAGTGTGGCACCTAAAGGTGACAAGTCCGTCACCATCAAAACTACCGGCCACGAAAAAGGCACACTTCACGGTTGCGCTCACATGTTGCGCGGACGGGCAAAAACTTCCGCCAATGATAATATTCAAGCGGAAGACGATGCCGAAAGAGCCCTTCCCGCCTGGCGTCGTCACAGAAACGAATGTGAAAGGCTGGATGGACGAAGAGATGATGGGCAAGTGGCTCGAAAAATTCTTTTCTAAGCGACCGGATGGTTTCTTTCATGCGAAGAAGGGCCTCCTGGTCTTGGATAGCATGCGGGCGCATATAACAGAGATCACTTTAAAGCGCATCAAGGCAAAAAACTGCACCACTGCGGTTATCCCAGGCGGGATGACAAAAATGCTTCAGCCGTTGGACATCTCAGTGAACCGCAGTTTCAAGGCTCTCCGGATATGTTGGGGAAATACGCTCAGCGCGGACCAACCGAACAAATGAAGTTGCAAATGGTGACTAGCCCACTTTTGCTGAACGACGGCGTGGCCGGCGTGGCGGCCGAAGCCGAGCCGAATCCGTCGCGCACCTATCGCCATCTTACGCCGATTTCACTAACTGAGTACAGCTCACTATGGTGCAGCCTCCGAAACTCGCACTGCTTCAGTGAGCTGAGAAATTGCACGACGACATACTTTTTTTTCCCGTTTTATGTACTTCGGTTTTGTTGTCGAACTGTAGTACCGGCACGTTGAGTCTTTGTTATTATAATTATGACGCATCATTCGCGTCGGACTGCTCTAGTCGTTAAAAAAAAAAGCACTCATCAGCATCAACACGAGTTTCTCCCAAAAGAACCACAAAAAAAAGTACGTATAAGACGCACCGTTGTATAAGACGCATCTCCGAAAATTTTGGAAAAAACCGCGTCTTGTACACCGGAAAATACGGTAACCCCCTTTTTCAATGCCCCTTGAAGGGCCTATAAGGTATTATGAACGAATAATGAAATATAAAAATGGTGATTAAGAATTCAGGATATTTGCACATGTTGGAAACCAGAATCTAATCATGAAGCACTTGTTTTTGGGCTAGTTGGTCACTTAGCTTATTAAACATGTTCAGGCGCAAACAGAAACGAGGAAGAGAAGAGAACAAAGGAAAGATACAGACGAGCGCCAACTACCAACTGTTTATTGACGGTCAGGTACATAGCCAGGTTAGCTTTCCGACATGCGCAGCAAAGCAAAACAATGCGACATCAAGCATGCTATCATGGCACGCGTTTATCTAAAAAGCGTGTTTCAGTGGTGTACAGCGATATTGAGGCACTCGTCTGTATCTTTCTTTTGTTCTCTTCTCTTCATGTTTAATAATCTAATCATGAGGCACGTCATTTTGGGTGGTCTAGATACATTTTTAATATCAGGCTTTCTTTATTGTGCACCTTTAATTGCACAAGCACTTTTACATTTTGTTCTCTGTGACCACTATGGCTGGAATCAAACTTGCAATAAACGTAATAGGGCCCCCACAGGGTGCTTAACATGCATAAGCAGCAGTGAAGTACGTAGCTCATAGTTCTCCTAGATGAGGTTAAATTGCCATACTGACAAAAGAATTGGGAACTTGGAAAATTTATTTTTCTTTTATTTATTGCACGTTCTCCTGCCAGCCTCCTGCTGATTGCAGTGTTGAAAATATTTGTGAATGAACAAAGGTCATCTTGCATGATACACTGCTAGGGACACGCATTTACATCAAGACCTCCCTCCCCCTTCCCCTATTTTTTCGTGCACTAAATATTATTATAAAATTAATGATAGATCATTGTATGTTTCATTGGGCATTATAGTACGAAGTTTATGCACATAATTCACTGTGGAAATGTTACAAAAGTTGTTGCTACTTTTTTTAAAGCTTACACGTAATAGATTATTGCCTTTCTATAGCAAAGGAGTGTTAAAAGGTGCCAACTCAAGATGCCTCATCCTTCTCAGTGCATTTTTTAAAACATAAATACATTCACTTCATACCTGCCTTGCTTGTCTTTCCTGCTTCACGTAGCTTTGGTTACTTAAATCAAGTTACAGATGAAACTCGTGCTTTGGGAGAAGGCCTGTGGTTGTCATTCTGGTTGGCGAGTTTGCGTATCCTGATGCAGCATTGCATGTGTCAAGGGTAGCTACTTTGGCTGGTTGGTGAAACACTACTTTGAACAAGGAAAGGCCCCTATTTGCAAAACATTTAAGTAAATGGAGAAGGTGACAGGACTGCCTTGTCATCTTTTTCTTTTACTTGAATGTATTATGTACTAAAGATGGTACCCAGTTGCAGGCTACTTATGGTGTATATTATCAAAAGATTTTCTGGGTGGCTTGTTGCCATTGTAAATGCCTTCCTTGCAGGTCTTCTCTCTGGACTCTCCGGAGACATTTCAATTCTACTACAATCCAAATCGCATCAACGAACGCACTTCCAACCTGGAACGCATTGCGGAGCAAGTGGCAACATTGTGTGCAACACTGGGCGAATACCCATCTCTGCGGTACAGGAGGTAAGATTCAGCGCACCCTGTGTTCTACCATTGGTCCACAGAAGTGTGGCATATAAGTGGAAGCTACAAAGGATGCTGCAGATTTTTAAGAGAATGTTTGAGTTTTAGCTTGAGTTCGAGCAGGCATTTCTGCAATGTAAAGGCGTTGGCTAAACTGTAGTTTTCGAGTGATTTGGGAGATATTTGTGAATCTCATCTGTTGCACATCACAGTGATGCTGTATTTTCATTGCAACACTTGGGTTATTACATTTTAGTAAATGTATTATGCTGTTATTTATTGTTTGCTCTTGATAAAGTCTTCAATACCACTGAAAAAAAACTTGGCTGAATAATGATAAAATCTACTGTCCGACAAAAAAATGGAAGTTTTGCGCATGCTTGGCTGCAACACTTGAGATTATGGCAACACAGGTGGAATGTTTTCATTTCCCCAATGTGACCCCACCCCTTTCTCTCCTATATATTATATATCCTTTGTTTGTAAAGTTCTGAGCCCAGTGGCTGTGGCCCAGACACCATTGGGCTCAAGAAGTTTACAGAAGTACGACACCAGTATTTTGATGGCAGAAAAAAACGTTGCTAAGTTTGCGTATCTGGCATCGGATGTAGAGTGATCAGAAAAGATACAAATGTTCCATCCATGTCTTGCTTGCCTTAAGCTAGAAGGGCTAGAAGGATATGTTCCAATTAGAAGCAACAGGGAAATGCAGAATACCAAATAATTAGGGGTGTGCGAATACTGAAATTGTCGAATATGAATCGAATTCGAATAAGATAAAACAGCAGGCCTCAAATATCGAATCGAATATGTGTATAGTAATAGAGAGTTGCAAAACAGGAGGTTACGTAACAGTAGGATTTATTAATTTCAAAAGAAAATGAAATACGCTGCAACACTTATGAAAGTAAATTTCCGTATTTACTAGTGTAACAAACACTTTTTTTTTCCGAAAAACAGAAGCAAAGTTGGGGAGGTGCGTTTATCATGTGGAGTAAATTTTACAAAAACTTTTTTCAAGCTGAGCAAAACATTTTAACGTGCTATAAAGAAGGCGTTGCAATTCACGGTAATACTTAGAGCCAAGCGTGCGATGAAATTTTATTTAAAGAACAGTTTAAAAAAAAAAAAAAGAAAGCTGTATAGCATTATACCACGCGGCTCGGCACCCACTGTGACAGCCTTTGTGGTGGCTGCATTTTGTCCCAATGCGACGGCCTTTCGCTTCCGATTAACTCTTGGTTAGCTCACAATGCCACAAAAGCAGAAAAATGGCGACGCTGTCGAACAGTCGACAGCGAAGAAATGGATAAGTGGCACACGGCGGTCTTCGGCGCGCATGTAGTTTTCGTTGTTTCTATGTCGCTGCAGGTCCCTCCCGCAACGACGCACACGATGCTTAGGCCAGTGATCCTCGCGGATGCAATCTTAGAGATGCCCAGCTGCATCAGCGTTCGGTCACGTTCGCGGGTGGTCGTAACGGGAAATAGACGTTTCTCGTGGCTCACCATCACTCATATCTGTGCTCGGCCTTTAGTCTTGCGCGCTAAAGCATGACGTCTGAGATTGCATCGTGGCAATCTCGGAGACCACACCCCGACCATGCCTAGTAAGCCTAAGCATGGTCGGTGCATGGTCTCCAAGATTGCCGAGTTCCTTTACACCGCTCGCTGCAGTGCCAGCCTGTGCAACACGCTGCAGCAAGCGGTGTAAAGGAGCTGCGATAGTGCAGAGGAATGCAGCAGTGCGAGTAAACGATGTTACCGCTGCTTGCACGCGGCTACGCACGGCATTTTTGTCGGGATGCGAGAGCTTTCAATCGCCACGCCGAAAGGCACCCGAACATCTCGGATTAAGTGAAGTGGGAAAGCCACAGCGTGGTCATTCGTGGGTCTGCAGGGTTTCAAAGTTGGATGGTGCTGTAGATAGAATAAACTGAGAATAATGAAACTCAGTGGGTATTGACCATTACATTAGCAAGAAATGTGCCACTAGGTGGCGTGGTACGAGAAGCTAGGGGGCGTGAGCCGCCACCCGATATAAAGGGTACAGCTTGATACATCCATCCATCCATGTCTTCCGATCAAACACTTTACGAACGTGAGTAGACAATCCGTGGTGGCGGGCACTAGCAGTGTCATACGTACACATTTAATCAGCGGCACTTTAACAGATACAAACTCTGCTTGCACTTCACTGTGATAATCGGAGAGTGAATGACACAGCACTGAGGAAACTGAGAGTCGATGCGCCATCAAGGTCAGTATCATGCACAGAAAACATCTGCCGGTAGTTTCGCAGAACATGCCTCTACACATTAGGCATGGGTTTGGTAATTTGAAACCTATTCTTGTTCTGAAATAAGAAGAAATAATTACAAATCAGTGTTTGATGCACAGACGTGCAAATTGGTTTCTACTGCATCATTCCTCCTTAAAGGGCCCGTCACCAGGTCTTACCATTTTGAGCTGACCAACACATTGCGTACATTGCACGGACACGATCATGCCTGCCAAGAATTCCATCGTTCTGTGCCACGGAAGGCGCTCAAATTCCAAACAGTGTCAGACTCCTCTCGCCTCGCAAGCACTGCATGCCAAGAGGAGACGATCATGCTCCACACTACCATGGCATGCTGCATCACCACAAAACACCTCTGCATCACTAAAGACTGTGACGCGTGATACTTGGTGAGAGTGTGCAGCGGCAGTGCGAACCATGAATTGCCCAATCAGGAGGTGGTGCTCTGGCGGCTCACTCCTCGGAGGGGACTACCAGCTGGGGGCACAATAGCACTGCACGTCGCCTTCTTTCGTTTTCCTTTTGGGATTCTTTTTGCTTTGCCCAGCAGCATAGGCATGTGGCAAGGGTGGCATACTGGCAGTGACCCTCGCCTCCTGAAATCATGGTTTTGTGTCCTTTGAAACATTATTGTCTCTGCTAATAACGGACCAGCTGGAAAAATTCTCACTATAGAACTCTCCGCTGTTGGGCACTTAAAGACCTCCATTGTATAACTGGAAATGTTTAGGGTGATTTGGTGAGGGTCCCTTTAATGCAGCTTTTCAATGTCTGTACCAATATTCTAACCTGTTTGCTAGGTTGTGCTAATGTGTATGAGACTGAGCATGTCGTGAAACCTGAGCGCAGGAATTGTCCCTGTAGGAAACCATGAAAACAACTAGGGAGCCATTGTGAGATGAAGTAATGAAACCCTGCATTTTTATGGGACTAACGCTATTTTACGATTAAGTTCCACAATGCATATCGTGCCTATCAGTTGTCATTGCCCTAGCTTGCTTAGAGGAAAAAAGCTGTGGCAAAAAGCAAAACACATCAGCATTGGTATGCCTAGCGAGTAGCTGTTTTCAGTGTCCAGAGGGAATGTGACATATATGAGGGTGTCACTGCTCCCCAGACATATCAGGCAGCTATCTTTCCTTCATAATACCATCAAATAACCATATATGTGGTACTATCAAGAAACAGGGTAGCACAGTATGTAATTTGTCTGTGCATTTAGTGGGATAATCAACTTGCTTACAACTACAACTTGCTTTTTCACCTCTGGTAGGTGAGAAAAGCTTTTCTTTTTTAGAAAAACCAATGGTAATATTCAAGTAATATTTGAAGATTATTCTATTCAATTCACACTTGCTTTTCATTATTTGAATTCACTTCAGACTTGAAAAGTTGATAATTACGTACTCCTGAAAAATATCAGTTTTGGTGGTTTACTGCCAGTTGTCACAAATTGGTGATATACCGAAAAAAATCCAGCCCAGGAGCTCACAAGATGTTTCCTGCCTCCAGCGCTGGTTATCACATGTTTGCAGTAAAAATGGCTTTTGGCTTCACTTAGCTTGATCTCGTGTAAGGTGCTCGAAACTAGAACCCAGTGTCCCATTGTTGTTTACCGGTTGCCCGACAGCGCAAGCTGTGTGCGACAGCTGAGAATTCTTCACAACTTTATACAAGAACCAACTAAAATCAAGTTTCCCTAAAGTTACATCTGTTTAATGCATCCAGTAGATTGATCATGACATTTTGTGCGGTTTGGAAATGCGTTTATTGCATAATTTGCAACATTCGGCATTTGAGCCATTTGGTGGTCAACGCCAGCTAGCACGTGTTTGCTACAAAGGTGGCTGTCTGGTCCCGACATGTAGTGTCATATATTATAAGATGTTCAAGATTGGAACCCAGTGTAGTGTGCTGTTTCCTAGACAGATAGAGCCACACGTTGTAGCTCCCACTTCATATTGTGCCAAACCAAATTAATTTCAAGCTTCAGCAAAATTATTTCCTTTGGGATGTAATTGGTAGATGCCCAAGACATGTCACTTGCTTTAGAAATACAAAGATATGAAAGGGAAAAGGGGAAAACTGTCATCATCAGTGGGATCTCAGTTTGACTGCAGGAAAAATAGAGGGCCCATGAGACCCATGAGATGTGCTTAAGTCTGTAGGATTTGCTCTGACAGTACAGGTCAGAGGCCAGCTGTGCAAAACACACACCAGCAGTGCAGGCAGCCTGGATGCGAGGGGCAAGCTGTTTTCAAGAGTTTGTCCGTCGCAACTGGGCTGTTCATCTGTGCCTCAACAAGAATGCGAACTGTTTGTGGCAATTTCACTGGCTGTAAGGTGACATGCAGTCGCCATTTCTTGTACTGATGGTATCCGTCCAAGACTGTTGATCTTAGAGTTCATATGCTGGGAACCTAAAGTTGCCAGAGATGCCGCTGCTGAATTGCCCTGAACACATCTCCTTGGTTCCTCTTGTGAAACTTCCTCATACTAGCTTAAGCACCAATTGTCACCAAGTCACAACAAACCTGACTGTGGAACATAACTGTGGAATATGACAGTGGGTGTATAACGGTGAAACACAACAAAAATTTTATAGTGTCCCCCTCATAATTCAGCATTAAAGGTTAAAAATTTTGCACTCAGCTTTCATGTCACTTTTAAGGTATTCATTAATTTTGCTGGTGAGTATTTTTTGCTTATTTACTTTGTAGTACTAGTTAGTTCATAGTTTATTAGTTCTCTGTAGCAGTTTAGTGTTGTGCGACTACTACATTGGCAGCAGGCCTGGCTTGCTACAGCGGGCACACCTTCACAGTGTAAATTTCAATCTTAACTTGGTGGCACCGTTTTGCAGTGATTTCGATCACAACATGGACCTGGCACAGATGTTGTATCAAAGACTGGATGCATACAAGGCAGATGAACCGACCATGGGAGAAGTAAGTGGTCTTTATTTTTGTCCGAGAAATGCAAACTGATCCTTGTAGTAAGTAGCTTGAAAATTTAGTCACCCAGCTTTGTGACCTTTATACCTTCATTGTTGACAGACGTGAAAAGCAAATGACATTTGGGATATTACTACTCTTCAAAAATACATGACACTTATTTTTCTCTGTATGGCTTTCCAGACATACATGTTGTGCTTTCTTTCATAGCGCTGTGGTTCAAACACAAGTCGCCATAGCAAGAGTATTGTAAATGTTGATCAAGACACTGAAGTTCCAGGCATTGCTATTAATGAGGTTAGGAGGGCAACACTGAGCATGTACCATGGAAAAGGAGTCGAAGAAGATTACATAACAGCCAACAAAAGATGGTGGAAATTTAATATTGAGGAAACTTAGACGTACCAGTTAGTTGTAAAAATATGAATATTCTTTAATGTACACAAGAAGTGAAAGACTTCAACTACAAACCAATCAGGCGACTCTAAGCATTATGCAAAGTATTGACAAAGGTAATCTCGAATACGATGAGAGCAGCACTTAAGTCTAATCAACCAAGAGGGCAAGCTGGCTTCAGAAAAGGATATTGTACAACAAATCAATTTATGTAGGCTACAAAAGGGCTTTTAATACAGTAGAGATACCAGCAGTTCTGGAGGCATTGTGCCATCAAGGAATATGTAATACATTTGTAAATACTATAGCGAACGTCTATAAAGAAGATACAATCTTTCTAATGCTATTCACTGAATGTCTGGAAGAAACATTTAAAACGCTAGAGTGGGAAGAAATAAGAATAAGGATCTGTGGTGAAAATTTCAACAGGTTGCACTTTTGGATGACATTGCCATGAAATCGTTCAGTTAGTGTTAAAAGATGACCATGCAGAAGACAGTATTCGGTGGCCTGATGAAAACAACAAGAGTTTGCAATGGAAAACCAGACACTAGAGAGAGACAGAAAGTTTATTTTGCATTTCAGTTCTTTCAAAGAAATCTCAGTGTTTCACATTACAGTCCATACAAAGTTTCTGTCACTAGAAACTGCAAATTACTGACAGGGGAATTTACTCACGTTAAAGGAGTAGGCTTTTTGTTGTCGCCCTAAATTTGACACATTGTAGTTTAAACCAGTGTGGTTTTTTAAAAATGGCCCTTCCTGAAAAATTTTTTTTTAATTTTGGAATTGATGGCTAACCCACTTATATTTCAATGCAGTTTGAAAACTTCATGGTGGTCAACAAGGCAGTGACAGTTAACTCCCCAGAAAGTGCAAATACAGAAGTTAAATTCCATTGAGTTTTTCTCAGACTTGCTCCAATTGGTCTATAGTAATAAATTCCTAAATTACAAGTATGTTTGTTGATTTATTGTTTGATTTTGTTTTCAAGATTTCTTTCATTGCCCTGTAATAGTAAAACACTAATATGGTGGAATTTCACTTGTTCTTTGTGAGGAAAGAATATTGTTGTCAAGGTGTGTGCCCTTTTGTTTATGCCAAGTTCAGAAATTTATAAATTGGCATAAAAGAGCTTTCGGCAGTCAAAACTGGCAGTTTTTTTTTTTTTTTCAGGTAAGCAGAATTATTTTTTATGAAACTAAGCTTAGAATGATTGTTCTAGGTTCAAAACCTGTGCCTGAAGTAAATTTACGTAATGATGACCAGGACCAGCCATTTCTTCTTGTCTGGATTTGCACTTCAGATGCAGTCATACATTCCTTATATCTAATATTAATATAAGCATGCACATTAATACACTTCCTCAAACACGATGAAAGCTTTGTGACACAGGACCCTTTTAACTTCACTCTTATTGTCAAACACAGGTAAGCAAAGCTCGTCCATGAGTCTGTCCACTCAGACTCTGACTAAACCTTTAGTTGGAGCCTGAGCGACTCCAGCAGATTAAAATTTTGTCTTACTTGAGCCAGAGTAAACCTGGTTTACCATAATTTCGGAGATCCTGAATACGTGTGTGCCCAGCTGAGTAGAACTTTGGCGTGTCATAGTTCGAGTGAGCCCTAAGGAAAAAGTATATATTTTTTTAATCACTCTGAGGCAGCTTCTGTTTTGCTAACTCTTGTGCATCAATACTTCTCGGGGACTTTTGGGTCTTTGCCAAACTACACATATGGTCTGCTTTGTTCGGTATCAGATCTACGTGGTCGTGTCGGTTTTATTAACTTTTACAAATGCACGGCATAATATACGAGTTAACATTTTCATTTTTTATGTTCATTTTACAAACACATAACTACCTATCAACAGTACTGGCAATATGTGGGACAAAGGGGAAAAAAAAGCTATTCTTATTGTGATTCTAGCATGAACATTCATCTATAATTGTCATGGTACAATACTGTTTTTTACCTGTATTCTGTGGTCCAAAGGTGCGATACACTCCTAGTGACCAGGTTGACACGGGTTAGTTGCTACATTTTTATTATCATATGAACATTGCATAAAATGACAGATACAGCAAGTTAAACTAGACACCACAAGTGCTTATATTTGTGTCTAACTCATTGTATCTATTTCACACTACCTTTGTTTCACCATGAAAGCACACTTACTTGACACTTGGTGACTGGTATAGTCTTACTGTTATAGTCATGAGAACCCGCATTCATGCATTTGAGCCCAGGTTTTCTTTCGTGAAACTTTCATTGAGATTTGGTGTTGTTAAAAAATACTATGTTATCATATGGTTGTTGGACACTAACCCATTGTGACCACTGCTAGCATGTTTGAAGGTACAAAATTATGATGTCCAGCAGTGCAGCAATGATGTGCAGGGTATGCAGGAAGAAGCATTGACACCACGCACTTTTAGATATTCTACACTTATTCATTGCTTTCTGTAAAATAGTATGTGGCACTGCATCACTGAAATTGTGTGCATTATTTAGTGCTACCATGCTATAAATAGCCTGTAGCTGTCCATGGCACGGTTGCTGATGAGGTCATGCCTTTGGTCACAGTAGCTGTGGCTGCATTTCGATTGGGTGGTGTGTAGAAAAGCCCATGTAATCATGAGCTAGGTGGACTGTGAAGCTACAAGTCTCACTTATCAGTCAACTAACTCAGACTTGGACTGACCTACGAGTCTGAGTGAGTCCAGCTGATGAGTACGGTAGACCCCCTTTAAGGCGAACTTGAAATAAAGACCATAAAAATGTTTTCATCTTATTAGAAGTTCCCCTCTAAACAGGATTATCCACTTGCCCAGGTGCATCCAAACATCTTACTTCATAAAGCTAATAAAGTGGACTTGAAATTGGTTTAAAATTACTAATGAAACCATCTCTTTGGCTCAACTTGAAGACTGTCTTCAAGCGCTATTAAGCAATTACAGGCCCCCCCAATGGAGAACCCTATGTATGCCTATGCCCATCATGAAAATAAAACACAGAGCCGCAGCTCTAAAATTTCCTGGCCTCGAGGGACCCCAAAAGGTTGCTATGGGACATTCCCCTCTGCCCAATGACTCGAAGAGACTGTAGGCTGCTGCTTTTGTATGGGGACTTTGATATTCATGGTTTTGCATGTTATCATCTCATTGAGGAACTCGCGATATCACATTGCAGCTCTCTCATTTTCAGCTTCGCCTCTGTACAGCTATGTTATACAGTGAAGCATGTTGAGTGTGCGAAGTGGCTGGCAGCTTGTGTGGGGAACAGCACATGTTGCCTTTACGCACCTTTGTAATTAATTGCACACTCGCATAATAATTATGAGTACTAGTGTGATTGCCAATGGCTAAAAGTTTTTCTGGCAAGCATGCAAAGTGCGGCCGTAAGAAGCAGTGTAAGTCACATTTTCGTGTTTTTGTTTATCCCTTCTTTGTTGCCCCTCCACATAACGCTGGGCAATGTGCACGCATCCATGTTTTTTTTCTTCTTTTTTTTTTCCTATTTCTTTCTACCTCCTCTCCTTCCCTCCTTTGATAGTGCGGTGCAGTTAGCGTGAAGAGAGTTTTATTGCTGGGTACCCCAGCAGATTTGGGCTAACGCTAGCACATCATAGCATTAAATTAATAACACCTACAGTACGTGTGAGGATACAATGTTAGGCTGACACAACTAAATTTATATGCAGGTACAGTGAGAAGTACTGTGTAGACAGAAAAAAAAAAGTACAACATACACTTCACGTGCTGTCATTTAAACAATTGTGTAGGCTGGAACAAAAACATATGGCACCTTGTTTAACAATGAAATTTATGAAAGCTGTTGTGACCAGCCAAGGATGTTGTATCTGAGGAGGATAGGAAGAAAAAACAAGCGTTTGGCCACACCATGGTAGCTGAGCATCTGAGGGGTCGTGCTGCTAAGCTCAAGAACATGGATTCAAATTTCCAGCCATGACAACTGCCTTTCAATGGGAGTGAAATGAAAGAACAGTTCTGTTTGCATTTTAAGTGCATGTTAAAGAACCCAAGTTGGTCAAAAATAATCTGGAGCCCCCACAAGGCATGCTTTATAATCATATCATGGTTCTGGCTTGTAAAGCCCAGAATTCAATATATACAATTGCATAGATGTAAATTTACATTGCTTCCGGTAGGTGAGGAAAAGCCATCTTGCTGATTTTTGTCAGTCTTTGGTTACTAGCTATGCCAATATGTACATGGCACATGAACTATGATAAATAGCTGGTTAGCTTAGCACCATTATTATTAGAGGAATGTAGACCCCAAAATTGGACAATAAGCTGACCACGGCATAAGCTTCATGTGCTCTTTAGAAATGCTGTGTTGACTGAGAACAGACAGCTTAAAGGCAATTTGAATTTAAAGAGTAGGAGCGAAGTGTGGCTTCCTTTCCTAGACTTATTGCAAGAGGCATCAACAAAAGAAATAACACTAGAGATGAAGAATAGTGATATTGGAAATGTTTATGGCAACAGCAATGCCGTACCCTAAAACGTGTTCACGTGGACGCACATGCGGCTTTGAGCAGACAACTAGTTGGGTTGCTGTCATTGCTGGTTTGATAGTCCACGTGATGTTAATGTTACACTATACTTGTTCATGTTGTCATTCTTGAGTTTCCCACTCATTTGCCGAGAGTTGTGAAGTCATGAATGGCACCAATAAATTCTCTAACATTAAATTACAGTAGAATCTCGATGATACGAACTCGTAGGGAGCACGTAAAATATTCGTATCATCCCGAATTCGTATGAGCCAAAACATTTTAGTTAAAGGTGATCATGAAGATGAACAAGAACTTTATTGGGGCCAACTACTTGCTGAAAAAGTCCATGATGTTCTTTTGAACTTTTGAACTTCGCTGTCCCTCAAGAAAGCCGCCTGAAAGGAATAAAACCGTGCTGCGGTTTCTTCACTCACGCTGCCGGTGCTTACGGTGCGATGCAGTACATCAAGGGCATCTAGGTTTTTCGACATTGACGGTAGGAGATCACACTCACCGGCACCTTCACCATCACTCTCAGACTCTGTATCCTTTGCCTCGTCGACCAATTCTTCGATGGATCGCAGCCCACAGGTCGCTACATTGTCGTCCGCGGTGACGAAGTCGCGCGCCGAAGCTCGAGTTTCATTCAAGGTTCTCCCAACCCTCGATGTGCAAATCATCATCATGCTCTTGGTTTTATTCTGTAGGAGCCGCATCCGATTCCGCGAAAAATCCACACTTGCGAAAGCAGTTCGCGATCGTGTCCTAGGTCACATTATCCCAGGACATTGGCAAAAAATGTAACGTGTCAAGCAGGCTAATCCGCAAGTTTTCATCCTTGCGCTCAATTTTCGCCAGAAGCCTCCGCATAAGCAATCCCTTGAAATGGTGCTTCACATTTTGGATTATTCCCGCATCCAGCAGCTGTAGACGGCTCATGGTGTTTGCGGGCAGGAACCTTACAGCGACATTGCTGAAGTTGCAGTCTTTGGGATTGGCCGAACACTGGTCGATGAAAAGCAAAATTTTCCTGTTTTTCGCTGCCATTTTTCGGTCCAAAGTCGTAAGGAACTCGTGGAAAAAAATCTGCAGTCAAAAATCTGAGTCAGTCGCTTGCGTGAAGCGGTCATTTCGCGCGTTCGTATCATCCGCAATGGCTGGTGAAACTGTTCGTATAACACCGAATGACGGGGCATTTTATACAACGTAGGCCGTCCAAAACAACATTAAAATTTGTATCGTGAAATTCGCATCAACCGTAGTCGTATCATCGAGATTCTACTGTAATGGTAGCATAATCGCTCACATGCTTGTTGTTATCAGGTCCCCAATGACTGGCCTTTTCTGAAAGATATTAAAATTGTCATCATATAAGATTTTGGTGTTTCCACTTCTTCTGGCCAGGCCAAGTAGTTGTTCAAAGCATGCATGCACATTGAGAATGTGCGATTTCAAATAGCTCTTGCTAAGTCTTCAACAATCTTGCTCCCGAAATTGGAATGTGAATTTTAAGCTCAGGTGAACAGATCGTATTTGTTTTGCTGTAATTAATGTTGTCTCACCTCTAATCATATGGTGGTTTTGTCATGTAAAGCATGAGAAGTCCATTCAACCGTTGTGAATAATGTGGTGGCCTATGCTCATACTAATCACTCATTGGTTTGTTTTGTTTTGTATGAAATTGTCCATAGTGCTAAAACACATATGAGGTGACGCTGTTTCTTGTAGTATTTCAGCATGTAAATTCACTCACATTGTGAGTGATTCTCTGTGTGTAAAATGTAAAAGTGGTGCACCATCACCTGATGCTGTCTGAAAACTTGTTCTGCCATTGTCTTGTATTGACATCGGTGATGATGCAGACACTTCAGCCTACAAGCCTGCAAGCTTGCAAATTAGTACTAACTTGCAGCAGTGACATTGAACCGAACAGTAGGTGTAATGGTCTCACTGATGCAGGGACCCGAGAAGATGCGCTCGCAACTGATAATACTTGACCGAGGTTTCGACTGTGTGTCCCCGCTGCTGCACGAGCTGACCTTCCAGGCCATGGCCTACGACTTGCTGCCCATTGAAAACGATGTCTACAAGTTCGAGTCGACTAGTGGCAACGATGTACGTGAGAAGGAAGTCCTTCTGGATGAAAAGGATGACCTATGGGTTGAGCTGCGTCACCAGCACATTGCCGTTGTCTCACAGTACGTAAGATGGTGTGAAAGCATGCTTTTCCAATGCTGCATGGTTGAATAAAGTTAGTTAATTGTATTTATGGATTTACATCTGTGGGCTGAAGAAATGAGCACAACTGGTTATTTATGTTTGTAACCTTAACTTAAATTAAGTGAGCACATATAATCTCTGGCATCAGTTTTTGCCGTAATAATACCGTGTTTTTAAGTGCACTTCTTTATGTTATCGCACTTTTCTTTAAGGACTTATTCTTCCTTTTTCTTTTGCTTTGTGCAGCATGCACTATGAAAGTTAAAGAATTCATAATAATATGCAGTTATGCGGTCAAGCATATATTGTTGGTTCGGTCATCATATTCTGGTGATTTTACCTACACTGGCTTTAACGGCTTTCTAGGGGCTAAACAAATTCGGTTGTGTAAAGTATGTACTTGTAGGTGCCGTGCTTTCTTTTGAAAATTTGTTAGAAGAAATCTAGACAGTGTTTGTATCTGTGAGCTTTCTTTTCACTCTTGAATGCTGGATGTTTTATAAGCACAGTGATGCCGGTGAAACTCTGAGCAGCTTCAGCTTGCAAAATAATTGAATTCATGATGCATTCTGCTGTGGCGGTGGTAAAAGTTTTGAATGTTGTGCGAATATAGTAATTTAAAAAATGTACTCAGTCTGGTGGCTGGCTTCTGCAATAGCTGTGAGAATGTTTTTGTAAGACTAATGCACGAGTAGCACAATTGATACATAGGTCTAGGTAATAAAACTGAATACAGCATAATGGATTCATAAGAGGAATTGAAAGCAACACAGAGAGAAAGTTTGTAGCAACCTTGTCAGAAAAAATGTCAGCCGTACACGGTACCTGAGTTTGCATATAATAAGTAGTGTCACTGCTGGGAAGTAAATGCAGTACAGCCCTGAAGGAAGAGAAAGAGAAGAAAATGTGCCAGAGCCTCATTGCTAGCAGGAAAACTAATCTTCATTCAAATTAGTTGCAGATTTACGTGGACTTGTATGGCACGAAAGACTACAGTGAACTCTGGTTAAAACGAACTCGGTTAAGATGAATTCTCAGATATAATGAACAATATAGGTATTTTTTTTTTCCATAGACTAGTGCAAAAGAAATCCTCTTAAGATGGACCCCCTCACAGGTAACCTGTTAAGACTAACTTTCCCAGTGCTGTAGACAGCCCCCCCCCCCTTATTGTAGGGAACCCCAAGGGCTGGGCACCTGTGTTCTTTGGTTGTCTCCCCCACCAAGAAGAGTACAGAATAACCTAAGACTAAGTAAAAGTAAGCCAAGGCACTTAGGTATCCAGCAGTAAAACTCTATTCCAGAGTTTTATTGTTCAAGACCCCAGGTGCTAGGGGCACCCTGCCTTCTTGGGCCCTTTTGATGTCTCTTCACCTGGGGTTCTTTTGTTGTCTCCCTACCTCCTGTTCAGCACCTGCAGGGAGAGTACAAAGGAACAGAAGGCCTACAGGAAGCCTTTGGGCACTTGAATGAAAGGTCACCCCCCCCCCCTCTTTTCAACCTGTAGAGCACTGGTAAAGCAAAACAAAAGCAAACAAAAAGGGGAAGTAGGGGCTCCCTCAAACAGGCAAAATAGAGGGGGAGGGGGATATATAAAAGTGAATGCTGCTTTTTATCCACAACAACAAAGTGTACACAGTAGACATTTCAGCTCTTCTGCACCTGCTGAGCTGAGTGCAGGAAAACTGCTCTGAAGACAGGCCTAGTTTCCAGTCTGGGCAGTAAAGGTGTCCTTGTGGACATGAATGTTTATGTGAGTGTCCACAAATATTTGCCAAGATGCCCAACACATTGACTGGCAACACAAGTGACATGCTCATTAAAGACATGCTTGAAGTGCCTTTGACGAATGTGGGAGGCAGCATGTGCCTGCTTGAGTTCTCTAATGAACCTTTCCCAGCAGCATGGATGCTCTGGAGGATATTTAAAATCATTGTAGACATTATTTATGGCTGCTTGCCAGTACTTGAAGACAGTTTTCAAGATGGGTAAAAAGTCTACTTGATTGACTTTTGGAAGTAAGATGTTTGGATCCACCTGGGCAAGTGGCCAATCCTTTTTTTGGAGGGCACCTCTGATATGACAAACAAGTTCTCATGGTCTCCTTAAGTTCGTCTTAAAGGGGTTCTACTGTATTTCATCAAGGTGTTTTACTGTAGAGTTGGGCTCCATGCCATTCTGCATGGCTTTCTGGCTCTATATTTGGAAGGAATGAAGTTGTAGTTCCTATCATTTCAAAACAGAGCATTAGTGCCATAACATTAGAACATGCTCAGGACGGTTGATAAGCATTCTCGTTTTGGTATTCAGGTAATGTAGAGGAAATTTTAACATAGAAAGCACTCACTCGAAACTGGCAGGTGATGTGTTGATAAGGCTTTTAGTCTGCGTTTAACATTTTAACAGGGGAAAAGCACCATTACAAGTGATGAATGAGAAGTATAACTTCAACCCATTTATATCCTTAAAAGAGCTTCTGCAGTAGAAACACAGAGAGAGAGAGAGAGAGAGGCTCTTTATTGGAAAAAATAGATTTTTGCCAGCGTGTATATATCCACTCGAATGCTACTCTGTTTAGGGACGGGAAGGGGATTAAAGAGTCCAGAGGAGAGTGGAAGGTTGCAAAAAATATGAATAGGACAAATAAACCCGACGCTAATATTTAAAGGCAAGATTGGTGGGTAAGGATAGGTTTCTGTATATAAAATGGTCAGTCTTTAAAGATTTCCATGTGGGCCAATTTCTGAGATGTAGTTAAACAATAAATCCAAAACCCTTCGCTGTTTTGAAGTGCCAGCCAAGGGACCTAATATGTTTTACAATGTTAATTGATCGTGGCGTATCGTGTGCATTTGTTGCTAAAATAAATTATCTTGCAGTACGGGGGGCATTCCAGTAATACGTGTTCCACTGTTTCTATGTTGCCATAGTTATCACAATAAGGGTTAGTGGTACATCCTGTGTGGTATAGATAATTGTTCATGTATGCCACATTCAGTCAAGAACAATGGTACAGAGTGTCGAGGAAATGTTCGTGGGAATTTAGATCTCACTTGTGGGTCAGTATAGCAGAGAAAATTGTCTTGGTGAAGTGGCAGGACCCAGAGGCGATCTTTGTCCTGATAGGCATATTCTTTTGCGATATTCGAGGCGTCAGCTTTGGTTAAAAATATTTTATCTGAAGTTTTGGTATTGGAGTGCCTTTTGGGCAGCTTCATCCACTTTTTCGTTTCCAGAAATACTGACATGACCAGGTACCCACTGGACAGTGATGCAGTGCCAGGTAATCTTGGCCTTGTGGTGTAGATGGGCAATGTCAAGTGCTGTAGGTTGGTTGTTGTATTGCTTATGACGGTTCCACATAGCTTGTAGGGCTGCTTTGTAATCCATGAATGTCACCCATGTCTTTGATGGCTACTGTCTGAGTACATAGAGAAGGGCCTCGTAAATGCCATATAGCTCAGCTGTAGTAGATGTCACTTTCTTGAGGCTAAACGAGAATTGTTGCCATGTAGAAGGCACAAGAATTCTGCACAATGAGTGACATTGAGTAGTAGAGCCATCCTTGAACATATGTGTTGTGGCTGCTTATTTTTTGTGCATATATTCCAAAGCTATCTGATGGGTCACTGCTTGAGGCATTTTCTTTTTTGCTCCGATTCCAGGAATATATGGAACAATTTCTAGTGGTGCCAGTGTCCACGGTTATATTTTACGTGGCATAACATGTCACGTAACGGCCTTTCTTTCTGCATGTCTTCGAATGGCACATAATCTTTCGAATTCTTCATCGTTCTTCGTTACAAAACAGTGCTTGGTGGCAGAGCGGGTGCTTTGTTTGAGGCAGTGGGCTACTGTAGGTATTAATTCTTGATTCGTGCTTGAGGCTGTGATCCCTTTGTCTACGGCTTCTGTGTAAGCTTCCCAGTCTACAGACTTCCGCGTCACCTTATTGGGCGATGAAGGGCAGACATTAAGATGGGGTATTGATCTCTATTTCAAGTTTCAACGCCTGTACACAGCTGAACATTAGGACAACTTGACTTGATGCTAATGTAATGTCAGTGCTGCAAACGTCATGGAAATGAGTGTACTTGATATGTCATTTACAGTACTGCCATCCAGCAGCTTTGGGTTTTTAAGATGTGTTATGTTGCCATCGTTCAAGGGCTCTATATTGTATCTTGCAAGAAGCTTTGCCAGCTTAACATCACGAGCACATGTACGTGAAGTGCCCCAGATCTCGTTATGTGTGTTAAAATCACCACAGGTAATATACAGATTGCTTGTCAGGAATTTTTCAAACCTTGACACCTTGAAAGGTGAGCCTGGTTCCAAGTAAACACCAGTCAGGTTAAACACTTTAGATGCAATCACTGTGGTTGTACAAATATATTCTTGTCATTTGGTGCTATGTCAATCACAGAGGCAGGCATGTTTTAGAATCCAACGAGGAGTTGGCTAATTCTATTTTGTCGCTCGGAATGGTGGAAATCATAGCCCTTTATCCTGAATTGCTCGCCAACACGAGACTCAGGCCAGGGCAGCCTCTAACTCAGGGATGCTTTTAAATGACAGGCTGGCACGAAGAAGAGGCTTGATAGCTGCAAACATCATGGAGATGAGTGTACTTGATATGTCATTTACAGTACTTCCATCCAGCAGCTTTTCTTGGTGCTTCCTGTTCTTTTGCCACCTTGGAGACCCTTGTTGGCTTGTGACTGTGTCACTTGAGGGCATTGATGAGCCCTTTGCTTGGCTTTGCTGCTTTTCTCAGATGACTGATGCGAAGAACATTTTCGGATCCGTGTCGTTGCATTGGGCCGTGTCGGGCTGCTTTTGGTTTATATATGTCAATATGACATCTCGATTTGGTGGTGGTTCCCATCGTTTCTGACGTTTTCCCTGGAGTTTCTCCATTGTTCACGCAAGAGTAGCTGCTTTCTTTTTGGGACATCCACTGTATGGTGCAGCATGATCAGCTCCACAGTTTGCACATTGAGGCTGTGAATGCATGGCACAGTCCTTGCAGTGGATGGGGCCATTAAAATATTTCGCTATATGTCCATTTCTTTGACATGTGAAGCACTGAGTGGCGGGCCCCATGTACTTCGTGATAAGATAACTGCAGAATCGAATAGAGGAGCGTCCTTGGAGCATTCGAGAAGGATATAGTATGTAGCTTCTACCGGTCTTCATTACCATGCTGTCTTCGTTAGGGGAGTATGAAACTTGCCCTCTGGCAGATATGACTCCTTGTTCACTCAAATACCCCTTGAGTTCTTTATCCGCGTACTCAACAGGAACGCCCTGTATTTTCTCGTATGTGGCGGAGTACGAGCATGACACTTGAGCCTCTACAGCAATGCCCAACAGCCCTGTCACTGCAAGAAGACAGCTGCAAGAAGAGGAGACATTGTCACCGTGATGCTTCCATCTTTGTTGAGACAATGGCTGAGTACCTTTTTCTGGACTGTTGACACAACCATGAAAGCCAGGAGATTGGGGTTTACTTTCCACGAGCTGCAGTCAGGCATATTTGGCCTAAATATGACAGGAACCCCTACGGCTCTTGTTTTTAGGGGCGAAGCTCCTCTTAGTCTAACCTTGTCACGCATCAGGCGTCAGTCGCCAGGCGTCAGGCGTAACCCGCGTGCCGGGAGGCACGCGCTCGCCCTCAGCGTTCGCCTCGGCGCGTGCCTCCCGGCGCGTGCCTCCCGGCGCGTGCCTCTGCTGTCTTGTGAGAGAGAGAGACAGAGAGAGAGTGAAAAGCGCGCGTTGGCTATGGAAACGCTCTTTCTTAGAGGAACGCTGTACCAGCTCGCAAAGAAGGAGAACGCGCCCTCACCCGCGAGAGACAACGTTGGCGCAGGCAGCGTCTCCTAGCGAGTTTCTTGATTGAGAAATACCGACTGCTCGCGTTGGAGAAGCGTTCACCGGCAACCCATATATATATATACATGTATAGGCACTGGATCTTCACTTGCAATGAAGTGCCGGTGGGAGATTTCACTTGTGCATAGTTGAACCATGAGGATTCGTAGCGTGCGCGTTAACTAAATTAATCCGGAACTCGGCACGATCTACGATGAACCTTCCGAGCTTCGCCCACTCATCATCATTCACTCCGCGAATATGCTGTAATTTTTTCTATGAGACAACAGTAAGGATTGTCTGGTCCACCTCTTGATTGACTCCTGCAGATTCGTTTGTGTCGACCTCATCTTCCCATAGCCTTTTCCTTGCTTGCTCATCTTATCTTTGGTCAACAGAACGAATATGCTGACCTGATGACTGATCACTTGCGACGAATGCCATTAGAGCATCATGGAGGGAAAACGACTGCCGAGGCCTGCCACGCTGCTGCTTTGGCCTGACGCACTTCGGCCCGATGTGCTTTGAGAGCTGCCTGATAGACGTCTCTTGCATAATGGGGACCCACAGATTGTCGTTCATTGAGATCAAGGCACACAAAGCGCAAAGTGAACTCTGCACTTGCTAAAAAAGGCTTAACATTACAGACAAGCACTGTGAAGCTTGTTTAACATACATCATATTCCACCAGTAGAATCACAATGTTTATTACATGAGGGCTGCATCACATACACATGTATAAGAAATACCTTGAGCAAGGCCATGAAAGCTAGTGGCTAAACATTGCTCTGTGTAATAATATTGCGATAGGGTGACTCCAGGCTCATAGCACTGTGCACGTGCCATACATGCAGGGCTGTGACAAAGCAGCTGAAGAAGTTCATCGAGAGCAAGCGCATGACGTCTAGTGGCGACAAGTCCAGTCTGAAGGATCTGACAACAATGATTAAGAAGATGCCACAGTACCAAAAGGAGTTGAACAAGTACTCCACTCAGCTGCACCTGGCCGAAGACTGCATGAAGTGTTACCAGGGCTATGTTGACCGACTCTGCAAGGTTGAACAGGTGAGGTAGCCATTGTTTTCACATGCAGTTGGCTTTTAGTCAGTCTTTAGTTGATTGTCATGAGGGTCTACTCCACTCACATTTCACATGCTTCAAAAAACTATGTTCATGTTGCACTTTTTATTACTACAGTTTAGTAGTTTGTAGATATCAGGCAGGCTTGATCAACTTATCTGCAAAGCAGCCTGTAAGCCACGTGGTTGCACCTTCATGTTCTGTTCATTTGATTAGGCTGTAAAGAAAGCTGTGACCAGCGTGCTGCTGAAATGAATGTTGTACGTGCAGCGACTAAGTTTTCACACATTGTAGTTGTTTGAAAATTAAAATTCTTTTTTTACTGGGTCAGTGCATGTGAAAATTGTACATAAGTGGTTAGTGTAGATGGGGAAAACTGCATAATATGGCCTAGTAGAACATGTTTTTGGACGAGTTGGTTCATGCTTCAAACAGAAAAAACAGAGCACTAAAAAATGACAGACAAAAAAGCGGGAGGGGCGCAGGGTAGGCAGATGAGTACCTCTCCTTTGTTGCTCCTGCTTCTTTGTCTGTTGTTTTTAGTACTGCATAATAGGGGCTTGACTAACCCAACAACCCAATTGAAACAAAATGAAGTGAGCAATGCCGTAACTGTCCACATCTAACATCTGTTATAAAATTTTAATAAGTTACAGTACATCTTGGCATTTACTAGTCTTTTAACCTTCTATAGTACTTAATAGCATGTGAGCAAAGCATAGTTTAAAGGGACAGACAACCGCTCAAAACTTGAATTGAGATGACCCCATTGTCGGAAAGATTGTGTGTTGCATTGGCTCAAACGACGCCACTTTTCCTCAATAAACACGGGTTTATGTTTTTATTTCTTCATGCAAAGTCGCTAAAACTGGCGTTTGGTAACTCAAGCGGCAAACATACGAACTAGAGTTAGAGTGCGGTCACGTGGCCTTCTACAAATTTACGCAATATTTTATCTGCTTATTAGTATCGGTCCACATGAAACTTTTCATATTATAAGCTTTTTGTCACTTACAATGCGCAGATAATCCTTCGTTTGTAGCGCGCGTTGCTACTGCACACTTCTGCCGTCACGTGCGAAAGCGTGGTTTCGGATCTAGCTGGCCTGGCTTGGCTCGGCTATGGCCAGAGTGGCAGCGCCGAAGCCCGGCCATTTATGAAGTAGGTGCAGAGATGCGAAAGAACGCCTTACAAATAAAAGATCGGCCTGGCAAACAATGCCAGCTCGTCGTACCGTCTTTTTATTTCGAAAAGTAGTCGAACAGGTCAGAGTGTGGGTGGTTAATCACAGCTACGCTCCCTCCTGCGAAAGCGGAACGATGTCCGGAAGCGAGGCGGATTATCGGCATCGCGATCACTTTTCAACGTTGCTAGAGTGCGCACTCTGCCTTTTTTAGAGGCTTCTCAGATCGAACATTTCCGCGTGCGAAATATCCACGCACTTTTGGAAGTAACCGCTGCAGGTGAAAACAGTACAGGGGGCGAGCTTACCATTTCGCGATAAAAAGAAGGGTCCTTAAAAATCAGTTGTCAGTCCCTTTAAATGCTAAAGTGAAATAAAATGAACTAAGACTGTCACTGAGTTTTACAATTACCTTATTTATATGTGTAATGAGCGCACTTGCATAATAAACACACTCCCAACTTTAGTTGTCAAATTCCAGATCTTTTTTTTTTTTTTCTACCGCATAATAAGCACACCCCCAACTTGGAACCCCTGCAGTACCGTGAACGGCCGCACTGTGGCTTTCCCGCTTTGCTCGATCCGTGGTATTCGCAGGTCGTTCAGCATGGCGATTCATAACTCCCACGTCCCTATAAAACTGCCGCACGTAGCCGGGCATAGCCGGCCATAGCTGCATGCAAGTAGCAGTAACATCGTTCACTTGCAATGCTGCCTTTCTCCGTGCTGTCGCAGTTCCCTCCCGCTCACCGCAGCGTGCCACCATGCGTGCTGTGCAGGCTAGCGCAGCTAAACCTGAGCGGTTGGGGCGTGGTCTCCAAGTTGCATCGTGGCAATCTCGGATGTTGCGTTTAACGCGCTCGACTGATTAGCTCTACATAGATATGAGAGAGAAATGCGGTGATGAGCCGTCTTGCATGCAGTTATGGAAAATATCTATTCTCCCATTAAGGCCACTTGTAAACGCTGCTGAATTTTGATGTGGCTGGGCATCTCCAAGATTTCATTGACGACGTAGGGACCTTGGTTGGCGGCAAGCTGGCACGGCAACGTCGTTGGCCTTTGCATTGTGCACATCGTGGTGTCGTTGATACGGGCGGGACCTGTGGTGACGTAGAAACTTTAGAAACTCTATGCGTGATGCAGACCGCCGTGTGCTACTCGTTTGCTTTTTGCTGCTGGCCATTCGACAGCGTCGCCATTTTTCCGGTTTCGTGGCGCTGTAGGTGAACTCTGCGTTAAATTTAAGTGAAAGGCCATTGCAATGAAACAAAATGCCATCATAAGGTTGTCACAGAGGGCGCCGAGTCGCGTGGTACTGACACCATATGGCTGTTTTTTACTGTTTTTTAAAATAAAACTTCCTTGCACATGTCGCTTTAAACATTACCACGGGTCGTAACGCCGTCTTTCTTGCTTGTTAAAATGTTTTGTTCAACCTGGAAAGGGATTTTCCAAGATTGACCCCACATAATAAACGCACCCCCAACTTTCCTTCTATTTTTCGGGAAAGAAGGTGCGTTCATTATGCAAGTAAATACAGCAAATCACGTGTGGGGTCACACACTAGTTCAAGGATTGTATGTAGCATAAACAATGCCACTGTAGTGCTCAGCAGCACAGTGAAACTAGGTGAAACAGCAGAATGTTACCACTATTGTAGTTAACAATAGCTAATTTCAGAAGTTATATGGCACTTTTTATCTCATAAGTCATGCATTGTTCACTGTGTCATTTCGTATGTGCTTCATTGGACTACTTGCAGGACCTGGCCATGGGTACAGATGCTGAAGGTGAGAAGATCAAGGATCCAATGCGCAATATCGTGCCCATCCTGCTGGACACAAGTGTGTCCAATTTTGACAAGATACGCATCATCCTGCTCTACATTTTGTCAAAAAATGGTGAGTCTGTCAAGCTCTGTAGAAAGAGCCTGACTGAGTGGGAGTTCATGTACACCCTGGCACTGCCAGCACTTAGTGGTTGTTGCATGTTTGCTTGGCACCTGCTGTAGAGCTTATTTGGCTGCCCTCATGTGTCATTTTAGAGCAGCTTGATATATCTGTGGAAATGATTTTCGACTCCTGTGATGCAGCCTACATATCCCTGGTGATCATACAATATCATGGGACAAGCTGCCACACCAGTATGCACTTTACATTAGTGAATGCACAATGTGTGAAGCGTAGGCATGCACAGGGTTCTCCGCAGTGCCCCCTTCCTCCTTCCAGCCCTTTTCCAATGAGGCAATTTCATTCAAAATGCAGTGCAATCTAAGGGTATAAGGCAGATTTGGTGCTACCTCTCACGTAATAGGGAGGGGGGGGGGGGGGCACGGCGGCTGCCACCCCTAACCAGTGCTCTTCAAGACAGCGTTGTGATGGAGAGTGTTCACTACCATCGTGTGAGCTATGCTTGTGTGTACATGAGTCTATAAGGTGGCAGCTTTGACGTGTTTGCCATTATATTTACACTGCTGCATGTGAAATTTGCATATGGAAAATCTGTGTGATAGACAAAGCTTCGGTTGTTGGTATGCATTGGCTGTGTGAATAGGTAATGGTACTTTGTGAAACAGCGAATAACCTTGCTAGTAAGAAAATACCTGTTTCAGAAAATAAATTCGTAATTGCTTTTGGCAGTGTTGCTACTGGCATATACAGGGCACCCCACTTAATTATAACCAAGTTTTTCATAATGATGGAGTATTTATTCTAGCAAGTTCCAACAAACTCAGGAGTGTTGAGGATGAAGTGTTTCAGTTTTACGTATTTTTATCATTTTGTAAAGTCAATTAAATAACAAATTAATTAGTTAACTTTTTAATTTGCTTTAATACAGACGTCATTATGAGAGTAGTAGATCAAACTTGAAAATGACCGACTGAAAGGTTTCCAACTAAGTACCATTGATGGATCTCCTTATAGCTGCGCTTAAAAAGGGTCCCTGAAACGTTTTTTCTTGATATTGTGTCACTGATGAGGCAACACAATTGTGAAATCATTCACACCATAAATAAAGCGAAGGGCCTTGCACTAAGGCAGCTATGGGCTTATTTCTGTCGCCTTCCTCCTTACCACTGCTGTTCCTCCTCAACTTGATCAGCTGTGGAGTGCGTGCTAGCGACTACTGCGCCTTCCATGTCAGCCGCTGCCGAGCCCTCTGTAGCGACATAGCGCCGTGATACCTCTACTGAGGCAGTGCTAGCCTCTGTAATGGTGTGCCGGCGACTCCTGCGTGCGCCTCCAGATGCCGCGATGATACCGTTCGCTGGCCCTTCGGTGCTCGTGACACCCCGCGGCTTGTGCTTCATGGCACCCATCGCATGTCCTATGGGGAGGGGCGGTTGAAAATGCTGAATCAAGTCGTGTCGATCTTTCGTAATGTGCGTACGTAAACCGTTGTAGTAAATCGCACGCTTAACGCAGAGTGCTGATATTGTTATGGTTATGATCGGAAGGACTCAGGCTGTCGGTGCAATGCATTTGTACAAAATCATCGAAACCGTTTCAGGGTCCCTTTAAAGGGTCCCTGAAATGTTTTTTTGACATTGTGTCATTGATTAGGCAACACAGTTGTGAAATCATTCACACCATAAATAAAGTGAAGCGTCCTGTGCTAAGGTAGCTACGGGCTTATTTCTGTCGCCTTCCTCCTTACCACTGCTGTTCCTTCTCAACTCAAACAGCTGCGGAGTGCGCGCTAGCGATGACTGCGCCTCCCACGTCAGCCGCTGTGCAGAGCCATCCGTAGCGACATAGCGCCGCGATGTCTTTACTGAGGTTGCCGGCCTCGGCAGTGCTAGCCTCTGTAATAGTGAGCTGGCGACTCGTTTGTGCACCGCCGGATGCCACGACGATACCGTTGGCTGCTTCAGAGCTCGTGACGTCACGTGGGTTCCGCTTCGTAGCACCCATCGCATATCCCGTGGGAAGGGGCAGTTGAAAACGCTTCTAGTTGAGTCGCGTCAATCTCTCATGATGTGCGTATTTAAAACTTTATACTAAATTACACGCTTAACGCAACGCTAATGGTCAGAAGGACTCGGGCTATCAGTGCAGCGCATTTGTACAAAATCAACAAAACCATTTTAGGGTTCCTTTAAAGAAAGCCCGCAAAATACAAAAATAAGCGCGTGATAAGACCTGTAATTCAGCACACAATCTTGGTTACATTTAAGTGGGACACCCTGTATTGCTCGACCCACATGAAAACAAGAATTTCCTTTACTACAAACAGTTTTATGTCAGCTTGCATATTCATTGAATTATGGTAAGAAATTGCTTCATTTAAATAAATTATCACAAACCAAATTTTAAATTTTCGTTATATGGATAATAGCCAATAATGTGCTATACCTGTGTTCACTTTATCAATGTCCTACTATGTAGTAAATCAAGCTGTACTGTAGTGCGCGAAAATAGAAGATGCAGGTCACATCTAACAAGAAGTGACCATGGTTCCTGTTGCCTCAGGCCATGCTTGCATTGGCAATGCTGTAAACAGTACCACCATACCCTTAGCTGCAAGGGCGGGAGGCTCATACGGCAATGTGGATTTCTCTGTTGTAGTTTCGTTCCAATATTTTATTGAAGTACATATGTTTCCATATATTTTTGTAGGTATCTCTGAGGAGAACCTGACTAAGCTGATTCAACATGCTCAGATACCAGCCACAGAAAAGTGCATCATCACCAACATGGCACATATTGGGGTTAACATTGTGACTGATGTAAGTGTTTTCTTCACTAGAAAATTGTGCAGTGCTTCTAGATAAATCTCAAGACATTTCTTGTTTATGAAAAATTACAATTTTAATCTGGTGCTCTGTGAATGTGCATGCAATGTTTAGTTTGTTGACACTCATTACAGAGTGTGTTATTATAAGGCTAGAATGTAGTAGTCTGCTTTTTCCAAAATTCTTTGAAAAAGTAGAATGTCACATTGAACTCCATTTGTGCAGTTGGAGTGTGAGGCTGTGTAACGTCATTGTGGCAGCATGTTTTCGTGTTAGATGATGACATTAATGTGTGATTTGTTTCATTGTTGTTTTGTTTTTCAGTGTTGGTGTTGTTACTCTGAACATGTCCGCTATTGCTTGACTGTAATACTGCAGAAGAGGTTACTTGTGTGATATTTTATAAAATAGGGGCTGTGTTCATTAGAGTATTTCACATAACTGTGTTGACTACCTTGTGTTGCTGAAGCTTGGCTCTGGTGTATATCGTGGGTGTTTTAGAGTAGAAGCACATAATGCAGCTCTGTTATGAGGAGATTTTGCCTGCAGAAAAAATTGACTTCTTTAACAAGCTTCAAGTTTCAGAAGGCAAAATGATTGGTCTACCTTGGATATGTCACAGTATTGTTGGTATCAAGCAGTTGCAACATCCTCTTAAAAGTTCTGTGCAGAATATAGCATTGTGCAATGCATATATAAAAGCTGTTCACCACTGCTTTCAAGGGTATACATAATACACCCTGAACCCCCTGCAAGTGCACTCGTCCGAGGTAACATAATCACTTGGTGCCTCATTGGAAATATTCATGCTGTTAAAATGGCACCCTTTGAGGGAACTGAGCCTGAAGTGCAGTACACACTGCAGAAAAGTGAGTGAGGTATGCGTCTCAACATATGGATAGCTTGTGCAGCAAGTGTCTTATTTTGCTATTCATATTGATGGATTTTTTGGTAAGCTTCACTATAATATGCCTTTTTAATGCACTGAATTGTATTAATAATACAATGAAATCTCGGTATAATGAGCTTTAGGGGACTGCCGTAAGTCATTCATTATCCTGAAAGATTGCTATTGGGAAAATGCTGAAATTGACCATAACGATCTAAACTTCAATTACTAAAGCGTCAGAGTTTTGCAACAGTGCATCCAACGGCAGCACGGTTGCTGTACACTGTCACGCATTACTTTTCGGATAGATTAAATGTACCATATCTCGAGACGGCACAGTCGTCAAGAACCTGCACGAAAAACTGTGGGAACGAGAACTGGTGCATTGCCTGCACTATTACTGTTGGCCCACGTAGTGTGCAAATTGCCAACACATGGCTCTGCTGTGCTTTGGCTTAATTGCCGACGCAGTAACAGATTGCACATATTTAACTTTTTCTGTCCTCAGCGTCATCAAAAGCTTGCCTTGAAAATTCATGGTTGCACTTTTTGCACGCAAGCCTGGTTGGTGCTGTAACAACAAAAAGGGTGCATTAGCTAGGTTTTCAGGGTGGGCCTACACTAAAGTTGGCGCATAAATTGCTGTACTAGCTGCCAATTTGGATGTATGCATACATGGTGATTTACATCTGATCCTTGGCCGTAACGGCTCGCTTTTTTGTTTGTTTGGCTTATCAAAGAATGTACATTTTCTCTATCAGTGAAAAACTGTTTGTTTCGTTGGCATAGAAAGAGATGAGCTCGTGGCAACAAGCATGCTGGCAAGTGCTTGCTTTGATAATATTATAAATGTTTAAAAAGAACAAGGCTAAAGGATGACAGCACTTGCACAAGCAAGTTCACCGTTGATGTATTGTACTCATTGTCCCCTTTGCCATAGAAAAGAAAAAGCACAAAAAAAAATTTCCACTAATGTTTTGTTATGGTTGTTTTGTTTTTAACCTCCTTAACAGTCTCTTGAGCCATGCTTGCCGTCCTTGTAAAACAGGAAACAAACGCGAGCACCTAAGGGGAAAAAGAATTTCCCCTCTGATTTTTTGGTATTGTTTTACTACGCGCAACCTGCTTGGATTTTTGATGGAGTAGAGCACGTTGCAAGGTGTCCAAGCTAGTTACCAACCAAGTTATTGAAATTTAAGGATCTCTAGACTTCAGAATGTGAGTTCATAGTTGTGAGGAGTTTATAATATGATGTGGAACTAAATGTGGAGATCACAATTCTAAACAATGAAGTATATTGAAATGCATTATAGCGAAATAATTTAATGTTTGAACTATTAGAATCGGAGCAGGATTCCTGAAAAGGTAGTTTACCTGAAGTTTGTTAGTATGGTGTTTGTTCTACTGAGTTTTGAGTGTAATAGAAAGAACTAATTGCTATGCATGAAGTGTGTCGCCTGCTGCTGAGTAGTATTGAATTACCGAATACATTGAAGTGTTTCATGATCCCCTTCATATTTGATATTGTAAGGGTCTTCCTTTATTGATAGCCAATAAACTGTATAAAAAAGAATAAACCCTCATTACAACAAAGCTGTTGAGACAGGGAATTGACTTTATTAAAGGTACTATTTTGTCAAATTTTGTCAACTGTAGAGGACCTGAAACATTCATAGCAGAAAGCAAGGGGTGTGCTCCAACAGAGGAGGAAACTTCAAAAGTATTCATTAAACACTGAATATGGGCAACATGAGGCAATTTACTGTGGTGCAAAGAGGTGGCCATTCCTTCTATATGCCCAGCAGCACGTCTTACAAGTAGGCCTT
The DNA here is from genome assembly GCA_013339685.2 of Hyalomma asiaticum. Taxonomy (NCBI): domain Eukaryota; kingdom Metazoa; phylum Arthropoda; class Arachnida; order Ixodida; family Ixodidae; genus Hyalomma; species Hyalomma asiaticum. The sequence continues at coordinate 104,373,646 of CM023481.1, read as the reverse complement.
CTTTGCTGTAAAGCAAACAAGGAGTGGCTCAAGTCACCAACTTCACATGTGTTTTGTAGGAGCTTTATCAAACACAATACCGAGTCCTTGTGTTTCTTTGTGTTTGCCAGCCTAGTCAAATGCAGACTTCTGTGCTTTATATGAAGTACATGTACCACTGTTCATTGCCAAGTGTGTGCCACTTGAAGCTGTCCTTGGAGCCCTTGCCATCAATTTGATTTTACAGTGCTCTGTAGCTGCAAGTTTAATCGGCTGTGTGTGGAACAAATAAGCAGTACAGAGCAACATGCATGAAGCTGTTTGTGATCTATATTGGCATGTCTCCTGCAACATTGACTTGGCAGATGTATAGCTACTTTTTCAGCACTCTCTGAATGCACTAAATTTCTTATCTTTCCCTCCGTACCAAATGGAAGTTAGTCCTACTCCTGTTCAAATAACCTGGTCTAAAGTTGTAGCCTGCACTGCAGTCAGCAGTGCAATCAGAATCAGAAAAAAAAAAAGTTTGAGTAAAACAATAGCTTGAATAAAACTTTTGTTATCATGAGGGTTTATTGTAAGTTGTTGGCTAGACTTTACATTCTTTTGACAGCAAACATCCATATTTTGCTTAGAATTATTTCTCACAAGCTTCCTCACTTATTGCATGCAATAAAAATAGGCATTTTTCTTAATTTGCACTCCTTCATGCAAACACACAAATGTATTTCTGTGAGAGTTGGGACTACTGAAAACCAGAAAAACAAGATTGTAAATGGGTACAGACAGAGAGCAAGTGTTCGCATGGCAAACATATGGCTTTGTTATAAATTCACTGTCAAAACGGGTAAAATTCTGAACAAGCATGTCTGAAACATTTCTAACATTCTTTGGAATGTATTTGCACTGTTATTGCAAGGCAGGTAGCTTTGAACCTGTTGCTAGATGAACAAGCAGCCAAATGCTATTTTTAGCTTACTTTCTCAAGTGCCTTCTGTGACTTCCTGCTCAGTGGCCATTTTTACTACATAATTTAGAGTACTAGTATAGTTCAGGCCTGGCACTAATATAGAACTTGTCAAAAGAAAATTTCCTTAATTGAGCAACCTCTGGTGTACATGATGCATAATCGTTTCAGTGCATACTGTTCCAGCACTCTATACAAAAGCATAAACAGTCATATACTTGTCAAAAGCATGTCAGCAGTCTGTTATTGTGTTCAGCTGTGTCAGCAGTTTGCCGGGCTCAGAATGATAATGAACCACTGTTGATGTGAAGCACTTTTTGGGTGATGGTTAACTGATTGGCCAAGTTAGAAGCCATATTTTTCTTGAATGTTGCCATTGCTGTCCTAATTATGTCGTCCACATGCCGTGGAAAAGCACGAACAGGGCTGTTGTAGTTTGGTTATTGCACATATCCAATAGAATGTTTTGTCATTATTTGCTATATGCCTTGGCTGCAAAAATAGATGTGGGGAGCAGCTGGTCTGTGTGTGTGTGAAGCTTTCTGTCTATGCCCACTCAACAGTGTCGCCAGCATTTTTAGTTTTGTAAAGGCAATAATGTTCTACAGCATTTTTTTCATTCCATAGGTCAAAGCTGTATGTGTATTGATTTGACATAGTGAATAAGCAAAACCTGCACATGTACTATGTGGCTGTTAGACAAGCAAGAGCACCTGACCACATGTGTGAAGTTTTGTTTACAGCAGCGAGAGCTTGAGAAACTGCCGCCGTTCAACTCGCACACCCCACTACTGTTATCTCAGCAGTTTACCAATGAAGTTCTGGGACTAGTACGTCACCACTTTTTTTGTTCCTCTCTCTTTTTTTCGTGGCGGGGACCAATTGGGCCACATGCTTGCTCTGTCTCTCTGCGCGCTGCCTGTCACCGGGGGTGCCCTGTGTGTGATGACGTTTGCCAGCACACATCACAAGGCACAAAAACTCCATTCATCCACCCTTGCCCGCCTCTGCTCCGCTTTACTGTTACCTTCGTAATGCGCGTCTGCGTTGCGGGAAGTGTCCTGTTGTCCTCCAGTGTAGAGAGTCTTCCCTTTGTCATCCTTGGTAGTTGGTGGTTTGGTCTTCTCTCAACATGCTACGTAGATGTCTTCAGTGCTGCTTTGTGTGTGATTGTAGGTGGTAATCAGCTTTCCTGGCCAGGGGTCTAGAACATGTCGCCTGTGCACTTTATTGCAGAGGGCCCAGGACAGTCAAGCTGGAAATTTCCGTGCTTGGTGTTCAGGCATTTTCCTTTTTTTTTTTTATGGCAGTTGTAATAAAACAAGAGCATGACTTTTATGAAAAGTCATGGCAATGCACATAAATGTTTAATGCTGCTTTGCTGCTTATGGGGTTAAACTATACAATTTATTTTTCCTGGTTAAATTCTTTAGAATGTGCAAGCATTCTGCTTTTGGTGCTTTACAAAAGCTAACACAGCTTTTATACTGACCCAACTGAATGCACATGTTAGAAGTCTAATTATCACTGTCAGTATCAGTCCGTACAAAACTGATTTTATAGAGTGACTTCCGAGTTGTAAGTAGTAGTAGGAGTAGTACCTAACAACCTACTAGGTCAAAAGCCATGCCACTAGCATGACAATAGCAAGCCCTTTTCTCAAAATTTTTCCTTGTCATATTTACATGATTTTGGCAGATTTTGAAGTTAGCAGGTTGCCAGTTATGATAATGGTTTTTAAGTGTTCTGTTCTGCTTGAAAGTAGATAGATAATGCATAGTTGTTTGGCTGGATTCCCCAAACTTATTCCATGGTGGTTGGCTTGGGAGCTAGGATCACTACCCTTATGCACCCACAGCACAAATATAGTATGCTCAAATTAAAAACAAGCTAACTTCGCATTATTTATGATTTCCAGTTCAAATTTATTTGCAAGTTTTAAAAACAGTTCAACTTCGCTTTATGCACCAAGGCTCATAGCTTTTTCAATGCCTCTTCTAATTGATTGCAATATTGAGCATAGTGAAAGGTGACATTACATGGTGTTCTGAATGTATTACTAGTGCTTTTATTACAATGCAGTCATATGTATTCGATACATATGCATAGTCATTAAAAAAAAAAAAAAAGGAGGGCATAATATAAAGTATATAACGTGTATGTTCATAGAACATATATAAGAAACTATTTCACTCTGAATCTTACGATAATTTCCATGTAGTTCTTAGTGTTCTAGCTTGACTTTGTGCCATAAAAGGCTACTGGATACGCTTTTTGTTTTTTGTTTAGAAATTTGGAGGATGTTGCCATTGAATTGTTCTTCTGCTTGATTTGACCATGTTTTATAGGCAGGAAAAGTGTTTACTTGGCCTCATCCGAGTGTTGGTTGTATGGGTGCACTGATCCTTGTCCCTGCAATTTCCTGCACACCAGCACCAGCTGAGACCCCTGGCCAGTGTAGTGCTCTCATTTGTGGTGTCCCCTCATTATTGTGGTGTTTTGGTGTGCACATTTTACAAAGAGCACATACTCACATTGTCTGACTTCTTTTGATCTCTCCTTTTGTATGCGATTGATGGTGATGGTGATTTTTACTGGCGTGGTGCACTTCGGTGGGTCTGTGCATTGTAGTTTGCAGGTTTTTAGCTGGCACTGAAATGGTATGCTGTACACTGCCTGTCTTCAGGAGTAGGTAGCCTGATTTCTTGATTTTATATGGAGTGTAAGACAATCACGGCTTCCAGTTTAGCCTTGTGTCTCCTGCAGCAAAATAGTTGACCTACATTGTAAGACCCGAGGGGCTTTATTGCCTGCGGGGCATTCAACTTTGTTATTTCATTGTTTGGAACAACAAGATTGGTAGGCTAGTCCAGTTACAGCATAAAGTGCAGGACCATTTACATTGGCTACATGACCTGCTGATATCTGACCTTCTGTCTGTTGAAATCTGTGCAAGGAGTCATCTGACATAAGTACCACTGAATGCCTTGTAACGGGATAAGACATCTTGTGGGTACAGGTTTCACGAACATATATCGCATGTCAGTAATGGGATCTCTAGAATGTTTTTTATAGCTGTAGCACATACAAAGCTTTGGTGAATTCTAATTGCGATTCTGCCTTTGCACAGCCATATGGTGGTAGACCCCAAAGATGCAATTGCCCAATCTTGGAAGTCGTAGTACGAATTAGCCAAGATAAACAGCCAGTGCATCAGCGCAAATTATTTGCTCATTAACCTCTGTTTTAACCAGTCAGAATATGTACTCAAGCATAGTACTTATTGAAAGAGTAGTGTTGTTTTCTGAATAGGTTATTCTGCTAGAATTAGCTTGAAAGATTGTGTATCAGTGCGGCATCTCGGTCAACACAATAATCAGTCAGTTTTTAACAAAGACAAAATGTACTAATTGGTTCATTATGTACTATATTAGCATCGCTGCAACATACCCAACTTTATTACATCTAGCTTGTATTTTTTTTATGGGAAAAATTAAACGTTGGTGGTGTACTTAGTTGCTCTTTTACTGCTTCTGATTTTCTGTCATTTTTAGCATATTTAATAAATAGCATGCAGTAGGTCATGTTTCTTGAACATTGATTTTTAAGGAAGTTTGCAATGGAAGCCCTGATTGTCTGTCCTTTTGTAATTGCAGTGTGTTGAGTTGCTATGTTAGTTAAATATATAAATTAATGCCAAAGAAAAGCTGATAGGTAACTACTTTGCTTACACTATACTGTGCTAACCTGCTAAAGTTTCTTGGGCAGCTTTCACTCATCCATGCGGGGCACTAGCACTGAAATCAAAGCATTGATACTGCATGCATTGAGGAAGGGTCTTGGGAGAAGTTGTCAACTAACTAGTACCACCAGCACAGGTGGCCTCTCGAATGGCATGTACTTTCGGGTGCACTGTGGAATAGTAGTCATTTTGCATTCCATCATGACACGTTTGATTTACAGTAGGTATAATTTGTGGTGTGTGCCATTGCAGGGAAGCCGCAAGAAAGTCTACCATGTTCCCAGAAAAGAGCGCATAACGGAACAGACGTACCAGATGTCTCGCTGGACTCCTGTCTTGAAGGACATCATGGAGGTTAGAGCCAACTGTTAGATTCATTTATGTACAGGGAAGGACATCATGGAGGTTAGAGCCAACTGCTAGATTCATTTATGTACAGGTCCGAAGGCATTACAAAAGAGAGTGGAGAGCGAAACAAAAATATGATGCAAATAATATTCAAAAAGCAAAAGCTTTCCTTACGGCGCTCTTGAAACTGCATGTGTCACTGATGAAAGCAGCTGATGCAGGAAGGCAATTGCACACCATGCTTCTATTATTTGTGAAGGAGCCACTGCAAAGGCTCACACGGCACATTGGGACTCAAACTTTCAGGCCAGGGTCTCTGCAGGATGACATACACGATGTAGGGGCAAAGAGTGTTTCTGTTGAAAAGGGGTTGAATTCAAAAATGTCTATGAAAAAGCTGGAAACAGGAACACTTGCATTATGGTGAAAGATCGGGTAGGAGATCCATTGAATGGATGTAGCACTGGCACATCAATTAATGGCTTGACCAAATGAAGCATGTAGTGTAACTTTAAGTACTTTTCATACCAAGAGTGTCATGACTGCAACAGATCCCTAATAGCTGAGACATACTTTATATTTGAAGAGAACCAGCATGCTGTAAATAAATTGGGGATTAAAAGGCAGAACTAATGTTACAGCACAAGTATCTGAGCATGCAGTTAGGATTGTTTACTGTATAGTCAAGAAGAGAGGTCAATTGTTTTGGGAAGACTGAAATGCATGCAGGAGGTAACCATCAGAGAATTGAGTAAATCATGCGTGTTAGAACAAAATAATGATCCTTCGGATATTTAAAAAGTGCAGTAAGAACACTGGCTTCAGTTTAAGCATTAAAAAAGTTCAGGTATCTTAGCAGACTGCTGCACTACAGTTGAATAGTCTACAGCTGTTGTTTAGCCTTTTACTAGACGAGTCACCATGTGCTGGTTCAGTGTCCTGATTAAAAATATTACATGAATGTGATGCTGTCATATGGCTAGCCACTTGTAAACATGCATTGGGAGTATTGCTCAGTCTGTCTTGGAAGATCAAAAGTCACGTACCACAAGGTGCCTCAAGTACTGGAAAACCGTGTATCCTTGAACTCATTCATAGCATCTGAGAAAAATCCATTCACCTACAGTACACAGAAAGAAAAGAACCCTTGTTTGCCCTACAAGAAAATTTATTTTTTTTAATTATATGCCCATGTCTGCCTTTTTTTTTTTAATGTCAGAACTCGGGTCTGTGTCAACCTTGTCATGATAGAGCAAGTATACATGTGTTTTGAAGAGCCAGTGAAGAACCCTGGTGTCCGAAATTTGTGTTTACAAGATAAGTGTGCATTTGTACAATTGCACTTGATTCCACGAGAAGTTTGTGCTGTATTAAGGAAGTTAAACAGGATAGAACTTCTTAATAGCTGCTCCAGCCAGTTTCTCTCTCGGCCTCCCTACCTTTCCTTACCGCAGAGGGGGTTAGCTCATCTTCGTGGCTATGTTTAATTTGGCAGTGCAACACAATGTGAGCAAATCAGTGCTACTCACTGGTATGCGCAAAAGCCGCACAGCCAAAAGCACATCATCGCAGGAATAAAACACAGTTTTGTGGGGCTGATTTGAACTAATCAGCAACGTCTGGTGATATTGCATTTCTCTTGGGAAAGTTGGTGTCACTTAGAAGGCAAAAAGGACTGGTGAGATGCTATAGCAGTGTTGGAATTGTCTTTCGAAATTGAGCATACGTAGAAGGTATGCTGGGATATTCGCAAAATGTGATTACCATGGCCTTCTATACGAACAAGCAAGCTTATTTTGGAGGATTAGAAAAAAACAGTCAGTGCCTGTTCAATATTTCACGATGTCATCTCAATTGTAAGGATTGTAAGTTTTCAATTTGAAGCAAAAAAAAAAGAACTAACTGAAGCATGGCAGTTGTAGACCAGCAGAGAAATGAAGCACATTTTTCCATACCTTTGCAGGTTTGTCTTTGCATATGTATGTAAATTTAGCATGCGTGGCACAAAAACATTGGAGTCACAACATCTGTTTTCCAGTGGATATCATAAAGGTGAAAGAATAAAGACACGGTGCTGAACTTTATTTTAATTTCCTGAGCACAGCTATAAATGCTCTTGTCACCATGAAAAGTACATGTGAGGCACATGATTGCAGTCTGTGGAAGAGAACTTGCCACAAGCCACTAATTTTGTGGCAGAAAGTCACCCTTCCTGCTTGAAAGAGAAAGCAAAGCCAAACTGCTGCACTTGATATGTAATCTAGAAATTTCTTGCGCTTTGATGATTCCAGAGGCCAGGAATTTTTAAACAGGATAACAAGTGCTTCATTGTGGTTTCTCTTTCCCTTTCAAGCTGGGAGTTTGTTTTTCTATCATGAAGTTAGTGAAACACATGAGGGATTGTGTCTTTGCCGAATGTACTGTTGTTCCTTATTTTCTTGACGAAAAGTGCATTTACACTTGTGCTCGGGGAAATAGTTTGTTTGCATGTACTGTTGTTCCTTATTTTCTTGACGAAAAGTGCATTTACACTTGTGCTCGGGGAAATAGTTTGTTTGCAAGTCCAGCATAGTCTTTCGGTTGCCTTTGTCTTATGCCCTGGGAGACATCGATTTTACGAACATTGACATGGTGGTGGTCCTCTGTCTCTGCCTTGAGGTGCATTGCCCTTTTCCACTTCAATAATTTTTAATTATTTTCATATGGTTTCTTGCAGGACGCCATTGAGGACAAGCTTGATGTGAAGCATTTCCCTTACTTGAGTGGAGGGCGTGTACCCCCCACAGGGTATGGGAGGTCAGCACCAACAAGGTTAGTCTGTTAATTTGCAGGGGCTTTCAGCTTGACTGTCAGGGGTGCCATAGTAGGAAACGTCATAATAATTTTGAACTTTACTTTTTCAACACATAGACAAATTAAGAACACTGTCTTTACCATTACAACACCCCACACTGCATTGATATTTTCTTACTTTGAGAAAAGCTAATTGGAATGCTAATAAGCATCTTATTTAGTCTGTCCACCTAGGTGGTCACTTTCTACGTAATTGGAAATACAGTTAAACCTTAATATAACGAATCTGGTAAAACCTTCAGTTTACTTCATAATATTGAAACCTTGTTAAAATGAAATTTAGATTTTGTGTGAAGTACAGTTGCCAAAGGATTCTTTTGTACATGGAAAGTGCCACAAGAATGTTGGAATGTTGGAGCACATAGAAAGAAACGTAACTTTAATACAATAAAAAAGAAATTGCTGAACCTGAGATTCAGCCACCACGGCTTGTTGCCACATCTACAGTGTCCTCTTTGCAACTAAAGCTGAAAGCAGTACAGGTCTAGTACACTGTGATTATAAACAAGCTTTAAGTTGAGCTGTCACTGCCTTTCTATTGCCACCACGGCTTATGATAAAAACCTTGGGTATTGCCCAGAGTGGTGCAAAGACACTGTTACCATGTTCACTGAACCACCTGACCTCGACTAGTTTGATGAATGCCCAATATTGAAAACCGTCGGGCACCATAAAAACAAAATTGAGAATAGCAATAAGTGAAATTGCACGGAGGCGGGACAACAACTTTGATTACAGCTCCGTTATTGGTGGCAGAGTTTTCTGCTTTGCGACATTGTGTACCCATATGTCCAAAAAGTTAAGCAAGATTCAGTTGAGTGGCACAAATTTCAGGTGCAGCTATTTCTTGGTTCAACAGAAGTCTTGTAAGGTGGCTTTATTGCACGGTACCCATGTTATTTTGTATGTAAAGCTGGTAGTGGTGCGTCAGGTAACTATGAGCAGCTCCAAAGAAAAATCAATCGACTACCGTATAAACCGGACTATAGGTCAAGTGGGAATACAGGTCGACCCCCCCCCCAAGTTCAGGTGACCAAAAAAGAAAAAGAAAAAAAAAAGAGAACCCAAACTTGCTAAAACACATTTATTTGCGAATCGGGCGCACCACTCACCCGTCGTCGGAGCTCCCCTCAACCACCATCGCAGCTGTTCCTATTCGCCAGACGAAGCATCACTGTCTTCTGAAGACGAGAGTTTGTCGCTGGCCACCTCTCACAGTGCGCCATTTTCCGTGTCATCCAGCAAGTTGCTGATCCAGTGTTTCTTAAAGATTAATGCTATACACACGACATGGTGGTGATGGACTCACCGGGCCCCTCGATATTTTTTCCCTACTTTTTTGGGGGGAGTTCTCTCTCTCTCTCTCTCTTAAGAACTAGTTTATTAACACTAACACTACTGCTCCGAAGGAGCCGTAATGCTCTTTTAAAACTGAACCGCGGTGGTGTTAGCAGCGGGTGCGCTAGCGCCCATCGCTGACGCTCCTGGCTCTGGCAGTAGTGACACAAGCAAAATAGTGAGAGCGCCGAAGGCGCACCGCGAAGCGGCAACATATGTTAACGGGCCCTCCAGCGACACGGGCAAAGCACCGACAGAGGGACAAACTGCCGGAACTAGAGGCGCGGCCGCGTCGTGCGTGTAGCATGGCCTTTTCTTGAAAAGCATTTTCCACCATCGAATCTGGCAAGGAACACCAGGCGGAACGCACCCAGCCGCAGACAGTCACAAACAGAAGGCCTCTGTAGGCAGCCCTTAGGCGTCTTCGGGCTGTCGCCGGACATCCACTCCTCCTCAGTTTCTCGAGTGAGCTCTGCGGCTTTGTTGTGAATGGTATCCATGGTCGCTGGGAGCAAATGCACACAAACTTCCCGCACAAAGTCTGCGAGCATATCCTCCAGCTGTGGATGAGCCGCACTTCGCCCAAGAAACGACGTTTTCCGGGGGTTGCGCATGTATAGCTTCCCTTTCTGCACTCTCCACTAGCGCACGCTTTTTTTCCGAAACGCCAAAGCGGCGCTGAGCGTCCATGTTGCCATTCGTTTCGGCGAACTGAACAACAACAACATTTAGTTCAAATGCAGCTGAGAACTGTCTCCTCGGGCCGCTACTCATATTCAGTGAACAAAAATAACACTATAAAAATCAGACACGTCAATCGGAGCGCGAAAAACTCGGAACAGATCGGAAGCACAGCATGAAAACAAAGAAAAAAGGGAAACAAACAACAAAAAAATGCCTGCTATTGGATTTGCATGTAGATACGGCCGTGTGTAGCTTTTGACTCTCATGCACGCCACATGTCGCCAGACAGCAGCGCATTGTCGGCTAAACACCGCTATATAAGACAACGGGTGACTTTAGCTCATTGTTTTATTGAAAATATCTCGACTTATACTCTGGTTTATACGGTACTTAAAACCTATTGCAACAGTGCATTTACCAGAAAAGCCCATTTGCAGTGAAAGTGCCTTTTAGTTTTGATTGCTTTCACTGGGAATTTGTCATATTCTTTAAGGAGTCCAGAATAGCATTTTCTGAGCTGAGGATCATGGAGTGTGAGCACTGTGATATCCCAAAACAAGATCGCTTTCACAAGATAAGAGAGATTTTGTTGCATTATACTGATGCTGCAGCTGCTCGTGCACGTCACTTGGCACACACCAGCAGTGAAAACACCATATCAGTGCTGATGCAAGGTATGAGCAGAGCATGTAAAATATGGAGCTGCACTAGTTGAGCTTGGGTGCGCACATGCATGCTGTCTCTCAATTTATGAACAGATAGTTGAAAATGATATAAATTGAAAATGTCATTATAGGCAACGTTTCGGCAAGTGGACTTGCCTTTGTCAGGGTAACGACTACCTTTCCTAGTGCTGGGGAAGAGGGAACAGAGTGTATATAAACAAGCAGGTGTTTCCCCAACAAAGAAGTCCACTTGTTGAAACGTTACCTCTAGTTACTTTCCCTGTTCACCATTTTCAACAATCTCTTCATCAATTCAAGCTCTCTCTGAGGTGGTTTTTGAGGAAAAGGAAAATGGCCCTATCATCTGCAGTCTTTATCGGAGCACGACTCAGCTTGCCTACCCTAGAGACGAGCGTTCAGGTTTCCACCCTTGCTCTCTAAGCACTACCGGAAAAGGTGCTGCTACACTTTAGTGGCTGCTGTAGTTTGTTTATTGCCTTGGTCAGATCTCGTGGCAGCGGTTATAATTCATAATATTGAGGTTAAAAATAAATTGTGTGTGCACATATGATGCTATAAAAAGTGAACACATAATTGAATGGAGAATGTCGTCATATTGAAGTTTGTGATATTGAGGTTTAACTGTATCTGTTTGTACTTTACATATCCTTATAGTGATTTATACAGTGGAATCCTATTCAGATGTTTTTCACTGGACTGGGGAAAAAAAAACATTACAGCCGTGAAAACGCAAGAGTGAGGAAGGCTCTGAAAATTAACGAAAACCGGGCCACTCTGACCAAAACAATTTATTTCAACATTGTGAGGCTAACACTTAAAGAAATCAAGAATAGAAAGTTGCCATTTCTTTCTCTCACTGGTAAGCACCACACATTTTTCAATAGCCTGAAAGGCCACATTGCTCTCAGCGTCGCTTTAAGGTGCAATGTACATGCGAAGGAGGTCCAGTGCCACAATTGCTTCTCCAAAGCTTGGATCTGCTAACTCCTCGGAATCTTGTTTGTACTCGTCATCATCTCGGCAATGCCTTGGCACTCCAATGTCAAGACAGCAGCATACATGGTGACATAGTCGTCATGACTGCCGTGGCACCCAACTCATTCACAGCATCAGTTAGCTCTGGATCAGAAGAGGCTGCTTCCAACTCTTTGGCTCCCATGGCAGTTTCTCGTTCGCCATCCATACAAAAGCAAACCCTTGTGAAGCAGTGCCGCACAGTTGACGCGTTTACTACAGCCCATGCTAAAGCGACTTAGTGCCTGGTGTCAAGCACAGAATGGTTGTAGGCTGCTGTACATGATCAATATGTGCGGGACAGCTCCTCATGATGCTCTTCCTGTACGAATGCTTTAAGTTCTTTACGAGGCCAGCATCTAACAGCTGCAAGTGGCTTATAGTACTCACAGGCAAACACACAAGCATGACATTGCGAAGAAACAGCGGATCTCTCAGGTGGGCAGCACTATTGTCCAGTAAAAAGAGAACAACTGGGAGCCCATCTTGTTGTCAAAGTACCGAAGAAATTCTTCAAACAAAGAGCAGGTCATTCATGCAAGTTAGTTGCTTCTATAGTGACATGGCAGTAGGCGAGTGTTTTTCAAGCCACCGTGGGTTCTAATATTTCCCGATTACCCATGGCTTTAGTTTGTCAGAGCCATCCATGTTGCAGCAAAGGAGCACCGTCAATGGTCTTTGCTACATTTGCCCCCATGGAATGCTTCACCCTTCAGGCTTAACGACTTTGATGGCTGCACATGAAAGAAGAGGCCTGTTTCGTTAGCATTGTTGACAATGTTGGCGATGTTAACAAGCTTGTTGACAATGCCGACTCTCTTCCATGCTGGCTGCTTGTTGAATACATTAAGTACATCCAGCTTTTCCTCAAGGGGAAGGCTCCTTCTGCTTGCGCAACGCCTGAAGGCATGACGATGATTGCAGTGATGAGTTCAGTGGTGTTCACAAGGCTTAAAGCACTCAAAGACGATTGGAAGACAAGTCATGAGACCATTCCAACAGTGTGGCGGTGCTTTTATACGAAGGTTAACATCATGCACTTCCAGTGTTTCGAAGTGAACCTTCCATTGTAAGCACAGTGATGGTGGTGATAGCAGTTTTCACGTATGGCCATCTAATGGCAGCCTCTCCAAATAACTTGTGGCTTCTTGTAGCCTATTTTGTAGCCAAGTGTGGCCAACACTCATCGAAAACCAAAATGGTGGTGCCCAGACAAGTTTAAAGTGCCAGGTTGCAACACATGGTATGGTTGCAACACACAGTTGCGACATTAAAACAGGGTTCGCATTGCATTAGATGCTACGGGGACTATGCCAGGACCGATGAAAAGTGACGTAACAGCCAGGAAAATGCAGCACAGGAACGTAATAGTGGGGTTTTACTGTACAGTGTTCTGAGCTCATCCCAAGTACAATGATGTAATCGTATTTTTCAAATGTTGTACTGATACTTTATTTGCTTTGAATTTTCAAGGCATAAGTGGCACTGCAGTTATCTTTCTTTTCCAAAAAGCTTGTAGTGGTTGACGATGCCTCGAATACTGGGCTTCCTAATTGCACTTCCATGCAACTGGAGTTCTGCATTGTTGTATATCGTAGACAAATTTGTTTTGCAATGCAATGGCGCTTGTCATATCCTGGAAGATTGAAGAATATATCATTATGACTGTGATTTATTGTTGATTTAGAGACAGAATTTCTCGCAGTAATTATAGGGAAATGTGGTGCCACCACCAGTGCGAGTTCGTGCCACAATGGGAATGATGGTACATGCATCTGCGAGGCCTGTGTTGGATGTTATTGAGTGGGGCTCGGACTAAGTGCCGATTATGGCTGCATAAATAATGTTTCCCTAAAACGAAATCTTCAGAAACAGATGTTACAATAAAAGGTTACTCATATGTATGGCACAATCAAATGCCAAAAAGACACAGGCAACAAAAGGCCACCGCAGTGAGTGCAGACGTTGTTGTTTCCCATTTTCAGCAGTCAGTTGCCGCTTTCTAAGTTTCGTTGAATGGTATATGCAAGCACAAGTGCCAAAAACCAACTGAAATTTGCTTAGGATTGATGCTGAGAAAAGACAGCTTGTTATAGGCTCTTTCAGTGTAAATTAACCATTGTGGCAAATGGAACGCTTCCAGCTGTATGTGTCTTCAAGGTGTCTGGGCTCTTTATGAACAATCACAGTACAAATCCGACACATCGCAGCATTTCCAAGCATACATTGGCATCACAGCGCCAGTTTTCTCTGTAGGTAATTGTAAGAAACTCTGTTTGGAGACAGCAAATCCAGCTCCTGCGGATATTTATGAATTTTTGTCGGAGCGGAGCTGCTTTTTCTTCTTTTGTAAAGCAATGCACTAACATGATAAATATGCAGAACATCAGTGTGGACATTGTTTGCACTTGATTTATGCATATGTGCTGCATTATTTATGCATGTGTGCTGCTACTGCTGCTCCAGTAACTTGGAATCGCACGAGTGAGTGAATGAGAGTGGTGTGCATGTGTTTATATATGCATTTAAACAAACAGCAAAATTGTTTCCAGCAACTTTCTTGCCCTTTATGTGAGGCCCTTGCCTTTTGCTTTGCGAAGTAGTACAAGGAATCCTGAAGCACTGTACAATGAACAGTAGCAGTGTGGGGGAAAAACTGTTAAAAACACTAATTGTTGACTGTCTATGGCACATAGCTGCTGGAAGCTGTACGGATGTACCGCAGCACTTCACATGTGTAAATGTATGAACTAGGAATGAAAACTGTGCAGAAAAAAAAATTTAAAGACGCTATCCATAAATGTTCACTGTCTATGGCACATAGCTACTGGAAGCTGCACAGATGGACATGTGTAAATGTATGAACTGGGAATGAAAACATTTTTGTTCAAAATATGAGCTCATGTGGGCTTGAGTATATGTGCTTCCACCTACAGCATGTAAATGTGCATATTTACTGTATGTACAAAGCAACCACCTGTTTTTATTCACAGCCAGCGCTATGGCCACTGGCACAAGGATAAGAACACACCTAATGTCAAGAATGTGCCTCGCCTGATTGTCTTCGTCATTGGCGGCATGACGTACTCGGAGATGCGCTGTGCATATGAAGTAACCAAGGAAGTGAAGAACTGGGAGGTTATCATTGGTAAGCTTTGCAGGTTCTCATTGCTAGTCCTGAGCTTTCTTTACATTCGTTGTAGTAATACGTTTTTGCTGTTGTGCAAGGTTATCAGGTATTGGCTACTGATCGGATATTGAATGTTTACTCGGCCATTTCATCTTGCCTTTTGTTTGGCCATCTGTAACTACACAATAAACTTACCATCAGAGCATTGATTGTAGCAGCTGTATTTCATTTGAAAAGGAAAATTGGTGTCCTCCAGTTTGTAGCACAGTGGTACAATGAAATACACAGAGATTTCTTAATGAAAGCTACAAAATTGCCAAAACATTGGTCTTGGTCTGTGGCTTGAACCTGTTACCATGTGTCTAACCAGGGTGGTCGCTCTACCGATTGAGCTAACGGGAGGCTAGTGAGTGGCAGCACGAGGGTGAATTGATCAACAATGAATGTTTCATCAACTTTGAGGCTTCGTTGCCGAGAAATATCTCTTTTTTTTTGTAGCTGTGTACTACAAATGGGTAGATGCCAGTTTTCCCTTCCATAAACCTTACTGCACCTTGCAGAATTTCACAGAACTGATTTTCCGTTTGATTTGCTGCATATTGACACTGCTGCCGCACAATGCCACACTCAACTGATACTGCGAGCAGTGCATAATACATAAATGTGTTGTAATGAAAAGCATTATGCATACATTTATAATTCACTGGTACATGTAAACATCACCGCATTAGACAAGTGTTAGCTTCACCACAGTATACGAGTGTTAACTTCGCCGTAGTACGCAAGTTTCAACTTCGCTGCAGTACACGAATGTTATGCGACGAAACGCAGTACATGCATGTATGAGCCACTTATCAGGATAAGGCATATTTTGCCTCTTAATTGAAAACTTTGAATAGTTTGAACAGTTAAACTTAGGTGCGAGTCGAATCAAATAGCAAACAGTGTTGAAAAACTATACGAAACTTCAAATATTCACGCAGTCCTATTTTTTTCACAACAAAATGTCTGGTAAAGGCCTATAAAATTCCTCTGCCAAATAATGCGCACTAAGGGAAAATAATGTACTAGTGTCCAACTTCCATGTCATGTAGAGGTCCAGTGCAATCTACTGGCAAGAGTTCCTCATCAAGCCTTAGAAGTTTGACTGAAATACTATTTGACAATCCCGTTTAAGTTATTAACATGGCTCCATCTTGGTACTCTTTGAAAACTGGCACTTGCACAGTGCATGCATATCTATACTGATAGTGAGAAGAACAAGCGTGGAAA
The DNA here is from genome assembly GCA_013339685.2 of Hyalomma asiaticum. Lineage (NCBI taxonomy): Eukaryota > Metazoa > Arthropoda > Arachnida > Ixodida > Ixodidae > Hyalomma > Hyalomma asiaticum. Next base: position 104,357,633 of record CM023481.1, on the reverse strand, counting down.
ACACAGACACAAGGGGAAATAAGTGGACAACACGAATGCCAACTATCGACTGAAGCAGAGCACAGAGGCAAAAATGAAAGAAGACACAACTTATCTGCGCATGCTCAGTAATGGTAGCACCACCTGTCAAACGGTTACACATGCCAGTCTACGTGAGACACAACTGTTAAGGCATTCTGCCTCTTCTTTGTTTAAGCTAATCGACGGCCGACTCATGCATGTGCTTCCACTAATACTGATATGCCAAGCCTCAACCATTAAACACGTTTCTTCATTCTTATGTCTGTACAGAATCTCGCATTAGTCTAACTTGGGTGTGCAGTTACAGTCCCGGCAGTGCAAAGACAGATTAGATGGCATTCCACCTGATAGCGACCTTCTATGTTTAATTAATCTCTGATTAATACAGCGTGCTGTTCGCCCTCGCTCAACTTGCTCCGCTTTCTGTCCTTTTTATACTGATAGGTTGTTCTTTAAGCTAGGTAAGTTGCATTGCTGATATATAGCAAGTTTTTCCGTTTCACTCATTTCATGACTTTTCTCAAGGTAAACCTTATAACCCTGACACACAGGCATGCTGAAGTACTTTAGGTAAGGGGACATTTACTGGAAAGGTGTTTATTTGTAGTGAAACACGACAAAGAAGCATCTCTCACACTGCAAAGTTCCTTTGTGGAAAGGTAACTTACGAATCTACTTTTCGAGCGGAAAGAGCGCATTCTCACCGACCGCATAGAAGACTCATAAATGGAAACGAACTTGTCACAAAAATACAGTGCCTCGTAGGTACTTTATCTTGCAAAGACATTTTAACTAAAGCTGTGTGAATAGCAAGATTTTGAGCGCAAAGCGAATTCGAATATTCAAGTGTGAATTGAATATTTTTCGAATAATTTTCAAATATATTTTTAATAATATTATAGAGAAATGTGCTGTTAAATGTGGGCAAAAAAAAATGTATTGCATGACAAGTGTATTCCAACAGTGTCATTCCCAAGTCCTAAAGAACAGTCCAACAGAGAACTGTGCAACAGAAAGCTGAGCTAACTTCGCTGCAGTACACGGTTGTTAGCTTCGCCGCAGTATGCGAATGTTATGCGGTGAAGCACACTATATGCCGAAATGGGCCCCTTGTCGCATCGCACATTTTTTTCCCTAATTACCAACATCAAATAGTAAAAGTTCAGTGTGAATCGAATAGATTAGCAAACGCTATTCAAAAAGTATTTGAAGTTTCAAATATTCACACAGCCCTAGGTTTAACTTTCAGCTGTAATGAGATTTGTCGAACCGCAAAGATTTATTTTTGCCACACTCTCAAACACTCACATCGCCGTTATGCGGGATTCCAGCAGTGCCATTTCCTGCTTCGTCTTGATGGGGATTGTGCCATGAAATAAGTATCCACATTATAAGCCAGCAGCGATAAAAATGATGTGTTTAAAGGGGCCCTGCAACACAAATTCAGCAGGCCGTTTTTATCACTGGTTCTAGAACTGTTGCATGCGGGGATGTCGCAGAGAGAGTAGAAACGCCGAAAGGAATGTGGCTATAATTTTATTTCAGCAAAAAAATCGCCTGAAATTGCCTCCTGGAGATTTTTGCTACAGGAAGTGACATGGAGTGACGACGTTGGCGGGGTCAGGCTGGGCGTTCTGATTGGCTTGATGCTCCAAGGTGCTTGTTACACACGTGTGGTGTCATGCTATTCAGTACCAAAATATACTAAAACGGTTTTTATGCTTCGTAAGATAGAAAGCAAGTATCTGACATTACTTGCAAAACAACACTCGCGCGCTGTGCAATGGTTTGCGCATCCATATGGCACATCCACTCCCGGTGTTTTCCGGTGTCGCTCTATAAGACGCGCGTTGCTATTGGACATGACCATTGACGTCAGCGGGAGAGCGAAATACGAAAGGGAATGTTGTTTTTATGCTGTCTGCTTGTGTTTTGAACTTTGAGAACTAATAACTCCAGTTCTAGACCACCGATTTGCATAATTCTTTTTGCGTTCATCTCGGCATTCGATCCTACACACACTGCAGTACTGCAGACGGCAGCTGAAAAAGTGTCGCAGGGCCCCTTTAAGTTCTGCATTCGCTAAATGTAATTAAATGTGCAGCTTTTTAAAAATGTTTTCAATCTTGCTGCTTTAACAAGCAGCACCATTTTTTTTTTTTTCATCTTAGGAACCACCTAAAGAAGTACATGTATTAATGTGCATCATTGGTGCAACTACTTTCTGCAGAGTGTCGTTCAGAATAGAAAAAGGTGTTCACCACAAAGGACTTTAGTTTCTCTCACTGTCAGGGGTATTAAAATATAACAGCAATATTACAAGTGAAAGACAAGGTGTGCTGCCTTCAAGTTATGCATCTTCATTATAAGTTTATTGTAGCAGCTGGTTAAAATTGCTTGCCCCTTCTGGTTCATTCATTGTTGCAACAGTAGCACTGCTTTACTAAGAGTACTTGACCGATAGGTTAAAGCTAACCTGACAAATTGCATTGTGTACCAACACTTTCATTTGAGTAAGTTATGCTGGCTTAGTGCTGCCAGTCATTGGTTTTCCATGAAATTCAGCGTACGTCCACACACAGCAGCAGGGGAAGTTTGTACCTCAGTGCTGTACTTTGAAAGCTTCACCATAATCCATCGCATGCGTACATCTCAAGCAACATGAAATATCTCCACTAAACTGAATTTGTTAATTCTATGCACACACTATCCTTGCAGCACACTGAATTCTCAGCAGATTGCTTCACTTTATCATAAAAAAAAAAAAATTTGTGGAGCTTGCACTAGTGGCACAAGGCTAGCAAAGCAGTGAAGCTGATGAGCACTTCGCTGGTCCAGGTTTGCCTCTGGCACACCCGCATTTCGTCATGGTCTACGGTATCGTAAAAACTCCACACAAGCACTGCGTCTCAAAGTTTTGTGCAGAGCTCAGCGTAAAGATGGTCGCAGCACGTGTGATCTTAGCTTGATGCCATCTCTCCCCTTTGCTACACCGCACTATGTGCTCGTGCATAGCATTGCACCATGAGAGGATGCATGCTCTGGTGGTGCAAAGCTTTACGCAAATGCATAGCTTTGAGAGACGCTGTGCACCGGATAAATTGAAGTGTACCATCTTCGTTGTCTTTTTTCTTCTGCTTGAACATGTGCGCCCGCCAGCTGCAGTTTTGCCAGTGTAGTAGTGGCACAGATTCTTTTTATTGAGCAGCCGTAGTATTGGGCTGAGGTCATGTGTGCAAGTGCACATGCACTCTTGGGGACCTTAACTAATACCCCGGTCACACGGCACGTGTAATGTCATTATGTGTTAATGTCATTTTTGTTGCTGCTACACTGGCATAGCGAATGACATTCACACCTAATGGCATTCGCCCACTGAATGCGTTCGCCAAACTCGTTCATTCGCTACATGTGTACTCTTGACGACAGGGGCTTCGCAATAAGATGCAAAATTGGTAAGGAGGAGCAAAATGTTTACGGTCCTTGTTATTTTTCTTGTGGCCCTTTGATAACTTTGTGACGTACAGCACGATATTTGATGCAATCTGTGCAACTATATTCTTGTTCCCAGACTCCGAGTTCACTCCCACGCTTCCTAGCTGTCGGCCATGTTTACAAACACGTGTTTGTTGCTTTAGCTGCTTCAGTCGGTTTCGGCACTTTGTAGTGAATACCTGGAGGGCAATTAATGTTCATTTGCACCGATCGTCGTCCATCACGATCACAGGAACGCAGGCACGGTCCACGATGTCGCCGGCTACAGAAGAAATCGAAGCGGCTTTGGGCTAGTCTTGCTTTGGATACTTGTGCGGATTTCTTCCCTGTTAATGCTGCCGTATCGTATTGCGATATATTTTCACATAGCCTGCCAATGTTTACCACTGTGCTTCTAACAATAAAGAGAAAATATGCAAATAAAAGGCACAATTTGTAACATTGTGCTATCCTAGTATCCGGCGGGTAAACATCGACGTCACTGGCAAATGTCATTTTGCATGGCCGTGTAGACGAGGAATGCGAAAACAGAATGACATTAGTTATAAATGTCGTTTGCTGCAAATGACGTTTACATGCGCCGTGTGACAGGGGTATAACGATGTATAAAAAAGTTAACTGCCAACACAAGCACTTGCTTGCAACAAAAAAAAGGCTCCCAATGGGAAAAAATGCAGCAGCACACTATTTTGCAATGAAGACTGAAGTGCTGTGGTTCTTATCTGGCACCCATATTATTTATGCCTTGGTACCTTATACTGAAGAAATGCTATAAAACTAAAAGGATTATTTTCCAGTCTAGTTCCAATTTCAAACATCTAGCCAGTGCTTCATAGTCTTCCTGCACTTAGCTTTGAAGCACATTTTTGCATGGATTTCTAGGGAGTACCATGATGGAGGATAAGCTTTGTGTATTGAAATACCTTTTTTTTTTCCCCCTCATTTCCAACAGGCTCAGACCACATTCTTACACCCGAGGGCTTTCTCAGCGACCTGAGAGATCTGAGCAATTGAGCCAGCTGCTCTACACCAAAGGGAGACATTCCTGTTGAGTGGGTCCAGGGAGCTTTATCCCTTCCACAAAACCCCCGGCTGCCAAAGCTATCTGGGAGCCATTCTTTAGCAGAAGTGTCTGTGTGTGTATATCATTGAAAAAAACTAGAGAGCGACATGCATGGATGATGTCGGGCAGTGTTGCAGACTTCAACCAGCATGCGTTGTTGCATAAAAAAAATGCTACTATACCTGCAGTCTTTCCCACCCCTCCACTTTTATGCACATGGGGTTGTGGCAGTGTTGTTCAGGCAATCGTAGACCTAGGCAAAAGGCGTTACGTGCGAGTGTCCAGCATCTAATTCTTTAGCGGCAGGAGGTAGGTCTTTCTGCACTTCGCAGGTGTGTGTGGAGGTGCACCAGTGAAGGCAGCCAAGCAAGTCGCTAGACTTCAGTGTGGTGTGTGCAAAACTTCTGCAACGTGTACACATGGCAATGCTTGTGTCAGCAATGTCTTGTACATGTACATGTGCTGCCATAGAGGTTCAATTGTTGGCGCATGCAATACTGCACATAATGTACAGGCTCTTGCAACAAGTAGCTGTTGATGCAGTGGCCGGCATCGCCATTCCTTGCAAGAAATGCACTTCAAGACACTACGCAAACAAGCATTTGGCCAACCCTGCACTACAGTGGTTGCAAGAGTGTTGCACTGTATACTTATGCTATTTATTACAGAGCTATGCTGTAGTGATGTCCTCCCATGCTTGATAAGCACAAAGGGAATTGCCAACAAATGACTTGAGCATTGCCACAGAAAATAGGCACCTTGCGCACACCATGTCGAAGCTCACTAAGTCATGTGCTGCGTCCTGCTCTGTTATATATCTACACTACATTTACATGAAGTTTTTGCGTTTCTTCTAATGTTATAAACAATGTGCTGTTGGCAGTATTGCATGTCCTCTTATCACTCCTGGGACCCGTGTTCTTATGGTTGTCCATAACAGAATGAGCAAGGAAACCACTTTCAATGCAATAAATCTGCTTTAAAGCATGTTTTATTGGTCTGATGTCATCACTCAGTCAGCCTTCTTAGCAGGGCGAGCACTCTTCTTTTTGGGCACAATAGCCTTTTGACTCCTGAGGATGGCACTAGCACGACGGAGGCACAACTGTAAAAGGAACAAGATTCAGCACATTTACTGCTGCAATAAGCACTTAACAAACCACATATAGCGCCTCTTCTTTTCTGGGGCTACAGTGTACAAGATGCAACCTGGCATTTTTTTTTTTTTTACCCTCAATTGCAGTGTGCCCAGCAGGTATGTATGCATATATCTTTCTACAGCAGAATTTGTGAGAACTCTCCACTGTTGTCTCCCCTACTTTAACATGTCCTTGCAGCAAGGTTTAACCTCAGCGTAGTAACATTTTAGATTTGCACTGTTTTACCTAACACTACAAATAAATGGTTGTATTATGATAAAACTACTGTTTCACCTTATATTGCAGTACAACTACACACTTTACTGCAAGATGGCACACACATGGCTGATGCACCCACCATGCGTGTCACAATGCCAGCTTTTCTAGCCCCTTAGTGCTCACCAGTAAAACTGGCCTGTTAATCAGTACCAATCCTGTAACAACACATTTTCTTCCCCCTCCCTTTTCAAGTGGCTATTAATAATGTGGCATAAAAAATGGAAAAAAAAAACTTTTCGTAACATAAAAACCACAGTGACAAGGTGACCAGGTGTTTAACTGAGCCAGGCATTTAACTGAGCAAGACAGGCATTTAACTGAGCTTTGATGTTTACACTTCCAGAAAACCTTCACATGATTAAATAAGATTGGCCCAACAGCATTTAAAACATTGGAGTTACAAATAATCCTTAAATATACTAGCTATAAAGCCACCATTACTACACAACATTTGCTGTCAGGGCTAGTATTCTGTAGTGATTCCTTTTCATGTTCTAACTGGCAAAAGCAGAGGTCTGCCCATGTTAATAATTAAATGCAGGGTAAACCAACAGTGAATGCAAACACCAGCATAGGATCAAACATTAGTCCAGCCCAGATGGTATAACTGCTAGCATACAGAGATTTCAACGTAGCAATGCTTTCTTTTGCTGTTGGCGTACCAGTTTTTCAGTGATGGCTAGTGACAATGGTAGTGTCAAAAGCGTGCTGCACTAATCAAGCTTAACCCATTTAGGTCACAACATAACGAAAGGAGAAGCGCGTTCCGCTGTGAAGTGAGGAGAAATGTACCATTTTACCAAAACAGGTTCCACAAATCTGAGCGGAAAAATGTGGTGTGGGGAGTGGGTGCCATTTGCCATGCATTCACTGTGATTAGTGACCTCAGTGCAATGATGAAGCCTCTCGCAACCTAAGTTGCTGCCAGTAACTGTTGTTACAAGATTGATTTTGGGGTTTTTATGCCCAAAGGCAGCTATGATTATGAGAAACGCCGTAGTAAAGGGCTCCAGAAATTGACCACCTGGGGTTCTTTAATGTGCATTGACATCGCACAGTACACAGGCCTCAACACAAACGGTTACAAGGTGGCCTGGGAGCTCAGCATATCTTGCGTTTAAATTAAATGCTGCTGCTACTGGAACACTGAGCACTAGTAGCTACTGCAGGTGTCACCACCTAATGCCTAGAGTACTTCAGCAAGGTGACAATGCTTTGTTGCGAACAACCCCCATGCGTCCGAAATCAAGAAAGATCAACTGGGATAGCCGGATTTCAGCACTGTATCATAGGGAACCTCAACCACCTCAGTGACGTGAAAATTGGTTTGGCCAGCATGCAGCCACAGTCAGCCAAAGCAAAAATAAAAAAGGCAGGATACAACATTAACATGTCGCTGACATGCGCTGCACTCCACCTACTTCGGTTTTTAGGAGAGAGCAGACTTGACTGCTCCTAGTTGCTCTCAGTGCACCTAACTGCTCTTGCTCTACCAATCTATGTCGGTGCTCCTACTCCTGTTCGACCACTAAAACACAGCAGCCACGCAGATAGCACTTTCAGCGTGCCTTTGGGTGCTCCTGTTTTCGAGGAAAGAGCCTCTGAGCACTCCAAAACAACCAGCCAAATGTACCATAAGAGAACAAGTTGATAAGAGTACTTTTAGGAAGCTCAGTACACAATAAATAAAAAGAGCATAACAGGTCAAAGAATATCATCTGTGCAAACCACCCCCCAATCATATTACATGCAGCCTATGGGGCAAACACATGAATTAAAAAAGTTGCTTCAGGCTCATGTTCCGGTGTATTGCACCAACTGACAAATGTGTAGAAAACGTGTTTATGGTGCATTTCTGGCTCGGCAATCATCACTTCCAGCATGTGCATTCAACAAATATGTAGCCTTAGGGGCTGGCCATTAATGGGACACCCCCCCCCATATTTGGACATTATACTAATTTCCATGGCTGGCACCCTTACAGAAATGACAGTCTACCAGTGCACTTGAGGTGAATGTAATAGTAGTACAACCTAGAAAGGAAGTGTATGCAGCGATCAGGCTTGCCCTGCACACTGCAAGACTATCCAATCCTTTCCAGGAAGCTACAGCAAAAAATATAGTAGCCGAAGGAGGCTGTGTGTGCCAAAATCATGATATGATCATTAGGCATGTCTCTTAATGCAGGGCTCCGTAGCAATTTTGACCACATAGGGTACTTTTTGGCTTTTTTGCATTTTAGCCCAGTCAAAATGCAGTCGCGGTGGCCAGGATTCTATCCCACAACGTCGGGCCTCAAGAGTAAACACCGTAAAAGCTACAATACCACAGTTTATTTGATTTACGGGGTTTGAAGTCCCAAAACCACAATATGGTCATGAGAGATGCTGTGGTGGAGGGCTCCGTAAATTTTGACCTGCCTGGGGTTTTATAACGTGCACCAACATTGCACAGTAAATGGGCCTCAGCATTTCACCTCCACTGAAATGCAGCCGCCATCAGCAGCATTCGATCCCATGACTTTTGGATCAGCAGCTGAGTGTCATAGCCACTAAACCATCATGGTGAAGCATGCTATCACAGTAGGGTTGTTAATACAAAAGGCTGGAACTATTTATTAACAAGAGACATTTCCATCCCACACTCCTCCATCTACACAAATGCACACAGGTCTACACACGTCTTCAATGAGCTCAGCTTTATCAGTAACTACTGTTGTTTTACATGCCAGAACAACCATACGATTATGAGGCAGGCTGTAGTAGAGGACTTCAAAAATTTTTGACCGCTGGTGTTAAGGGAGGACCCTGCTCTTAAAAACTTTTCATCCTTATGACCCGATTTTAAACCAGGCAGTTATTCTTCAAATACAATATATAGTTTCTAAAATATCAACCCTCATTTTTCTTTTTGGGAACAAGATTTCTTTTTTTTCCTAAACCGACAAAGTTAGAATGCATATCAGCATATCGCTATAATATGGAATGATAGCTGTATGTAGCAGTACAAGAACAGATGCTCTAAACCAATTTGAACAACAGTTACGGTATGTTGAACTTTAGTGAGTGGCACCCCAGCTCAACATCAACTTACCCACAAGTGCTTGACATATCGCAACTTTTGTTCAAATAGGTTTACAGCATTCATTCTCGTACAACTACACAGAGCTCTCATTCCAGATTATAGTGATATGCATTCTAGTTTTGTCAGTCTAGAAGAAAATCTTTCTCCCAACACGGCAAATGAAATGTCGGATATTTTAAAAACCCCATGCAATAGTAGAAATGTGTTTGCATATTAAAAAAAAAGCTTAAAGAACAGGGTCCTCTGCATAACACGCGCTGATAGCCATAGGCATGCACACAGGGTAAAATGGGAGGGGGAGCAAGGGAAGGGCCTATTTTTTTTTTTTTTTAAATAGAAAAGTAGCTTTCGTTACGTCACTCACAGCCCCCCGAGTTGGGGCATGATTCAACATTATCTCAACCTGCTTTTCTCAGAATCCTAGTCTCTGAACAACCAGTGTTTCTCTAAACAACCGATCCATGTGACGCACTGGATGTATTTAAAGTTTTCCACTTTGTGTAAATGATTAAGCATCTTATCATACACCCTATTTTAAAAGAAAAATGCAACAATACAGCTACAATTACTTCTTAATAATTCTAAAGGCCATTATCATTAGCATTGTATGTCATTGCACAATGCAGAGGTAATTTCCTCAGGAGCTGGATTAGTGGGAGGGGTGCGACCATTTGCAAAATAGTGCGTGCCGTCTACCGAGCAGCTGCCAAAAAACTTTTGGATGAAAACAGTGTCAAGCTGCCTACCGAAAGCCATTGCTCGATGGCGCTTCCCCCTTCCTCTTTTTTTTTTTTTTCTGATCGCTTTTAATTTGTAAGTGGTGCTTCTAGTGAACGTTTGCTGATGCAATCCTGCTCTGGAAGTTGGATGGGCGGGCAATTTTTCCCAGTGTGATGTGACAATCAGCGTTTGGCAATTCATTCATTTCAGGAAACACATTGTTCGCCAGGCATATTGGGGTTGGACCGTGAAGGAAGAAGGCTACATTTAAAATGTGATGAACTCAGAAACACGAGATTCGCGCTTTGGGCTGGTCACATGCTCACAATCCATGACGAACGGTGTCTACATCATTTTGGCATGGTTTGAACCAGTCATGAGAAGAGTCGTCTGAGCTCACTGTGAATGCGTGGCTGGATGAGCATGCACTTTCTTTATAGGCATGTGCTTGTGCCTTATGAATGTCACCGCTGCTATTTACACATAAATCTGCAACAGGACCTACACGCAAGTGCGTCTCGAGCAGTGGGAGCGATCCATCACGGGCCTCCACATTTGTGGTCATGGTTTCTGCCCAAGCGACCCGTACGGCAGTGTTAAGATGTTTCGGCACAACCTCAAATATATTACACAAGGCTGTTCAAAGAGGTGCCATGTGTTTCTGGCTGCATCAAAGGAACCCAATCAGGAACGCAACCCAGGCTCTTCAAAATGTCTGACAAGCATGTTTTGCAATATTAAGTATAATTTTCTCGTTTGAGTCCCCAATTCACCAGAGTACACAAAGCGGCCAGTATTTGTACACTACATGGTGAAATGGAGAGAAATACGTCGTCGTCATGCGAATAGTGCCAAATTACAGCCAGAACTAGGTCCATGCGTTGTTGCTGGCGCATTCGTCGTCCGTAATACAAGCTATGCTTGGTGTGTGGTGACTGCAACTGAACCAAGCTACAAATTGTGGCCTTACAAGATGTAGCAACGTTGCAGTCACAGTCAAACATATTCACGGCACTAAGAGATGCGCCTTAAGGATGACCAACACGTTTTAAAACCGATTCAAATCGCAGAGCATCTGCGATCCACTCACGGTCTGCAAATCCTTCCTGTAGTACTGGTGTCCCTTCACCCACTTCTTGATTGAGGACATCGTGCGGCGGGCTCCTTTCTTGAGGGGCACACGGTCAAGCAGCTTCGCCGGCTTCTTTCGATCTAAAAGGCAAAGAAACGATTAAAATCCGTGTACACCACGTGCACCCATAAGGCTGTTACTCTCACAACGCTGTGCGCATACTCACAAGCCTGCTTCTTGTAGACCAGCGTAACACCTTTGCCAGAGCTGTGAGGTTCGATGGTCAGGGCCTTGTCCCTTACGGTGCCACTGTAGCGCTTGGCGTGCGTTCCCTTAGGGTTCAGCGGATCCTGCAGACAAAATGACAGCGCTGCTCACACTGAGAGTACACGACACGAGACAACGTAACTCAAATCCTCATCGACGCAAGCGGCAGCACTTACAATGCTGAACCACGTTTTAATCATCCGCTTTTTGACCAGGAAGCTGGAGCGGTCTTTGACGATCATCCACTGGAGTTCGGCCGACATGGTTACTGCGAGAGAGAAAAGTTAGGCCTCGCAAGATTCCACAAGACTGAACAACTCGCGTCGCATAAAATACGTCAGCAATAGGTTGGGGGCATATATGACTACACTAATAACCTTTGAATACATTTAATACAGTTTAAACACCAACATTTCTATACAGCAGTGGGACAGCCGGGAACACGTGTACGCACCTTGTGATCTTCAGCAGAAAGAGAAGCTAACCGACTGGCGGCGCCCACGTTGGTGGCGACGTTGATGGGTATGTCCGCTAGGCTGACGTTGTTTCTAAGAGTCTCAGTAGTTTGGAAACGTTCTGTACAGCATGATCGTCGCGGTTAAATAGTTGTTATCAATATGCTATCTTGATAAAATAGTTTGCGGAGTCCAAGCACATGTCCTGTCAGTGCGTACTGGCGGTACTGGCTCTACGCAAAGGTCCTGTCTCAGTCACTCACAAATTTTGATTTTACCAGTAATATGGTCAGTGCTCTAAATTTCACTACTCATTAGAAGTTTGTTTATCACAAACATTTGCGCTCGTGTTCAGCCAACGTCGTATGCGGATCTCGCTTGAGGATCAATTCAAAAGCATGGCCTCCGAGATAAACAACATATAAGCTCTCGGGGGCTATGCTGTGCAAATCTTTCTTGGGTTTGTTATGTAGTATGTTATGTTATGTAGTAGAGTTAGTACACTCTAACTCAAGTCTACAGTGAAGCCCCTCCCAAGCCCTTATAAACACTAGCCACTGTACCTCCGCAAAGCTTCAAATAGTTTCTTCTTTCAACTTTCCATGTTACCAAATTAAAGTGAGGGTGGCAATAATAATGAAGCGATGCATAAATTGTTATGCCTTGATTAGTTTATTATAGTGGAACACGGAAAGGATAATTCTGAAATTAAGGAGCTGAAATCAAGCGCTTGCAATGTAAAAGCCCGGCGCGTCACAAGCTCCACCCACACGAGTTTTTCAACTCAGTTCAGAGAAGTTTCACGCGTAAAACGGGCTCGGAAACGTAATGAACTGTACCGCGGCCTTTTGCGGATGGAAACGCTGAGGCTCCACACGTCTTTGTCCATGCTCCTCCAGCTCATCATGGCTTATATCGATGAAAGGACTCGAGAACAGCAGACGGTCCGCAGGTATCGAAGGCATAAACACGGCGCCATTTTGAAAAGGTTGCATGACGACAATTTTGTTTGCTTCTGTGATTGGCTGGCGGAGTAACACCTATGGCGGAGTAACAACTCTATGGAGGAAAGAACTCCATGCTACAGTTTACTAGTGCTAGAGTGTACTAGAATATTCTAGTACACTCTACTAGTGCTGTACTAGTGCACTGTATTACAGTGTACTAGTATAGTGCACTGTAACTGTATCCACGCGCGCGTGGTCCGTCGGCCCTTGCTTGTTGCCAACTGCTGTTTCTTTACGTTCTATCCGACCATATCCGACTATGGGTGGTTGTTATGAAGTCGCGTAACACATCAAATAGCCCTGTAATATTTTATGAACATGTAAAGCGCAGCTGATCAGGTGTCAAGGCTCCTAAGTAAATAATATCAATGTCATTGAAAATTTTTCAAAACGGTGTCCTGTTGATAAGTTCACACGTTCAGTACCTTCAGAGCGTCTGATATCCCTGAAGAGGATTTTCACCAATGGAAGGGACGAGATGTGCAGCAGGCATGGTTAACAATGTATGGACGTTTCTCTCTTGAAAAGGCCGCGGTGCAGTTCACTTCGCTAAACATGAAACTTCATTGGCAACCACGCTGCTAACTGACAGTTAAACCATGGAGGAAGAAAAAAGTTTCCTTCTGTTTCCTTCCTCCATGGTTGAAAGCCAGGGACGAGGAGGTTGAGGCGCGCCGCCGCCGATGGTTTCCTCTGCGCCGCCGCCGCCAACAACCCAAACCGATCGGCGCGCCGCCGCCGCCGCCGCCGGCGGCGTTTGCTCTCGGCGCGCCGATCCGGGCCCGGCCTCCGAGATTGCACGCGGGATCACAGAGGCCATAATCTGAGAGTCGAGGATGTGTGTTGTAGCCATGGGTTGTAGCATTGCTAGACAGCCATAGGAAACGTCTCTTTTGTTGTTTTTATTTTGAATAACAGACACAAGGCGCGTAGGAGGGATGCGAGGAGGAAAATGCGTATGGTCAGGTTTGGCCTGGTAGCTGCCACGGAGAACGCCCGAGTAGCGAGAGTTTTTTTATGTGCACAGTACCGGCGCCGGCTTCTGGCGGGGCTCCCCCAAGGAGGAGTGGAGACTTTGTGCTAAAGGTACAGTGTACTAGAATATACGGGTAGTGGGCTCAGACAGCGGCGGGGAGTGACGCTTCTCACGTTGACGGCACGAGATGGCGCCAGTAGAGCATGGGCTGTATGCAGTACGAAGCTCGAGCAGGCTCGCGCACCATACTCGCGCTCTGCGTTACGTCGTCGCATGGAATTGTTGCTCCGCATTTCAGTGCCTGTCCCGTGAAATAGTTACTGCTGCCCGCAAGAATTTCCGGGCTAAATGGCATGTGTAAATGAGATAGTGGCTTGAGGCGCCCAGTATCTTTTAAATGTGCGCTGTCTCTAACGACGGTCTGCTTACATAGAGAACATTCCTATGATAAACGGTTTGTCAACAGATTGAGAGCTGATTTTGGGAGCTCGGCGCAGTCTTGCCGGGGTCAGCACATGAAAATTATTACTGGGCATACAAAGGAGAAACCGCTGCATCCCTACCTAATAAGTTTCGTCCTTGCATCATTCCGTACGCGAGAAGTCGGTGTTGAAAAAGTGAAAATTTCGAACCATCATTGACGTGAACGATTATTCCCAGGTTATATATAACTCTGCGCCAATTCTCGGCCACGATTTGCAGAAGTCCGCCAAAAATAGGTGTTAGGTTGGCAGACCTAACTCGTAGCTTTTTCCGGATAGACCATTTTTATCATTCGATGCATCCTATGATGTTTCCGGGTTCGCAAAGGACAGACCTGGTGGTGCGACCTTCTAGCTAATTCCAAAGTCCGGTGCTGTCATTGATTAATAGCGAGGTTCCCTGGCTGCAGAGAGCTGCTGAGCGGTTTTAACATATAACTTCCTACCCTCCGAAGAAACCGAAGCGTTGGTGACTAACAAATAGCCACTTGCGTGTTCTTTTAAGAGTGAAGTACAAGAAAGACATGTTTTCATGACATACCCATTCTTTATTTACAGCCGTGCAGGTGCTTTGTGTTCCCGAAAGCGCATAATTAATAGGGCGGCCCATCATGAACTAAATTTCTAAGAAAGGCAGACGTTCTAGAAAAAATTTCTCAGCTAAATTCGCACTTGCAGTAGACGTACGTGTGTACTTACAACGGCTACATTTTATGACTAAGTGTCAATTAATATTCCTTGTAATTAGTCGACTTCATTAAATATTGCTTTAACGGCTAACAAGTCCGTGCAAAGTAGTAGTGCGCCTCAGATAACCCGGACATCAAGCATTTCGAAAAGAAAACAAAAATCGCGAAATACGTGTTATAATGACATAGACGCATGCTTGCGCACCGCTGCTCAAGCGTCCCGAGTGATGATTTGGCAAATGCACGGCTGCATGCGTTTGTCGTCGCAGCGTACATGTCTTCGCCATGCAAGGAGGTAAAAAGTGTCACGACTTAAACGGCAGCGAGGTAAGCGTAAGCGTGTTTCGAGATGCATCATGTCAAATATCGCTTGCAGCGCGCATTTATTTCGCATTCCACGTATACTTCAAGGCTGCTTGTCTTTACTGGTAAAAAAAAAACAAAAACAAATGTGACAAAGTTCAACATGAAGGGAATCATTCCCGGTTTATCTGAAGCGAGCTGTAACTTTCTAACTGAAATATAAGGGATTGAAGCGATATTTAAAATTTTGAGTAGGTAAAAAATATGTAATTGATACTTACTGATAAAAAAATTCTGGTTGAAAGTACACATCACTGCCCACAAGGCATGTGAGACTATTTCGCTCCAGCGGTCAGATATTTTCAAATTCTTTGTGCATGGTTGTTGAGACACCACCCCGTGGTGTTCTTTCAGAGAACATATGCCGAAGAGCACTCACTCAACTTCGCATGCAAGTTTGTTTTTTTTTTTTTTTTTTGCTTTATAGTGCTTTCGGTGACCCATTAAGGCCTTTTACAAGAAAGTGAAGCCTTCTGGCAGCACCAAACTTAGCGATGCTGGGTGTAAGCATCGGGGTTAAGCACTTCGGGGTTCTCGTTGCATCCTAAACAAGAAGTCTGAGCTTTGCGCAACAGCATCACATCGACTCTGCTGTCGCTGCAGAACGGCGAAGGAAACGCGAGCTACTTCATTCTGCACTCGAGGTAACGGAGAGCAACAGCGCACGACACAGCGACGCAAACAAGACAGCAAAGAAAGCAAACGCGAGTCGCTGCTACTGCAGCAGGCGGGAGTGCTGGGAATATTGCTGAGCGCAGCCGCCGAGCGTACAGCCCACGCTACCGCAGCGCCGCCGCATACATACGCGACCCGTCAACGCTCTCCGCTTCACCCCGGCGCGTGGAGCATGCCCTCTCCTGAACCCACTACCCATATTCTAGTGCACTGTACTAAAGGTGAAGCCGGCGGCCGCCATCTTACTCAGGGCATCGATTAACAGCATTCAAATAGCACAAAAGAAAAAGTGTTTTCCTCGGGCTTCAAACACCTTTAAAGCGATCAACTTTGCTAGGCAGACCATCTTTGATGTGCCTGTTTGTGCCACGGGTTTTTGGATGAAACATGAACGTCGAGAAAATGCTTCAAGGCGAGAAGCCGGCTTGAAGAACCGGCCCGGAAAAAAAGAGAAAGTGAGAAAGGAAGGAAGACTGGTGCCCTCCAGTCACCCCTGAAGAAGGGTCCGAGTGGGACCCGAAACGTCGGGTTTTTTCACCTTTAGAAGTAAATTTTACTTTTAAATGATTATAATTTGGTTGGTGTCCCCCTGTTTTCACATTTACGTTCATCATGCAGTCAAGTTCATACCAATTTTCGTAAACATTCCATTAGCGAAACGGCCAGGAAAGCACAAAATCGTAGGCGGATAGATAGATAGATAGATAGATAGATAGATAGATAGATAGATAGATAGATAGATAGATAGATAGATAGATAGATAGATAGATAGATACGCCCAAAGTCGCCGAAGTTCGCGAAAAAATGCTTCGCATTTAATAATTTCATCGACGAAAAGTCTTTAAAAAGGTGTGCACTTAGCGCGTGTAGCGTAAGAAATCCGTTCAGTCCTTCAAGAAATTCACTATGTGATAGTGACGATCGATAACAAACGCGTTCAATATACAGGCTACAAAACCTGCCACCTCTCAAGCAGTCATATTTCCGTATAATTGAAGGGTACTCTATACCAGCTATAAGCTTTAAAGAAGAAAGACAACGCCGCAAACCGCCGCAAACAGCCGCTGTAAATTTGACCAAATTCGGCCACGCCACATCTTATAGAAGTGGGCATGTATTCTCTATAGGCGCTGCAACCGGTGAGCCTTATAAACGTGCCCTGACGTCGCACAGTACAGGGGCTTCTACCATTTCGCCTCCATCGAAACCCGGCTGCCGCGGCTGGGACCTGACCCGTGTGTTTCCAGCCGGCAGTCGAGCTCCGTAAACAGGTCGGCGCCGTCGGCGCCGAGCGATGAGTTTTCCCGTATTGAAACGCTAGGAAAGCACATCATGATCATTGTTACGAGGCAGTAGAGTATCTAAAGCGCTATTTCTTTTTTCTTAGAGTGTTCAAACAACCGCGCATTGGCCCCGCATCGCGTGGCCAACGAGGGAACCTTCCAGACGTGGTTCAAATGAAAAAGCATTGCTTCGCCACAGTATTGTTAGTTTCGTCATATCCTTCCTTCGGTAACTTTAAAGAAAAATGTGAAACACATTTCTACCCATTTAGTTCGTCGAGCTACGATGGAAGTCTATATCGTTGCGCTTTATGAGTTTCACTTTTGCCAACAAATAAAGGTGCGAACACAGTGTCATGCCACTGCAAAGGCTCGACAGCGCACAGCGACGTTGCATGCAGCTGTAGCATTACTGGCGCTAATTATTTTGCACCATGACTGTTAGTTGCGAGAGCGCGCAATCTAACAAGATATCTCACCTTATACAACGCGCCAAAGCCAAAGCGTATACGTCTTAAGCAAATGAAGATGAGTGGCCATGGCGATCATATGATACCATGAAACATTACAAAGGTCAAGCGTGCCCCCGAACCGACGTGTGTTCTTTGTTCATCGTGCGTACACAGTGTAGAAATGAGCGTGCACTTAACCGTTTTAAGCGTCAACGTCAATTCATTACTATATACCGCTTCCGATTCTGCCACTGCAGCAATGCACGGTGCCCGCAGTCCCCACCACCAGTGCTCGGAAGGCGGCGCCACCGTTGTGAGAAAACAGCTACTCTGGATAAAGGCTGACCACCGAGCAGGGAGTATTTAACCAATGGAACTATCGAACACACAGAATTTTTTGCCGCTAAGGACTTTACTAAACAGAGTTAGTATGTACTTTTCGCCAGTAGAAACTAATCTCAATTACATTAATCGCCATTCGAAGCGAAAGTCTTCGTTGATACAACCACGAGGAACTTTCACTGACATGGCGGGATCTATTCCTGTTTTATACGGTGAGCGCGTTATATTTCACATAAATTATCACTATGGTTTCTTCACCCTGATGTCGCCGACCGTTTCCTTCCTCTGTGCCTTTGCTTGCTGTTCTGAGAGGCCTTTTAATATAAAAGAAGTGCACAGTACCTCTGTTATTTAGGTCGCAAAGTCTAAATGCATTTTCGTGCTGAGTTGCTTCTATGCTCTTTAGCTGCATGTGATTCTGAAAGTTCAGCGCTTGCGCTGTAAAGGTGTTCCCTCAAGCTGTGCCATGTGCCTTGAAGTTTTGAAAGTAACTTTATCATTTTATGGGGTGTTGTTTAATAGCATATGCCAATCTCACTAATATTTTCACATACACACACACACACACACACACACACACACACACACACACACACACACACACATGATGAATTAGATCCCCCTGCGAACAGTGCATGACAGTGCGATATATATATATATATATATATATATATATATATATATATATATATATATATATATATATATATATATATATATATATGAAAGGAACGGGCCAAGGGCTCTTTTTATTTGCTAGAAACTGAGCCACCAGGCAATGAAACCCAGGAAAGCATAGGGGAAGTTAGTTGTAGTAAGAGGAAGAATTGTAGTATTACAATTAACTTCCCGTATGCTTTCCTAGGCTTCATTATCTGTTGGCTCATTAAGTTGTCTCTCTCTCTCTCAATATATATATATATATATATATATATATATATATATATATATATATATATATATATATATATATATATATATATATATATATAACTTTAACTTTAACTCCTTTCTACTTTCTCCACAATTACAATACCACAAGTATATTCCCCTATGCTTTCCTAGGCTTCATTGTCTGTTTGCTCATTAAGTTGTTTCTAACAAATAAAGAACGAGCCCTTGACCCCTTCCCTTTCGTTATTTCATAGCTTGGGCCTCGTTGCGGCAGACTTGGTGCCTCAGGTAGCATGCGAGGGCTTATTGGGCAGCAGCCATCTCATCTAAGTTCACGTTCTACGTGACGCCTCCTGGCAAGAAAGTGTGTTCTACACACGCCGCCTTGGCCACGAGTGGCGCTGCCTAACACTCCCAGAATAATACGTACATAAATACACAATAAAGTGGACGGGGGGACGACCGCCTTTGTAGCTCAGTTGGTAGAGCATCGGACGCGACATCCGAAGGTCGTGGGTTCGGGTCCCACCGAAGGCAGGTTTGTCTTTTCGTCCACTTTAACTCCTTTCTACTTTCTCCACAATTACAATACCACAAGTAATTTCCCCTATGCTTTCCTAGGCTTCATTGTCTGTTTGCTCATTAAGTTGTTTCTAACAAATAAAGAACGAGCCCTTGACCCCTTCCCTTTCGTTATATATATATATATATATATATATATATATATATATATAAGATTTTTCTCTGCACACTGCACGAAGGTCTCTTCAATATATATTGTTGCGGTACGTCCCACCGCTTGCCAGTCAGTTTGTTGCGGTTCATCCCACCGCTCGCCTCTAGTTTGTTGGGGACCGGCCTGCCATCCCACGGAGGCGACCCATTTGGTAGCGTGGACCTTGCGGAGACGGAATCATACCGCGGGCTCTGAGACTCCCGGAGATGCGAGCCGAGGCAGATCAGGAGACCGGGGCAGAGTAAAACTCAAATGAACGTTTATTGCATGGCTGAGAATGAGAATTGCGCCGAGAGAGAGCTCGGCAGCTCGTTTTTCTACATCGCTCGACATCCCCAGATCCCTAGCTGGGGAATCAGCCTTAATTATAATTGTCCAATCAACACACAGGTTGAAGAGAGTGTCCTTCGTGGTCACCTCCCCCAAGTGGGCGTCAACTTCGCACTCTCCCAGAGTCCGTTATGGCCGAAAGGAAGGTGGCCATCTGGAAGCTGTCAAGTCGTGATGCACTGCGCACACATATGGACCGCTCTTCTCGAACACTGGTCACTGGAAAGAGTTCGCACGGAAGCGCTTAATTAATGACCTTGTTTACGCGGTTGCGCACAACGACAGTTCACTGCTAAACCACGGGCAACAACGAGGCGCCAGAGAGTCGCGCCCGCGCCTGTGTAGTGTCGCTGACAGTCCAGTAGCCGGCGGCGTCTTGTCCGAAGGTCCCCGGTCGCCGGGTCATAAATCCAGCAGCAGGGGGGCCCTCCGCTGCGGAGCCGAAGCCCGGTGGTCTTTCGAAGAGGGGTTCGCGCAACTGTTTTAGAAGTGCAAACCCGAGTCGTAACAATATTCAATGAGAAATTTAATAGGTCTGCTACATAATAAAGGAAGAGGCGGGCACACGCACGACAAAGCAGCTTTTTACTTTACTAACAAGACGTACAAGGCATAGGCCGCTTTTATGGGCCATGGCGAGACATGATTGTTCCGACACCTCGACATAACCTTGGCAAAAAACGCCTTCATTATACTCTTCCACTCTTCCGTCTCTTTTTAATAATTATGCTCTTACTAATTTCGATTTCTTCTCCTGTTCTCCTGAAGAACTTCAGGCTAAGTATTTAAATAACATGATTTAAGTTTACTTACGTGTGCATACTGTTGATCCCTGTATTCTTTGCTGATTCTTCTGTAATTATGTGTTTTCAAGCGTATGATTTCCACTAGTACTGCCTCCCGGCTGAACTTTAAGTGTGTAGGCTCGTCAAGCTGCCCTTGAGCAGCTTTTACCTACAACACCTCCTCCATCTGTGCTGTAAGGTGGGAAAATAAAATAGTATTGAATTGAACTGAATTGTAATCACACTACAATCAAATCAATAATTAAAAAGACAGTTGTTCGAAGCCCTACTACAGTGACTACCGGTTCTGATTTGTTTGTACAAAAAAGTACAGTTTTTAGAATCAAAGCATATATATGCAGCTCCTTCTTTCTTCTTCGCTTCATATCAACACGGCACTCTCACTCACTCGATGAAGCCGAGTAACAAGCGACGTGCTGTGAAATTCTCCATTACACATATTCCCCTCCGATTTCAAAATTTCCTCATTTAACTTATTGGGCTGAAAGAAACCGTGCAAATAATTGGTTAGAACACTTGAAATATTGTACTGTGCACTGCGTATATTTCAAGTTTACGCTGAAGTGGAGGAAATACTCGCGCTCCAGAAATATTAGGAAAGAAATGGCCATCCTCTCGTGGCCCACAGCCTGCACTGCACTGCGCATACTTAGCACCAGAACTCACATGAACACAGCACACACGCATATTGCGGTTATTGTATGTGTGTAACTACGCTTAACTGTAATTCAAAGGAACGCTAAAGGTAGAAGGTGAAGTGGTTTAGAATGATAACTTATATTTCGAGAACTCGACTGTCGGTAATCTGGCCATTTTTTGTTCGATATTAAAGGAACAGACAACCACTCAGAACATGAACTGAGATTACCTAACCGACGGAAATATTGACTGAGTGTTGTATTCGCTCAAACGGCCCCTCTTATTCTGATTAAACCAGAGTTCGTATTTTTATTTCTTGACGCAAAGTCGCAAAACTGACCTTTGATAACCCAGGCGGCAGACACACGAAGCTACGCAAGAGTGCGGTCACGTGGCCTTCTACAAGTATACGCGGCTCCTGGCATTTTTATTAAAGTTGAAAGCCAATACACATTTCATATTAAAGCCTTTTTTTTTTCTTCCAACTTACAACGAGCAGATGAAGTTGCCACGCACCTGCTGTCATTTGAAAAAGCGTGGTTGGCGTGGTATCAGGTTTTGCTGACCTGGCTTGGCTCAGCTGTCGGCTTATAATAACGGCGCCGGCGGCGATCACCCTGGACGCAGTTGGGAAAGCGCTGCATGAACACGAGAGTGGTCTGGGCAAGAACGCAAACTTGTCGTGCCAACCTTTCATATCCAAAGCTAGTCGAAAAGTTCAAAATGTGAGTGTATAATCGCAGCTGCACTTGCTCATGTGAAAGCAGAACTATATGGTTGTTTGCGAGGCGGGCTCTCGGCATCTCCATCGTCTCTCAACGTTGGTGTATACAGAGCGGACTGTACCTTTTTTTAGAGGTTTCTCAGATCGAAAAATTCTGTTTACAAAATATCCACGCACATTTGAAAGCAACCGCTGCAGGTGCCCCGCCACGGTGGTCTAGTGGCTATGGTACTCGGCTGCTGATCCGAGGGTCGCGGGATCGAATCCCGGCCGCGGCGGCTGCATTTCGATGGAGGCGAAATGTTGAGGCCCGTGTGCTGTGCGATGTCGGTGCACGTTAAAGAACCCCAGGTGGTCGAAATTTCCGGAGACCTCCACTACGGCGTCTCTCATAATCAGAACTGGTTTTGGGACGTTAAACCCCACAAAACAACAACAACCGCTGCAAGTATAAGCAGTACCGAGAGTGAGATTTTCGTTGCGCCGTGAAAAAAATGGGGTCTTTAAAATCGGTTCTCAGTCCCTTGAAAAGAGAGAATGAATGTCAAAGTTTTATTTGCAGTTCGCGTCAGGAACTTCGTCTTCATGACGTCACAAGGCCTACTTCTTTCTTTTTTTCTTTCATATTTTCACCAAATTCGCTCCATCAAATGTTCTGATACTCCCTTTGTTAAGTCTCATGGCTTTGTTAGAACACAGCGTACGTCTTCATTACCGATAAATTGTTGTGCAGGACTAAGTAGACGCCGTCAAAGATCTGAAGCGTCACGCATATAAACGCTGGAACTTCAAAGCGGTGTCGCCACCCGTGTTTTCTTTTCGCGCGTTCCCTATAGCTTATACCGAGTGACTTCTAGCAAGAGGGGTGTTTTTGATATTGTGAAAAGCTATATCCTACTAATACGAGACAAGATGTTTTTCACTTTAGTGTCCCTTTAAATGTTTGAAAACGCGCATGTAGGGGGTTCGAGGAAGCCTCGTATAGTGCTGAGAAAAATACACGGATTATCTCTTTTAACTCTTCTCCATAGCGCGGGTGCTATATATAGGATCAATGCAATGTCGTCCTGAAACTCGTTAACAGAGTATAATGACCTTCCGCGGTCATAAGGAGACCGAATTTGCCTTTCGGGGCAATTATACTCATCCTGTGACCATAATACCGCTGCCGATACGGACGCACCAGCAGTGAACACGCACTAATCCTGAATTCTGGCAACTCTACACGTATATAGCACCTCAGCCCGCAGTACTCGTGACTTGAACGTTCAACCGCATGTTTCGGTCACATCTATGTTCGGGCACGCGACACTACCATTTTATTTATTAGGGGCGTAGCTAGGAAATCGTTTCCGGAGAGGTTCTGGATGTTCTAGCGGGTGTAATTAGGGATGGGGAAGGCAGGGGGGTATGTGTAGGTTGCACCCCTCCGCGATGGTTTCCCGTGTATTCAGCACCTATTTATTTATTTATTTATTTATTTATTTATTTATTTATTTATTTATTATCGATTGTGCCTATTAATACATTACATTAGGGGAAAGGAGGCACGGTAAAGGAGTAAAGAAAACGCAAATTGCAGGGTTCAGACACCATAGTGCGAATGAAAATATATAGATTATTACGCCCGATATTGAGCAAAACACAGACAGCACATATACGAGTCGCAAGTATCGCATCTCATCGAAGAATATCGCAAACAAAACAAGCATGGCGTTTGCAACTTGAGACATGCCACAAGGTTCACAACGTATACGGAAAATCTGTAGTTTATAATATCCCCTTCACTTGCGCTTTGGATACCTTGGGCATACAGGACAGTGTGTTAATTAACACCTATAGACTGCAGCTCAATTCGCTAAATGGAATTCCCGCTTGAAGACTGTCCAAACATCGTCAGCAACGTGGCTGCTCCTCAATTAATGGAATAAGCCAATATCCCTTTCGCGCACGTTGATCAATTAGAGCGAGAAAAATGTGCCTTTCACATAACAAGGACACGAGTATATAATCCAGGTTTTCGTGACCTTGCATCACTGTGAGTCAGGTTTCCTGAGACCGTTTCTGAATACTATAGCCGAGTTTTGTCCTTCTAGTGTTTTATTCATCCTGCTTATAATGCGCTGAGACCTCGACCTTTGTACGTGCGTGCACAGTGTAACAACGTTCAGAAGTCATTTTTCCAGTGAAACCTTTCAGTTATTATAAAGCACTTGTCCTGCTCTTTTCTAGCTCCATTCACTGTTCGTTCGTGGTTTTCGTTAAAAATAAATGGTCGTGCGTACGTGTGTTTGTGCGTATGTGTGCGTGTGCTCGTGTGCGTGTGTGTGAAAATAAAGAGCATCCGGTGAATCACAGAACAAGGTCTTTAGTCGACCTTAATGTTCCATTGAAGTGTCCTTAATGGCCCTATAGCCCCTAAGGTTTGCTGAACTTTTTTGACATTAGTTGAATACGACCACTTGTGGCTCGTATGTGCGTATCCAAAGCGAGTGCGAGTCAAACGTGATTTCTTTCCTTTCCTTCTTTCTTTCTTTCTTTCTTTCTTTCTACGTGTTGCTCATACCGTACACCCCTGGCTCACACCAGCATGTTTTTTTTTCTTTTCTTGGGGTTTCACAATGTGTGTTGCGACAAAACGGGGCGAGGAAGACAAGAGAAGACAGGACAGAACGCCCATTTTCTCCAGCATTCTTTTTTTTTTTCTTTGGTCCCGCCACGATGGTCTAGTGGCTATGGTGCTCGGCTGCTGATGCGAGGGTCGCCGGATCGAATCCCGGCCGCGGCAACTACATTTCGATGGAGGCAAAATGTTGATGCCTGTGTATACTGTGCACGCGACGCCCCAGATGACCGAAATTTCCGGATCCCTCCACTAAGGCATCTCTTATAATCATATGGTGGCTTTGGGGCGTAAAACCCCGGAAATCAATCAATAAGCTGCTTTATTTTCCTCGTATCACCCAAATATATCAACATCGAAGCATGCCAAGCATGCGCACACAGAGAGCGCGCATCTTGTGCGCGCTAACAATCAACCAGCGCATGTTTGGATGTTGATACATTTGGGTGATGTGCGAAAAACAACGTAGTTGAAAGGTGGCGTTCTGTCCTGTCTTAATTCTCTCGTTTTTCTCCTTCAGTTTTGCGCCACAACACATTCCTAAGCTATGCGCCAACTCGCCCAACGTTACACTCTGCTTAATCATATAAGATTCGCGCCGACGTTAATACGCTAGGCGGGGGCCAATTCCGGTGTGCTCATTGGAACATACAATGTCGCTACGAAATTACGAGCCCATCCCCTCTGCGAAGGTTCATTCCCAGGAAAGTTGAGCGGGACACGAAGTGTGACACAAAAATTTGAAAGGTGCACGAACTCCTTTTATTCTCCTGAGCGGCAGCTGTGCTCATCGCGATGAAAGGCACGTGCGCACGCGCACACACGCACACACGCACACACAGACACATACAGAGAGAGAGAGAAGCGCGCATTTTCCTAGAAGGCGCTGGGCTTATTTTATTTGTGTATTTTTTTTTATACATTATAGTTCTACCAGAGTCCTTCAATAAGGACTCTGGTTCTGTCACGTTCCCCGAAGGAAGACTATTTCTCTCTCTCTCTCTCTCTTTCCTGCACAGACATCGCAAAGTCAGGGAGAGGTGCGTCATATAGAGAGCACCGATGTAAGAACAAGAATGTAAAATGACGGCTCCATTGTTAATGATTGATAACTTTTGGCTCTGCGTCGAGCGTTATAAGAAATAGCTTTGACCTATGTAAATTATATGTGCCGTGAACTTTGCGTGTTTATATGCACGCTGCCTGCACATACACATGTTTTTCTCAAGTCTTTTGCTCCTGCTCTTTATAGATCTCACTCTGGACATCTGCGCGCAGCTCGAGTCACAACATGAAGTAGCTTTTGAAAAAAGCTTTTCTTTTTTTACTGCTCTGATTGAATGGTTTATATCATTCGTCAGTTCGAGCCGCTAACTGTGCTGAAAAGTATTCTGTCACTGTAGAAGATATGGCCTGCGATGATTTCTGCTTCGAGACAGTGGTTTGGACAAACCGACACAGAAATGTCGATTGCTTGAGTGAGGTTTGAGTCCTTTGTAATCTATACGGTATGAGTGGAATCTCTGGTGAGTTGCGTAAGAATTTTGACAACTATACTGGAAAAAAAGTTGTTTAAAGAAACACCAAGCAAAAAGCGTCGTCGCCTGATCTCTTCTCGATGGCTCTCTGGCGGCGATACCCATACTAGCCCCTCCCTCAGCTGAGGCGGTGGCACTGGCCCGGGGTAATCTGCGACGACAAGACGGCACGTACCCCTGCTGGAAGGGAACCATGAAAGCTGGTGTACGGAACGCGGTACAGTAAACGAGACAAGGTAGCGCAGCTACCTGGTCCCGCGGTCCTAAACCTTTCAAGGTCTTGCAGGATCCACGGATCGTTAACTGAATCCGGGCACGGGCGCTTCACTGGTCGCCCCACCAGCCTCGTTTTGAAGAGTTCATCAGCAGGTCGCCGGTGGATGCAGCCGACAAGTCGCAGGCAAGAAATTGCAGTGAGGCCGGCCAGCCACCTCAGTTGTGCAGCACACGGGAGGCTGGATGGCTGACTTGGTACGAAAAGCCACATCAGGATGTCGAATAAACGCAGTCGTCGTCACCACCGTCGTTTCGGAATACTCCATTCACAGGGGCCGTCACCAAGAGCATCATCTACTTTGTTGTCGGACGTCCAGATCCTATGGATGCAACCGCCCTTGTTCTCCTTTGACCCGTTCTCCTTGTTCTTTCGTTCTATGCAGCACCCTTTGCTCTCTGAAACTCCGCCGACCTTCTGAAGCGCCACTACTCCACGTGTAATTCCTCCTCCTGCTCTTTTTCCGAGCCACGTCTCGGAACAGCGCAGCTAACCGCTGCAAATAGGTAACTCGTCGTCTCTCGTCGTCTTCCATTGTCTTGCTGTCGTCACTATCGTGTCCCTTGGGATCGTCTCACTCCTCGTCGTAGTCATCTTCGTCGTCCTATGCATACTTGTCACCCGATTCGTCTTCGTCGTTTTCTTCGCCTTTGTGGTCTGTCTTTCGAAAGCACTCGTCACTGTCCTCGCACCTATCGGCCGACGTCCGCTTCTGCGTCTTGGCGTCGCTGGCACCTTTGTCCTTGGCCCAAGTGACTTCATCGGCCTGCTTCATCATGACGTCGGCTTGTCCGTCGCCTGAACTCATAGCTTTTGCGGCGCGAACTGTGTGAGAGCCGGCGCATTCACTCGCCTTCGCTCGTCGGTTGTCCGCAATGGCTACCAGCTCGCATGACTGGAGGTGATGCAGCCTGGACAGGATTGACGTAGGAGCTGCGAAGCGGGCTACACGCTTCCTCCCACAAAAAAAAAGTGCACCCGGAATGCAGACGGGGCCCCACGTTGGGCGCCATTGTGGGAAATGGCCGCGTCTCGGCCTGCAGCAGTCAGTACTAACCAGCTGGCCAGTCCAGAGCTGGCGCGTCTAGAAGCGTGTCATAGTAAAGGCTGTGCTCACGCTAGCGCGCGCTACGCGCCACGTTATCACATCGTCTGGTCTCTTCGTAGTGGTTCTCTGGCGGCGATCCCCATAATATATATATATATATATATATATATATATATATATATATATATATATACACGAAAGGTTTGGTGATCAATGCATCAGCGTTCCTTACGTGTCAATTTATTAAATAAGTATAGCTTTCTGGTTGATAGGTTTCGATCAGATGTACGTGTTCCTACAAATCATATTATTTTGTTTGGGCGTGCACGCATGCCTGAGGGAACTGGGAACATGAGCTCTCGGACGAATAAAATTTGGTCTGAGTGTGCGCTCGCGATGTCAGTGCACGTTAAAGAACCCCAGGTGGTCGAGATTTCCGGAGACCTCCACTACGGCGTCTCCCATAATCACAGCTGGTTTTGGGACGTTACAAATCAATCAGTGTGCGCTCGTCCGCGTCTTGTATTCCTCGCCTCAGTAGTTGCGCCAATCAATTTTACTTCAAAAAAAAATATTGCTTTTCTTAAATAAAAAAAAATGACTTTCTTTGTTCAAGGAACACTCAAACACAAACAACAGTAAACTATAACAGTGAAAACACAGACGACGTTTACAGTGTTTTGTGGGCTGTGCCTCGTGGGCCGGGTCGCAGCCCAGATACATTGGGCACGGCAATGGTCGCATTATGATGTGGTGATGTGGAACTATGCCAAAGGTATTGTGAGTGTCAACTTCAAAAAATTCCACCTCTGGCTTAATACTAAATGAAGAAGGAGGTATTTCCGGAAACACAGTGTGAATGAACAGGCCTGTCTAAGCTCGCTATTTATATTTCATAATTTTACTACGCACATTTCCGAATAATAATTGTTACTGTGTCAAACGCATGCACCAAACGGGTCAAGCCGTGGTGGAGAGCTCCAGGAGCATTGACCAGCTGCTCCGGTTGTCTAGTAGTCATGCTGCTTTACCGTTGACCCGAATGACGCGGGTTGGACCCCGCCGCGGTGGTCGTAGGCGAAAATGCCATGGATATGTGTATACTGGGCGTTTTCATTGTACGTTAAATAACCCCAGGTAGTCCAAATTACGGAGCCCTCTACTACGGCGCGATTCATATAATCATATTGTGCTTTTGGCGCGTGAAACCCCAGCAGTTATTGTCCCGCCACGCTGGTCTAGTGGCTGTGGCACTCGGTTGCAGATCCAAGGTAGCGGGATCGCATCCCGGCCGCGGCGGCTGCCTTTCGGTGGAGACGAAACGTTAGAGGCCCGTGTACTATGCGATGTAATCGCACGATAAAGAACCCCAGATGGTCGAAATTTCCGGAGCCCTCTCATAATTATATCGTGGTATTGGGACTCAAAACCGAAGAAAATCAATCAACTCCAGCAATCATTATGTAATCTAAATACACGTACACTTCTGGCACTTCGCCTCAGTCGAAATGCGACCGCCGCGCGGCAGGGATCAAACGCGCGGCTTTCGAGTCAGCAGCCGAGCGCTGTAGCAACTGCACCACAGCGGCGGCAAAATTAC
This sequence comes from Hyalomma asiaticum, assembly GCA_013339685.2. Lineage (NCBI taxonomy): Eukaryota > Metazoa > Arthropoda > Arachnida > Ixodida > Ixodidae > Hyalomma > Hyalomma asiaticum. Next base: position 104,328,557 of record CM023481.1, on the reverse strand, counting down.
GACTCAAAGTCGACCAAGACTAACATTCTGGCAATTAATAATTAGTTCTGGGGTTTAACGCGCCCAAACCATACGATATGATTATGAGGCACGTCATATCAGTGGAGGGATATCCGGAAGTTTTGACCACCTGGGGTTCCTATAACGATGCGCTGAAAATTAACGCACAGTAATATAGCATTTCTATGGAGTCATAGCATTTCTATGGAGAAGCTCTGCGTCGACAAGGAGTACCTGGCGTATACGTGAAAATCATAAACAACATATACAAAGATTGCACAGCCACACTACTCCTACATGAGAGAAGCAGAGAAATCCCGATCGGGAGAGGTGTGAGACAGGGAGATACGATATCCCCGATGCTATTCACTGCATGTTTAGAGGAAGTCTTTAAACGTCTAGACTGGGAAGACAAGGGAATTCGAATACACGGAGAATATCTCAGCAATTTAAGATTTGCAGACGACATTGTACTCTTTAGCAATGACGGAGACGAACTACAAAACATGATTGATGACCTAAACAGGGAAAGTATTAAAATTGGGTTAAAAAATGAATAGGCAAAAGACCAAAGTTATGCTCAATAGCCTAGCTAAGGAACAGGAATTTAAAATCAACAATGAACCCTTACAATGTGTAAGCGAATACGTATACCTGGTACAGTTAGTAACAGGAACTCCTAACCATGAAAAAGAAATTCTCCGTAGAATAAGGATGGGCTGGAGCGCATTCGGAAGGCATTACGAAATCATGACTGGAAACTTACCGCTCTCACTAAAGCGAAAAGTATTCAATCACTGCATTCTCCCAGTACTAACGTACGGTGCAGAAACGTGGAGGATAACGAAAAAACTAGACATGAAACTATAGATAAGGAGCGCACAACGTGCAATGGAAAGAAAAATGATAGGGGTAACGCTAAGAGATAAAAAACGAGCAGAATGGATCAGAGAACAGACAGGAGTAGCCGATATTATTATATCAATTAAAAGAAAGAAGTGGACCTGGGCAGGACATGTCATGAGAAGGAAAGATAACAGATGGACTGTAAGGGCGACGGAATGGATACCAAGAGAGGGAAAACGCAACAGAGGCAGGCAAAAGGTTAGATGGAGCGATGAAATTAAAAGTTTGCGGGCATAAAGTGGAACCAACTCGCTCAGGATAGGGTGGATTGGAAATCGTTGGGAGAGGCCTTCGTCCTGCAGTGGACCTAAACAGGCTGATGATGATCATGATGAATATAGCATTCTTGCCTGGATCTAAAACGTAGTCGCATTATTTTAACATGTTTATAACATGTTCCCTTTCTCCCTTTTTCCTTAGAAAATGCGTCCGGTGCAGTGACCTACAAGCGCGCGTGCGTGCGTGCGTGTGTGCGTGCGTGCGTGTGTGTGCGTGTGTGTGTGTGTGTGTGTGTGTGTGTGTGTGTGTGTGTGTGTGTGTGTGTGTGTGTGTGTGTGTGTGTGTGCATCAAGGAACACTAAAGAGAACTACTATTTTTCTCGTATGAATAAATTACCTTCTCACGTTACCAAAAGCGCCACTCTCGCGAGAAGACACTTGTTAAGCTAGAAAATGAGCGAAAAGGAAATTCAAGAGGGCGGCTCCTGCTCGGAGCTTCCGGCACTAATATGCATGGCATCTTGCATTTTTGACCGCGCCTACTAAGTCCTACAAGACTACTTATGGGTAAAAGATATAAGCATTGCGCTCTAAGGAAGCCGAAGACGAGAATTTGGGTGAGAAACGCTGATTTTGACTAAGTAAACCGTATTCAGTGTACCTTCACTTTGCTTCGATGCGCGGCGTGTTCCTGTAGACAGATATTTTTCTGAAGGCATTCCCATATTTGACGAGCTCGTCGACGTAATACGTTCAGGGACCAACGTGAAAAAATATAATCCTTGCTGGCTCCTAATGAGTACAAGAAATAACAAATTGCACAAGTGTTTAAGTCTGACTTCTGATCCTTCTTGTGACAAAATAAAGGATGATCGACTTCAGAATAAATTTATATTTGATTACGCTCTAATTAAAATGACTGAATAACGCATATATATTCGGCATATAACCGCGTTTTCTTTCTTGCAACAGAATACGGAGTGCCACGCAAAAAAAGCGTGGGATGATTTCACGGATTCATAGACACTGCATTATTATTCGCGCCTTAGTAACAAAACATGCGGTACTATTAGTCGTCAAAAGAAAAACTTCATTTTGGCAAAGTTTTCTGAAATACAAACATACAAAACCCTTCCGCGCCGTATTTTGCAATTTACCTTTAACGAATATTAAGGAGTTGCAACCAGAATAATCTCAAGAAAATATTTTGTGAAAATGCTCTGTTCAAGACAGTGCACTTTTTTCTTTTTGGAATAATCTGAGGGGGTCACAAGAACACCCGGGACACTTGACACGGGCTAATGCAACAATGCGTCCTGGCTGTGTTAAGCTGCATGTATAATATCCTCTTATTTAGCTTTCTTCTTTCGCCATTTCGCCATCCTAATACGCTTCTTCCATACAAAGCATAGAACGGCAATCGTTTGAGTTTTAAAGATGTCAAAAAAAAACATTAAGCTGAAGTAAAGTTACTCCAGCACAGCATTACGACGCTGGCGCCGGATAAGCTGCGCGCTACTAAAGTGCATGGTATACACTTTCAATAAGCGAAAGCTATAGCTCCTATATAGCTTCTTTGTCTACTCGTGTACAGCCGATGGTGAAAGGTCGCAAAACATTTGTCTGACAGTGCATGCGACCTATGTTAAGCAATACGTCACGCCCAGACCTACCTCACATTTCGGGGACCTCGCGATTCGGGGCCATAAAAGTGGCGACTTGACGACTCGCGATCAGAAAATCGCCGTCACTCTGCAGCAATGAAGTCTGCCGTAGCATACGCACCGCTGCTGATAGCGTTCGCCATCCTCCTCGTGTCTCATGCAGATGACAGCAATGAAGATGGCAGCACTGAAGGGAGCGAAGAACACGAGTTGAAGTTCTGCAGTAAGAACGCCCTCCTAAACTTCATTGTGCTTGGTGTTTGTTAGCATATATAGTTAACGCCGCCTTTTGTTTCGCGAGTGCTCTTCTGTCTCTCTTATCGTATCGTGGTTTTGGGACGTGAAGCCCCATAAATCAATAAATTCTCTTTCTCCCTTTTAACTTGAGGCAACGGCCTCACGTCAGCGACTTACCAGTGGATAATGATTTTAAATATCGACGTGATAAGTATAATATGAGTTTTACCTATTGAGTAAAAAGAGTATAGGGCAGACGTGGGAAGTTGTATACTTTAGAAGCGAAGCTACAGAACGTCTAACTCCAGCGCGGAACAGGCTGAGGCAATAGTTGTGGAGAGATGCTTTGCTGTGGTCTGTCATGCAGCGAGCAGGCAAATTTACGGGAGTGCATGAATCAGCACTAAGCGTTATTCTTTATACGCTATGCATTGTGCATTTACAAAACATAAAAATTACGTCATTATTATGCCTTTGTATATTCATCCGTGGATTGAGCCTATAGGTATCCTCTGCGGATGTTCAAACCATGCGAGAATGAGGTGGAGAGAAAGGTACGCGGTTATACGATGTAGGCGCTGATACACCGGGTGCTTCTCCGGACACTGAAGCACATGCTCTCGCTCTTTGCCGAGCGACAGCATGCGCCGAGCATATGCCGGTCGCTCCTTGGAAGTTCAGAAGCAGGCACCCGTTCGAGCGCAAGAAGACGAAACTGAATTTAACCACCCCACGGCCACGCAGGAACATATGTACGATCCATAGCCGATGCGACGGCGTAAACTGTGCCCAAAAAACCGAGAGACAGCCACTCAAGAAAAACAAAATTCATTGTATCTCTAAGGCGTGGCACCTCTTGCTGCATGGGCAAGGAAAAGTTGAAAATTTTGCTTTTTTTTTTTAAGATGAGAGGCGTGCCGTAAATGCAGTACACGGCATCGACCATTTGGGACTTGTTCGCGCGCCGTACGTTAACCTCGTTAACCGAAACATTGTCAGGAAGTCTCACAAACTCACTTCCTGCTTCGACAGCACCACTCATGGCGAAATTCAAAGTGCAAGAAAAAAAAACTGATTGCAACTGTAGCCGCGGAGCTTTCGCACAATTGAAAGTCCTTGCATATAACCGCTTTCCTATAATTCAGGGACAAAGGTGAAGCGGAACATGAAAATCAAGTTTTGAATGAGAATCAGTTTGTTGAAGTACAAAAAAAAAGTGATAATTACATGATATGTGTACACGTACATAAGAATGTCCCTCAGTTATATACTGAAATGCGGCAAGAGTTATTATCGCAAACGACAAGACCAACAACTACAATTTACGTTAATAAAAGCTATTATAGAAGGCAATGCGTAAATGAGCAAAGCGAAAACGGCCCTAGAATACATTAAACAAGAACTAGGCGGTAATTTATTTAATAATGTTAAAAGCTATACATAGGTATATTTTTCAAGAAAATTAAAGAATGTGAAAAACAGGTGTAGAATCACATATAAAGTGAAACAAAGAAGAAAACGTACTACATTGACAAAGGTGAGTCGGACGAACATAAAAGTGTTTATGTCTGTATGAAACGTGTGAGCCCCCAGTAATTAAAAACGAATGAGAATGAGTTCCAGGAGCTGAAATATGTAATCACTGCTTCCCGTATAGTTAGTACGTACATTAAGTATGCTTTAATGGATGCTTAATTCTGGTTAACCTCCCTGCCTTTCTCGCATTTACCTCTCTCTCTCTCTCTCAGTAAAACACAGTTTATATTCTCAGCAAAATCTAGTATTGTTGGTATATTAATGAAAAAACGTCCTTGATAACATAGTTACCGGAACGTGATAACAACGGCAAGGTTATTTGTAACAAGACATTTCACACCAAAAATATGTGCATGTTATAACGAATTCGCACTGTTACGTGGTGAAAACGTTACCATAACTGTTCGGTACTGAATGACTTGCGATGACGTCAGCTGTGGTATGTATTTCCCCGTGATTCATTCTTATACGTACTTAATACAAAAATGAACAAAAGCGCAATAAAGTGGCATAAAAGAGTAGGAAACGGGAATTGTAAATGAATTCTAATTAGAAAGCGTAATTCATATGCCAATTTCTTTCTTTCTTTTTTTTTTTGTTAGTTACGTGAAGGCGTATTGGAAGTAAAAGTGGCGATCGAATTCCGCGTCCATAGGCGCAATAATAAACTAGTTTAATTAGGTGATGGTTGATGGAGACTGCATGTGCTCAGGTGAACGCTGATGCCAAGAAATTATGACAAATGCGGTATTGTCATGAGCAATTTGTTGTTTATTACGCACATACCACGATGAGATTTTCGCAAGATAACTGTTAAGCTCACATAGCGTTTTGTATCAGGGTCCACCTCAGGCATATTTGGGGGGTGGACACCTTGAAAACAAGGAGGAGGGGAAGCTGTGTTTTCGTGTGCTTCAAATTTTCGCCACAGCTGGATTTGCCGATTATTGACACCAGAATATCAGCTGTTCAGAGTCATTTTTCACGTAAACAGGTGGTTGGAGACGTAGCATGCGTGATTGAGTGCATGGCCTCCTTGCTTGGGAGAGTTGGTGATGCAGTATCGGCATATAGTTACACAGCGCAAATGGACGAACACAGAAAGGACACAGAGCAGGCGTTCAAATTTCGAAGGGAAGGGGGCAGTAGGAGCGATTGGCAGCGCCTTTCGAAAGCGCGCTACAGATATACCATACCAGAGCGGTGGGTGGTATTTCCACCGCCTATCACGCAAGAGAGGGAAGAACTGATATGATTGATTGATCGATTGATCGATCGATTGATTTCTGTAGTTTTACGTCCCAAAACCACGATCTGATTATGAGAGGCGCCGTAGTGGGGGGTACGCCATGACATGGTGTTCATGGGCAGGTGTTGGTGCTTTGTTACTGTGTGGCTGTATCGCGAATGTGATTGTCCATGCTGGTTATATGTGTAAATTGTTGCGTTGCTCCAATAAAGCGCAGCTGAAAGTTGAGCATTCGTCCTCTGCGTCTCCTTTCCGTCCCCTCCTTTCTAGAGATACCCCCCCCCCCTTTTTTTTTTCTCTCCCGTTTTGCGAATTCAGGATAAATGGAAGGACCATTTCTTTTTCCAATAAGTACCATGAAAGCAAGGAGCAAATAGTCCGGTAGAGAAGTCACTCTGCTTATGAGCGTCTGGTCAGCGCCTTCTCGATAAAAATATATAGGAGGCATAGTAGGGTCGTAGGTTCGAAACCCACCAACGCTTCTTTCTTTCGAATTCATTTCGTTTTATACATTATTCCTTCATAGCGATTTTATTTGACGTGACAGAGGGACAGACAGACTGACATCCTTCCTAGTTGTGTCTGCATAGAACTGCCATACGCATAAAAAAGAAAGAAAAAAAGAGAGAAACAGCCGGAAATAAATGGATACCTTCGCTTTGGGAGATTGCTGCATGATGTGGCGGTAAATGACTTCAGTGCCAAAGGATTCACTGAAAAGCCATTCGTCTTACACGTGTTCGTTTATTTTTCCAGATAATGAAACGACCGCTGAAGCAAGGAACGCGACGTTGTTGTGCGTGCTCAACGCAACCGAAGAGGTACCAATTTCGTAGTTTTTAGCAATCGCCTAAGAAAAGTAACTGCAAAAGCCTTGGGGTTCGAACACGAGACATCGGGTTCAGGGGGCACAGGAAAGAGACAGAAAGATAGCGAGATAAAGGATATGGCGGGGAGGTGTCTATGCAGGTACGTGCAGAGAAGTTGGCTTGCAGCCTTCATCGGCTCACGATACGCGTCTTGGGGTATACAGTTTTTGGTGGTGCTGTCGCACAGCGAGTGGCGCGTACGCCTTCGCTGCTGAGGTGTACGTCGATAGGTGGCATTTGGCGGAAGCTAGCGGTATAAACTCGTTGACTCTGACACCTCTCCTGACAAGAGCATGCATATATCGCGTCCTACATTGCAGCCGCGGCCGTTCACATAGCGTTGTGAAAGCGATCGATTGCTCGCAGTCACCAAGCAAGATTTGCCGTCTTTCATGTTTGTCGGAGCGCACGTGGCGCGACGCTTACTTTAAATAATAATCGTATATTTGCCACAATTTATACGGCTAATAATCCAACAGATACTTAAGTGAAATTGTTTGAACACTTCTATCGCTATATATATGCTATTGCGAACGGCAACTCTTTTTATCAAGCAAGAGCGCTGCTATAATCAAGAGCTCTGCTATAATTCTGAATTCCTGTATCTTACGACGGCAAAGCGGACCACGTAACACTGCGTGCTCCGATCCAGTCAGCCAATGGTGGTGCATCGTATGGTGGTGGTAACAACTTTATTTGCATGTCCGGCAAATTCACGGCCTGGGCCTAGGCCGCCCCTGAGGAGGTCCGGAGACCCTGTCTTCTCGCCGCCTCACGGGCTTGCTGGATGGCCCATAACTGGTCCTGTAGGTTTGAGCTGTGCAGCGCGGCCGTCCACCGCGACGCAGCTTCATCTGAGGAGACCGCATTTTCCTTGCCTATAACTTCACATTCCCAAAGAATGTGCTTAAGGGATGCGTTAGCCATACTGCATAGTTTGCATTTGTCGTCAGAATATAAATCCGGATATATCCTCCTGAGATGGACAGGGTTGGGGAAGGTCCACGCAGTTTCGCACAGGCTTAAGAAAGTGGGGAGTAAATATGGGGTTAATGTTGTGTTTACGGCTCCCAATAAGTTAGGAAGGGTTTGTGCTGCAGTGCATAGAAGAAATGAGCAGATGGAAGGTAAGAAGCGAACGGATATCTGTCCGGTTAAGCACCTAGACAAGAACACTTTCACCGACTGTCGCATGGGTGTGGTTTATAAGATTCCTTTTAGCTGCGGACGTTTTTATGTAGGGCAAACTGCGCGTTGTATTAATCAAAGATTAATTGAACACAGAAGGTCGCTATCAGGTGGGACGCCGTCCAATCTATCCTTGCCCTGCCAGGTCTGTAGCTGCATGCCCGAGTTAGACAAAACCGAGATCCTGTACAGGCATAAGAACGAAGATACGCGTTTATTGGTTGAGGCCTGGCATATCAGTATTAGTGGAAGTGCATGCGTGAGTCAGCCGTCGATTAGCTTAAACAGAGAGGAGATAGAAAGCCTTAGGAGTTGTCTATCGCGAAGACCGGCACGTGTAACCGATTGACAGGTGGCGCTACCATTCCGAGCATGCGCAGATAAGCTGTGTGTCATCTTTCTTTTTCGCCTTTGTGCTGTGCATCAGTTGTTAGTCGGCGTTCGTGTTGTTCACTGCTCTCCTTGTGTCCGTGTCCTGCACGCCTCTTCTTTTGATTATGGACTGTTACCAACTCGCTCAACTTTCTGTCCTTTTGGTCTTGGTTTGTAACTGCCGCCAGTCTACCGCATGGGCCCTGTCGAGTTTGGGGTTAGGGGGCGGATAAACACGCCTGGATATTTGATAAAATTTTGTTATGTCGCAGTATCTGGTCATTCTGTCCTTCTCTATCCATCCCTCCCCTCGATTCCCATCCCCCAAAGAAGAGGATCCTTCTACACACGCGCGGAACGTAAGACCTCGCGCTACGCGGTGGACCTCCTCGTTGAGGTTGGTTACGGGGGTGTCTGGGGATGTGTGAGCCGGGAACCATATAATTTGCCTTTCCTCTGTTTCCTCCGAGGTGATGTAGGTCGCGTTGGCTTTAAGGGTAGCAGCGGCCTCCGGCGAAATTCTGCCTTGTGCATAATTTCTTACCGCCGTCTGCGAGTCACTCAGTATGTATCTGCATCTCTAACGATGGCTAAGGCTATCGCTACTTCTTCTGCTACCTCGGAATTTTTGCCGCGCAAACTACACGAACTTACCAATTGTTTGTCGGTACTGAGCACTGCGACTGCGAAGGCCCGACGATCCTGGTATTCAGCCGCGTATACGAACAGCGCTTCCTTATCCCTACCGAAAGCGTGCAATAAAGCCTTGGCTCTGCTTTGTCTGCGACCCTGATTGTATTCTGGGTGCATGTTCTTGGGTATACTCGTGACGTCGAGCTTTTTCCTGAACGAGCTTGGGAGAGATGTCTTGTCGCCGTGCTGCTTGTGGTATGTTATTCCGAGCTTGTCCAGGATGCTCCTGCCCGTTCGTGTTCTTGTTAGTCGCTCGAGTTGCGAGATTTGCTGAGCTTCTATTAACTCTTCGAGCGTATTGTGAACGCCGAGCTGTAGCAAAAGTGCTGTGCTAGTACTATCTGGAAGGCCAAGTGCCATTTTGTGCGCTCTCCTAATGAGTGTGTTTAATTTGGCCTTTTCCGCAGAGTACCAGTTGTGGTAGGCGGCCACGTACGTTATGTGACTAATGACAAAGGAATGTATTAGTCTGATAACACTGGCCTCCTTCATACCCTGATGCCTGTTGGTTATTCTTCTGATGAGCCTCAACGTGTTCGTGATCTTATTCTCCAAATTCCTGACCGCAGCTCCGTTGGTGCCGTTGGATTCTATAATGAGTCCGAGTACTTTAATCTGCTTGACCTTAGGTATTTCTTGGCCGTCTTTGGTGCGTACGCAAATTTCTTCGTACGCAGCATGCTGGACGTATCCCTTGGGGGGTCTGCCCCTAAGTGTTGGGCGGTAGAGGAGAAGTTCAGATTTCTCTGGCGAGCACACAAGACCGGTTCCGACGAGATACTCTTCCAACACCTCGACGGCCTTCTGTAGCCGTTGCTCGATTTCTCCGTCGCTTCCATCGCACACCCATATCGTAATGTCATCAGCATATATAGTGTGATGCACTCCCTCGAAGGCGTTAAGGCGCTCCGGGAGGCCAATCATAATGAGGTTAAAAAGCATCGGTGAGATGACCGAGCCTTGCGGGGTGCCGACACTACCGACGGTCCTGTCTGCGGATGCTAGTTTGCCCAGCGTTAAGGAGACCTTCCTATTTGTGAGGAAATCCTGAACGTAACTGTACGCTCGGTTTCCTAGATTGAAGGCGGCGATCTTGCGTAGTATGGCTGTGTGAGCCGCGTTGTCGAAGGCTTTCTTGAGGTCCAGTCCTAGAATGGCCCTTGTACCTCTCGTCTTGTGTGGAGAGATGAGCTCGAAACCCGAGCATGGTGTCTGGGTACGCTTCGACGTCATCTAAGTGGGCGTTGATCCGGTTGAGGAAGGCGTGTTCCATCACCTTGCCGACACACGACGTAAGAGATATCGGCCGAAGGTTGGCGAGATCTGGGGTTTTGCCGGGTTTTGGGATGAGAACCATTTTCGCTTTTTTCCATTGCCAGCGAGGATGGATCCTTTGGTCCAGCATTGATTGATGTACTTGGTCAATTCGGAGATAGACTCGTTGTCCAAGTTACGAAGGGTCTTATTAGTTACGCCATCTGGTCCCGGGGTGGACCTGCTGTTTAAGTTTTGCAGAGCAGCCCAGATTTCCGCCTCGTCAAAGCCTCTGTCCAGAGAGGGGTTCGGTTCTCCCGTGTATGGACCGTGTTGAACAGCTGGGTCCTGCGGGGCGTACATGTCGCAGAGTTCGGAGAGGATTTCTTCCTCGTCCTTTGCGTACATGTGTATTATTTTGCGCATGGTTCCCCTATGTATTGCCTTGTTTTTGGTGGGGTCGAGCAGGTGTCGGAGTAGGCGCCATGTGTGACCGGTGTGAATCTGTCCATCCATCGTGTTGCAGATCTCGTCCCATTGTTGTTTGCTAAGAGTTCTGCAGTGTTCTTCTATTTGTTTGTTGAGCAATGCTATGCGTTTCCTCAGCTGCCTGTTGTGTCTTTGCTTCTGCCACCTGGCCTGCAGTGACTGTTCAGCCTCCCACATGTGCACCAAACGACTGTCTATCTTCTCGACGGGGAGTTCTGGCGTCACAGATTTTGTTACGTCTTTGACATCAGCCATCACTTTTTCGATCCACTGCTGAATGTCTGTGATGGGGTCGTGCGTCCTTTCGGCTCTATTCTTACGGAACTTATCCCAGTCCGTCCATTTGAATGTTTTGTTTGGTTCCCTCTCTATAGCGTCCGAAAGTTTCGTTTCAAGAATTCTGTGGTCGCTACCAAGGTCTTCGAACGTGTTTTTCCAGGAGGCTCCTCTCGTGTTCTTGATTAGTGTTAAGTCGGGCGTGGTGTCTCTTGCTAGTCCTGTTCCCACTCTTGTGGGGGAGCTGGGATCAGTGATAATTGTCAGGCCCGTCTCCTGTATGTCCTGCCATAAATTCTTGCCTTTCGATCTCGTGTAAGCATAACCCCACGCTCCGTGCGGGGCGTTAAAGTCGCCGCCAATCAGTAGGGGGTGGGAGCCCGCAATGTCGGCGGCCCTTCTAAATAGGGTTAGGAAGCGCTGTCGTATGTGTGCAGGGTTGCTGTATAGATTGAGAATGAACGTACTGGATTGGCTTTTGCTTTTCGGTATGATTTCTACGAATACCTGTTCGATCTGCGCTACGTTGATGTCGTGACGAACGACCACTAAGCCCTTTCTGACCAAAGTAGTTACCGCCCGGCTCTCCCCAGACAAGGGACCTACGGCGTAGTAACCGGGTAACTTGGCTAATTCGTGTGTCTCTTGCAACATTATTACGTCGGGTTTCGATTTGTTTCTAAGGTATTGCTGTAAGACCGTTTTTTTCCTGGTGTAACTCCTGCAATTCCACTGCCATATTGCCAGATCGTCTTTTCTACCGCGTTTGCCTATTTTGGTCTGGTCGTGGGGTGGAAGACTGGGGAGTGGCGGACTGAACGGCCCCAGATACTGCGGCAGTGTTTATAGCGGAAATTTGGGATTGATCTATAGATGCGACCCCATTGGTGGGAGCCCCGGCGGTGATAACTGACTGCAGTTTTGTTACCCTAAGACTCATGTTGGCCACGTTATTTTCGAATTTGTCAAGTCTCGACAGTCGAGACCGCCAGCGTGAGGTTACCGACGGCTTCTGCTTGTTCTTTGAGTATATTTTGCATTTCCGTCAATTTCTGTCCCAGGTCGGCCTGTTGCTTTCGGGTAAGAATGGAGGGTAGAAAATTTTGGCTTAACTATACTGACGTTGGACCCGACTGTCACACGAATAACTTGAACGTCATTTTCGAAACCGTACCTTCGCGGGAGGCTCCTTGAGGGCTGACCTAATGTTGACAGTTTTCGAACGTTATATCGCATGATCTGCGACAGCTTTGGCAGTCTGGGCCGTCTTGATTGGTATATGCCTCCAGAGTGCAGCAATTTGAGCTCGATCTCCCTTGCAAAAAGCGCTCACACTACGTACCGGCCTTGAACATGTCGAGGAACGTGACATGTGAGCGCACGTGAGGCACGATATCTCACGCGCTTCTATATCAATAAGTAAAGGCAAGGCGTCGGCTTAGAAAAAGTTTTACGCACCTAGATCTGCCAAAGGCAGCATATCAGATCGCAGCTCGCAGGAGTGCTGGGAGATCTGTGCGTCTTAGTTTACATCCGCGTCCAGAGTAAGACCTGCCGTTCTTCGTTTCCCAGGCCTTGGAGACTGAATGGCCGCAGTTTACATTTCCAAGCAGTAGTAATTGAACTTTAGCGAAAATGCGTAAGTTCGCTTCCCCGCGAACGTTTTCCAACCAAATGGTCCCGTCCCCAAATTGCTTTTCTGCTCGAAGCGTGTTCCCATCTGCACATTCCAGTGAAAGTGCACCAGCAGCGCAAAAGCTTTTCAAAAATTTCCAAGGGAGTGTACCGTCTCAATGTGAGTTCAGCGGTGTACAAAGACAGTGCAGAAGCTAAAGAAAGGAAATGCAGGAACGGGTGCTCAGTGGGAAGAATGGTCCCTTCTACTAGTGTGTGGTAGAGGTTATTTTCGTTGGAAAACAAACTTGCTCGCTCACAGACATAAAATTTCTGCAAATGGTCAATTAATAGATCATATTCACGCTCAGTCTATAAGTATGATCAGGTGTTCCACAGGGGTCAGTTCTGGGACCGCTTTTGTTTGTTAATATATGATAATGATATAGGCTGAGCTATCACATCCAAAATAAGACGAAACGCGGAACACCCAGGAGTTTTGCGGCTTCACTGTTGAAAGATGCAAGCCCAAGGAGTCCTTCTACCTGGCTTAGTTCCCCTTCGTCTTCTTTCAAGCTCACGAGCCCATCGACGACGCAACGCTTCTTATAGTTTGTGCCATTCTTGCAACATTAAATTTATACTCCGGTACTAAGGAAATTGGAGGTCAAACAATGGAACATGGCTCTACGCGACATATCGCACAATTTCAGGCACTTTGCATATATACAATTCTTGGAGAAACGTACTTACCTTGCATTCAATTTCGCAGACAAACAGACAAAAATTTATTCCACATAATATGTTCAATAAGAAATGAACAGTCCCTCTCTGTGCGACAAGCAGTGGCGGATCTGGGAACTAGAAGTGCGGGAGCATGGTGTACGACGTTGAGCAGCGCGGGCAAGAATACGAAGGCGATCGCACGTATATATATCATAGCTTCGTAATATCGGAGTGAAGAAAAGCTACTTCCAGTTCAGGACGTACAGTGACACTAAACTATTTCGTGCATTCTACATGTTCACTGCAACATGTGCATGTCCATTTCCACATCATTCGATCCTTTCTTTCTTCCTTAGGACGCCCAAAGGGTAAAAAAATACATGAATGCCTCTGGCACGAACCACTCAGAGATCACGAGGCTACTGTGCGAAAATGTAAGTGGCAAAGTTTTTACATGTTTTATACGTAATAACAGCCATTTGCAGCTCAAATATATAGGTCCTGTTATATACTGGTTCGTCCATTTTATTGAAAATTATTAAAGACCTCATACTGTAGGTATAGCAACTCAGTCAAGTCAGCATGAGTGATATAACGACGACTGCTAATGCGCTAAATTTATTTACAATGCGCAAAGCGCTAGAAGAGTAGCCATGGACAAGTCGCAACGTGGTTGCCTTGTACCTAGGTGTCTCGGATTCGATTTCTACCTACCTAACGCTTTTCTGTATGACGCTCGTCTGTGTCTGTCTGCTTGTTACGCCTACATTTCAATGGCAGGCTACAGCAAACGGCGCCTCTTTCTCTTGTTTAACCCAAGCAAAGTGCCACGCCACGATGGCCTAGTGGCTATGGTACTCGGATGCTGGTCCGAGGGTCGCGGGATCGAATCCCGGCAGCGGCGGCTGCATTTCGATGGAGGCGAAATGTTGAGGCCCGTGTGCTGTGCGATGTCAGTGCACGTTAAAGAACCCTAGGTGGTCGAAATTTCCAGAGCCCTCCACTACGGTGTCTGTAATAATCAGAGCTGTTTTTGGGACGTTAAACCCCACAAGACAACAACAACATAACACAAGCAAAGTGTGTTTCATGAATTTTTCAAGAACTCTTTTTGTTAGTCCCAGATTAACATAAGCTGAAACGTTAATATTCAATCAGCTGTGGCGCATACCCGCATAACCCGGGCAGAGCACTGCGGGTGACGAGCCGCGCGTGACAGTATTGTCACCATTCGAGACGTACGCGTCGAGCATATCATTTTAGCGATGTCTAGATCAATCATTCGTGTTCGCCACACATCGATACCCTACCATTCCAATCTTCCATGCACGAAGTGAAAGAGACGACCAGGAAAGCGCCGAGACGCAGATAGATAGATAGATAGATAGATAGATAGATAGATAGATAGATAGATAGATAGATAGATAGATAGATAGATAGATAGATGCGGAAGAAGAAAAGAGGAAGAGTACTACCACGAGGAAGCAGATGAAGAGAGGACGACGGATTAGAAGAACAGGGAGCAAAAGAAGACAGTAGAAGAGGAAGGAGAAGATGGAGAGAAGCAGGAACGCAAGGGGACCGAAAGAGAAGAATGAGAGGGCACGCAGCAGTCTAGCTTACGTTGTCACTGTGCTGTGTCCTCTGCACAGGCCTGTTAGTTTTTTATGTTCTACTGGTGAGCATGACTGCCCTTAAAAGTAAGTTCGGTCTCCTTACCATGTATGGGTCATTCCATTCGGTTAACTGGTTTATATACAACATTGCCTCGATCCCTTATGGCGCCCGCGCAATCGAGAAGAGATACACCACATCATCCATGTATCATCCTGAACCCTGTGATACTTTCCCAAATTGACGTTTTCAAACTTTTAAAAGAGGGCCTAACGTGATTATACATATACAATAACTGCTATCTGCATGTATGTTTACATGTATTTATGCGAGTGCCTGCTGCTAAACATGCACAATGCACTACAGGCAGTGGGCCACATCAGGGTGGTAATTTCTTTCCTTACTTCTGCAGCACGAATATGCGCTAGCTATTCCATTTAGTATAAATTTGAACTGTATGCTTTCAAGCGTTCTAACCAATTATTTGTGGGTTTCTTTCAGCCCAATCAGTTAAATGAGCAAATTTTGAAATCGGAGGTGAGTATGTGCAATACAGAATTTCATAGCACGCCGCTTGCTACTGGTTTTAGTGAGTCAGCACGTTGGTGAGGCATTGCATCTCTTTGTGTACAGATGCAATACTCAACTTGCAGAGGTAACCTTGCAATCTTCATATACGACGCAGTAATTAAGTTGAACAGTACTTTATAACAAAAATTTCAATAAGTGACAGCATGCGTACTTCGCAAAACTAAAAAATGAACAGAAACATTTTTGTCTGGTGGTTTTTAGACTGCGAAAGGAATGCTTCCGATCTCTCCTGCATTGGAAATACGCGCCACCGTCAAATTATTTTTGTAACGATGGGGTAGAAAAGGAGAAGACTCTTGTTGGCGGCAGGCGGACCTAACCTTACGAGAGATGGTGTCTCTCTTCAGAGGTGTGAGGAATATTTTAAATTTCTCCTTGATATGAAAATTAACTAAATCGCACATATTTCGTCCAATGATCCTGCTGTACGTTATAATCCCAGTGCGTCTGTACGTATCAGTCAGTGTCGAATTGGTACTAGTATCCCAGTAGAGAATTAAAGGGGCCAAGTAACAATTTTTTATCACAGTCAGAAAACAGTGACAATCAGTCGTGGGGGCTTCTGTGAAACCAGGGAGTTCGCAAGTTTCTTTCAAATACAGCCGGAAACCACCCGCTTTTCTTTTAACAAATGACGTCGCTAGTAGTACACCGACCACTTTGCTTGAGGCAGAACTATAGCAGTGGCGTTTCAATTATCGCGGAAATATTCCCAGTGATCAATTATTTCTTTGTTTTGACTTGCACAATTGTAGAATATGTATACGCATGTTTAGGAACACAAAAAAAAAAGTCGGATAATGTAGTCGGCGCTTCTTGTTACGTCATTTCGTGAAAGAAGAGAACGCAATCTCCAGCGCTTTTGGAACCTGATTATAAATTACCTGTGGCGTGCAGTGCAATAATATTTAGCTCACACGTGCATATGAGCATCCACGATTTGCTGGCACCATTTATTGAATGTTCAAAAGTTTTTCAAGGCCTTCCTTTTATGTTCTTCATATTTCTGCTCCCTACAGCACAAGTGGTATTCTATGAGCATGTCGTCCATCTACATTTGCTCAAATATCGGCCACTTTAACAGTGCAAGTTTTTTTTTTTTTTTACTAGTGTCACTGATACCAGCGTGATAACGCCGAACTTGATTTGCCTCCAAAATATAAGTGTCGGCGACGGCATATTCTACACGTACGGCTACGTTGCTCACGCTTCAGGTCTTGGAGCGTTCCATGTTTTCTTTTTTTTAAAGACCCCTATAGTTTGTCGAGATTTTCCATGGTGTTCGGCTCACATAAACACGATCAACAACCTGAAAGACCGGCACGTTTAAATTAAAGCCATAGAAAGCGACAGTGCGCCCAGTTGAAAAATCCACAACGCGCCAGCCTGCTGTGATGTGCTCTGGTGTACCCACCAGCGGGGTGCGGTGTTATATACGCATAGTAGTGGTATGTTATTTAAAAATCTGGGTGATTTTAATATGTGTCACGGGACGTCAAGGCTCACCTAATGTAGTCTGCCCATATTTCTTCGCAAGCCTAATATCGTACACGTCTCTCATTACATCGAAAGCAACAATAAACAGCAACAGTTGTATAATTAGTTTTCTAACATCAGTTGTGGTGTTGAGGCTTGTCTAACACCATTTGGGCTATTGCTTGTCTAGTATAGTAGCTTCGCCGCGTACATCCACGTTCACAGGGCGGCTTGGCGACGACATTTTTTTTATTTATCTTGATGTGAAAGCATGGGAAGGTAGCTCCCGGTATAAATTCTGACATCGCCCTGTTTCGAAGACTAAAATGTGTTATGCGCAAAACAATTGAATGTAACGGCTAGCTTTTTCCAACCACTAAAATCATCACCCTCAAAGAAACAGGAAAAAAAAACAAGAAAACATCTGTATAGAACAATGTTAACAACAACACTCACCATGACAAGATTTACAGAACACCGTTGCGAGCCACAAGAGCAGACGCTGCGACGCGGTGCTCAAACGGTGCCAAATGCGCCCAGTAGAAAAAGGCCTGGAAGTAGCACTTCATTCATTTTCGGAATAAACGTGCAGCCATAGTGCAGGCACAACAGTTTAGCTTTTGGAACTGGCATCGTACTCCGCCCAGTCAAAAAAAGTCAATTGGTCCAACTGGATATACCATTTGTTAGCAAAGGGATCACAATGGAGTGAACCGGAATCCAACTGGAGTGGTTAACTTCAATGGGACAGTCCAACTGGACTTGACAGTTCCAACTGGCCATGCCAGTTGGCACAGAATTTTCCATTTGGCCTCCCAATCGGAGTAACTGTAGTACAGTTGGTTGCAAACGGTCCGATTGGGAACCCATTGGGACAGCCGTTTTCCAATTGGAATATTTGGATTGTCCAATTGGATGCCCGATTACGGTTGATTCAAGCTTTTCCATCATCAGAATGCTTGAAGATTGCTGAGTCTGGTTGTTTACGCTATATGAATTTGACATTAAGGAGTTGTTGGTAGGGCAGTTCTAATTGGGAGTCACTTTTTCATCATTTTGTATGTCTAGTCGAGAGTTAATTGGTTCAACCAGTTGGTTTCAATGGGTCTTCACTGACAACCCAAATGGTTTCAATTGGAAGACACAGAAATGAGAAACACTTTCAAACAAGAAAATAGCCCATATAAATATTTTTGCAGCTGTAACAACATTGACTAAATAAAAGATCTTTGTGCTTTACTCACGTCATGGGACCACAGCATTTATTTCATCCTTGCGTTAACGGATCTGCCAAAACATTGCCTGTCTTTGTGAAAACGTGGCACTACCATGCAGGTCAGAATATGCCTGATGGACGTGATCATACCCGAGTAGTAACGTCAGTGGAGCGTTTTTTTTTCATTTTGTCCTTCTCCATTGGAAGTTTTCTCTAATGTTTTGCTCGCTCTGACTGCGTCGACTGCATGGTTTGTATGGTGTGACATATGAGATCTGTGTTAATCACCCAAATTCACACAAAAAATTTTATTAATATCCCATTGGGTGACCAGTTGGATCGAACTGGTTTGCAAAAGCAATCCAGTTGGGCAACCCATCAGATCTACACGGCTTACCAATTGGCCACCAGTTATTTCGAACTGGCTACCATTTGAATACAGTTGGTGGGGGCGAAAATCCAACTGGTCCAACACCAGTTGGTGGCAATTGGAAATTGCAACTGCCCAGACAAGACATGGACGTCCTAAGGACTACGAAAAGACGTCCAACTTGGGAGGTAGGGACGTCCCATGGGATGTCCCATATACCGCAGAAAAACATCCCAAGTGATACAAAAAGAGATGTTTTTAGGATGTCCCGGACAGCGAGGTTGTGGGAGGTTATTGGGATCTTCCTATTTCTTTTTCTTTCTTTGTGAGATTTAATAATTTCTCGCATGCCGGCAGTCGTTCACTGACCACAGAATTCTTAGGAACCCCCCCCCCCCCCCCCAAAAAAAAGTGCCCAAAATAAGGTGAATACCACGATTATTTATTGCACAGCAGTAGTCCGGTCGAAGTATCATATGCACAGATTCTCCCACATGTCCTTCGCTTTCCGCCACCAGTGGTCTTCATTGCTAGACTATTGCCAGTTCTGCAGCACAGGTGAACAAGGAAGCGGATGTCCGAGATTGTTTTTTCTGTGTTCTGCGTTTCATTATCAAATAAGGCAGTCTGCGTAAAAGAAAAAGATGACACGATCTTGATGAAAATGCAGTGCGGCAGTAATACAAGCGATGCAAATGTTAGCATTGTAACAATACTCACAGCACACGACCTACCATGGGTCACGCATGTAGCATCCATGTCTCGTACCCGTTGCTTTCGATCGTGAGCAAACACTACAGAAGGGGCAACAAACAAAATGTGAGAAAGCTGCTAAGAATCTAATAACTGAAATGGTCTAAGCTTACCTCAAATGTTATGAACTCAGGCTGGATCGCCGAATATTCCAAAGACGCTGGGCACACCGATAAATAAGCTGGTGACGATCTAAGCACCACGCACATCAGACCACGTGTGACGACAAACTGCAGAAACAGCTCGCAGTGGCTAAGGTTGTTGGCCGTGAAGGCTCGTGCCGAAGTGGACGTATTTGAAAAAAATTTAATTGCACATTTGTTACCTCTGACAAATATTAGTGCATAGATTTTTTCGGCGGCATGTCTATTTTATAGCAAAACTTATTTACAAATTATTTTACCGCTTCAAATACAACTTTTCGGAAGGCGTGTTTGCATACGAAATCCAAGACGATTAAGCCGTTTCCTGTTTTGTGTCCGCGTTACCGCGTATGAGCAAAGTCAAAATGCGGTGGTACTATGACTCAGCAGACTTCGGCGTTCCCGTGTGATGATCGGAAAATGACAAATCAGCACAAGAGGCCTACACTTCAGAATATTAACTCACTGCTTTGGAAGAAATGCAAGATTATAACCGGCGCCCTCGATCACCGCTGATTTCAAACGCGCGCGCTTCATTAAGCAAACACCGGTATGCATAATTAAATTGCCGGGTTATCTGACGTTGTACCGAAATAATCAAATAGTGGCACTTGCTGAAAGGCACTAATTTGAAGTCCTAGTAAAGGCCAACCATGGATGTATTTGGGATGATCCTTAAGTACATGTCCCTTGGACGCTTTTTGGACATCCCAACATGGATGTGGGATGTTGATACATTTTTGGGACGTCCCTGGGATGTTGTGTGTTGTCTGGAATGTCCAGTTGGGCCCATTTGGTTTTTTTGACTGGGCGCTGCACTTGCACGGCACTCAGCAAAACTTGTTCAGAAAGTGCAGACAAATCGAAAAGACCCTTTACGTCCTACTATACTAAGCGTCGCTTTCCTGGGCCGCGACTGCCCCATTATAGGCACAAATCCGCCTTTTGCATGGTCCGAGTGCGCATGCGCCGAATCCGGCGCAAACCACCCGTACGGCATCGTAGCAGACGACGCAAGTGGCGCGCAGTGCGGAACGGTGTACCCATTACCGAAAGTAATGATATTCGGCGCCAGCTGGGCCGGTACGCCATCCAGACACACATTTTTGTTAACATGAAGTTCTCTCACGTCATCGTACTGTGCAGGCAGGCAAATGCGGCATATCTGACACGGCCTTAGCCGCGAAGAACGCGCGCCGAACACATCAGAGCTTGTATTTCAGTGAAACCATTGCTCCGTACTCCCGTATCAGTTTTTTTTTTCTTTTGTAATAACGACACGGATAGGAAAAAGCAGACATCCGGCATTGCGCATGGTCACTCGGATCATCACAATAACGAAAATCTTACCCTGCAAGATAGAGGTGTTATTCCAGCACGCTGCCTCTTGTATCCGATGATGGAGGACGAATACTTCACATAAGTCCGTGAGTTGACGTGGGGTTCAACTCATTAAACATTTGATCGCGCACACACACATCATCCCCGAATATTCCTCGTTCGTTGCTGCCAAGAATTCATTCAGTTGCGCTTAGCTTAGCGTTTTCAGTCACGGCCGCTCGATAAAAACACCTCGTGCGTTGCTAATCGAGCGGCCGTGTTTCAGTGATCCATGGCCTGGTTGTACATCCGTTCGTGACTGCGGTCAGGTATGCTGGTGCTCCGTCGCTTCAACAAACGCTACTGCAGCAAACCTTACGCGGATTGAGCTCTAGCTATCTCTCTGTAGGCTTAATCGGAGAGAAACTTTGGAGAGTTGAAAAAGGCACGACACGTCCGTTCACTTGCAGCGCACCAGGACGACTGCTTTATTTTCGAAGGGAGAAACGGAAAGGGGACGTATAGAAAAACAACAAATAACAAAACACAAAAAGTCAGCAAAAGCGATCCTCGCGTTTCTTCTGCAGACAGCGTGAGCTTGGGCACAGCAGTGCAAACTTGCTTTTGAGGGGCTTGACCTGTCTGTGGTACCGCATGCACGCCCTACAGGTGTCTATCCCGGGTGCTTTCGTGCTGCGTTCCCACACTCGGTGTGGGCTATTTCGTTGAACTAAGAGCATGCTGCTTCTTTTTCTTTCTTTCCCCCTTTTTTTTCCATAAAGCTTGCCCTTGGCATTGTGGCATGCCGCTCTTCAACTGAACGTCGATGAGAAGCGAGCGGTGCTTGCGTGTAATCGCGCTTTTTGCTTATAGTCTTCGTTGGGCAGCCGTGACCCACGGCACTCGTAGCGGGAGCAGTGACAGCCACTGCCACCGACACCGTGGCAGTGGCCGTTGTGGAAGCAGGCCCACGGCCTGTGTTGGATGCAGGGGCAGGTGCCCTACGCTTTCACGAGAAGTCACCCCCCACCCCTTTTTCTTTTACGCACGCGGTCTCAAACAAACCGGATTCCACCCCTCAACTGACCATGCGGGAAGCGAGCGGCGTCTGGTCGCTTGCGTGCCTTTCCCGTTCGCGCGGCATTTTGCGACGTTTTTAGACACTCGAGGCTTTCTCATGGTCGGCTATTTTCGCTGTAAGTGTTCACCATGCCGGAGAGGCCTCCCAGAAATTCGTACAGCGTTTCAAATCGAAAATAACCGCAACGCTCACTGTGTGTGTCGCTGCCCGACCACGTTGTGCCATAGAGAAACTCTGCGGTAGCGCACGACAGGTTCGGCGCGACGCCGTACAGATTGTTTCGTGCCGTGTCCGCGAGAGGGCGCCACACAGACATGCAAAAGGCGGATTGTATGAATGATGTGACGCCAGTTATTTATTTCCTGCATGCAATTTGAAAGTGTGAAACACGTAACTAGAATGTTGTGAAAAGTCCCCTCAGCCGTTCAATTTATAAACGAGGTCATCAATCACTCACCTCGTTTCTCTATATAGGTTCACTAATCGATTGCTCAATTTTATTCTTTTTCAAATAATGTCCATCAGGGCAGATCATTGATCTGCATGGGTATCCCAGTAAATTTCTTGCCATTTTGGATAGTTTGGAAAGAAGACATTAAACACTAACATTTACAAAACAAAGGCCTCATTCACGAAGCTTTTTGTTTGTAAGTGCCTTTCGCCATTTCACAACGCGTCCTGGCGCCTGCAATGCCTTCGCTAAGAGCATGTCCATTATCAGGACTAGCTGCCACATGTCGTTATATGATCAATTTTAGCGTAAGAATTTTTGCGCATACGGAACATCTACATTAGGTTCTGAATGCTGCTACATCGACTTTCGATTGTGTTTAGTGCGCTACCCTTGCTACAGCTGAGTAAGAAGGGCTTGGTATTCACCTCTGCTTACCTGTTTTCTTTTCACATTCCTCATCACAGAACAAAAGTCTGACGGATGGTGAGGAGCCCGACTTGTACCCTTTATTCATGAACTGCGAAACATCTAAGTGGAAGACAGTGCAGTAGTGTTCGAATAAATGTCCTCTCTTTTGACGCCGTCTGTCTTGACACACAAGCTGTGGAAAAGAAAGTTGGCATTTAATTAGGACCCTATTTGGAGACACACTTTTTAATAATGTGGAAAAGTGTGTCCCCAAATAGGGTCCCAATAAGTGTGCCTAATTTTTTCAAAGTGGAAAAAATTGGGCGGATACCCCGCGCTAGAGGAACCGATGTCATGCGAAACAATCAGCGAGGAATCTGCCTTTGCCAAACTGACGCAGCCGTTAAAGGAGTACTGACACGAATTTTTGACATCCTCGTATTATTGCTGTAAATAAAAGCACTGGCGTGCAGAACCACAAAAATAGTATAATGGTGCCTCGCAAGGCAATGAATATATTTTTAATACGGCTTCCTTAAAGGCCACTTTCGGTTTCGATCTCGAGGGGGCGGTTTCCTAGTGATGTATCACCATAGTCGGACAACGTCTGAGTCACGTAGGGAGAGCAATTTGTGATACCGTCGCTACAACTCTGTCGTCTGTGGTCAATTACACGCGGGGCACGCAAACAACGGCAATTTCACGGTCGTTCAGTGACTATGACAGCGATTTCGGCGATTTTTAATAGACTGCGCTCATACGTCATCGTGTCCATTGCGCTGGGGCTGGCTTGCAGTGCTGGGCGACGAAAACTTTAAAACCAAACTAAAATATTTTGTACGTGTTTCTTGGCTTCCATGTGCGGAGGGCGTTAACAATACATGGCTAGAAAACGAAAAATGCACATTTTGAGCCGCCGCAAAATCGTGTCAGTACTCCTTTAATCCTAGTCGCAACACTTGGCAAAGCATTCAGCCAAGTGTTACGACTAGGATTAATGTCTGCGTGAAAACTGAAGCACAAGCGACAACATAACCACGACTGCTGATGCGATTGCTTTATTTACAATGTGCGAAGCGCTGGAAGCTTGGCAGGCGTGGACAATCGTAGCGCGCTTGCCTTGCACTTCGGTGTCCCCGGTTCGACCCCTATACCTACCTAACGAGTGGTAGCTTGACGCTTGTCTGTGTTTCGTTCGCATGACATATGCATTTCAATCTCAAATACAGCAGCGTGTTCTCTTGCTTTTAAAAGCCCGCGCAAAGTATGTTGACATGAAATTTTCATTTTGTTTGTCACTGATTAACGTGAGCTGCGATGTTAAGATTCAATCAGCTGTGGCGCATACCCGCATAACCTATAGGCCGAGTACTACGGGTATGAGCCACACGTAATTATATTGTCGTTAATCGTGACGTACTTGACGTACCCCGTCACGGTGGTCCAGTGAGCTATATGGCACTCGGCTGCTGATCCCAAGGCCGCGCGGGATCGACCCTCAGCCGCGGCGGTTGCATTTCGTCGGATGCGAAACGATGAGACCCGTGTGATGTCAGTACACGTTACAGAACCCCAGGTGGTCGAACTTTCTGGAGCCCTCCTACGGCGTCTCTTATAATCATAGCTGGTTTTTCAAGTTCAAGTTTACTAAAAGAATCGCAGAACGCAATACATATATGAAGGTGCAACATTTTCAGAAGGAGGCCCAGAAGTAAGAACTGTGGGAGGGCCTCCTATCAGAATTTGACAAAAGAAAAGAAATATTATAGCACAGGGAATAAACTGAATACACGTTCACAAATATAATAAAAAAACATAAAGAAACCTCAATATTTGGAACACATGCCAATTGATAGACGATTTAATGCGATGAAAGAAGGTATGTTCAATAACAACATAGAAACACACGGCAACACTTCAATAAAGGCGATGCAAAAACGGAGTGCTGTACTAATAAAGTGATGAGAGAAAGTATGTTTTCAAAGATGATCGGAACTTCTTTAATGATAACATTTTTAATTCAGGGTTGACAGCGTTGTAAATGGAAATTGCGATGAAAGAGGCAGTTTCCTTGCCGTAATTCGTAGAGACCTTAAGTAGCAGAAAATTTTTTGACAGAGAAAACCTGGTCCCCTTCTTATTAATGAATTGATAAATTGGAAAGACATCAATAGAAACTTGGTGGTTGATGACTGTATGCAGCAAGACCATCAGGCTATCTTTGTATGTGCAAAGAACAGGCGGTACACTCAATCAATAACCCCACAAATCAATAAATGTGACGCACTTGAGTGCATCATTTTAGCGATGTCTAGATCGATCATTCATGTTCGACATACATCGATACCCTACCATGCAAATCTTGATATGCCCAAAGTGAAACGACCAGGAGAGCGCCGAGACGTAGGCGGTTATTCAGACAGATAGATAGGTACGGTCAAAGTTGCTGAAGTTCGCCAAGAAATGCTTCGCATTTAAAAGTGAATAAATTTATGAACAACGCTGTTCAACATGGCTTGTCGTTCTTTGTGAAAAAGGAACGTGAGCTTGCGATGACGACAGTATCAGAAAATGCATCCACAGTCTGCCCGCTATGGTCTAATAAACACGAGACTGCCAGCATTGTGTGTATGAGACCATAGGCATCAAGTGGTCTACTCGCAGACGTACCTCTGCCTCTGTTCCCTCACGTGCCGACTGCTTCGCACCGCGAGGCGACGACAGTGACACTGCAGCCATTGAGCGCGCCCCATCGGCTATATAAGGAAGCAACCGCGGACAGACACCACTCAGAGTGGATCGGGCAGCCGACGTTGGTTGGACTGTTTAAGGTGTACTCTGCACCTTGCACGTAGGAACTGTTCATTCGTGAACCCTAGCACAAATCCTAACAGTTGCGGCTATCGATCCGACCTGAACCTGCACTTGTTTCATGACACTGCCATTTTATTGTTGTATTTATGATCGAAGTGTGCGCCTAACCAAAATGGAAAAAAATCTAGATGCCCTGACGGATTTCGCCAGTGTTTTGGGTGAAAAACCTCCAAGCACTGTAAAAGAAATAGGGAAGACAATGCTCGAGATGAACACGAAGCTTCTCGATGTTCTATCCGCTATCAAAACAGACGTGAAAACTGATGATTCTATGTACAATGCTATCAAGGGACTTGATTTCTATCAGGGCATCTGTAAACTTCACTAGTGATAGCTTTGACGACCTGAAAAATGAAATAAAATCGCTGCGTAAGGAATTGAACGAGGCAAGAACTCGAAGCATCGAGTGTCAGAAAGAAAACTCAAAAATGAAGAAAGAACTAAGTGATACAGCTGATACCAAGGAAACAGCTGATAGATCTTCAGCAATACTCGAGACGGAACAACATTGAACTGAAAGGTATTCGCAATGCTGAGAAGGAAAACCTAGTGGAAATTGTGGGAAACGTTGCTGACTGTCTACGTGTTGAGGTCAGCAGCCAAGACTTTGATGTTGTCCGCAGAGTTCCAGCGAAGGCAAACAATGTCCCCAATGTCGTGGTTAAAGTTATGTCGTGCTCGAAACGTGATCTAATATTAAAGTCAGCAAGAAATAACAGGCAACACGTTCATCCTTGGTTTTAGTACAAATCAACCGGTGTTCGTGAACGAACATTTGTGTCTTGAAAAGGAGCTAGATCCTATTAGGTAAGGCTATACAGAGAAATAAAGAAAAGAACTGGAGATTCGTCTGGGTTTCCGAAGGAAAAATCGTGGCAAGGAAGACGGAGGACTCGAAGGTAGTTAACATTACATGTGAGGATGATCTCGCGAAACTAGTATACGTGCTCTTGTTGATCACCTGCCGCAAGTGTTTTTCAGAAAAATGGCTGTCACGATAGCTCAATTGTAGATCAACTCCTCAACAAAAAAGGCACTAGCATATTCCACTGCAATATCCGTAGCATAAGCAAAACCTAAACATAATTCTTGCTTTCCTATCTAAACATGCAAACCACTTTGATGTGCTAGCAACTACAGAAACGTGGGAAAAAAGAATGTTACATTTCGCAGATACGAAACCATATCACATCAGCGAGACTCATGTTCACGTGGTGGCGGAGTGGCGCTTTTTGTGAAAAAAGGCTGCGCATATACAGTTGTACCCTCACTGAACTGCACTTCCCCAGATTTAGAAACCCTCTTTATCAGACTGCAGCGCTTTGGCATAATCGGTGTACTTTATCGTCCACCAAATTCTAACGCAACAAATTTCCTCGATAAGATGGGAAAAATTCTCTTTTACCTTTCAACTAAGTACCAGAACCGTGCCGTCATCGTAGGGGATATGAATATCGACACCAATAACTCTAGTTACATTCACTACACACAATTGGTTAATTCATTCAGTTTCCGTAATCTCATAGACACCCCTACGAGAGAACCAGTACGTCCGCAACAACGACTGACCACATTTTAACTAACGTATCCTCGAATGTGGTGTGCATGAGGCACCAACAGCTAGCAGATCACCTTTGTACCTTTGTTTCCATAAAAAAAAAACTACGAAGAATGCGCAACTTTACAACAACGCCAACAAAATGGATTACAACCTACTATGAGATAACATTCTTTCCATAGAATTTGAAACTTTGTAGGACGATGACGTCAATATGGAACTGGAAAACATAACAAAATCTATTCGCCGTGCCATTGAAAATAGTCGTACAAGCGTATCTGCACGCTTTTATAACATCTCGCTAACTCCCTAGATGACAGCAGAGATTCTTGCATTGCTGAATAAGAAAGACTTCTACCACAAGTGCAGACATCACAAAGAAAATAAATATTATTTAGGCCAATTTAAATTGTTAAGAAACAAAACCGTGCTTCTTATGAGGCAACGAAAGAAGGCCTTACTCTCGTCTTTTTTCCCAAGCGCAAGGCGATTCTAAAAAAAAAAAACACATGGCAAATTGTAAAAGAAGTGGTCGGTAATGAACCATCACAGGGTGTACTACCTGATGTCTTTGATGGTCCCATACTTGATAAATTTAATTATGCTTTACGGAAATTGGTTCAACTTCAGCGGCGAAGTTCCCTCGTATAGCGAAATAAAATGTTTTTTCACTCTAAAGAACATTTGCATGCGGTTTACGGTGAATAAATTAACACTTAAAGCACAGAAAACCAAATATACTGTTTTTCGCTCCCGTTACCGATATGTAAACGACGAGTCTTGTCGGCTTACAATGAACAATTGCCAACTTGAGCAGGTAAAATAATTTAAATACCTAGGTGTAGTATTCGACAGCCAATTAATGGAAAAAAAATAAATTCTGTACGTACTAAGATGGAATAAGGCTGTAGTATGCTACTTGCAGCTAGAAATGATTTTAATAGAGATATTGTCAGAGTGCTTTATTTCTCCCTTGTTCATTGCACTTATGTATAGACTCATGGGGATGGTCCTTTAAAACTTACCTTGAACCTATCCGAATATTACAAAAGCGAGCAAAATAGATAATGCGGCCTATAATCAACACAGCGCTCCTTTGTTTCACAAGCTGGAAATTCTACCCTTTGATTACATACGGCAACATAAAACGGCAGTCACCGTCAGTAATATCGCTGAATACAGTGTACCTTTCGGTGTATCAACCTTTTCTTCCTCCTCCCGCGTTAGATGCATGACACTGCGCAATTTTTATCTTCCACCGACGCACAACGTCTATGGTGAAAGGGACCGACAACCAATTTTAAATGCGAAGCATTTCTTAGCGAACTTCGGCGACTTTGGGCGTATCTATCTAGCCGCCTACGATTTTGTGCTCTCCTGGCCGTTTCGCTAATGGGATGTTTACGAAAATTGGTATGCCACAACATGACTACATGACGAACATAAATGACAGGACAAAACATGAAAATCATGACATGCATGTCATGAGCGGCATGATTTACATGCCACAGTCTTGGTGCTCTCCTGGCCGTTTCGCTAATGGGATGTATGCGAAAATTGGTATGGCACAACATGACTGCCTGATGAACATAAATGGCACGTCATAACATGAAAATCAGGATATGCATGTCATGAGCGGCATGATTTACATGCCACGGTCTGGCATGTAAATGTAAGTGAACGTCGGTCGGGGGCTACCTTAAGGAAGCTGTGCTTATGGCGGCGATAAGTACAAGTTCTGATGTAAGTATAGGTTGGTTCTTGAAACGCGTTAAGGGTCACTTTAAGGTTACGGGCTACTTAAGTCACAAGCATAAGGATAAATATGGTTTCAGAATACGGCGGTAAGATCCCTGCACGACCGGTCATGCAGAGACTTTAGGAAAGTCTAGACGTGTTTTATGGATGAAACGGTGACGGATAACGGTGAACTGGGTAGCTGCAGGGAAGTTTATTTCTGCCAATGCAGGTTCGCTCTACGTCCAGCGAGGAGGGAAACCATTCAGGCACCCTAACCCAGGCATGCATGTGATGCCTGGGTTAGGGTGCCTGCCATAGACTGCATGCATGCATGCAGTCTATGGCAGGGATTTACAAACACCTTCTAACACCCCCCCCCCCTTCCCCCCACACACACGTACCCTCACACATACCAAAAAAATTCTCCATATAGACCTTTCCAATAGAGCCCTCCTGGGCGCCGCCATGAAATGCCGTTAGCGACGTCTAGCGGCGGCGCCATCTTGGGCTGTTTGCTCGCTGAGCTCTCCGTGCGGGCGCGTGCGTTCGTTGTGTGTGTTTCAGAAAGATCTCGCTTTCGCTCTTTGTAAACATCGCGGAATCGTTAGGTAGGTTAATTTGTGAGTATGTGGGATCTGACTGATTAGCAGGACAGTTGTTATCGGCATTGTTTTGCGTCTTATTGCGCGGGCAGAAGCGGGATCAGCGGGGCCGGTTGGTAGCAGTAAAACTGGGAAACCGGGAACATTGTCGCCTCTTCTTTGTTTGAGTTACTGTTGTAAGATTACTCGTATCATAATAAAAATACTGTTGCTTTTGCTAACAATGGTGCCACTCATTAAGGCGAAAGCCTTAATGTCTCAAGTAGAGTAACCTTAATGTTTCAGTCACCTTAAAAGAGAGTGGTTCCAAAATTATGGAAAATTATCACAAGAAACGATGCCTTGAGAAATAAATGACTAATCACGTAACGCGATATATCAAAGGAACCCTTGATTTAACGCAGACATGACTCGGGCATAATCAGCATGATAGCCAGGCTATCAAAGTGAGCATGTCGAGAAATCAACGATTGAAAATCCCTAATTAATGTTGGTAAGTCACACAAGGTAGGTTAGACTGGTTACAATAATGAGAGTGCGCCGTGATAATTACCAAATCACGATTAAAGAATGACCTGATCTTACAAAGCATGTTAGTAATGACACATAATACAAGGAAAAGCTTGAAACTGTAAGAAGGCGGTCGAGATGGGTGTCAAACGAAAGGTGAATCTCGAAGGATGTGATATTGGTCATAGTCACGTTCATGACAAGACATGATGTGCTCAGGTCATGCTATGACATGAGCATGACTCTGCAAACATAAGACCTCTGGAAGGGGATCGATATGGGTGTCATACAAAAGGTGCATGTCGAAGAATGTATTATTGGTCATAGTCACGTTCATGACGTGACATAATGTGCTCAGGTCATGCTATGACATGAGCATGACTCTGCAAACATAAGACCGCTGGAAGGGGATCGATATGGGTGTCAAACAAAAGGTGCATGTCGAAGAATGTAATATCGGTCATAGTCACGTTCATGACATGACATGGTGTGCTCATGTCATCAGCATGACTCTGCAAAAACAAATGTAGAGGAAGGAGGTCAAGATGGGTGTCAAATGAAAGATACAGGTCCAGAGACGCGAGTTAGTCACGTTCATGACATGAAATACATATGACACGAGCATGACGAAGCAAAAATCAACGGGAAGGGGTCAAGATCGGTGCCCAACGAAAGATATAGATCGAGAGAGGCGATGCGAGTTAGTCATGTTCATGACATGAGCTTGACAGAGCGAAAATTAACGGAAGGGGGTGAAGATGGAGGTCAAAGGAAAAGTAAACCTCGAGGGATGTGACGTAAGATATACTATAATCATGTTCATGACATCGCTTACATGAAATGACATGAGCATCATTATGCAAAAGGGGGTTTGATACCGGTTGTAAAACGAAAGGCACAGGAGAAGATGTGATATGAGTTATAGTCATTTTCATGACACGACATGGTCATGGCACGACATGATTATGACTGAACATGAGAGCTTTAAGGGGGTTGAAATGGGTGTCAAACTACAATTCGAGGGATGTGATAATTTATAATCATGTTCATGACACGACATGATCGTGGCTCGATATGGTCATTACTCAACATAACGACAAAACTCAATAAGTAGTGCAACGTCGTTCGGACACTGCTAACAAAGCAAGTAAACTTTAACAAGGTGTGATAGTAAGTCAGTAAATGACAGAGTATATCTGTGTGCATAACAACGTAATAATGTTGTGGGATGTATAAGCTATGGCATATGTGCGGCATGTACTCAATTAAAACCAGCGCTAGATAGCTACTCTTGGCTAGAATTCCTTCAACTGTCGGCTATTGCGTGCTGACTTTCTCTTTAATGAATAACGTTGGCTAAAACTTACAGTTACATCGCTGGCACCTTGGCATAATATTGGCTCCCACGGTGCGTGAGACCTGGATTTTTTTTCTAATCGGGTTTCTCATTTATCGCACTCATGGTCAAGAAGCAATCATTCGGCTCCGTTCTCGCAGCCTAGTTCATTATCGACTTCTGTCGAGCTCTCCACTTTTTTTTTTCTTTTGAAGGAAGCGTCCGCGTCACATAAGGTGCTGAAGCACGTTTGCCGTTCAACAAAACATGCCCACCTGGTTTGCACTGCACAGGTCGGAGGCATACATCGGCAAGGACAAGAGCAACAAAAAAATGAAAAGAAAAAGGAATGTCCGTACCAAAACCCCTTGCTTTGGTAGTACCGTAAAACGCGTTTAGCTCTCATGGTTGAAGCTAATCAAGTAGGGAGAGAATGAAAGAAGAAATCTGGGACATTCGCACCATATTCTAAGAACGGCACTGACTAGGGTTGAGGGTGTGTTGGCGACATTAGCGTTAGACCACATGGGAACATGAGCGGTGCGGCGTTTTGGCACGAGTACGTCAGTGACTGCGCAGCCGCACTCCTCCTGCGCAACGTTGTGCTTGGTGCACAGCTGTTTACGTGCAGCGTTTCTTTTCTTCTGGTTGTACGTGCAACCGTAGACAATGCAGTGATGCCCTGTCGATTGACTGTTCTTAAAGAACATTTTAAATCGCTCTAGTGAGCGAAAAACAGCGCGCGCACCGTGCAAGCACGGCAAAACGTATGGGCGGCTCGGCGCAACAAACAGCCCAACGAAGGGGGGCGTGGCGCGGAGAGCCGTAGCAGACGACAAAAACAGGTTCCTGCTCGCCGGTGCGAGAGTGCCGATGGAAAGGCCAATGACTTGGTACCCACACGTACACCCCCGTGTACTGGTTACGCCATATGCGTAGCCTCTCTCCCCCCCCACCCCGAAATTCTGGATAAGCCCCTGGTTTATGGGGAATGAATGAAAAAATAGGATCGTTTCACAATCCCACACTTCGGCCAAGCAGGCGACCAAAGCGCGCAGGACAAAGGGTGGGGGTCTGATCGATTAATCGAATAGTTTTCATCAATTAAATGGAAGGTGGAAATCGATGACGATTAATCGTTTTCCGGGACGCTTTTCGCCGATTAATTCATTATTCGTTCGTAGATTTCCACAGTTCCTGTACAGTCACTTTACTGTAAAGTCAGTAAAGTGACTTTTTCTTTAAATGAAGTTGGTCACATGTTTTTGCGGGGACTCGACGGAAGTGCCAGAAAGTGACACGCGCAATGCCACGCAATGAACGTTGCCCCGCCACGGTGGTCTAGTGGTTATGGCACTCGGCTGCAGATCCGAAGGTCGCGGGATCACATCCCGGCTGCTGCTGCTGCATTTCGATGGAGGCGAAATGTTGAGGCCCCTGTGCTGTGCGATGTCAGTGCACGTTGAAGAACCCCAGGTGATCGAAATTTCCGGAGACCTCCACTACGGCGTCTCTCATAATCAGAGCTGGTTTTGGGGACGTTAAACCCCACAAATCAACCAACGAAATGAACTAAAAGCACGGCCATGTACAGCAAAGGAGGCATTGGTGCTGATGCTACACTGGCAACATTGAGCACGCCAAAACCGCCAACAGCCGCTGCGGCCGCATTGTTCGGTGTCTGCGCCGTGTGCGCTTTCGTCCTTCTATGTCGCGTGTTTTTTGTATGTGCTGTGCTGCTCGTACCAGCGGCCTTCCCCTCACAGAATAAGCGTTACTCTAGACTTCTTTTCTGTACACAATGACTTCATTAAGTCGTCGAGGCGTTCAACTGCTCGCCGCAGCCGTTGCGGGCTGGGGTAGCTGCCGTGCGTACGACCACTTTTCGTCTAAAGGTCAGGTGCATGCCGCCACGCTTTTACCGAGCTCCCCTGCCGCCGTACCTATCGAACCTGTTGAAGGCGCCAGCCGTCAAACGCAGATTATGCGTTTCGGCTTTCCTGGAACCGACACACTCCGCTTTTTAGACGACTATGTCCTCTCTTACGACCGCAGGAACAGAACTGCGCATTGGGTCTTTGAGCACCTAACGAAGGAAAAACTGATGAAGAACGACAAAGTCGACAGGTCCAAGTGTGAATTTCATGAAGACCCCCAAATACACCCGTACTTTCGATCTCTGAATTCCGACTACCACAAAAGTGGATTTGACCGTGGTCACTTGGCGGCCGCCGGTAACCACCGGCAGTGTCAAAGCGATGTGGATCAAACCTTTCTACTCAGTAATATGGCACCACAGGTTAGTTCGATTTGTCGGCGTCGTCTTAAAAATATAATTTTTAACATCTGAACCTATGCGAGTTGGCACATACATCCTCCAATCCGTGTGATATGGCAAACATGTTTGACGCTGTTTGACCTTTTGGGTGCTTGTTTGAGTTTGTCGTATGGGCTAGTTTTATAGCCCACACCAGCTGGGACGCTGCGCGTGCGACGATGCACCGTCCCGGCTACGCATGGCCAGGGGTACTCAAGACCCACATTTTACTATAACGAACATCCATTAAGATTCCACACCCTGCTTCTCCACAAACGAAGCAAAAAGAAAAAAGAAAAATAAAGAGAGAAAGAGGGAGAGATGGGTCAGGCACGGAAATACAATCTTCCTAATGTTGTAAAGCTTTGGAGCTTGCTAGATACTACAACATTATGCATAACGATATGTTTTTCTGAGAGAAAGAAAAATGGTTCAGGCAAGGCGATACAGTCTTCCTAATGTTGTAAAACTTTGGAGGTTGCTGGATACTACAACATTATGCATAACTGTATGTTTTTCTAATGCTTTTTTGTATGTTGCAAATTCAGGAACTTTTGCAGAGATGTCAAACATTTATTTTTAATGACCTACGCTATACTGCCTAAATTTTACCTTTAAGCTGGAGTCTCAATGCGATGAACATTATTTTTGTGTAACTCTTTGCATTACAACTTGAATGCAAGTGTGAGGAAACGCCATTGTCTAACACATTGAAGGGTCCCTCACCTTCATACAAACACTGGCAGAAGCCAGAAAACACAGGAGCACAACTGGTTTATAAACAATAAACAAAAAGTTTCATATAAATAATATGCCTGAGGAACAGTAGTAATGAATTATACAGTGCATATTCAGCGAAATGTACATATTCTCATAAGACCATCAAGACACTAGTTGAGGCAAACAGCCAAGAAAAATACACTTGCCGCCATTAGCAGTATGCATTCTTGTATAGGAGGCATGCTACTAATAATTATGCATGCAGTCTAATCTTATTGCGGTTTAACGGGGGCTAGAAGAAGCTGCATCATATCCAGTTCGTGTGCTGTGTGGACCAAATGGCTGCCCCTGCAGCAAATGCATAATGAGCACTTAAAGCTTTTAAACCATATTTTCTCTCATAGGTTGGCAAAGGATTCAACAGAGACTCTTGGAACAGGCTAGAGAAGCATGTGCGAGCCCTAACAAAGCACTACAAGAATGTCTATGTTTGCACAGGCCCTCTCTACTTGCCAAGGTAGTGCTGCATGAGCTTTTCTCTGCTTTTGTGACATACCTTCAGAAATCAGCTAATTTATTTCATTGCTGTTAACATACCTAACGCGTTCCACATCTGCCTTTTGTGTCCATCTTTCATGTTCATCCTTCAGGTAGTGTCTTCACCTTTCTCATACAGTATCTAGTTATGATGTTCCCATGCTTGTTTTGCACTCTCAGCAGTGATAAACTGCCGCATCAAGGGACCTCTTTCCTCGCCACGTTTTTCGATTTCCTGCAGTGTCTGTACTTTTCAGTGCCTGCTCTGATGCAGTCTACTTTCTCCTTCTTCAACAGTTATTTTTTAAGGGGTCATGAAAGGAATATGAAACTGCCCAGTTGTAATTTTCACTGCTTTTAGCATTTGACGTGCCAATTCCAAAATATTTCATCACAATATTCAGTGTACATTTAATAACGCACATTTGAAATCCTGGTGCTCTTGTGCTCCCTAAACAACCATATGACACCATCACAGGTTGGCAAGGCACTATTCAGTGGCGTCATCTGAAGATATTCGAAAATGTGAACATATCGTTAACTTTCATTTGCTCTAAAATAACAGATTTAATATGAAATATAGAAAGTAAGAAAGTAGTTGGACCCCACGTGGTGCCACCATACAGAAGCAAGGGTGGAACACTGTTTGTTTTCTTATGGCCTTCAAGGGCATGCCAATCTCGAAAGCCATGGTGACGAATAAGTTGACATTAGCTGCAGAGTTGAGGGGAATCAGTGCAGGGAAATTGAAACTGCGTTTTTCATCGCTGTAAATCAGCCCAGATAGTGTAACCCAGATGGTGCTTTTATGACCAGAGTTATTTTATCAGCACAAGTACAGAAGTTAAAGGGACCGACAAGTGAAATTGCGGATAAATGAAACGTGGCGTAGCCTGGCGGTGAAACCTTCGTACTACTCTCTGGAGTCTATGAATTGCTGCATACGACCATAACTCGGTCTTAAAACTGTAGTCAATACATAAAAATGCATCCTAGTTTTATTATTCGCTTTCTATGCAGCAAAAGGAGTCGACGCTAACAAGCATCGCTGCCCTCACGGCATCCGAAATCTGCTTTTAACTGCAGTGCATTTGGGCAGGGTCTCAAAGGTGTTGCGCACACGCGCTCTGTCGGGGCAGAACCTGGTGCAAACACGCACGACAGCTGTCAGCCACCGTTTGCAACATGTGTTGCGTTAAGATTCCATAAGCAAGAAATCCTGATAAAAAATGATTTACTACAATTTCCTCATTGTCATTGCATGATTGGACAGTCTAACTGGTAAGCTTTCTGTTCAAATAAAGAAACCAGGTAACTTAGGTACTTTAAAAATTGGTTGTCGGTCCCATAAAAAGAATGTGGAGCTGCACGGTTGTAATTTCCATTTCTTCCAAATGCATTCGACATGCTGATTCTGAAATATTTTGTTGCAATATTCAGTGTATATTTAATAACGCTAATTTGAAACATGGCATTCTTAGGCTCCCGAAATGACCATGTGACACCACAGGCTGGCATTTGCACTGTTCAGTGACATTTCAGTGACTTCAGCTTAAGACCATTTAAAAACGTAAACATACTTTAAGGAAAGGGAAGGGGTCAAGGGCTCGTTCTTTATTTGTTAGAAACAACTTAATGAGCAAACAGACAATGAGCCTAGGAAAGCATTGGGGAAGTTGCTAGGTTTCATTGTCTGTTTGCTCATTAAGTTGTTTCAAACATATTTTAAGGTTTCATACGCTCCGTATATGCAGGCTGGGAAGTAAGAAAATAGTACGACCCCATGTGGTGCCACTGTTCGGATGCAAGGCTAGACCACAGTTTGTTTTCCCATAGCCTCTGAGAATGTGCCAATCTCGAAGGCCATGGTGGCAACTAAGATGACGTCGGCTGCAAATTTCAGGGGAATGTTTGCTGGGAAATCAACATCTTGTTTTTAATCACTGTAATTCAACCCAGATGGTGCAATGAAACAATGTATATTATAGATTGGAGGGCCCAGATTCCGAATACACACATCATGCAAAATTTTCACAAAATGTTTCATGACCCCTCTAAACAAAAGCTCCCATTAGTGACTGCATGATTCACAATGCACAGAACTGGTGATTACCTCTGCTGGGGTGAGAAGTTTTGATTACCAGTGCTCTTAATAAAAGTGAACTTGTAAAATAAATCACAATCCCTTGTGGCCAAAACATTAAGTCCCCCCCCCCCCAAAAATGTATAACTTTTTTTACACTAAATTTTTCAATAATACCTATATTGGGCAGTCTGTTTTCCAGTTAGTAGCCATCTTTAGATTCTCACCACTTTCTGGACCAGATGGTTGCATCGTTTGGCAAATTCAATCTTATAAGTGTTTGCACTGTGGCAAAGAAGCATTACTATACGGAAAGTACAAGAAACATGCAGCATATTGATTATTGACAAAACATTTTGTACACCGCCAAAGCTAAAGAGACGTGCCACATTTGTATACTCCGTTTCATACATCAGGTGCAAAAATGTCAAAGCTAGTGCTCGTGTTTACACTGCACACTTCCACGACCAAAAGATAGTATGTTGCTTACGTTAAGCGAAAAACTATAAATGCCTCGCTGGCAGCCTTAAATCATAATAAATTTCTTATTAGCTTGACAAATCACACTCATATTTCTGGAGAAACATTCGATATATGTGAGCTTGTATTTTATGTTTGTCAGAGTGACACACTTCTCCTTTTCTTTCTTTTTTTTTTTTTTACGGACTACTTGCCTAGCTTTCACAGCATTGCGTCAAATGCATGAAACAGAGTCTAGTACCACTTTATTTTCCATCAAGACTTAGAAAGCTGGAACTGTTGTAAAGCTTGCAGACACACTTAGTGCCATGGGGTTTCTTTTGAACTCTGATGTATATACCCAAATTCCACCTGCACTCCTGAGCCTAGCTGTGTGGTCATTTCAAACAGATAATGAGCATCCTGCCAGTTGGGAAATGACTTCTCAATATTCTTAACTTAGTAGTAGCAGCAAATTTTTTTTGTATAAGATGTGGTTCAAGGCAGACGTATATGCACTTCAGGGGCAAATACAGGATTTTTCTGAGAGGAAGGGGGGATGTCAGCATAAGCAAAATCTGACACCTAAAGCTAAATATGGCATGAAATTGGTGCGCATGCTTTCAGATGCAAGATAGGGCATTTCACACTGCTAAAAAGTCACAAGGATGCCTCTGAAGTAGGTTATCTTCTTGGGGCATACATTAAAAAAATTAAGAAGGGGCTCATTACATCCAACCCCCCCCCCCCCCTTCTTAGGTTTTACTGCTGACTTTATCTGTAAAACTCAGCCTTAAGGAACCACAACCATTTGCACTTTTTTTTCTTTTTGCAGAATGGAGAGTGATGGAAAGAAGTATGTGAAGTATCAAGTGATTGGTGCTAACCACGTTGCTGTGCCAACACATTTTTTCAAGGTAGTTGTGGCAGAAACGGAGAATGCGGAATTCGACTTGGAAGCATATGTCATGCCCAATGCTGTTATACCCGATGACACGCAGCTTCGCTCTTTTCTGGTAAGCTCAAAGTAGTTCTCACCATGTGCTATCCATATCTGTGCCTAACCTCCAGCATAACATTCGCTGCCAATACCTCGGAGGAGAAGCTGGGCCAATATATTGTGATGCATTGGGCTCAATTCTATGTTAGTCTCTGTTAGCATTAGTCATGGCTCTGACCACCAGCAAAGCACTAAAAATGTGAAAAAGCATTGCTAAAATATAGCAGCCTTGCTTTACACATGCGTTTCATAAGCAAAAATATTTTCAAAAACAAGGAGTGCAGAGCTTTCGTTTACCCAGAGGCGGCAGGGACCTGCAAGTTTTTCTCTCTCAAATATATATATGACAAAATATAGTTGATCTCCTATGAACTATGAAGTTATCTCTCTCTCTCTCTCTCTCTATATATATATATATATATATATATATATTCATAGTTATAGGAAATCAACCATATTCTGTCTTTTTTTTTAATGCCTATTTCAATAATGTACTAGTCCATTGCTTCCCTGCTATTTATACTGGTATATATTTATATCTATATCTGGTGCAAAGAGATTGGTTGCGTCCACCGAAGCTTTCTATACTGAAGCTTTTTATATAATTTGCTTTTGTTTTATTGTTTACATGAATTACTTTGGCTATTTTTCGTTGTTATGCTCAGAAGCTTTCCTTTCCTCTATTTCTAAGCTACACTCTGGTGTTAAATTTCTTCATTTGGAGGTTAAGCAGTGAATTTTTCCACACGGGGCAATGCACCCTGAGTGGGGAGGGGGGGAGAAGGAGGAGGAGGCATGAGCCCCTTTGCACCCCCCTCATACTCTACGACGTCTATGATCGAAAACTATATTAACGAACTAGAGTGAAACATGTATAGGATATAGCAGACTTGCAATAATTCCAACACTTGGTTAATAAAGGCAAATTTCAGATCTAGCTCACGTGCCATGTTTTGAATGTATTTCATTCAAACTAGCCATTCGCCCCGCCACGGTGGTCTAGTGGTTATGGTACTCGGCTGCAGATCCGAAGGTCGCGGGATCGAATCCCGGCCGCGGCGGCTGCATTTCGATGGAGGCGAAATGTTGAGGCCCGTGTGCTGTGCGATGTCAGTGCACGTTAAAGAACCCCAGGTGGTCGAAATTTCCGGAGACCTCCACTACGGCGTCTCTCATAATCAGAGCTGGTTTTGGGACGTCAAACCCCACAAATCAATCAAATCAAACTAGCCATTCGGTTAATTCTGTTAATTCGTACATTTTGCTTGTTTATCCGTGCCAAAAATATGAGCTGCCATTGTATGTTCTAGCTGTGTGCACATAAATAGCACTAATATATTCTTAAAAAAGCCATAAATAAAGTTAACTGCCTGTCTCAATTTGTCAAAGAGGCCTAAATCATGAGAAAAAAAAAAAATTCCCCGAGACGTCGGAAATGCACGTCGGAAATGGCAGTATGTGCCTTTCCCGACACATAACGAGTCATGCTTGCAACTAATAATTCCAATTCCAATAAGTTAAACAAAGTTCTGGGGTCCCCACAAATTAGAATTAGAGTCTGCAGTAGCAAATCTTGATAAAAAATTTTTGGCCACTATTACAGTGTAACAAACATGCTGTGCAACAAAACTATTTTGAATCACATGAAAAACAGAACTATAGTGCATATGTGATTCTGGATGTTGTGGTCAACAATATATCCTTTACTCTTCGATGTCCTTACCTACCGTGTCACCATGCCTTCAGTGTCTTTCAAGAATTTTCTATAATGCCTATATATTATAAATATGTATCCTAACCAGCCCTTACCCACACTCGACAGCATCAGAAACTTCCAAACCTCCAGAAATATAGCATCTTAGCATTTATTTTGCAGATTGTTTGAAGAGACTGACATCACATGCATGCTACAATAAAGTGGCTGGACATCCCGATTCAGGCGGGACATGTCCAGGTTTTGTGGCTGTGGTCTCGATGTCCTGCCAGCCTGTTCTTGGGACAGCATTTTGTCCCACCTACTGTGTAACCCAGCTGGCTCACAGCTGTGAACCAACATCGGCCACCACACAAACACCACAAGAAGCATTCCTGCACAAAATATGAAAAACGTGCCAACAGCCAATCACACGCATGCCAAAATGCACTAAAGAAAAAAGGACAAAATGCATTGTAGGTTGCCTGACTTTCCATTCACAACATTCAGTGAAAAGCTACAGACTTCCAGAGATCCAAGCCAATTAGTTTGTTAGAAATAGCCTTTCGTTCCTAGTTCTAACCCTTCTGCTATCCCCCCCCCCCCCCCGCCTTTTTTCCCTTGAGCTTGAGGAATATGGTCACTTTATAACACAACGACCATTTGACAAGGCTAACGATTTATGAAGTCAGATAACCTTATGGACTGCTGAACAAACCAATACTACCTCTGTCTAAATGTAACTAATGATGATTAGTTTTGTTTTGGTCATATCATGTGAGCTAAAGGTTCAAGGGATTGAAAATTAATCCAGCCAAAGTGAAAATGAGGCCAGCCATGCACAAGGTGGTCTGACTACATTCTTGAATCCACAGAGAAACATCAAGGTGAGAATTAGGCACATGTATAGCTTTCATAGTTTTCGGGTGCCACCAGGAGTTGCCATTGGCTTGACGCTACCAAACACCAACAGGTTGAAACTGTGTATACGAAGCCAGGCAGGAACAGTGTCATATAAAATTCACAGCAACGTTCAGAATAGCGTCACTTTTCTTTTTTTAAAGTCGGAGCCCTTCCACTGTGTGACGATTGAAGACAAGTGAAGCCATACTGCTCCACACACTCCAGTTGCATGCATTGCTGAAACACTACCACTGCACATTCATGCTAATGTTGATCACATATGCCACCAGTGGTGGTCAGTACATGGCAAATTACAGTTGGTCATGTGTAACACACGTGACACGAAACAACTTGCCCTCACTCCTGTTCAGCGTAAAAATCCTATTGATACACACAGTGGCTTCTTCTGTGTTCATAATTCGTGTAGCACTGCGCCAACCTCAAGATGTTCCATTCAAACCTTGTCGTCGCCGTTGTAACGTTGTACCGTATGGCCGGATGGTAAGCAGCGACACCCACTCCCCCCCATTGCATTCTCCAATCCACAATATTCGATGTCTTAGCAGGCTTTGCGCACACAGTTCGCATGGTGCATATTCGCACTGTTTCACGGCACTTTTACCATTTACGTTGTGCTTTAGTACAGACTATGGGCAAGGAGCATTGCCAGTGCACAGCAGGTACCAGGCTGAGGGTCCTTTTCTTTCACCTTCCACTTCATTGCCTCTCTGCCCAACGCCACTGAGAGTTATCGGTGGCGTTGCTTCAAGACAGATCCAAACCTATTGACACATACACTTTTGGCCAGAACCTAGCCATAGACAGCTTCCCTGTAATAACCATGTTCAAAACCATGGCATGGCATTCACTGTGTTGCTGAGCACAAGATCACAGGTTCAATTCCCAGCAGCTGTGGTCATATTTCAGTGGGGGTGAAATACAAAAATGCTCATGTTCTTGGGTTTAGGTACACGAGGAACCCAGCTTATCTCTAGCCCCCTACAACAGCGTGCCTTGCAATCATGTTGCAATTCTGGCAAATGAAAAATATTTTGTAACCATCTTCACAATGTGCACTAAAAAAGCCATTAGCGTTTCCCTTAACTCTTTTCTGCAGAGCACGAACAAAGTTTTGAAGTAGGTGCTAACCCGCCGTGGTTGTCTAGCGGCTACATGTTGGTTTGCAAAGCTTGTGATCCCAGCCAAGTGGCTTCATTGTGATGGAGGTGGTGCACAAAAAAAAACACTCATGTACTTAGACGTCGGCACCCGTTAAAGAACCCCAGGTGGTCAAAATTACTCTGGAGCCCTCCATTATGGGGCTTGCCTTGTGTAATCATATTGTGGTTTTAGTACATAAAACCCCATCAATTATTGAAGCACGTGCTATCATCGGTATATCCCTTACAGAGTCACATCATTGTGCCACACTTCATGAAGTATAAACATATTCTCCAGATCAAAGGATTAAAGCATTAAAATAGTAGATACATTAAAGTTATGAACCAATAGCTGAACGCTGCACGTTTCCATGCATTAAATGATAGATGTAATTGCACACATGGCTTTTCGTTATTGTATATCTTTCTTCTTTTTTTGCTTTTTCATCCTGGCTTAGGGTCTCCACCTTTCACAGGAAAAAAAAACCGGCCCGTGAGCGCGCTGGGGGTGGGGGGTTTATAGGAACTTCAAGTTGTGTTGAAAGAAAGAAAAAAAAAGCTCCATGTGAAATCTTCGACATATTGCACATATTGCATTCGACATTTATTGCACACTTCAACGTAATGTCCACTTACATACAAACACAGAACTGAGTGAACCAACCACTGCTGGCTAGCACTCAAGTGCCGCGAGTCTTACAATGTTTGCACCTAAAGTAAAACGAGCGTTAAAGGGATACTGAATAAAATGTTTGCCGCCGAAGTTTTCAGCCAAACTAAAATATTGGTTGCTGAAATCCGTAGACACAACCTTCATTTCAGACAAAAACTAGCAGAAAATGATGAACTTAATGCGTTTTTCACAAACTGCCATGCCTTGAACTCAATATGCGACTGAGCTTGCCTTGAACGGCCCTGGTGTGCTACGGTACCATCCGTCGCCACATCTCAACCCGCTCAGCCCCCACTACGGTTCCTATAACCACTACGAACGGTACCTGCAGCAAACAATAATGTTTGCTGCAGGTGGATAAACCGAATGGGATCAAGCCCCTAAAGGAGTAACGTCTCAGCGCCTTTTTGGAAGGGTAGACGGGATATCAAGAAGAGGTGGAAAGAGAGAAGTACCAAACACGCATACGTGCACCATTCATCTGCTGCAAAAAAAATTATCGGGATACAATGAGCAAAAACCTGTCCACTGATGGCCGGTCATGGGTGCAGAGCAGCAGCCGGCCCATTTCAAAAACCGGCCCGACCGGTCCAAAACCGTGCAGGTGGCAAGCCTATCCTGGCTA
Organism: Hyalomma asiaticum; assembly: GCA_013339685.2. Lineage (NCBI taxonomy): Eukaryota > Metazoa > Arthropoda > Arachnida > Ixodida > Ixodidae > Hyalomma > Hyalomma asiaticum. The sequence goes on along the minus strand of CM023481.1, from coordinate 104,285,049 downwards.
CTATAGACCTTCTCACAGGATGCGTGGAGTGCCGCCATATTGGGCTGTGCACAGCAGTAAAGAGTCTCGTATCGGCTGTTCCATTCCTTTTGTCTTCGTGCGTATACACTGTTTGATAATGAAGACCTACCAAGTCACGACAATTACCACTACAAACCCTCGAAAGTGCTTTTTTTGGGGTCACACATATTTTGCACAGCCCAGCAGGCACTATGGCGGCACCCAGGGAGCCTTCTGTGAAAATGTGTATACAGTCGACTCTCGTTACAATGGACCCTCATAATCCGGGAAAAAATGTCTGTTTTATCCGAAGTCCGTAATATCCAGACATCGAACGGAAAAGGGGGGGGGGGGGGGGCAGTGTGTAAGGCCCGGGTGTTTATCATCGCTGACATCGCTCAGCTGCGTGATTTAGTCCCTTCGTAAATACCTGCCGCCGAATAGAGCCTCCATGACACGGCTACGACCAACAGTGGTAATTTGTAACTGTAGCACATGTTCAACTTTCATCAGAAAATGCAACAGTACTAAGGGCAGGAAGGCCTGGTGGATGGCTGCTGAATCCATGTAAACATTAGTGAGGCTCAGTTGAAAAGCTACTAATCTAACAGCATGCTGTCCCAAACCCGCTCATGTTACGAGCTGCCGGTCATGTTACAAAAAGAACTGGTTCCAGCTGCTGGGGCTCGTTCTAACGATCAGCATCACAAATTAACTTTTTGCACTGGACGTATTTCTGCCTCAGCTAATCCAAGACCGTTGCTAAGCTGAATTACCATGTGCATTCATACCAATGCGCCTCGCGCGTAAAAGCTTATTCATCACAACTCAGTGGAACTTGCCGGTATTTAGGCTGGGAGCTCAGGAACGCCTCACTACGATAACGTTGGTCCCAATGCCTAACGATGCAATTGCGGAGAGAACGACGAACATCCAAGGTAGAAAAAAAAACAAACGAAAGCTTTTTATTCACACCTAACTCGAAAAGAACTTTGTTATCAGTGACTAACGGCCCCCCTTAGGTTGCTTCATGGAGCCTGAAGTGCTTAGGGGGTTCCCTCTACGCTTGTTTGCCGGCGATACCTTTGTTGTGCATGATGGAACTCATGGTCTGCTTCCATAGTCCCATCGCTTTAACAACATCCGCCTGCTTTTCTCCACGTGCAACTGCACTCACAGTTTTCATTTTATCGCTGAGCGAAGTTTGCTTCCGTTTCTTGGAGGCCATCATCTCAGCACTTGCTCTCGGTGCGGCACAACCATTCCCCACGATCACAATGACAAAATGGCGTTTGTTATGCTACAGTGCACTAGAATATGGGTAGTGGGTTCAGGAGAGGGCATGCTCCACGCGCCGGCGTGAAGCGGAGAGTGTTGACGGGTCGCGTATGTATGCAGCGGCGCTGCGGTAGCGTGGGCTGTACGCTCGGCGGCTGCGCTCAGCAATATCCCCAGCACTCCCGCCTGCTGCAGTAGCCACGACTTGCGTTTGCTTTTTTTAATGTCCTGTTTGCGTCGCTGTGTCGTGCGCTGTTGTTCTCCGTTAGCTCGAGTGCAGAATGAAGCAACTCGCGTTTCCTTCGCTGTTCTGCAGCTACAGCACAGTCGATGTGATGCTGTTGCACAAAGCTCAGACTCCTTGTTTAGGATACAGCGAGAACCCCGCAGTGCTTAACCTCGATGCTTACATCCAGCATCGCTAAGTTTGGTGCTGCCAGAAGGCTTCACTTTCTTGTAAAAGGCCTCAATGTGTCACCGAAAGCACCAAAGCAAAAAAAGAAAAAGAAAACTTGCATGCGAAGTTGAGTGAGTGCTCGTAGTTGTTTCTTCGGCCTATGTTCTCTGAAAGAACACCATGGGATCGTGTCTCAACAACCATGCATAAAGAATTTGAAAATATCTGAACGCTGGGGCAGAATAGTCTCACATACCTTGTGGGCAGTGGTGTGTACTTTCAACCAGTATTTTTTTATCAGTAAATATCAATTACATATTTTCTACCTACTCGATGAAAATTTTAATATCGTTTTAATCTCTTTTATTTCAATTAGAAAGTTGCAGCTAGCTTCAGATAAACCTGGAAGGATTCCCTTCATGCTGAACTTTGTCGCATTTCTTTTTGTTTTTTTACCAGTAAGAACAAGCAGCCTTGTAGTATATGTGGAATGCGAAATAAATGCGCGGTGCAAGCGATATCTGACAGTTACATAGCTACATGATGCATCTTGAAACACGCTTACGCTTATCTCGCTGCCATTTAAGTCGCGACACTTTTCGAACCTCCTTGAAATGGCGAAGACATGTACGCTGCGACGACAAACGCATGCAGCCGTGCATTTGCCAAATCATCACTCGGGACGCTTGAGCAGCAGTGCGCAAGCACGCGTCTATTTCATTATAACACGTATTTCTCGATTTGTTTTCTTTTCGAAATGCTTGATGTCCGGGTTATCTAAGGGGGAATACTATTTTGCACGGACTTGTTAGCCATTAGCAATAGTTATGAAGTCCACTAGATACAAGGATTATTAAATGACACTTAGTCATAAAATGTAGCCGTGGTAAGTACACATGTACGACTACTGAAAGTACGAATTTAGCTGAATTTTTTTCTAGAACTTCTGCCTTTCTCAGAAATTTAGTGAATGATGGGACGCCCTATTAATTATGCACTTTCGGGAACACAAAACACCTGCATGGCTGGATATAAAGAATGGATAAGTCATGAAAAAATGTCATTCTTGTACTTCCCTCTTGTAGAACACGCAAGTGGCTATTTGTTACTTACCAACGCTTTGGTTTCTTCGGAGGGTAGGAAGTTATATGTTAAAGCCGCTCAGTAGCTCTCTGCCCAGCCAGGGAACCTCGCTATTAACCAATGACAGCACCAGACTTTCCAATTAGCCAGAAGGTCGCACCACCAGGTCTGTCCTTTGTGAACCCGGAAACATCATAGGATGCATCGAATGATAAAAATTGTCTATTCGGAAAAAGCTACGAGTTGGGTCTGTCACCCTAACAGCTATTTTTGGCGCACTTCTGGAAATCGTGGCCGAACATTTATGCAAAGTTACATAGAATCTGGGAATAATCGTTCACGTCATTGATGGTTCGAAATTTTTACTTTTTCAACACCGACTTCTCGCGTACGGAACGATGCAAGGACGAAACTTATTAGGTAGAGATGCAGCTGTTTCTCCTTTGTATGCCCAGTAATAATTTTCATGTGCTGACCCCGGCATGACCGCGCCGAGCTCCCAGAATCAGCTCTCAATCTGTTGACAAACCGTTTATCATAGGAATGTTCTCTATAAGTAGATTTTCGTTTAGAGGCAGCGCACACCTAAAGACATTGAGCGCCTCTGAGCAAATCCGGTCCCATCGAGCCGTGCTGTACGGTTTTACAAGCCACAATATCATTTACGTATGCGGTTTAGCCCGGCGATTCTTGCGGGCCGCAGTAACTATTTCACGGGACAGGCACTGAAATGCGGAGCAACAATTCCATGCTGCGACGTAACGCACAGCGCGAGTATGGTGCGCGAGCCTGCTCGAGCTTCGTACTGCATACAGCCCATGCTCTACTGGCGCCATCTCGTGCCGTCAATGTGAGAAGCGTCACTCTGGGCCGCTCTCTGAGCCCACTACCCGTATATTCTAGTACACTGTGGTTATGCTCTCAGGCTGGTTTGGCTAGAGCCTCTGCTTGGCCAAACGAGCACCAATGTTACCAGCCACCAGTTTAAAATTCTCGCTTAAAACGCTGGCGTGGCAAAGTATGTTGTCAGTCCGCGTCGAAACGGCAAAAGTCCATTGTATGTGCAACTTTGGCAAAAAAATGTCATTAATTTTGTCCGCCATAGCCGATAGTCCGTTGTGGCGGTGTCCGTTCAAAGCGAAGTTGGACGCATTGATAAAATACATGGACCAAACCTGGGTCAAGATATGGTCCATTTTATCCGAACGTCCGTTGTACACGGGTCCGCTATAACGAGCGTAGACTGTATTGGAAGGCACATTTTACTCATGTTCATTGATGCAATTTTATGTTGTTGTTTTCCCTCCCTTTCAAAAATTTGTGCCTTCCTTATGATTGAAAAGCAACTGCGCTATCAGTCCTGAAAATATTGACAACTCATCTTTAGCATTGCACAACAACTGCCAAGGCATAATGTGGCTAGTTCGGCGTGTTGGTATATAGTAACGACAAACGACAGTGTCGTCTTTGTGTCATCCTTCTCTTTGTTGCGCTGTCGTTTGTCATTGCCAAGGCATGATTGCGAGTTACATGTGAGTTACATATGTGCAGAACTTTACCAAGTGTTGCTGCAAGCTTGTGAGGAAAAGGAGCTATAGCTTATTTGAGTGTTGAAAGAGAAACATTGCATCACACAATGCATGTCATGCAACCTTTTGCTTTTGTCGCACACGTCTGCACTATAATAGTGTGTATACCTTAAAGGTAGTTTTTACATGCATTTCAATACGGCCCACAAAATCATTTTGTTAAGTATCAGTTTGGCTCTAAACCCATGATGCACGGTCAGGAATCATGCTTACAAAATAAATGTAATAGCTCCATAAAGACACGTTTTGTCCCTTTCATCTTTTAAATAGTTTGGAACTACTAGTCCTTCTGAAACTGGTTTAGCTAATGAAGTTCAGTTATTGTAAGCGTTAGAGTGACTTGTTTTGACGTCATTTTACTCGACTCTAATGTATTCTGAAGGAAGTCTTGAACGGGTAACCACTCTTACCTATCAAAGGGCTGTCTATACACCTTTTCAGCAAAAGCTGCCTGGGTGCAGCCATTACCGCCGCTGGGCTGTGCTAAATATGCGTGACCCCCAAAAAAGCACTGACATGGGTTTGTAGTGGCAAGTTTGGTGAGTTGTTAGGCCTACATGATCAAATAGCACACACATGCAAAAAGAAAGGAAATGGAACAGACAACACGAGCCTATCTATTGCCGTGCACAGCCCAATATGGCAGTGATCCATGCCTCCAGTGAAAAGGTCTATACCATTTAAAAATGGCACCATCATATGATTAAAAAAGCACCGGATTAAAAAGAAAACATCTTTAATGTGGCAGTCACACTCCGACAGCTTTAATACATCTTTCTTTCCCCACTTTGAGAGCTGCTGTTACAGATCTTCCACATGTTCCGAATGGCGAAGCACATCTTTTTTGCTTGTGACTGTATTTGACATATATTCTGCCATATGTGTTGGCAACAGGTTTTAATTATTGTTGGTATATATTGTTCATGTATAATGATATACCCACTCCTGCTTGAGCCTGAATAGGGCCTACAGTATTCGGAAATAAATAAAATAAAAAATGTACTGTAATGCCTTTCTATATACCATTAGTAAGCTGGTGAATGCTTCTAGATGTTAAATATAAATATGTATATGTTATGAATAGTGTATATGCAAGACTTGGAAATGAATGCCCAAAAATAAGCGCAAGGTAGACCCTTTTGACTGCGTCTTGGTTGTCAACGTATTTTGAAAATCTTACCAAAGTATTGCAACTTTTGCTGGGTGAATTCAGGCAACAACGCACAGGTGGTCCTGGTAGCTATTCTAGATTTTGACTATATTTGCTTTAGGCACAGGTTTTCGACCCCCGAACAAATATTCTCTTGAGACGCAAATTATGATTTGGTGCCAATAAATCCATCAAATTTTCACACGCAATTTCCCTGCCACTCCGTATTTCAGTGCAAGAAAGAAAATGCGGTTATACGTTGAAGTGCCTCTTATACAGTAATTAGAGCATAATTAAATATAAATTAAATTTAAACTCATTCATCCTTTTTGTCATGAGAGAAACAGGTAGGAGTTGAAACGTTGGTGAATTTTTTTATTTGCTGCAGTCACTAGGAGCCAACGAAAATTATATTTTTGTCGTCGATCCAGTAGTGTATCACGTCTACACTCATCAAATGTGGTAACGCCTTCAGAAAATTACTCAACTGCCTGCAGGTGTATGCTGCACCTTGCAGCAAACTGATGACGTACTGAATACATCGAGGGTTTAATTTGTCTGAGTTCAGTGTTTCTTGGACTTTTATGGTGCCTGTCCACTGGACTACCAAAAACAAGTTACGTACACAGCTGTGTACACCGCCGCTGAAGGAGACATATAAATTTCAGCCACCAAAAACATTTTTCCACCAATTTTACGATTTCTTAACTTCAAGCATACCTAGTAAAAAAAATAGTACAATATCTTTTTTTTTTTCCAACAAACTACTGGAATGCAACCTTGTATTTTATTGCACTTAGCTATGGAAGGAATACTGAGGGGGAAGGGACATGGTAAGGGGACCAAAATACCTGTAATTTAGGAATTTCTAGCTGTAGGCAAATGATTAAACTGAAACTGCATAGATACTGACTTTTATATTTACATTTTCACATTAGGTAACTATAGGGGATTTGTCAAGCACCCTTATATTTTAATCTTCACTGAAGCATAAGTGCTTTGCCAAAGACGTCAGAATTTGAAGATCACTGTGGTTAACATGAAGCACATCATCTACCATCCTGCATAAAAAAACATTTCATTACTCGAGTTCCTAAGTTACAATGTATCAGATGTGACGAACACAGCTTAGTGGCAGTGCCACTGCTAGTGTGGTGCAATTCAATAGCAGGTCATTCAAAAATAATTGTGAAAGACATAACCACAACGAAGCTATTAAAGGACAAAGAATGCACTGCCTCTTTGCAAGATGCGGCAAGCTTCATCTTGATATCTGGCACCTAGTGAAAGTGACCAGATGATCTGTGGTTGCAGGCCTTCACAGCAGTGCATGTTCACATTTTATTGTTGCCGCTTTGATTCTGGGCGAATTTTGCTTGTGTGTGGCAATGCTCCAAATGTTAATGAGATAAGAGATAAGGAACATAGTACTGTGAAAGCTGAAAGCCATTAATGTGTCAAAAAAAATCCATATCTTGAACAAGAAACTCTGTGGGCAGTTTTGCAAAATGACTTGAGTAAAGAAAGTGTCTGCACGTACAAGACAGAAGCACTGAATGAACAAATTTCGTATGCCAAAACTTTTTTCCCTCAATAGAGAAATCTTTAGACATGTCAAACAAAAGCTTCCCTAAGCTACCTCACAATGCATTTCATTTGTTGGACCTCCCCCAGCAAGAACGGAAGGGAAAAATGACTCGTCACTGCGAGGTTCAGAACGAGACTGCTCTTTGTTGTCGGCTGTCGCCTGCTAGGGGTGACGCACAGCCACAGTACGTGGGAGAGAAGGGCGTAGGGAGCATGAATTACCCGTCCTTTCTTCGCCCTCACCAGAGTGGGCCAGATGTGTGAGGGGCCATAACGTGCTGTGCTTGTCCATTCCTTGGAAAAAAGGCATGTAGCATCACACATGCATCTTGTACGCTTATTGTTGCCCAATTGTCGCTAGACTAGGTACCTGCATTGCAGCTAAGGCTATTTGCACATTCTGGGCAAGCAGTGAGGAAAGCCCACAGAGTGTTATTTTAAAGATGGAAAATGATAGAGATGGGTGCTATTAGTTCCTTCATGCACCAACAGTACATGTGTGCAACTCCCATTCAGTCAGAGTTTTTCTGGGCAGGGCGATTATAGCTGCCCAGTGGAGGAAGAATTTTTTTTTTTTTCTTCTCTGGTTAGCCGACTCAACCCTTAGCTTCCTCTGCACCACAGGGCAACCAAATATAATTTGTACTGCTAGCAGCACTGCATGGTCTTTGTGCCATGCACACCAGTACTTCTTTTATCCCCTTTTCTCTCTTGGCTTTATGCACAGGGTTGGAAAATAGAGATAAATAATTATTCAAAGAGCAATTACCAAATAGAGAATACAATGAATCATGCATGTCACATGAGACCCACCTGATTTCTTTACTGTAGTTGTATGAAATAGTTGCCATCCCACTGTTTGATGCTTTTCATCTTGAGCACGAAAAACATCACATAAACTTGCGCCGCTGATCTCAAGGCGGCAAGTTAAATGTAGGCATGTGGCAGCCACATTTTTGTGGAGACAAGGTGCAAAAATACAGGTGTCTAGCATTTAAAAAAACCACGTGAGGTGCAAATGAAGCACCCACAGTCACACATAATGTGCATGCATATTTATTTTTACCAATGACACTTTTGCTGAGACAGTGGCTTTATTTATGATTACCAAGAACACTCCATGCAAGCCATTATACACTCTTAAAGAACATGTATTTGAAGTATCTTCTTGCCACACAACAATTTTTCATCTGGCTTGCTCACATATCCTTTTTCAAAACTGTAGGCTTGCTATTATCTAATTAAAAAATGCTACGTCATGCTGATAGTGCGCATGCCAGTTGTGCTCGGGAAGCACCAGGCACCATTGACGAGTCAAAAATGAAAAACCTGCAACACAAACACCTGAAACCCACTGAAAACCGCTTTCGTTACATTTATAACCAAGACACTGAAACCTCCTCTGCATTCAATAAAGCTTTCAATTATTCAACTTCTTTCACTGAATAGAAACCATGAACTCAGCTTTAACAAAGCATGATTTTTCCTTACTAGCAACAGCTGATTGACTGCAGACACTTTCATTCAGTACAGAAAGGAGCTTTGTCATCATTTGCGAGCACAGTTCTGGGAACTGTTGATCCTCGGCAGTATATAGAGCCAATCTTGTACACTAAATTGTGGGTGTCTCTTAGCTTGAGCAGCATTTACTCAACCTTCAGGGCCTGGCTTGGAACGTTAAGATAGCATTCATCATATTTGTCAGTGTTCTGTCCCTCCGTCCACATTTGATTTTGTTCAGTTGAGTGAATGTGCATTTGACAGCGATTTTTATCACACTTGTTCACATTGTCCCAGAATGCATCCGTATTCCCACTGACAAGAGTGAGCTTTTCCCATTGCAATTCACCGGTAGCACATTTTTTTTCTTCCTTTTTGCAAGTTCATAAGTTCCATTAAGGGCACCAAACAGTCTAACTACACGTATCATCATCATCAGCCAATTTTATGTCCACTGCAGGACGAAGGCCTCTCCCAATCCTCGCCATCCTTGCCTGTCCTGCGCAAGCTGATTCCATTTGATGCCTGCGAATTTCTTGATTTCGTCCCCCCATCTTACTCTCTGCCGCCCACGGCTGCGCTTACCCTCTCTTGGTATCCATTTCGTCGTTCTAACTGTCCATCGGTTATCTAGCCTTCTCATCACGTGGCCTGCCCATGTCCATTTTTTCGTCTTAATATCGTTCATTATGTCAGCGACCCCCGTTTGTTCACTGACCCACTCGGCTGTCTTCCTATCCCTTAGTGTAACGCCTATCATTTTCCGTTCCATCGCCCGCTGCGCGGTTCTTAACTTCCTATCTAGCTTCTTTGTAATTCTCCAGGTTTCTGATCCGTAAGTCAGTACTGGCAGGATGCAGTAGTTATATAGTTTCCGCTTGAGTGATAGTGGTAGGTTTCCGTTCATGAGTTGTGAATGTCTCCCATATGCGCGCCATCCCATGTTTATTCTACGGTGGATTTCTTTTATATGGGTGGGTTCTCCAGTAAGTAGCTGTCCTAGGTACAGATATTCTTCTACGACTTCTAATGTATGGGTTTCGACCTTGAATAGACGTTTTTTTCGCCGTGCCACTTAGCATTATCTTTGTTTTCTTCATGTTCATCCTTTTTCTGCATTAAGGACATGCAGAAAACTACACGTATAGCGTTCTCTTTTAAAAAGTTGCATGTTCAGAAATAAAAATGAAGTATCCCCAAGGTAAGTCACAAAAATCGCAAGCAAAACCTAAACACTGCCAAAAGTCCAGCCTTCCATACCAAGGAGAATTCACCTACTAAGCAGAGTTCTTGCTAAATTTAGTGGGGAAACTGCTAACTTTGGCAGCACTGACAGACACACAGTGATAATGCAAGGAAAGCTTGCAAGATAATTGACTATTGTATGATGCAAGAGACAAAGTGGCCTGCTTAGGTTGTAGAGGCACTCACCTTTCTGTTCTCTTCACTCTTGTTACATTAGATGTGTTACCAGCTAAAAGTACCTACATTAATCAATTAGTGCTGAAGGTACACACTGGTAAAAAGGAACTGACCATGTCATTCTTTAGGTTTATTACTACCAACACCACATGTCACAACAGAACAACAATGACCCACCAGGCAGCACTGGTTCTCAACAAATGTCATCTGCCATCACACTAGGTTGAGCAACCTGAAATACTCAAAAGGTGGCCGCTGTGATATCGCCACCTTAACATGACCTTGCACCAGCTGATAATTGAGACTCAAAAAAGACAAAATACAATTCATCTGAATAACAAGCGACCTTATTCTACAAATGTCCCCCATCCCTACACACAAAAATGTGTACAGTACTATAAGCATACCCATGAGTGAAAGTCTGCATTCTCGGATCCTCACTTTAGTGTACACAGTGCAACACACATCCTTGGCAGTGCCAGAAATGCTGCTGTGCACTGATACACCCAGTGCTAATCTCAGAAAATACCATGTGAATGAATGCATTTTTGAAAGTGACATTCTTAAATCGCTAATGCTTTGCTGTGCACGCATACAGTTAATGGGCCTCCCGCCAGATCTAGCTGTTTTTAGCTGACAAGTGTCATGCATACATTGTGCTTTCACAATATCTGCACAGCGTTAAATGATGTAAGCTGTGCACTGCAGAAAGAGCTGAAATTTCAAACACAATGCTGTTTGCCCTTCTCTTTATGAGTGCCACACTCCAGGTTAGCAGGGATGATGTTGCTGTGTCACTCATAGCAACATATAATTCCGTAGCAACATATTACTCTTCAAGAAACACACCATTGGCTAAAGGCGTGCACAGCCATGCCAGTTCACAATGCGAAGCAGTGTCCACATGGTGCTCAAGAGGAGCGTGGCTAGAAAACAGGGCGGGTGCGAGAAGCGAAGAAAACCAAGAGACGAGTGGCAGCTTTTTTACAGCATGATTCTGAAAATTTTTTATGGCTTTGTGTTCCTTGCTGACTGCTGCACAACTGCTGCTACATAAATTTTCAACTTTGGGTCAGCCAAAGGGCCCTTTAACCATGACCTAAACAGACCATGGCTGCATTTTGTAGAGACGAGTTTCCTTATGCTATTTCTGTTCATGGCTGCTTGCACTTAGCCAGTAGACAGAGCCTACATTACCAATGGGATCAGGTGGCTGTGAAAACGGGGCACCGAATCGAGCAGACACAGATGGTATAGTTGGCACCTCATAAAACTTCTATTGGGATATATTGTGTCGCTATACGTATTCACAAATATCGGACATGCAAGAACGAAACTTGCAACACAAATGTTGCAAAACCAACAATGGACTAATTGTTTGGCTTGTTCTTTGCCTTAGGTGCGGTGAGCAGCTACTAAATCATTTAGTCCAGTAGTTTTGGTTTTGAACAGCTGCCAATAAGAAATCAAAGCTAAAATATTAAACAGCCCACTGTAATTGTCTGAAATTTCAGTCGCCCCCAAACGTTCAAGTCTATGTTTAAAGGGTCCCTGAAACGTTTTTTTTTTTGACATTGTGTCATTGATTAGGGGACACAATTGTGAAATCATTCACACCATAGATAAAGCGAAGCACCCTGCGCTAAGGTAGCTACGGGCTAATTTTTGCCGCCTTCCTCCTTACCACTGCTGTTCCTCCTCAACTTGAACAGCTGCGGAGTGCGCGCTAGCAACGACTGCGCCCCCCACGTCAGCCGCTGTGCAGAGCCCTCCGTAGCGACATAGCGCCGCGATGTCTTTACTGACGTCGCCGGCCTCTGCAGTGCTAGCCTCTGTCATAGCGCGCCGGCGACTCATGTGTGCGCCGCCAAATGCCGCGACGATACCGTTGGCTGTGCTTCAGTGCTCGTGACGTCATGTGGATTCCGCTTTGTGCGAAGGGGCGGTTGAAAACGCTTCGAGTCGCGTCGATCTTTCACGATGTGCATATTTAAAACCTTGTAGTAAATTACACGCTTAATGCAGAGTGCTAATATTGTTACGCTAATGATCAGAAGGACTCGGGCTATCAGTGCAACGCACTTGTACGAAATCACCAAAACCGTTTCAGGGTCCCTTTAAACTATTGGTCAGTTACTGTACAGGAATGATTACACTCGTGTCATAGGGCTTCACAATATAAGGAGACACTTTTTTTTTTTCAGGTTCCTGTAGACACCATTGAGAGGGCAGCAGGGCTGCTGTTTTTTGACAAGATTGACAGAAGCAAGTTCCGTCGCATCAACAGGAGATGACAGGCATGTGCCTGAATCGTGGGAAATGCATCACCAAAAGAATGTTGCCTCAGGAGGAATCCACGGCACCATCACTACTCTGTGCAGCCACAATCTTGGGTCGTAAGGCCGAGAGTGAGATAAGGATGGCCTCCTGTTACAAGAGACATGAACGTTTAAGTAGTATTAGTTTTAATACTCAAAGCTGCTTATGAAAATTCAATATGCCAGCAATCACCCCTATCTGAGTAAAAGTAAATTAATATTATTGATAACATGGCATCAGGATATGGTACATCTGTGCACATACACCCCCTTTTCCCAAAATTTGTTTGCTAGAAAACATTTTTTAGTGATAAAATGTCCACTGAATGGAGTGAAGTGATTTTCTTTTTCATCTGAAGTTATGTTGTCCTGTATACCAAATAGGCTTTCAGTATGGTGGGCTGTGCTGTGCTTACAGGCAGTTCTCTCTTGCTTAGAAAGTTTCTTTCCTAGATTCTAGATAAACATTACCTTCTAGATACCAAAGAGGATTCTGTGAAACCAAACATTTCTGTGAAATGTGGTTTCTGGGGGGGTCATCAATTTGTGAAACAGAAAACAGGGGGCACCTTACATCATGTCATTCAGCATTTCTCCGCTGTCATCACAGTAAACCAACCACAGTCAGCACTGTCAAATAAAGAGCAAACACCTTTTCAATGTTGTCTTTGCTCTTTGCCACCTGCTATAGGTTCTCACACAAGAAGCCTCGTGGCAATGGACGTCCACACACACTTCCTCCAGCCGTGCCTATCTGTCACCTATGTAAAACAAGTACGCAGCTATGCGGCCAGCATACTAGCCAATGACGTTTTTGCAGTGAAGCTGTCTTTGCCTAACATTCGCCGTTGTCTGCATAGTATCATAGTGGCAGTTGGTGTTCACTGAAATGCCATTGGCTAAGCCGGCAAGTCATGTGATCTCTCTTTGACTAGTCAGGTAGCGCACGTGTTTCAAATCTAGCAGCAGGTTCAACTTGCAGTCCCTGCAACCCAAGGCAAGTAGAAAAAATTTGCTGCTTGTGCTGGGATACGAACTCTGGCCCCCACCCACTGAAGGCGACTGTCTTAAAGGGACACTACAGTGAAAAACAACTTTTCTCGTATTAGTAGGTTAGCTTTTTACAATGCCAAAAACACCAATTTTGCGACAAGACCCTTTGTAAGCTAGGAAATACGTAAAGAGAAAATGCGGGTGGCAACGCCGCTTTGAAGTTCCAGCACTAAAATGCGTGACGCCACAGATATATGACAGCGTCTGCTAAGGCCTACATAACTATTTATTGGTAAAAAAGACCTACACTGTGTTCCAAGGAAGCCAGAGACTTAACATCTGGAGTTTCAGAACATTTGATGGAGCAAATTTCAAAACTAAAACTTCGACATTCATATTCTTTTTTAATATTGAACGTAAAATGATAAATGTAGAAATTAACAACATTCAAGTTCTCGAATGTTATTCTAAACCACTTCACCTTTTCACTTTATTGTACCTTTACGCTACTATATAAGTTATGATTCTAAACCACTTCACCTTTTCACTTTAGTGTCCCTTTAACCACTGTACTACACACCCACAATTGCAAGATGTGAACATATATGAACCAATTCATTTGCATAGCTACCTTGTTCAACCACCCTACACATCCACTCGCTGTGATAATAGCAAAAAGATATCTACCTTCAAATGCAGATCTAACACTTTTTTCTACTCATTCTTTCCAAAAACAATAAGAGAGTGGAACAGCTTAACTGACGACTTAGTAAATATAACAAATAATGATTTATTTTTTTCTATGCTGTGAAATTGTTCTTGCATTATGTATGTACTACGTGTATTGGAAATGTATCTCGTGATCCATACTTATGTTCTAGATGTGACGGTGATTTTCGTATGTGTGTTTACATGTATTGCTCCGCATTCCTTTGTACTGATTGTTTTTGTTCCCCCCCCCTACGTAATGCCTATATGGCGATGTAGGTAATCTGTAAATAAATAAATAATAAATATCAATGCTTGGGATGCAGCGTAAAGGTGCTGCATCTCGCACTCCTCAATGACGATCATCACGTGAACGGGAAAAAAAAATGAGGTGGTACATGGTGAAACACAAGATTTAATAGATTGCTTGCGAAGTTTGACTTGCAGGTATAACAGTCAAGGTAACTAAGACAGCTTCACTGTCAAACCACTTCATGGAGTCCATGGGCCAGTGATTTTCTGAACATGCCATGGAAATTTAAAGGCAGCTTTTTTACTGCTCACCCAAAGCAACACGAGAGAAGAAATATGTGCATATGGTATACGGAACATTTGGCTGCCATCTCACGAAGCTTTGAACAATCCTCCCATACAACTGGTTTTATGATCGAATACCAGTACAAAACATTTCCATCACAACAAAAACTTCCGTTTCCCATCGGCCTCCCATAGAAAACAATAAGAAAGGGGCTCTTCACAAGGCATAATTTTCCGGTGTATTTCCATTTCAGCGAAGTTTCACAAGTTCTACCACTGAAGAGACAAAAGCCTTCGATGGAGAAGTAAAATATTTAATTCTGGAGAAAACCCATGCTTGACCTGACGGCTTACAGGCAAGCCGTTCCAGTTCTCATGCCGTGTGCCACTTGTGAAAGGAGCAACTACCTCAGAACTTGCAACAAGCACATAAGCAGGTACGCTTGCACAGCAGTACAGCCACACAGCAAAACAAATGTCCTAATCTGGGACATGTCACTCATAGCATGCAAGTCACATTAGAATTGCTCTTTAAACTCAAGCGCTTCTGCCTTGTTCCTGACATTGCATTCATGGCACTCGGACAAAATGAAGCTACTGCTCGTTGACACTGCTTTCCTATTGTGGATGTCGACCACGCCATTCTGAAGGCATGTTTGCGGCTAATGCACACAGAGACCAAATGGAACTACATTCTGTCACAACTGCTGCAAGCAACATTGCAGTCATGTTGACGCGATAATGGATGACGGCCACCACAATCTGAAAGTACAATGCCACCAGCACGTACCAAGTCTAAAACTGACACTTGATTTCCACAACTGCTGCAGACCAAATTGTGCCTGCCATAAACAGGAATGGCAATGACACAGCTACAACAGTAGTCGTGCAGCCTGCACACACAATCAGAACAGGCTTTTTGCCATTTGCCACAACCACGGTAACTATCAAGACTATCATGTATGGCCACCACCATACTCTCTCTGAAAGTATATACGCGCACAACGTGCAGCGAATGAGAGCAGTGCTGGTTTTCACAAATGCCATGCAGGAAAATATGGTTCCATCATCATGAACAGCAACAATGCTGTTGGGCATCTGACCAGTGCACAAGGAGTGAAAACAGAGCTACTGTTGGCTGTGGCCAGGGATTGCAGGACAAGTCATAGATGAAATTTCACTACAGCAAACTTGCACAACAATGAATTCTTTTGCATGTCCCAACAATTTCTTTGTAGTAGCAGGATTGGACTGTGTCAGTGAGGATCTTTTTTTGCCTTTTCGAGGGCTGCGAGACTGTTGCAGGTTTGCCTACTTTGATTCTGCACCAAATCGTAATTTTAGTTGCCAACACCCAATGACACTGCTTTCATTATGCCTAATGGGCTGAGACAGTGGGTGTGATAAAAGTGCATCACTGCCCTGTGTGATAATGGGCCATAAAATGTCATGGAATGCTGGTAGTTATGCTTGAAAATCATGTGCAATTAAGATTTACTGCCATTTTAGAAGCATTTAGGTGCACAGGCAACCAGCCGCCAACAAGTAGGCATGCATGCCAACTTTATCCGTGTATGCTGGCATGAAACACAGCTATATGAATCCTTCAGGTGGCTAATCTCAATATCCACACATGCACTGCTTTTGCTGTCCCATCCATCCACATATCAGTCTCATCAACATGGACAAACTTCGCAGCTACAGAGCTACCCCAACCAGAGCAGATTCTTTCACTAAATACTATAAAAACCAAGAGAAATTTCAAGATAAGCAAAATTAGCAAAAAGGATGCACACTGACCAGATGGAGCTTCCGTCATAAACATTCATGGCATTTTCATGTGCCTCAGCTCCAGACAAGACAACGTTAATGAGGCCATGCTTAGAGTGAGCCTATTTAATCTAGAGTACCTATTACAAATAATTAATTAATAAAACAACATACACAAATATTGGCACTTGGGTTTATATACTTTGAATTATTCAAGACAGTGTTTCAGGTATGCTCACAAGGAAAAACCTGAAACCACTTTCACAGAGAAACCACTTTCCTAAGCTTCATTGTCTGTTTGCTCATTAAGTTGTTTCTAACAAATAAAGAACGAGCCCATGACCCCTCCCTTTCGTTATTTCACAGAGGATAGTAATTTCATGGCTAGAATTAATTTATCAATTATACCAAGGTCGTTTCAACGCACCTTCTCATTACCTACATGATCCTTCTAAGCACTCGTCGATACCATCAAGTTGTGTTAAAGGGGCACTGACACCGAAATTTCGCTGCTGGGATAGATTTTCGTGGACATGCACGTCATCTACCAAATCTCAACAGCAAACACAGGTTGGAAGGTAATTTAAATGAATATCGAAGTTGATGTGTGCAATCAAGCGCTACACACTACACCTCATAGCACTGACAACACCAAAGGTGATCCAAAAAGGACTCCCTACTTCTGTGACATCACCACGGCAGCCAAGCTCCGAGCAGTGCAGCTAGCAATGATGACATCATAGCCATCATAGCCACCCACCAAAATACTGTTGCAGCTGGGCATACATAACACTTTGGACGAGCTTGTTGAGGCCCACAGAAGGGCAGAAGAGCTCAGACTAACCGATCGGCAGCTGGCAGAGCAATACTAAAGGCTATAGGCAAAAGTGCTCAGCCCTTAGTAGTGGGCGTGCAAAAACTTCCCTCAAAGATAAGAAACAATATAATCACCAAACGTCCACCAAAAAACATGCATCCTACCTACCACAAAGGTCGGAGAACAGCTAGAGCCAAGGCGCTAGCAAAACAATGCATAGGAAGGCAGGATGTGGCATATGTTGACGCGGCAGCTTACCTAGGCACTATTAACGCCTTTGCGACAGCGGTATCCACAGAAAACGGAGAAACAATATCAGTAGCCACAGTCACAGCCAAACGCTGTGACGTTGCGGAGGAAGTGGCCCACTGCACTAGCCTTAACCTGCCTGAAAATTCAAACCATTCTAAGTGACTCCTAAACCGCCATGCATAATGATTCGCGAGGAATAATATCAAAAGCCTCTCCCAGCATCACTCAAAGCTACCCTGAAACCCGAGAAGACGTGGAGCTTATCTGGGTACCGGCACACACTGGCAACCCTGGGAACGAGGCGGCTCACAATATGGCTTGAGGATCTATTGGCCGAGCCGTGAGCAGCAACTCGAGCCTGAACGCGCAGAGGAAAGTCTCATAAGCTTCCAGGAAATCACCCAGCACTTTAGACTAGCTCGACGAACGCTGCTGCCACATCAGAAGTCTTACTATGGCTATGTGATGAGTGAAGTGTGCGTGTTTAAAAGTGCACGCTATGAAAATGAGTGGACAAAGACGAAGACGACATTGGCACGAGCATAAAAAAAAAACAAAAAAAAACAAAGAAAAGCAGCACCAATCCGAGAAGACCACAAATATAGCTCAGAGCAATCGGAAGACAACACGAATGGGCAAGAAGACCAATAATCAAGGCCCACGAGGTACATGGGGAACAAAAAGTGCCAAGCGAACAGGCGAGAGGGAGAGAGCAGCGGAGAAGACCGGCCACGCTACTGGACTGTCGGGTTCCGGACCCGAGCCAAGGTATCCACCTGAGGCCTGCGCGACCTGTGGGGCACCATCTGACCAAAACCGAGTCACTTCAACGTGCTGCTGCTGCAAGATGTTCGCGTGCTGTTGCGACCCTCACCGCTGCCACCGCTTGCCGTGGTTTATCGCTGCCACCATTTGTCGTGGACTCGTGTCGCCTTCAGGCCAGGAGTCCACGGGGCAGGAGGGAAGAGTACGAGGAGTTGGTTTGAGAAGAGAATATTTACATTTATTTACAGCATGATTTTAAGGTGATGGCCGAATCTCAATCAAATCCTCTATCGAATCCCTCCTGCCCCGTGGACTCCTGGCCTGAAGGCGACACGAGTCCACGACATATGGTGGCAGCGATAAACCACGGCAAGCGGTGGCAGCGGTGAGGGTCGCAACAACTGGTGGCAGCGGTGGGATCACGACAAGCGGTGGCAGCGGTGGGATCGCAACAACTGGTGGCAGCGGTGGGATCACAACAGTGCCCATGGACAGGCCTGAGTTGTCGAGCTTCGGGCGCGAGCGCAGCCGTGGCTGTCCGGCCGGGACACGCCTTCAACGCCGGCGAACCGCCTTCTTCCCTGCAGCCTGGAGAGGCTGCTCGAGCTACTATCGGCCCTCGTGATTGTCAACGTCGACTGTTGTGGCGTTCTTCAGAAGTTTCCACGCTCCATGCCAACGCCTGCCTACCAAAGCTGACTTTGGTGAGAAAAGTGCTCATGCCATCTCCTAGCTCTGTAGTCGGATATAATTAGGCACTGGCTGTTTAATTAGGACTTCATTTAACTTAAGCCGTATTCCACAACATTTCCTAGCCTTTCAGTTGTGAGTATGCGATGTCTCTTTCGGTGTGTGCTTGTGTTGTGTGGTTCTACTGTGTACATTAAATGTGGTGTGCAAACGGCCTCGTCCTTCTTTGAGTGTCTTGAGGCAACGCCTCGGACACTGCAAGGATAAAAAAACCTGTACGTTTGGGGAAAAACACGACATTGCCCCATCACATGAAAGATGACGACGAAGAAGAACGAAAGGCGAAAGGTGTGGCATTGCAAAATAAAATCAAGAAAACAAAGCAGCCAACCAGGAACATCCACGACGGCGAATGGCTGAAGAACATGGAAACATAGCGGTGGCCGATAAGAGAATAACAAATAAGCAGAAGAGAGGCTTGCGGAGTCCAGGAAGGCAAGGGAAGACGGAGGATCGTCCACAGGGCTGGGCATTGAAGACGGCAGTCAGGTTCCGGGCCTGGGCCACAAGGGCTTCACCCGACTGGGACCTCCTGCTGACATGATTCCAGCCATCAGAACTCCAGTGGCTTGCAAGCTCCAGGGGAGAGCCTGCTGAATCTTGTGCCCATAGGCACAGAGGGAACAGTCAGGCTACGGGTCCGAGTTCCACGCTCAGATTCCTGGCCAAGATGCTGCTACCACCTGGATAACTGTCTGGCCGCCCACGTCGTCCATCGCGACCAGACATCCGGCGTCGTCCTCTTCGCAAGCCTGTTGCACTTCAATCATTCGTTCTTCAATCCAGCTGATCGACGATTTGATGAGAGCCATCCACTTCTCTCGTGTTGCCTGCACATCACTGCCGGAACTTTTGCGCTAACATGCCAGAACTCGCGTGGCACCTATTAAAGGGTTTATTAGAATGTACTCCTTTCTCAATGCTGTGATGTTGTTTTTCTCTCTCCAGTGCTTATTGTTGTTTTGTTTTGCTCTTTTTTATTAGTTTGTGTTATTTTGTGTGAAAAAAAACGGGTTTGTCCTTAATTAGACTCTTGGAGGTTTCGCCCGAGAGAGCCAGCTGAAAGAAATCAGTAAAACTAAGAACCTGCAGAGGAGAATGCACGCTAGGAAACCGTGTTTTTTTGTATCACTCTAAATAAACCTACACGATACAACGGAACAATGGATATATTATATTCTGCCGGGCCAGGATTCTGAATACACACATCCTACAAAATTTTCAGAAAACGTTACCGTACTTACTCGAATCTAACGCGCACCTTTTTTCCGATAAAACGGGTCCAAAAATCGCATGCGCGTTAGAATCGAGTGCGAACGAACGATACCGTTACCATACCGCCGGCATCAAAACGACCGCCTCCTAGCGGTTCGAGCGCAGTCAGTCACCAGCGAAAAAACGAACTAGCGGCGCGGCGGTCTTTGGCGCGCATAGGTTCAGTAGTCTATCTCGCCGCCGGTCCCGCGCTGAACGACGCCACTACGCACATGATGCGTAGGCCGATGATACTCGCCGCGCCGGCTTGGCTGTCTTGCGGCCAACCAAAGTCGCTACGTCGCCGATAAACCTCTGAGACGCCCAGCCGCACCAGCTTTCGGTAGCGTTCGCGGGTAGCTGTAAGATGTTTCCCATAACCGCACGCAAATTGGCTCATCATGGCATTTCTCCCTCATATCTGTGCTGAGCCTGAGCCACCTGAGCCTCTCAGTCGTGCGCGCTGCACGACGTCCGAGATTGCATCGCGGCAATCTCGGGGACCACGCCCCGACCATGGCTTATCTGCGCCAGCCTGCGCGGCACGCATGGCGGTACGCGGCAGCGGGCGTGAGGGAACTGCGATAGCATGGAGGAATTGCAGCACTGCGAGTAAATGATGTTATCGCCGCTCGCACGCGGCGACGCCCGGCGACATGTGGCAGTTTTATTCAAGCCCCAGGAGTTATGAATCGGCGCGCCGAACGTGTTCGAGACACCGCGGATCGAGTGAAGAGGGAAAGCCATAGCGCGGCCGTTCGAGGGACTGCGGGGGTTCAAAGTTCGCGGCCCGTTTATTATGCGAGTGCGTTCATTACGCGAGTACGGCATTTTTTTTTATATAATGTGAGAAGGTTGATTACTAAGGACCTTTTTTTCCGTATCGCGAAAAAATGGGAGCGCGTTACAATCGATGTCTCCCTTTTTTTTTCTTGGTCGCGGGAAACGGGTGCGCGTTAGAATCGAGGGCGCGTTAGAACCGAGTAAATACGGTACATGACCCCTTTAAGTGTGTGTGGGCAGTTGAAACAAAAACAAGGTTCAAGAACTTCACGAATAAGTGTCATACAATGGTGCAATTCATTTTCCTCTACAAGGATTTCTACATAATAGGTGTGTATGTTTCTAGATAAGCACACCAACATATCCCAAACCTCAAGCACAATCTCCTAAATTGCTGAGTGGATTTCACTTCCTGTTTATGATTATTATTTGAGAAGTTTTCCCTTTACCTTTTTTTTTTATGAAAGAGCCAAATGAACTTTACGCACAATCAAGAAAAACACAACTGACTGTTATAGACAATATGGTCAAGCCTGCTCCAACAATTCTTCTGTCAGTCAGTTCATGTTATCAAAGCATCTTGTATACTTGTATTACTTGTGTTGTAGTTAAAATATGAGTAACCTACTATAGCCAATATTCAGGAGCAAATGTTGGATTTGACTTATTCTGAACCAAAAGCTCTGCGTCGTTTATATTTCAGCTCTACCAAAAGTCTAAAACGCAACGCACAAACAACATTGTAATGTTTGTAATTAACCGCATAAATGTCCTTCCCTCATACCAAGCTTTGTAGGATGAGAAATGTTGTCAGTAGTCCGTGGCGAGAAACTGAAGACAGTAATGTTGTTTGTTTTGGTCATGTGCTGTTCATGGTGCACAAACAATGGCCAAGAGCACATTAGGTACATTTTGATTCAAATAGGTCCACTATTTGACTGATTTATGATTTGAAACTAATTTACAACATGGGCATTTCAATCTGTAATTAACCAACTGAATAGTACTAGCGTAGGCATTTATGGGAACATTATCTTCATCTGCACAAAGCCATCATTAATCATCGCCTCACGTTCTTCTTCGCCAGCACCATCTTGCCTTTTCAGAAATAAGCATCAGCTTAAAGGAGTACTGACACGATTTTCAGGTGGTGCAAAACAGACATATTTCGTTTTGTTGGCATGCATTCTCCACACACTGGGGCCAGGAAATGCACATAAACTATTTACCTTAATTTTAATGTTTCCGTCGCCCAGCCCCAGCTAGCCAGTCCCATCGCAATGGGCACAATGACATGTAAACGTAGTCGCCTAAATATCACTGAAATCAGTGCCACAATCACCGGGCGACAACAAAGTCATCGTTTTTGTGCCACCAAATGCAACCTACAGTAAACAGAGTTGCTGCGACTCTGTTGCGAGTTGCACACGAGACTAAAAACAGACCAAAACATGCCCAACGTTAGCAGTGTAACAACAGTTCATGCATTCATGCTGTGTAACCTATGTAACCGAGCAAAACTGGTGCCCTGGTGTACTTAGAAATTCCCTAGCCATTCGCCAAACCAGGCCAAACACCAAACGGAATGAGCTGCACTTGCAAACTCGTCAGCATACAATGCGTCAGGCCGTCAGTGATTCATTTCCTGGTAGTGTTAGACAGTTCTCCTGTCCTACTTTGTTGCACTACTTCGGGACCATCCCTTATCACAGTACGCGTTAAGGAATATCTAAGCATTTAAATTTGGCCTGAAGTATAACAGAGCTTGAAGTACATCGATTTCCGTAGCAGCTCAATCGCAGTCTTGCTGCAGGTTTGATCACTGCGCAATCGAGTAATCAGCTAGATCAATAACTTGACGGACTCTTCTCACTCATTATCACCCATCGGCTCACTGTTCCAAAAAAGAGCATAAGGAACACTGGCTTCCTTTTTCCTCAATCCAGACAGATGCTTATTACAATTAATCCTTTGCGTGTCAAATAAAGTGGTCATCGCTGTACAGTTGGTAGGTTGCCAGCATATTTATGAAGACCGAATTCTCAACATAATGTGTTGAGGCATATCAGAAACAGGTTGACTTGAAGAACTGCCAGTACATTTACTATAACATGCCAGCGCTCGTACAGCAACTAGCATCAACATGTGCACTGTGTTTATAACTAAGGAACACGACTTTACATGCGAAACAGCACCCATTTCAACTGCTGGCAAGCTTCGCTGCACAACTGTAGTGTATGCTTTACCACATCACAAAAGCACACCGCAGTGAAGCTGTTATAGAAAATATCATCTTGCTGAGCTCTTGAGAGGCCATGTCGCGCCCACCAGTGGGTGCCCCTCCCCTGACTCTGCCCACATGCCTGAGCATGTTGAAATCTGGTCAGAAAGAAGAAAAAAAAGTTATGAGTGCAAGCACCACACAAGTAAGCGAACAAATGCGCGAAGAGAAACTGCACCGCAAAAAACACCTGACGTATCTAAATATGATAAACGGTACATTGAACCTGATGGGTAATGTAGGCCCATGTAGGGAAAATATTATGCAAGGAGAGCGCCAGAACATTGATGCCGTGCACAGCACGGATTTTGGTTGTGCTCCAAATAGCTTCACTGCCACACAGCCGTGTGATGTGGAGAAAACTAAGCGTTGCGCTGTGAAGGGTACTTCTAGCACTAAACTGTTCGTTGCCAGAAAGGGTGTCGCCACTTAATCACAAATGCACGTTTCACAGCAAGGGGTTCCTGAAAAGTGAATTATAGGCAAACCTCTACGGCTTTGGAGCAACCCTCCTGCAAGCAATCAACGAAGTCCCACCACGACGTCGTAGGCTGGCTTCGCTGCAATGCTTGGTTGCGTGGTGGTATATAGTTTAAAACAAGCATTTAACCAATGCAAGAACATTATAACAAAAATAAAATTAAGTTCACTACATAGCCGTGCCCTGCACTCACAGACTGCATTATTAATCTCGTGCAAATATCTTCACTCGATAGGCGAGCTGAAGAGCACTCATTTAAAACAAAGCGCCTCTCACCTGGCACTTCCCCACCCTTCTTTTCACAGTAAGTGGCTAGCATGCCTACTCACTGTAGTAACGTTTATCAGGCAAGCTGCTGCTCTGCTGAGCTCCAGGAGGCGAGTTCGATTCCTGGTCACGGCAACATACTGCATTCCAATGGGGGCGAAATTCATGCGCCCACAAACGTAGGCACATATCTTGAAGTCAACATTATTCTGGAGGACTCCCTTAGAACATGCCTCATAATCATATACAGGAGAGACCACTTATAACGTAACCGCTTATAGTGCAGGACCAGCTATAATGCGGATTTTTCTGACCCGCATTTACCCTCCCATAGAACTTAATCTATACGCATACCGCTTATTGTGCAGCTCCGTGAGATGAAAGACCGGTTATAATGCGGCTATCGGGAAATCAGCGGGCAACTGAGGTAGCGAGTAGGCTTTGCAATGGAAGTGCGCTGCCCGAGCATAGCGCAACGAATTGCCATGGAGGAGGAAAAAGCGCGGAACGAATTAATAAAGAGCGGAGGGAAGAAGAAGAAGAAGAAAAGAAAGGCCGCGACACCAGCGCGTCGCGGGGCATGCCCTGTGAGACGACAGAAAATGCTGCTACGGCCGTTTGTCAGCTCCGAACGTGCGCCCACGATCGCATTGACGTCCGCATTACCGCTGTTTGTCTCCAGTTCATTTTACAAAATTTTTTCACGTGCACTGCCCTTGAATCACCCCGCGAGCGCGATTTCTTGTGCACCCGATCCCTGTGTTGTCAAGGGCATGCTTCCCGTGCGGCGCGCCGCCCGCGATCCCACAAGCTCGGCCTAACGAGCGCTACCTTTTCAGTGCTGGCTGCAGGTAGGGCCGCGGGCGGCTGTGATTCGTCCGCGTTTAAAATGCGGACGAATCACTTCGACAACGGAAGCGAAGTTCTGGATGGCAGGTGCACCACTCTAATGGCGGTTTGCAGTCGCTACATCGCGCACGCGTCAGAGAAAACGAAGGATAGCGCGTGCAGCAATCGGTTCCCGTTTCTGTGCAGTCCGGTTCCGCGGGAAGTCCGCATAAACGGCGATGTCGCTATAGCAGTTCTTTTCTTTTCTTTTTCATTTTTACACAGCGCGGCCGCGGACTTAAATCTTTGAAATGTCCAGATTTTTTTTTCTAAGCAGGTGAAAGCAGCCCGCTCGCACGCTTTGAATGTCTAACACGCGCCGCTACCAGCTCGACAGTTTTTACGCACGTTTTGACCTTGAAAAATGTTGTTTTGGTTATAGTGCGGGTATTCGCGATTCCGGCGACTTGCACTGTAAGCGGTCTATGCTGTAGACAGTTGTTCTGGTTCATAAACCTCGATAAATGATCATTACGACGTCCCTATGTGCTCCCACTAATTCAATCCACCTCGCTACCGCATGTTGTGTGTGTGGAGTAGATGGCCAGGCTAGGTACATCTGCCTCGGCATTTTCTAGGACATGTCGACATGTTTTGGTCGGCATGTTTTGGTCGGTTTTCAGTCACTCCGGCGAGTTGCTGTCCACACATGACTTAGACCTACGTCCTACTGCGTTGACACATCACTATGAAACCGACCTCTCAAAATCGAAAGTGAAAGTGTGTGTTTACGGCAGCCGTATAAAATATATATTGATTGCGTTCTGAGGCACCACGATACTCGACGTCAGTGCATTTATTTAGAGCAATAATAAGAAAATGTCTAAAATTCGTGTCAGTACTCATTTAACTGTGATATTTCACATGGTGGAGGTGCTTGAAGGCCCCTTGAGCCTCTATACTCCTTAAGATCTCTGCTGAATCTCCATTCAGTACTTCGCTTATGCCAAGGGGCGACAATGTCTCAGAAGAGTCTGCAGCATCCAACAGCTCGCTCCGAGTTCCAGCCACCCCACTGTCAACAACTGCCATCGCTATCCAGAGATCTTCTCTGGCATGCTGGTGAGGATGTCGAAGGTAAAAAGCTTAGAAATTCTTCGTGGTACTTTCAAATTTAGGCCAAATTCGGCATCCGGATTTGGCTTGTTTAGAAAAAAAAACTCCTTATTTGTCCATATGATAGTACTCAATAATGAGGATGTCTCAAATGAGTTGTATACCTCAGTCCTAATTGTTCTTGATCCTTGGTTTGGACAGGTGTTGAGGTAGTGGTTGAATAAGTACTCAGGATCATCAACATCCAGAGCTTCATCTGCTTCAAGGGCTGCTTCCAGGCCCTTGAGACCCCCAAACACAACAAGTGCATGTTCAAACCTGCAATACAGGAAAGAAAACACCCCTCTGGTACATGATCCATTATAGCAAAGCCACATTTACAAGGAACAAAGGTAGACAATTAGCAGCAGATAAAACCAATCTCCAAACTTAAGTTCAGATTTTCAATAAAAATTTGCAAGCTGTAACGTGCAGCTTTAAGGGAAAATATGGCAAAGAATAGAATGCAAACGTACCATATGTCGCCCCTCCCCTGCAATGTGGGCCTAAAGCATGTAAGGCTATTATGCTGTGAGTACCTAGGTAAATGTTTTTTCTTCATCACAATGTGCCAACACTTATGGCATCTTTACACACATTCCTAAACCAGCACATAAATACAATTATCTGTTCAGAGCTCAGAAACACTTGTTTTTATCACATAGGAAAATATTTACACTGACACCACAATCTCGGGATTTATTCTTGGCATGTGCTGAAAACACATTCTTACTAGAACAGCGACAAGAGGGGATATTCATGCTTTGTGCTCTGGCAACCCTGCATACACCCACCATTATGAGTGAGGCGCAGTCGCAAAATCGTCAGCTAGAACCTAGTTTAGGAGAGGCTGTGGAAAGGCTAAGCAACGGTTGTTGCTCGAACTTCTGTGTCAAGAAAATGTAGCCGTTTCCTACAGCAATGAGCAAAGAGTGGTCAGTGGATCTCATTGTAGTGCCACAAAACCAACAAGAACACAACAGCAAAGTTTCATGCTCTTAAATACACTCCAGATAGCAGCTGCAAAAAGTGTATTGCATTAGAAATGGAACTTAGACCGAAAGTTCTCCTACTGCGACACGCACTTAGCATCTGAGAAAAAAGAGCCAGGCCTGCGTGGAATCGCAGGACAGTGACAACGTAAGCTGGAGGAGCGACCTTCTTAGAGGCCATTGCAAAAACGCTTGGGGAAACCAGTGCATGTAAAGGTGGTAGGTATCCCCTGCGCCATAACTCTGCGGTTCGGGCTTCTGTCTGCACATCAGACTGTTGTGCCTGACGTTGCCTTGCTGCAGCTGCGCGTAGCTCTACGATTCACTTCTTCAGTAGCGGCCCGCACCTTACGAGGAGGCACCATCAGGTATATAGAAGAGGCAAGTCAGGTTGCTGTCGGGGCTGCGCACGTTGCCTGTCACGCGACGCATGGCACAATAAGACAAAACTGCTCCACGAGGCAGCGCTTCGTAATAATGACGACGGAAAAGTTGCAGAAGATCGTTTCATAATGATGATGATGATGCCTCTGTAATGGGTTCAGAGCTACAAAGCATGCACCCCTGTGTTCTTTCAAATGATTCGTTGCACTCATTCAGCAATGCACTTTCTGCGATGCGTAGTGGCGTGTTACTATTTTGCCACGTAACATTACATTTGTTAATGCGATTCGTCGGCAGGCTTTATACCTGTTTAGGTCTTTTAGCGATGATTTTTCAAGCACAGGTGGTGCTCAGTGGTAGAATGCTCTATTGCCACGCAGAGGACGTAGGTTTGAATCCTCCTTGGTCCTGGTTATTTTTTTCTAAAATGTGTGCAATAGTGGTTACAGACACCGGCGGCGGCAGCAGACAACTACAGTGCCAAAAATGGTCATTGCTGTGATCTCATAACAGCTTACGCTGTAAAAGTGTTCCGAGAAAATTCTTCTTTATCATCAATCTGTGAGCATCAAACTTCTAAGACAAGCTTTCACTGCAATACGACATTACATGTTGCTTAGCATGGCAATCGTAAGCACATGCTACATATCAACACCAGACTTCAGGAGTTAGGAATCGGCGCGCAAAGCGCCTTCGAGACACCTCGGATCAAGTGAAGTGAGAAAGCCACAGCACGGCCGTTCGAGGGACCGCGGGGGGTTCAAAGTTGGTGGTGCGTTTATTATGCGAGTGCGTTCATTACGCGACTACAGCATTTGCTTTTATAAATGTGAGAAGGTTGATTACTAAGGACTTTCTTTTCCCGTGTCACGAAAAATGGGTACGCATTACAATCGATGTTTCACTTTACTTTTTCTTTTTGGTCACAGGAAATGGGTACGCATTACAATCAAAGGCACAGTTGAATCAAGTCAATACGTAAATCTCTCGGATTCCGTTTGTCCAAACTTGGAAAGTACAGTTTCAGTACTCTTGGTTTCCGAACCCTTCTGACTATTGTCGTGATGATGTGCACAAGATTGAGGCATAAAAGTTTCTTTGTTCTACAAGCTCAGGTCAGTTATATTTTTTCGATTTCGCGACAACAAAATTTTCGCTTCAACGAAACTGTTTCGGTGCACCGTCAATTTTGCTGTAGTGAGAGTCGACTGTATTATGGAGACACACGACATACGTGCATTGCTTTGATGCAATGTTTAGACCAAACATGGCAAAGATTTTTTGCATTCTGCCCACTTTTGGCTATCGACATATGTGTGTTTATCCTCGCAAACCATTGCCTTCATGCATGAGCAGAAATGCAATGAGCACAAGACTAACATTGCTTTTTTTAGCGTCTTACCGTATAAACCGGAATATAAGTCGAGATATTTAAGGGGGGATGTGGCAATGGGAATGCGCAATTTGGTCAAAATTTCTCATTTTTCGATTTATTTTTTTTCATGATCCACGGACCTTCTTTTACGTTGTGGTGGAATATTATAATGAAATACGCAGTAGTAGTTGAGAAAATGCCACTTTATCTACGTGTTGTCATCCAAAACCACAAGGAAATCGGGCATCCAAAGGTGCCGCCATCTTGGCATCACCGTAAAAAGGAGAGAGAGAACCTGAGAACAGCCACAGCACAGTGTCTCTGCAACAAAAAATACAACCAGCAAGAGCGAGCAGAAGGTTAGCTGCTCTAAGTTAACATTTGACTGTTTTCATGAAATAAAACTTTGAGCTCCGTTTTCTCAGCTTCCATTTTTTGAGCAGTTGCAGTCAGTCATCCCAGTGCCATTTCATAACTAATGAAGCTAAGTTCGTTCTGTTTTTTTTTTCACTTAGATCCTGAAGCATTGGTGAGTGCCGTAAAGCTATTCATTTATACTTGAACCTCACACAAACTTTTATAACTGTATTTTTACAAAAGTCGTTAGTAAGAAAATATGTAGAGGACATTTCAAAAATTTTTTCTGTACTTATCTGGATATAAAAAAGATCAACGAACAGCTTTACGGCACACAGTGGGCCTCAGTGTATATGCTTAAGTAAAAACGGTACTAAAATTTTGTCTAATTAATTGATTAATTAGGGGGTGACTATAAGGGTTTATAAAGTGGTGTAACTCAAAAACTATAATACGTAGCTTAAAACCAGTTTCATTTAAGATATCAGCATAACAAACTACATCATTGTGCCAAATTTTATCAGTTAATACCCATAAATAACAGAGATAGTTTTCAGTGCCACGTCCCCCCTTAAAAAAAAACGAGCTAAAGTCACCCCTCATCTTATATAGCGGTGTTTAGCCGACCGTGCGTCGGCGTCTGGCAACATGTGGCGTGCATGAGTGTCAAAAGCCACACATGGCAGTACCCACATCAAAATCCAATAGCAGGCTTTTTTTTTAGTCTCCCTTATCTGTTCAGAGTTTTCGGCTCCGATTGACGTTGCGTATGATTTCTACAGTGTTCTTTTCTTTCGTTCATTGAATATGAGCAGTGGCAAAGGAGGCAGTTCTTAGCTGCATTTAAATTAGATGTTGTTGAGTTCGCTGAAACGAACGGCAACATGGCCGCTCAGCGCCGCTTTGGTGTTTCGGAAAAAAGCATGAACAGAAAAGGAAGCTGCAGAAGTGCAACCCTCCGAAAACATCGTTTCGTGGGCGAAGTGCAGTTGATCCACAGCTGGAGGATATGCTCGCAGACTTTGTGCGGGAAGTTCGTGCGCACTCGCTGCCAGTGACCGTGGATACCATTCACAACAAAGCCATGGAGCTCGCTCGAGAAGCTGGGCTCACAAGAGAACAGTTCCGTGCACCAAACTTGTGGGTGCATCGATTCATGAGATGCAAAGAATTTTCTCTCCATCGGTGCACATCCACCTGCCAAAAGATGCTGCGTCCTCGCAGCATGCTTGTGTTGGATGCGTTTCATGGTCACCTGACCGACGCTGTGAAACACGCACTTGGCGATGGAAAAACGAACCTCGTCATGATACCAGGTGGTATGACGTCCACCCTCCAGCTGCTCGACGTTGTGCTGAACAAGCCGTTCAAGGACAGAGTGTGGCTGGGGTACCAGCAGTAGATATCCGGTGACAACCTGAAGACACCGACGAGCCACCTACAGAGGCCTTTGCTTGCGACTGTCTGCGGCTGGGTGCTTTCTGCCTGGCGTTCCTTGCCAGATTCCACGGTGGAAAATGCTTTTAAGAAATGCTGCATCAGCAACTCACTGGATGGCACGGAAGACGACGCACTGTGGGAGGTGGCCAGCGACAAACTCTCGTCTTCAGAAGACAGTGATGCTTCATCTGATGAATAGGAACAGCTGCAATGGTTGTTGAGGGGAGCTCCGACGATGGGTGGGCGGTGCGCCCTATTCGCAAATATGTGTTTCAGCAATTTTGGGTTGTTCTCTCTCTCTCTCTCTCTTTTTTTTTGTCACCTAAACTTGGGGGGGTCGACCTATATTCCCACTGGACCTATAGTCCGGTTTATACGGTACTTCTGTCTGTTAAAAATGCCCATGTAGAAAATCTAACTATTGTTGCAGGGAAGACACTCATATACATGGGAAAATGAAAAACAAGGCTTTTATGCATTCCAGTTGCAGTTCTGAATAAAAGCAATGTCAATCTAGATAATGAAACTATTTTCATGAATGGCACTGTGTTGTTTTTTCCCCTTTCTTCTTTTATTCAATGTTCAAGTAAACAAGGCAGTTGGATGAAAACTTTGTTCCTAGAATTCTGGTGACTCCCTCATGGCATGCACAGCAGTAGACATAACAGGAAAAACATCAAAGAATGATGGCAAAAAAGCATCACCTAGAAGTTGATATGCTGAGATGTACCTAGTTTCGTTTTCCGACACTTCATCAAAGATAGTGGAAAGCGCTTGTGTGGTTGTCAACAGATGGTGCTCTGTATTTTAATTTACCCCATTATACTACAGATAAACCTTGCCTTAGCAAGATCCCCATGTAATGTATCATTTTAATTTCCCAATATTAGTTGCATTAAAAACCATTTGCTTTTTTGTGCTATTTCACAAAATAATTTCTAGACCTGTGAAAATAGCAAAATTTTGAGTGCGAAGCAAATTCAAATATTTCTGTTCAAGAGCGAATCGAACCGAACATTTTTCAAATAATTTTTGAATATTTTTTAATAATACCATATCTAATTATGGAGAAATGTACTGCTAAACAAGCGGAAAAAGATTATTCTATGGCTAGTGTATTCCCACAGGGTCATTCCAAAGTCCTGGAGAACAGTCCAACAAAGAACTGTGCAACAGAAAGCTGAGGTAACTTTGCCACAGTACACAGGTGTTAGGCTTGTCACAGTACGGGAGTTGTAGCTTCACCGCAGTACGTGAGTGTAAGCTTTGCCTGTGCACACGGGTGTTAGCTTCGCTGCAGTATGCAAGTGGTATCTTTGCTGCAGTACACCAAGTGTTAGCTCTGCCACCATACACGAATGTTACTTTCGCAACAGCACACAGGCGTTTTGCAGCAAAGCGTACTACATGCGGAAATGGGCCATTTGTCACGAGCCAGCGTAATTTTTTCCCTTAATTGCCAACTTTGAATAGTTTGAATAGTGAAAGAGTTCAGTGCACATCGAATTGAATAAGAAACACAATTACAAAATTATTTGGAATTTCAAATATTCGCACCTCTAGCAATTTCATCACATGGTCTTGATTTCACGAAGCTTTTTTTACAATTCTTGCATGTACTTGGGGCCTCTACAGGTAGCACATTTGACAATCATGTAAAAAAAATAAGGCTGAAGCAGAAGTCGCCTCTTCCATGACACATTCCAGCAGCAAAAACACTATAGTGGGAAATGTTAACATGCCCAAATCCCAGCTAAATTTAAGCTAGGCATGCCGCATGTTGCTGAAAAAATAAACTTCAAACATAGACACTGAATGACAAAAACGCGAGTACAGCATCACCAACACTCTATCACAACAAGCGTCCTGAGCCATCGCTTGGCAGTGCATATTATGTAACACCCTCGTAATGCATGCTACACACTTTCGTAATTGGCAACAACCCAAATGAGCTGCATCTTTTTTTGTGGAACTGAATCAAAAGTCTGATGTCTGCAGAAATGAAAGCAGCATCAGTGTCACCATGTTTGCCCAATGAAGTATGCACCACACCTGCACACATACACCCCATGGTGAACATCCACATATGTATGGTACAGCAAGCACCACTGCAATGCATGAGAATAAGTGGATAGCAAAATGAAGTTTTCGTCTGCACCCTACTTCCGGTTCAAGGCTTAGCTGTGCGGTTTCTTCGTTCAGCCTTGTATGCCGGTTCTTGCTGCACGTCTCCGCTGCTCGCAAAGAAAACACTCTTCTGTGAAGTTATTATGGTTTGCTGCTCAGCATTATGGTGCACAAATTCTTCCATGAAAGGAAAGAAAATGTGTTGTTTTGCTTGGAATGAAGCATGCACGTATAAATGGGCAGTTGCCCTCAAACGAGCGACCGTGACAGGCAGGCTCTGGGTTCTGAATGTAGGAGCCAGAATATGCGAAGACCATTTCGTCACAGGCAAGTGTTTTGGCAACTAACTTGATTCACTTAATTTCTAGTCTCAAATAACTTAATAAACGATCAATTACATGCAAACAGGTGCACCCGGCAAGGATCCTCAGCACATCGATTATGTGTCGTCTTTATTTCAGTACAATGAAAAAACTAGTGAGGCTGCACGAAAAAGGTAAGAGAAGTGAGGTCAACTTCATTCATACACTTTTCATGTACTCAAAGCAATAAGTGCCTTCTCTGTGCAGTTATACGAGGCACCTATCTCTCGAGAAAAAAAATACGGGAGGCAGCAAATAAGGGAGAGCAGCGGACAATGTGTGCTCTGTGTGCCGCTATGATATTACTAAGCCTGGGTACGGCCTTTGAAACAAAATATACTCAATGTACAACTGCCGCACATAGTGATAAATGTGACTGCGGAACGTCTAGCACTCAACATCCTTTGCCAAGTGTCAACCACGTGTGTCAGCGAATGCAAGTTACAAAACCGACTGCCCATTCACGTTGACATTCACCGATCGCATAACCAAGCTTCGCGTTCAGCATTGTTGGGATCGTGATCGTTGCAAGAACAAGTCATCCACTTCTTTGGTTGACTTCTAATGTATTAGAGGCTACATATGCTATGTTGATGAACCTAGCCTAATTAATTATAAACGTTCCATAACTACTTGACGTGACTCCTTGGAGACATGACATACCCGCCCCATAAAAACACAGTCCGGGAGGATTACGAAGGATTAACAGCTCACACCTACCTTTCGGAACTGTCGAGCAACACTTGCATTGCAGTCTTTCACCAAAGCTGTGTCATGAATCAAACGTCAAGCGCACACATGAACGGAGAATCGTGACTCTCAACCACGAAATGACGGCGGCATGTGGCAGTGCCGCAAAGCCTCGAGCCGGAAGTTGTAGCAGACTGCGGAGTAACCCACAATTCCCTGCGACAACCGAGATTTTGCTATCCACCTACAGTTAGTGATACACAGCATACAATCAGCCAGGCCCGTAGCCTGGGGTAGGTGCCCTAGGGGCTCGGGCGCCTTCCGAAATTTTGGTTGGGGAGTAGTGTTAACAACAGTGTAGTGATAATCAACATAAGATTTAAGCCTATTAATAATGTTACATTTAAAAGTCCCTTATTGTAGATACCGTGTTTTTTTTACCGAAAATAAATACTGAAAATAGATGTTTTTCTCAAACAGTCAAGGCTTTTACTAAGTGGACACCACCTGAAAAAAATTCCTGGCTACAGGCCTGCAATTAGCTACTCTTGCTTTCTTGGGCTTCTGCATTACAGTGTGGTTTATTATGAGATACATAGATGCAGGACTATTCTAGAATGTATTCCAACTACCTTACTGTTGAAATATAGGAGCCACTACTAACAAAAATTGGCAATACAGTCTAACCCACTTCATCAAACATGGCGGAAAGTTCTTACGTGGTTGTCAACAGACGGTGCTCTGTATATTAATTTCCCCCATTATACTACAGATAAACCTTGATTTAACAAGATCCCTCTAACTCCTCTAAACAATACTGGTTTTAACAATATACAGTAGAATCTAGATGATACGAATTCCTCGGGGCCATGAAAATATTCGTATCATCTTGAATTTTGTATGATCGAAAACAATCAACATCGCAATGAAAAGTGAACATAAAAAAAAGGGCAACATGGCCTTATCATGCAGCTTGACTTCCATATGATAAGGCCTGGGTGCCCCATCATTCACACTTTTCTGATATTGATACCTCAGGTAGTAACTTATAAGCTAAAGGGAATATTCATAACACATTGTTATCTGGCAACATTGAGTGCACCCGCCATGTTCTTTAGGGCGTAGTCGCAAAATCGTCTGCTATCACTGACATTGGGAGATGCTGGGAGGCTGTCACTGATGATGCCCTCGGGCCAAGAAAATGCAGCAGCTTCGTGCGACATGCAGCTATGAAAGGTCACAGGAGGTCACTGTGCTACCAAAAGTCGACGAGAACGCATTAACGAAGTCTTCTGCTTTTATGCACGTACCCGAAAGGCAGCTGCTACAACTGTACTGCTTAGCAGGCTGAAATTTCTTTTTTTTGCGACGTGTACTTCTGATCAGAGGTAAGGGTTTGAGAAAATTCTTGGTTGTCGAGAAGGTCCGAGTGTAGAATGTCTAAAACAAGCTCGTAAGAAAATACAATGTCCTGCGTTATTTACCAATGAGATTAGAAACGCGCAGCAGATATTGAAACTACATTTTTTCTGAGCACCACTGTGCTGCTTCCCACCTCTAGTTTCTCCATCCACAGGCATCTCTATCCTTCGCAATTTCGTGTTTGATGTTTTCTAGATAGAAGGAATGCGTGGAAACATGAGCGGTTTGCCAAGAACATCTCGGAAAAACTACACAAAGTCTACACTCATTACAACAGTGCTGCATATAACAGACTTTTCCGATATAACAGATGATACTTCATTCCAAGTTTGGCCCATGTACACAGTAGAACCTCACTGATACGTCCCCGGTTGTTACGATTTCCCGGTTCCAATGTTTGCGATCACGAAAACACGAACTTTTCTCGTAGAGTTACGCTTCTTTTCTTCCGGTTAATACGTTCCCAGAAAATACGATTATTCGGCACCAACATTCAATTTATTGTCCAACTACGATCAGATGATATGTTTTCTGGCCTCTAGAGTCCGCGTGCAACCAAGAAGTCGGGAAGCTCGCGCAATCGAGAGCAGTAGCTGCCCACCACGGTGGCTACACCGCAGTACTCGCCTGACCGTGTCACAAAGAAAATGCTGGTGTGCTCTCTTCCGATACTAGCATATCACCTAGTTAGACATAACACACTGTGTTCATCCAGGGTGTCTACCAAGTTGACATTGCTAAATTCCCTGAGATTTCCAGGTTTTCCCTGAGTATTTTTGCGAAATTCCCTGAGTGGCACATAACTTTTTCATGTCGATGCGGGTAGGCACCATGTCACCCAATGTCATCACAAGTAAGGATGTTCACCTCTTTGAGGGTCAAATAAAAAAAAAACGAAAAAAAGAAGAAAAAATAAAAGGAAATAAGCTTTCCCAGGCGCTCAATTTGCTAAATTGCGGATTCTGAATGTACGAAATGCGCAAGGTCGGAAAAACATTGTAAAAAGAATCACGAGCTGTATTTTGGTGTCAGCATCACTTATACCGTATTTACTCTACTCTAATGCACACCTTTTCTTTCGATAAAACGGGTCCAAAAATCGTGTGCGTGTTACAATCGAGTGCAAACGAACGACACCGTTACGATATCGAGGCGCGTAGGAAAATGGCCGCCTCCAATGCGCTTCCGGCGCTGCCAAACGGTCACGGCCGAAAAAACGAACTAGCGACGCGGCGGTCTTTGGCGAGCAGAGTTTCGGTAGTTTCTATTTCGCCGCCGGTCCCCCGCGCAGATGCCACGACGCACATGACGCGTAGGCCGATGATAATCGCCGCGCCAGCTTGGCCATTTTTCGGCCAACCGAAGCCCGAGATGCCCAGCCACAAGAAATTTCAATAGCGTTTGCGGGTGGCCGTAACGGAAGAATAGATGTTTCCCATCGCCTTATGCAAAACGGCTCATCATCGCATTTCTCCCTCGTATTCGTGCTGAGGCCGAGCCTCTCAGCCGTGCGCGCTGCTTGACGTCCAAGATTGCATCGCGGCAATCTCGGAGACCACGGCCCGACCATGCTTAGGCTTAGCTGCGCCAGCCTGCGCAGCACGCATGGCAGCATGCGGCAGAAGGCGTGAGGGAACTGCGATTGCACGGAGGAATGCAGCACTGCGAGTAAATGTTACCGCCGCTTGCACCCGGCTACGCCCGGCAACGTGCGGAAGTTTCATCGAGACGCAGGAGCTATGAATCGGCGCGCCGAACGTCTACGAGACGCCGCAGATCAAGTGAAGCGGGTCAAGCTGCAGCACGGCCGTTTGCAGGACTGCAGGGGTTCAAAGTGAGCAGTGCATTTATTATGCTAGTGCGTTCATTACGCGAGTACGGCATCTGGTTTTATTATTGTGAGAAGGTTGATTACTAAGGACTTCCTTTTTTCGTGTCCCGAAAAATGGGTGTGCACTACAATCGATGTTTCACTTTTTTTTTTATCGCGGGAAACTGGTGCGCGCTACAATCGAGGGCGCGGTAGAATCGAGCAAATACTGCAAATTGTTCAAGTATTTTAGAACGTGGCATTCCTTGAAAAACGGGTATACGAACAGTGTCTTATCGCAGTCTGCGGACATAAAACGCATCTCTTTCTCATCTTGGAGCAACCAGCTGTGTTGGCACATACACGGTATCTTCCCTGCGTGTGGCTGCCTTGGGCAGAGTAAACTCAGGAATCAAGAACAGCAAGAATCCCTCGTAAGCGTCGATAATTGATTGATTTGTGGGGTTTTACGTCACTAAACCAGCTATGATCGTGAGAGGCCGTAGTGGAGGACTCCATAAAATTTTGACCTCCCGGGATTCTTTAAGTGACATCGCACAGTACATGGGCCTCAAACATTTCGCCTCCATCGAAATGCAGCCGCCGCGGCCGGGATTCGATCCCGCGACCCTCGGATCATAAGCGTCGATAATAAACAAGCTGAAAGCTACGCCATTAAAGATGAAAATCAACTTCCGCCGCCTCTACAAAGGGGTGCCGTGCCGATGAAGATAAACATTAAGTTTCACGCGCCTCCGTTGCAATCACGCTGCCGAAACCAGGAAATGGCGTTGCCCAGCGGCGTTGTCGCAGACCGCACGACGCGCCCAGGCGAGAAATAAGTTCTATTTATCTCCGCAAGAAAGCAAAGCCCTAACCCACTGCCCAAACCACACGTACGCGGTACAACGCGTCACCGTGTGGCATGTAGAATCGGCGCCGCGTCCTCTCCCTATGGAGAGGGCACGCAGCTTCGTGTAGCCGCGTGTCCTCTACCTCCACACAGTCTTTTCCACAATAAGCGTGGAAAAGACTGCGGGCAAGGAAACGCACAACAACGCTCGGCGCACACACGGGCCGTGTGTGCACCGTAGCGCGTCGAGACACATACAGCGGACTTTACACAGAACAAGACGGGACAAGCAAAGCCAATAATAAAAAAAAGCAGCCGATTCGCGTGACGGAAAGCGACGAGGGGGTGGGGGGGGGGGGGGGGCACTCACTCGTTCAGTTACTGAGAGTTGCGCTATAAACTAAATCGCAAGGTGCATCGTTAGAGCCGGCGTTACCGCGACTTTCGTACTTGAGCCGATTTTCCCTGACAGAAGCCCAAATTCCCTGAGTTTTCCCTGAGATTTTCCAGACTAATGATATTCCCTGAGATTTCCCGGTTTTCCCGGTTTTCCCTGTTGGTAGACACGCTGTTCATCGGTATCGCCGCTGACACTCGCAATCAAGGCAGCTTTAACAGCACGTGTGCGGTAGCTGTTGGAAGCGTACGTAGTGCACACTTTTAATGGCCGATAACCGAGACACGTCGCCATTTCTTTCAGTAGAAGCGATTCGCAAGCGCAAGCAGAATCGTGAGCGCGAACGGTGTTTATGAGGGTCGTCTCTCGTCTTTTCCCCCACCGAGCGCCGCCACCTTGATAACGTTTGAAAGCTGAAAGTTTCGACTGCCCATTTCCGCTCACCTCACCTTCGATGACCACGCCCAAAAAGCGGAAATAAATATGTCTGGCACATTTAGATAGTGCACAAACACTGCCAAAGGAATTCTCCCAATATTGTTTCGAAGATATCGTCGAACCTTCCATTTCTGATCGCAAGTTACTGATATGCGAGACGACGGTCATTACTTCAAAATAAAAATAAGCAAGTTCGAAAGCCGATAACGCATACGGAATACGGAGCACATCCTGTGCTTTTTACAGAGAGCGAGCGGACGGAGTCTATCGGAAGGTTATATCACCAGTGATCAGATCGCGTGGGTGATCCCGTCGCCGAACAAGCCGTCAACACATTGCGCCATGTAATCCTGTACTGAGTAGTCGTGTGACAAGCGTAACCTCGTGCTGGCAAGCGTACATTGCGCGTGCTTCAACCGGCTTCGTCATCGAGCAAAAGCGCGGGTCCTGTTCGGCGCGTGCTGCACTTACGCACCACTTGAACAGCCGGGAACCGCCGATAGATTGCATGTTCATTTTGTCAGCTGGTTAGCTGCGGTGGTGGCGTCGAGGAAGCACAGGTTAAAAAAAGAAATAAAAAAGAGGGGTGGGGGGGGGGGGGAGAGAGAGAAAAACAAACGCCTGAACGTTTCATAGCGTCTAGAGACTAAGCTGCTAGCTCTGACGGTCAACATGCACACGATGCATTTTCCCAGCGACCTTGGCTTGGGCCGTGCGACGCACGTGATGTGCCCGTTCATGTGACCTGTTGATGCAAGGCTAGTGCTCTTGGTGCGCACCACTCATGTACCAGCGTGCGCGCCGTTGGGCACAACGTGGCCGCTGCGTCTGCGCCGTGTATTGATGGCCGCGTGTGTAGTTTGGGCAGGTCGAGAAAACGACGTTGTGAACGCGCGCATTAAATAATTTGCATGAAGATTTGCAGACGACATTGTGCTCTTTAGCAATGATGGAGACGAACTACAAAACATGATTGATGACCCATACAGGGAAAGTATTAAAGTTGGATTAAAAATGAATCGGCAAAACACCAAAGTTATGCTCAATAGCCTAGCTAAGGAACAGGAATTTAAAATCAACAATGAACCCTTACAATGGGTAAACGAATATGTATACCTGGGACAGTTAATAACAGGAACTCCTACCCATGAAAAAGAAATTCTCCATAGAATAAGGATGGGCTGGAGCGCATTTGGAAGGCATTACGAAATCCCATGACTGGAAACGTACCGCTTTCACTAATGCGAAAAGTATTCAATCACTGCATTCTCCCAGTACTAACGTACGGTGCAGAAACGTGGAGGATAACGAAAAATCTAGAGATGAAACTTAGGAGCACGCACGTGCAATGGAAACAAAAATGATAGGGGTAACGCTAATAGATGGATCAGAGAACAGACAGGAGTAGCCGATATTATTTTATCAATTAAAAGAAGTGGACCTGGGCAGGACATGTCATGAGGAGGAAAGATAACAGATGGACAGTAAGAACGACAGAATGGATACCTAGGGAGCGAAAACGCAACAGAGGCATGCAAAAGGTTAGATGGAGCGATGAAATTAAAAAGTTTGCAGGCATAAAGTGTAACCAACTCACTCAGGATAGGGTGGATTGAAAATCGTTGGGAGAGGCCTTCGTCCTGCAGTGGACTTAAACAGGCCGATGATGATGATGATGATGATGATAAACACTGAAGCAAAGGATAACACGCGTGCGTTCCGTTCCCGACGCTGTCAGCACTGATGGCTAGTGCTCGCGGTCACTGCTGTGTCTTGCGGCGCGTTTCAAGACGCATCAGAGCTAATATAAGCAGACGTTTATTGCTGTTTCGTGACGTTTTATTGCCTGAATTAAGTGAAATTGTAAAATACTGTAATATTTCAATCAATGCATGCTTTTCCGGCAAAACTGCACGATTTTTTCGTGTGTTTGGATCATACATTTTCCTGGATAATACATTCAGTGTAGCGTTATTTTTCAAAAACGTACGAACGAGGTTCTACTGTACTATTTATGCAACAAAGTCTGCTTTTAACAGACCGTGCTGCAATGGACCATCAGCTACTGTGGATGAAATTAATGGCGATCTTTTCCGAACTAGATGTAACAGGATGTACTTTTGCCGCGTTGAGATGGTCTGACAACGGCTTTAACCACGGCAGCAATGCTTTTAGTGCGGCAGTGCCTGCACACGAGCAAGTATGAATTGTGGCTAGCAACACTGGAGGCCTCTGGCCAAGCTGAGCTTACAGCCATGCCAACCTGAGGACAAGCGTGATGGTGCCTGACATTTTGCATGTTAGTCAGTTGTGCCAGACCGTTACAACAGCTTCTAAAAAGGAAGAATATTTCATTGAGCAACAAGGTTAAGATTCCAGATGGAGATGCACACGGTGAAAAGCAAGCAGACACCACAAAAACAAGGGGCTATCCACGGAGACAGTGAGTTCAATTGTGAACAATAAAGCTATCGTAGGTAAGTGTCAGGCGAAAGTAATCTTGGGTTCTTGGACTAAGTGTGAATAAAAAACTTTTCTGTAGATGTTTCTTGCTTATGATGTTCGTGACTTTTGCAGCAATGTTGTTAGGCTCTGCATCCAGAGTTTTGGAAGTGAGGTGGCCAGGTGCTACAAGCCCGTGTCGCGGCGAGTTTCACTGACAAATTAGGATAAGCTACTGCAAGAGGTGCGGTTGTATGAATATGCTCGAGCTAATTCACAGTAGCAGTGGCCTTGCTGCACCCACTGTAATGGCACTCACTCACTGAAGTAGAAGGCCCCACCATGATGGTCTAGTGGCTATGGTACACGGCTGCCGATCCGAGGGTCGCAGGACTGAATCCCGGCTGCGGCGGCTGC
Organism: Hyalomma asiaticum; assembly: GCA_013339685.2. NCBI lineage: Eukaryota > Metazoa > Arthropoda > Arachnida > Ixodida > Ixodidae > Hyalomma > Hyalomma asiaticum. The sequence continues at coordinate 104,243,578 of CM023481.1, read as the reverse complement.
ATTTCGATGGAGGCGAAATGCTGAGCCCCGTGTACTGTGCGATGTCAGTGCACGTTAAAGATCCCCAGGTGGTCGAAATTTCAGGAGCCCTCCACTATGACATCTTTCATAATCAATCATATTGTGGTTTTGGGACGTCAAGTGACAGAAATCAATCACTTAAGTAGAAGATGTGCTGTACTTATAAATTACCACTGTTGGTGACTAGCATCGCTCATAATTATATTGTGGGGCCCACACCTAGCAGACAGTTACAGATATAGCTGCCCCACAATGCCAAACTGAAGCCAGTAATATTGGTTCCATGGCGACACAAACAACCTCCTCTCTCCTTGTACTCAAATCCAAGAGTGGGTATTACGGACTTCAGGTAAAACAGACACATTTTGCTGAATTGTCAGGGTCCGCTGTAACGAGCGTCGACTGTATTGCGTTAAGAAGTTTGCATGTGTGGCCGGTGTTATTTCACTGCTGATATGCCAGTACACTTTAGCCACGCTACTTCTGTTACCGTGAGCAGACGGTATGCTGAGAGGATCGTAAGTAGCAAATATGTGTGCTAGAGGCCGAAAACTTATTGCCAGTGTCACCAGGTCGCTGCCGTATTTTCATTAGTAAAGGGTGGAGACACACGGTGGAAGTACTCACTTGGTTCTTGAGAAAATAACAAAAATGATGCTCAACAAGGTCTCCTTAACAGCTACCTCTCCCCACTGCTTTGTTTTCATTAGAGGAAGCGCAGTATATATAGAGAGGAAAATACGGGACTTTGAAGGAACAACATGACCGCGGAGTTGCCTTACGTACAGGTGGGCCATATATGAGCTTTCCAAGCACTTTCAAATTTGTTTGATCTTACGGCAACCAAGCAGCTACCGAGGATCAGCTATCGAGGTTGCGATGCTCCGACACCGAATACTTGCTTGAGCTGGCAATGAGCGTGCCAACTGACAGCCAAAGCTGCTTGGCCATAAATATTTAGAGCTACCATTCACATATATCAACATTAAAAACAACAAATAAAAACAGAGCGGTGAGAAACAAGGTGCACAATTTTTGAGTTATTCAATCACTGCGCACCATTCACACATGCAGTATGTACATGATGTTTATGATGGCATATACAGAATCTAGCTTTCATTAACACTCATTCGTGGTGCAGTGTCAAGAAGCTTGCGTTGCATGTTTACTGTGCTCATAACATGATGTTCTTAGAAATGCATGTCGCGTAACTTTACAGGGGGGCATAGGATATGCACACTGCTTTGAAACAAATGTGTATGCTCAAACCACACCGGCGGGTGAAAGCAGCCCGGTCGCGCGCTTTGAATGTCTAACATGCGCCGCTACCTGCTCGACTGTTTTTACACACATGTAGACTTTGAAAAATGATGTTTAGGTTATAGTGCAATACCGCTTATAGTGCGCGTATTCGCGATTCCTGCGACTTACGTTATAAGCGGTCTATGCTGTAGTGCATTAATCAGTGCACTGTGAGCCAAACGAAATTTGAGACGAGTGTAATCACAGGCAGTGACCATGTTATACTAGGAGCTTCATGCGATACATACCGCATTGACTCGAATATAATGCGCACCTTTTTTTCTGATAAAACGGGTCCAAAAATTTTGTGCACGTTAGGATCGAGTGCAAACGAACGACACCGTTACCATATCGCCGTCAGCATCAAAATGACCACCTCCTACGCGCTTTGGGCGCTGTTGAATGGTCACTACCGAAAAAACGAACTAGCGGCGCGGCAGTCTTTGGCTCGCATAGTTTCTGTAGTGTCTATGTCGCTGCCGGTCCCCAGCGTAACGATGCCACAACGCATATGATTCGGAGGCCGATGATACTCGCGGCGCCGGCCTGGCCGTCTTGCGGTCAACCTGAAGTCGCTATGTCGGCGATGCAATCTCCGAGGCGTCCAGCTGCAGCAGCTTTCAGTAGCGTTCACGGGTGGCCGTAACGGTAATTAGATGTTTCCTATCACCACATGCAAAACTGCTCATCATCGCATTTGTCCCTCATGTCTGTGCTGAGCCTGAGCCTCTCAGTTGTGCGCGCTGCATGATGTCCGAGATTGCATCGCAGCAACCTCAGAGACCATGCCCCAACCATGCTTAGGCTTAGCTGCGCCAGCCTGCGCAGCACGCATGGCAGCAAGCAACAGCAGTCGTGAGGGAACTGCGATAGCATAGCACGGAGGAATGCAGCACTGCGAGTAAATGATGTTACCGCCACTTGCACGCAGCTACGCCTGGCAACGTGCGGCAGTTTTATTGGGATGCAGGAGTTATGAATCGGTGCACCGAACGTCTCCGAGACGCCGCAGATCAAGTGAAGCGGGAAAGCCACAGCGCGGCCGTTTGCAGGACTGCAGGGGTTCAAAGTGAGCAGTGCGTTTATTATGTTAGTGCGTTCATTACGCGAGTACGGCATTTGGTTTTATGTATGTGAGAAGGTTGATTACCAAGGACTTTTATCTTTTCGTGTTATGAGGAATGGGTGCGCGTTACAATCGATGTTTCACTTTTTTTCTTTTTCCCGCGGGAAACGGGTGCGTGTTACAATCGAGGGCGCGGTAGAATCGAGCAAATACGGTACTAGGAGCTTCAATTCTGCGCTTGACCGGCTACGGTTTTTAGCCTCTTCACTGATCATGATGTCAATCAGTGTCACTTAGCTTCGGCACTATGTGGCCAGACTAGGAGAAGGATTCAGCCGAAAGTGGATGCATTTTCGGGAGATTTCTGTTTCGGTCGTACAATTGTACAAAACCATCAAAATTCGGCAGCCTCCTGGACAATTCGGGAGACCTGGATGGTATGCGAGTATAAGCGAGCAACACATGCACAGCAGCATGCTGTAAAGCAGCTATGGCACCTATGAACCGCTGCCATGAGATTGCTACAAGACCTTTTTGCAACGACATAGGCAATCCTCATTTCTTTGTCAATCACACTGTGCTTATAAGCTGCGATGTTACACTCATCCAATGAAAGCAACGTTCGAGCACTGACACGCGCACAGAAGCAGACGATTATCGCAGGGATCAGATGAGCTGGTGATCAGATAGCAGCAGACCGAACAAGTCGACTACCCGTCGTGTAATCACCTCTTTCTGCATTGGTAATAAAGTGACAGCGAAGCAAACCACTTCCCTTTGTCCTCATGTCCACGCTTGTGTAGCTTTACTTTGGAAACTGGAGGCGTGCTGACGCTTGCTCTCGCGCTTGCGCATTGCACGTGCTGGCGAGCACATCCCACCGACGATGGTGATGTGACCCAGTGCACACGTGCAGAGGAATAAGCGCTCAGCTCCTTTCATTGTCACCTTACTTTTCGCAACCACCATCCCGGCAGAGACTGGAGATTGAAAGGGGGCACAGGGATGGAAAGGAGAACCAGGCTGCAGTGGCCGCGGACGGTACTTCTTATAATGGCCGCGTCGGCCCACTAGTTTGCGGCTATGGTTTCCGCGTTCATATGAACCGTGACGCATTCAGAAACCGTTTCTATAAGCCCCTACCTTTGTGTATTCAATATAACGTAGGCCGTCTGGGACTTTTCAAAAATTTATATCATCATAAAATTCATGTCAACCGCGACTGTATTATCGAGATGCGATCTCGATGGTACAACCACGGTTGATTGCGATGATTGATAAGCTGCTGCGCCATCAACTTTCCTATGTTTCCTACGGTGAAGTAACCCTCTTACAGCAATGGTCCCATGCCCTCTTGTTGGTTATTTACAATGAAGTCTGGCTGCTGGACATGCCCTGTGTTAATTCCAAGAAGTAATAGAATGGAAAACAAACCCTGGCCACTGCACACTTGCCCCCTTCACTGCCCCCTTCAAAAGGCTGACCCCACTGTCATATGACAGAAAACAGCCTTTCCTTCAGGGTGTCTCCGTCCTTATTCCATTCTACCACCCTCCCAGATATGAGCCCCATCCTCAAAAGAAAGTAACATAGGACAGAAACCAGCTTTTCCACCAGGGTCTCTCTGTCCTTATTCCATTCTACCACCCTCCCAGATATGAGCCCCTCCCTGAAAATAAAGTAACAAAGGACAGTGGTTCCAAAGCTGGCTTTGAGAAACAACTAACTTTCACAGGAAGGCCTTAATGCTATCCCTTCAGGCCAATAAAGAAAGGGCTGGGATCTAAACAGGGCTTCTGCAGGGAGAGATAAGGGAAGAAGGGGTCCTTTCATTGCAGGTTAGGGTTGTTGTGCTCACTGTCATGCTGTGAAGCATACAGTGTGAGAAGGCTTTTACCATTAATATTAATAAGGCCCCCTTTTTCAGCCTTTTTCATGCAACCATGTTACAACAATTATCAGCTATAACAATGTAATTTTCATGGCACTTCAATATTGTTGTAAGTGGGTTCGACTGTACAACTAAGCTCCTTGCTGCAAGTAAGACTTGGTTATATCAAGGTTTGAATGTAGTTGGAATGAATATTTACCGATGAGGTAATTCAAGCTCATCAACAGGTGTCCCTCGCTCTGATGTGCCTAGGGTAATGTCGTAGCCACCTGGAAAAGGGCACTCAGCCAGGACTGCTCCAAGGCTACGAGCTACCCTGACTTCATAACCCCAGTAGAGGCCTGCCTCAGTTCGAGGACATGATGGTGACACAGCAACACCTCGCAGCTTTTTGCCAGGAACCCCTTCTTTCATTTTCACAGTAACTCGCACGCCTGGTTGCAAACAGCGGTCTATCTTCACCTGCAGTAGAACACGAAATGTGCATGAATTGCGCTTACAATGCAAGTGTGGGACCAAATAAAGTGCAAACCTCAAAATGTTACACAGTGCTTATGCATTATTCTTCAGGTAATACGAGAGATGCAGCAAACGCACACTTTGAAAAATTCCAAACGAGTACACAGCAAAATGCATTTATAGTGGTACCGTATTTACACGATTGTAGGTTGACCCTTTTTTTTTTTTTTTTTTTCAAATTTGACAATCCAATGTTGGGGGGTCGACTTAGAATCGAAGTCAAACCGTGTGCCACTAGTAACGGCAAGAGAAACGAGAAATTAGGGGTGCTGCTAGGTGGGGACAGCTTTGCGCCCTCGTTTCCATGGTTACGGCCGAAGTGTAGCGTATTAATTTACCATTTCATACATTCTGGCGCAAGTAAAGGTGATGCCGACTTTGAAAGTTGGCGTTCCCGATCTGTGCCCTTTGGCCACCATACCTAGAGCGACTAACCTCCCACCTTTGTGTTTGGAAATGTATTAACGTGACATGAGTGTGGCTACATTAGCGCCGTGCATTGAATCAAAGGACTCGCTAGTACTCATTTTGTTTATTTGAGACGAACAAAATGCTTCTTGAATGCGAGTAATGTACTCACGAATAAATGGAAATCACAAGCGGCCACTTCCACCTGCCGCCATGTTTGTTTTGGTATCGCGCGGCAGTCGCTGCCGGTGGCTTTGATTGAGTCATCTCGCAGCGAATGTGTTCTCATAATTGCGAATAAAGTTTCCCGCTCAACCCACAGCGCATGGTTATTGCACGTTTTTATGCAAAAGCTGTTCTTTTTTAAAATCTACCGAGCGCACAGCTCTTATGGGAGCATCAATCATTGATGGAAGAGCCACCGCATGGGGAGTATTGGTAGTTGATGGAAGAGCTTCGCTTTGTGTGGTACAATTTTCTAAGCGGCCGTGTCGCCATGTGCTTCTATGTTGTGCTGAATCGTGCTGTCTGTCATGAGTGCCCTGGGTGCCAAGAATTATCGGCGCTCGTTCACAGCAGTGTTCAAACGGGCTGCTATTCTCCCTGCCGAGGAGACTAACAACTGCGCAGCAGGACACAAGTTTGGGATCAGTGAGCGTGTGGTGCGTCAGTGGCCGCTTCAGCGTGAAGAAATCTCACGCAACTCCAAGCGCCATGGCTTTCGCGGGCAAAGTCTGGACGTTTTCCAGAGCTGGAGAAGAAGCTTGCGGCATACATGACTGATTTACGCGATCAATCGCTGTTGGTCACCTGTGATATGATCACGCAACAAGCCCGTGTCTATGCTTCTGAGGCAGGGATACCAAAGGCTCAGTTCAAAGCTAGCAGGGCTTTTCTCTGCGTCAACGCACCAGCGTGTGCCAAAAGTTGCCGGCTGCATACGAGAAAAAGGTCCTTGCCTTCCATAGGCACTTCCTTAAACTATGTGATACCCGGCAGTATATGCTTGGCCAGATCGGCAATGCCGACCAAACAACCGTATACTTCGACATGACCAGCAATACGACAGTGAGCGTGAAAGGTGCACGCGATGTGAACCGCGCTTGATTTTTTTTTTTGAGTGATGCAATTTTAGGGGGGTCGACCTACATTCGAGTCGACTTACGATCGTGTAAATACGGTACTACTTAAAATAAAGCTGCTGTAACAGAAAAGGAAAGCTGGAGTTTCAAGCAATAAAACAACAAAATGATTATGACACATGACATCTTCACCATCTGAAGTTCTTCAATGAGCACATAAATCTGAACTTCACCTTGGCCAAAAACTGAACCTGCAGCTTCATTCAAGCTTAGCAGCACAAATTCATAGCTGTAAAACACCACAAGTTATGACAAAATACGGGTTGCATGGCTCTCTTGAGAGACATTTAAATAACCGGAAAGGCAGGGAGGGCTACCCAAACTAGTGGAGTCTAGCCAGCTGTTCTTCAAGAACTATAAAGCAAAGGTTTTAAAAAAATTTGTGGGCAGCTTGCATTAGTGGTGCAAGGCTAGGTCACAGCAGAGCTGGTGGCTTTCCCTTCTTCTTTTCCCCATCCTCATCCTCACTTCCTTTTCTCACCTACCTCCTATACCATACTATACGTGGGCATGCTATGCTTTACCCTATCTCCTATCCCTCTTCCTCACTCTCACACCACTCCTCTTCACCTCACCTCCCTTTCCCACCCCATTATTATGCTATACTGCGGCACTGGCAGCTTTACGCGCCTCCTTTCCCTCCTGCTCGCCCTCACTTCCCTTCTGCACCTCCTTGCTATACCACACTACAGGGTGTTTTTTTTTAGTTGCAACACATTTTTTAAATTAGAAAAACATAAATCGCGGGAATGTCTTGTGTACCATTCAGGTATACGGATTGGTGGCCTCTAGATACAGAATAATTTCCGCACTTGTGTGCATATTTAGCTAAATTACGCTAATTAACCTTTTAATTATCAGTAATTGGTGGCTACAGCAAATGAGTACTTTGGAGCCTGTCCTCGACACTACCTATCCCAATGATCAAATTTTGAATAGCGGAGCGCATGTCGGAGCTACGCGAACAATTAGTTCCCCTTGGCAGGCTCCTCGAAACCGAAACTGGGCGCGAAAAAGAGCGTCTGTGACGTCGATGTCGCCGCCCCCACGACTTTCGTCACTCGCCACTCGCCCGTGGTCACCGCCGCTCTGGCCGCGCAAGCAGCTTGCGTTATCTCCTTGTTATCTGCGACGTTGGGCCCCGCGGGCGAGTTCCCACCCCCTCGCTATACTATACTTTACTCTCTTCCCTCCTTCTTTCCCTCCTCCTCAGCCTGACTTCCCTTTCCCACCTTCTTGCTGTAGCATAGGATACATAGATATGCTTTGCTATTCACCATAAAAGGGATTTTTTTTTTTGGAGCAGTGCCTGCCTGTGGCATGGTTTTTTGATAGAACACCCACCTGCCACACAGATGACCTGGGTTCAATTCCCGCTCAAACCCAGTTAGCGTTTTTGCGATGTTAGCATAAAGGACTCTACGGAATTGTAAAGTTGCAGCTAAAGCATTTTGATCTGGTTGCATGAAATGTTAACTAGGTGCAAAGAAATGTTTCAGTTTAACCAGAGAGGAAACCGAGGTTTTGTTTCAGTACCTCTGTGGCACATAGCCAATATGCCGAGTTTTCAGGCCACAATAAACATTTTACCTCGAGCTAGAACAGCTCTGCTGTTAAAAAGAATACAAAGAAAGAATGCTTATTACAAGTGTTTCACACAAGTTGAGCTAATGCTGTAGAAGGAGCGGTAAGCTGCATAGGGTGAAAGTGGCAACACACTGTCTGCCATAATGTGGCACTCTTCAAACTCTGTGTTCAGAAATGTGCCTTATCTCGAAGCCATGACTTTACTTGTAATACATGATGTGCACGTGCCCAAAGAAACACAATGTACATCTTGGGGATGTTCACACCGGTGTTATCTTAAGCCACACTACAGCAAGTCAACTCACAGTTTTAAATGGAATTGAACTCAACCTTATTTCTTTCCTTGTCACACAAAGTTTACAAACACTGAATGGACCCATAGCCATAGGCTAGTATGGGTCTAATTAACGTGTATTTCTAAATATGGGAGTCAGAAAATGCATGCAGCTTAATTAGTTATAATTGACTAGACTGGTTAGGAAAACATGATTCATCACTTTGAAAACAAATACAGTCAAACCTCGATATATAGAACAGTGTGGGGATCACAAAATAGTTCGATATAGCCAGAATTTGATATATAAAATCACATGGAAAAATGCGTGGAACTCACGTAAAATGAATCAATCAACCATTAGTCGTGCAGTAAATACTTATGTGGAACATGAAATAACATATTCATTGCAATAATTAGAAGTAAGCAGTGTAGCCTGCTCCTAATTGGCTACCACGGTGAGAGCGAAGTAGCTATATGCACACGCGACGACAACCCAAACGTCTTCGCTGACGGCGACACAGAAAAAAAAAGGTACACACCATTGCAGAAGCATAGAAGAGTAAGGATGGATACCACTGCAAAAAATAAGCCAGAAGTGTCCCAGAAAAATGAGCCTAAGCAAGCCAATGCCACAGGAAAGCTTGTTTCAGTACAGTGAAGTGTTGGGCTAGTTGGCAGGTCATACTTGCGGAATAGAGTGCTGAAAATTTAGGAAGGGTAAGTGTGGACAGGAAAGAGCGTCTTTCCTGTCCGCACTTACCCTTCCTAAATTTTCAGCGCTCTATTCCGCAAGTACGGGAAAGCTTGCCACCTGTAAACAAGGTGCACATGTTCTGTGCCCGCAACGTTCGATATATCCATTTTACATGAGACCCCGTTCGAAATAAAAGATTAAAAATGCATGTGATATTCGAGGTGATATGCGGATAGTTCGATATAGGCAATAATTCGATATATCTGTGTTCGATATAGCGAGGTTTGACTGTACATTTCTTTACTTCTAGAGGAGGTTCAGAAACAGCTTCTTTTGCGATTAAGTTATCTCCCGTGCAGGACTTTTCTTCTGGCACTTAAAGAAAGCCCGTGAAATACGAGAAAGAAAAAGTGATTGTGATCATGCCATATCACATTGCAGCCTTTTCAGTTTGTTGTAGTACAGCAAAGAACAATCATTACAGTGCAGCGACTACTGACTATCTTTAGCTAGCTTTTGTACCTTGTTCAAGTGCTGATGCATGTGCTCTTGCACATCGCCTGGTTTGACCAATACAGAAAGAAGCACGTATCGTAAAATGCCGTTTTCCACTTGTAATCATCAACTAACCAGTCCAAATGCGTATCCTTCTATAGAGTCCTGGTCATTGATAGCAACATACTGAAAACGAGTAGTAAAGAGGCTCTCAAGCCATAGTAGTAGAGTAGGATAGAACTCTTATATATTAATAATTTATAATTTGCTTTGTCAAACACCTTGGAAAAGTGTAAAAAAATCAGCATGGAAACCTGATCTAGTAAGATACGCAGTGGAGGTGTGAAAATAAGTTGCATTTTGTAGGAAAACGCGTGTCAGAAGCCATGCTGTGATGCTGTGAAAAAAGCATTACTTTCAAGAAGTTGTGAGTGTAATATATGCTTCATTATTTTTCAGCGATACTAGTTAAAAAATGCATCTGTAGTTCAGCAGTGAACATGCTACCCTACTTACCGTATTTGCTCGATTCTACCGCGCCCTCGATTGCAAAGCGCACCCGTGTCCCGCAACGGAAAAAAAAAAAAAGTGAAACATCGATTGTAACATGCACCCATTTTTCGTGACATAAAAAAAAAGGCCTTAGTAATCAACCTTCTCACATTCATAAAACCAAATGCCGTACATGCGTAATGAACACACTCGCATAACAAACGCACCACTAACTTTGAACCCCTGCAGTCCGATGAAAGTCCTGCACTGTGGCTTTCCTGCTTCACTTAATCTACAGCATCTCAAAGACGTTCCGCGCGCCAATTCATAACTCCTGTGTCCCGATAAAACTGCCACACGTTGCCTGGCATAACTGTGTGCAAGCGGTGCTAACATCATTTACTCGCAGTGCTGCATTCCTCCATCGCACTTCCCTCACACCCGCTGCCGCATGCTGCCATGCGTGCTACACAGGGTGGCGCAGCTAAGCCTAAGCATGGTCGGGCGTGGTCTCCGTGATTGCCTCGATGCACTCTCGGACGTCAAGCTGCACGCATGACTGAAAGGCTCGGGTGAAGCACGGATATGAGGGAGAAATGCGATGATGAGCCGTGTTGCGTGCGGTGATGGGAAACATCTATTTTCCCGTTATGGCTACCCGCGAACGCTATCGAAAGCTCGTGCGGCTGGGTGTCTCGGAGATTGCATCGGTGACATAGCAACTTTGCTTGGCCGCAAGACGGCCAAGCCGGCGCAGCAAGTATCATCGGCCTACGCATCATGTGTGTCGTGGCGTCGTTACGCGGAGGACCGGCGGTAACATAGAAACTACAGAAACTATACACTGCCAAAGAGTGCCGCACCGCTAGCTCGTTTTTTTGGCAGTGACCACTTGACAAGAGGCTGAAGCGCGTAGGAGGCAGCCTTTTGACGCTGACGACGATATGGTAACGGTGTCATTCGTTTGCACTCAATTCTAACGTACCTATGATTTTTATACCCGTTTTATCAGAAAAAAGGTGCGGGTTAGATTCGAGCAAACTTGGTATATATCAACACCACCTAAGCACCACTGTCCAAATTGCCATATTTCTTGTTTCAGGAATTTTGGGTTGACATCAGGCCTACAGGACTATGATACTTTTAACAACTCAATTCTGTTCACACTGCCTGGTATGCACTTGCGTGTACTGCTGGGCTTATCGCAGCTTATCGCGCTGTCTTATCAGCACAATGCTCAGACAAGCTAAGATGATGTGACGTACAGCCTGGTGCAAAAAGAAGAGGGAGCAAGAAAGTCCAGGTGGCTGGCCTTAAGTTTTCTTTTTAGTGTTAGGGGTTTTACTAATGAATATGATACCTGAACAGTGCACCGGTACCACAAAAAAAGAAATGCCATAATAACAAAGAAGGCGGACGTTACCTCTTTGTTGAGCCCACAGTTGACGTAAGACCCACTGCCTTCCTTAACTGGTAGCCGTGCCACAATTCCTTCACGGTATGGACTCTCCTCTGTAGCACGCAGGTGGTGTGGACAGTCCAGTGGATTGAGCAACCCCGCAAACTGCAGGTCACGATGCAGGGGAAAGAGATGCTTGCGTAGGTACTGCGGGCACTCAAGGTACTGCAGCACACGTGCTAACTGCACTACCCCTTGACCAGACTTGGCAAGGCCCCCGAATTCTCCATCCACAGCAGCTCCATTTGCACCACTGTAAACAAGAACAGTACAGCTGGGCATTTCTGTACATTAGCACATCAACCACACACTGCAAAACTGCTTTTGAAGACAATGGTTTGGTATTTTCAGTGCATAAGTTGCATGATGCAGTGCTGCAACTTTAGCACTGTTTTGCTGAGAAGAAGGAAGGTGCAAATGCCTGGCTTTGACAGGCTTTTCTTCTCCTCCATCCTCCTTTTATGGTCCAAAAGGTGTTTGAGAGGTTGAGACACTGTTCACATGACCAGGAGTCCCTGATGAGGATTATAGAGCATATCTTGCCGCGCCGTTTGCGCGAAATATCGGGACTGCATGCCCACCAAATGCTATCATGAACAATCATTTCAAGTAGATGCATTTGAGGCAGTGTCCAAACTGGTGCAAACTTACCGCGTAGTTGAGCCATCATCATCATAGACAACGATTTCATCCACACAAAAAACAACTGCAGCCCTGGCAATCTAGAAGGGAAAAAAAAGCTCTTTAGAAAATTTTTCAGATGATAATACAACGCAGATCAACAATTAAACAGGGAACAGTTAATCCTTGTCAGGGAATCCCTGACAAGGATTATAGAGCATTTCTTGTGGCGCCATTTGCACCAAATATCGGTACAAGCACTTTAAAGTTCAACACGTGGGAATTGGAGAGCTGGCCCACCACAGCAGATAGTAATTTCATGTATGTGCATGAGAAAAACTTGGACTTCTGCTGTAGTAGCCAAAAGGCCCATGCATAGAAGCAGTGACAAAGGAAAGGACTGGCCCATTGATGTCACATATGCCTTCAATTTTTCATTAACTTTGATAATTCTGGAGTTGAAAAATGTTGTAGTGGCATGCGGTACTGACGATTTCTCTGATCAGACACAATCAAGTGTCCTGGAGTGTTTAATTTGTGAAGACATGACACTTTTAACCCAATAAACTATATGGCATCCCCATGAATCAAAAGGCAGCAATGACTGTGCTATGTCGCTGCGTAAACTTCCAAACAGTCAACAAGCACCTTTTGTGGCAGTGGTGTCCTTTTTTGTGGATTTCCACTGGCCCTGACTGTGTTTTCAGAGACCTTATGTTGATGCCTGTCCAGAATGGCGACATTTCATCACAATTCACGTGACATTTCAGCGGGTACCTGTTGCAGCTGTCTTCTTTTTGCGCCAGTGCTAAAGGCTGCTTTTCAGCAGGCTGCTTTCCTGTCACTGATCTCCGACAGGTAGGCCAGGCAATACAAAAACATAGCAGTAAAAATGCATCAGTGTTTGTTTGTTCATTATCCCTCAAAGGCCCCAGTCGGGGTAATAGAAGAGATGGAGTAAAATCATGTTTTTAGAGCAGCCTTGAATAGTGGTGGATCAGAGTGGTGCACGGCAAAAGCAGGTAGGCGGTTCCAGTTCCATGCGGTCACAACAAAGATGAGCAGTAGTAGTTTGCACTGGTGGAGGGTAAATGGCTTGGTGATGATGACAAGCAATGAAATGGCAAGATAGCTCGAACCTCAAAAGCTACATTATATAAAACTTGTGAAAGAGGCACACACTAAATATATGACGACATGATTCTAGGCTAGTTAGACGACCACAGCTTTTAACTTCGGAAACCCTGGACTGATAAAAATACTCCACAGTAAATTAATAGAACCCCACAATTTTGAATTGATTCAAGCATGCTAGACAGATTCGATCGATGAGGATCCCAAACAGAGCAAAATGCGATGCAAGCTATTAATTTCACTGATGGGTGAGCATGTCTTGGATTCCTATGAAGAAAACCTAAGGTATCACTGGCAAAATTGGCTATGTTATTCACATGCAATGACCAAGAGAGATTGCTTGAAAACGTAATGCCACGGTATTTATAAAATTCTGCAGATGAGATTGCATAGCCCAAAATGGTGTAGGTTGCTGGTTGATAATTCTGCCTGTGATGGAACAATATTAACAATGTTTTCTGTACATTTAAAGACATCAGCCATTCAGTGCACCAATATTCAATTAGGCTAAGGCGATTTTTATGGGGTGATATATGGCAGTCATCTGCAAATAGATGAATGTTGGAAGGTATATTAGCTGAAAGATCAGTTTAAGTATCCCAAGAAAGACTATCGTCTTTAAAAATTATTAAGTTGATGCCCGTCGCGGCATGTTTATCAGTACATGGCAGTTGTACTCAGGAGTCTTAGCCATGAGATGAGCTTGAAATGTCTCTGACAAACACTGTCTGTTGATTGAAGCAGGCAATCTTGCCTCGGTAAGGCATGCTGCCAAAGCTTGAGATGCACATGATCTTTCAGGACAGAAAACAATGAGTATTCCTCATGACACAACTTGTACCCAGTCGTGCAGCATGGGACAAAACATTTTTGTCCCACCATAAGTTTATAAAAGGGCCATGAGAAACCTTGCAAAAGCAACACGTGTGCACCAGCACAAAGCACAGAAATACTTGCACCTGACGCCTCCGCAGGTGACATTCGTGACTGATGGCCATGAACACACCAGCACCAATCAACGGAGGATGTCAAACACACGTGTGTTGTTGACACATTCTCAGCACAGCAAGGCGGGACCACTGAGAGAGACATCTCTCGTATTCCTCCACTGTGGTCATAACTGCCTCAGCTACAGGTAGTAAAGAGTAATCTCTTGTACTCCATGTTCACCTTCAGTGTAGATTTGATACCCTTCAACATCTATTATGAAATTTTTATTTATGTGCGATGTCCCGTTGCTTCTGCATTGTTGGGTGGAGTGGGATAACATTTGCTGTTTATATTTTTACATACTTCCTAGTATATTTCACAACAAATCTTTTTTAGTTGCTGTTATGTTATGTAACTCTATACTTGCATCATATGAACTTGCTTCAATTATTTTGATAGGGGCCACAACGAAAAGAGCCCAAGGTGATCGAATTTATTCCCAACCTCCCAATCACACATTGCCTCATTATCAGACCGTGGATTCAATATGTAAAACACCAAAAATAAATTCTTTTTCCATGACTACAGTCCACTTGCACAAGACAATGTGCAAAATATGCAACCCTAGCCAATATGCAAAAAAGGAAACCAGTAGAAATAATTACCCCACCATGCGAGTGGTACACATAGGGAATGGCCCACTGTTAAAGGGAACAGCTGAACGAATGGCATATCTGCATTTAGCTCTCTAGTAAAAGCAGTCGCGTATATCTGCAGCAGATGACATACGGCTGGCAGCTCTGAGTGCTTTCAATACAACTTTACTGTCAATGGACATCAGGTCTGACACCAGAAATTTAAGAGGTGGATATTCGAGTGTTCCTTTAACAGTGGACCATGCTGTACAAGTGCTAGCTGAGGTGGCATCACAGTATTCTGTTCCTGAATGCCATTTGCTCACAATGTTGCTTACGTGCTCCCTCACCTGACCAGCTAAATATGTTCGCAATTCCGCATTCTGAGCATTGTCCATTATGGAACCAGGAACTGCTATGCTGATGGTGTACTTCCGGCCCTTTGATTCAAATTTCGAGGACGAGGCCTCTTGTTCTTGGGATTCCTTTGCTTTCTTCTCCTTCTCGAGCTTTTTGATGAGCCTTTCCTCCTTCCATTTGAGTAGTTGCTGTTTTCCTGAGCCAAGATATGATAGCAAAAATAAGTACGGTGACAAGCATAAGAACATATTGTTGGCTCTAAGATATTCGTGCTCAAAACATCTTTACTGAAATACTGTAAGTAATGTGAAGCAATCATGCAGGAAAATGTGGTTTGGCAAGAACAAACAGGATGGCAGAAAGAACACAAGAACACCACTGGCTTGTACAGAGTACTGGTCAAAACAATTGATGCGCTGCAACTAGCTCATTGACTATCGTGCTACGCAACCAATGCTGCAGAAACTCAAGCGCAAGAATGCAGGTGCTGTCTCACAAGGCAACACATTGGTCAACGCTTCACGACCAACCGTGTTGCCAGTGGCTCTGGCCTCGAACAAATAATGAATATACGTAAAAATGTACATATGTTCTGATCGTCGTGGTATTGGTTTTCTTTTTTTCCCTGACAATACGTTGCTTGGCGTTTCTCAGCAATGACAGCATCGGAAGGCACAAACAGTGACGCGCTAGCGTTGTACTTACTTTCTGCACGCCATTTCTTCCAGTTGCAAGGCTGCAAAGGAAAATAAGCAGGCTGTATAAAACCAACCAAACTTGCAGGTACTGCGCCACTCAAACAGCTTCTAGTACCAGTGTCTCCCGGCGCATTGCTGACCGTGAATAAGGCAGATGGGGATCAAATTTCTCAACTGCGATTGGCTCCCTTTTGCAGCTTCTGTAAACCAGCCGATCATGTCAAAGAAACTATACAATTCACGCCCGATCGCGACCGCATGACACCGGTGTAACGTAAGCTACACGTGTAAGGTATTTCGGTTAGCGGCCAAGAGCGCCATAAATCAGTAAAGCACACTTTCACTCGTTCACACGTACTGTACGTACCTCATCCTCGCTTGCATTAGTCCTATTGCCAGAGCTATGTCTTTTCATTATTCTTGACTATAAGCACAACACTCAACAATTAAACGAGCATCGGGCATTAACTTCAAAGGCACAACATAGCCACACAACCGACTACGCAAACACGAAACATGCGCTTGAGGAGAGAGCCATATGGATGCAGCTAGACATTGGATTGGATTGAGAAGAAGCCAGCTCAGAGGCTCATGGCTGGCCGGCTCTCAAATAAAGCGCTGAACATTCCTCGCTAAACCACAGAACACCAACTAAACTGGCTGAACGTAGACACAGAAAAAAAAGGAGGAAAGCTATAAACTCGAAGCACGGCCGAGGTACGGCCAGTACGGCCGCTCGATTGGAAACGCGCGACCCCGTGTGTTTTTGTTATCAAGCGGCCGTGCCGTGGCTGCCGTGGCTGCAGTGTGCTGTGCCTGGCCGTGCTCGAGGCCACAAAACATCTGTGGCGGCTGACCACGCTTCTTGCACGTCATGTTCAGTTATTAAATGCGAAGCGTTACTTGGCGAACTTGACTTACTTTGACCGTATCTATCTATCTATCTATCTATCTATCTATCTATCTATCTATCTATCTATCTATCTATCTATCTATCTATCTATCTATCTATCTATCTATCTATCTCGTCGATATTTGAGAGGCAGGGCATAAATATATGAAAAACATGAATAACTCATCTTTACATCCCTAAAGTGATATACTCGTCATCTACATAAAGATTAACAACACTGCAATCACTTGTTGCTCATACCCGCAGTGCTCGGCCCATATGGAATGGGCACAGGTGTTTGAATCTCGTAGAACGTACCATAGAATGTCATACTATAAGGAACTCTATATGTAGAGCCTATGTTAACCAAGGACCAAGCAAAATAGACATACGAAACGCAGGGGCTGCGGTAAATAGATCGACATATGACGCGCATATCGACTGCGGGGATCAAACCTGCAAGTCAGTGGCGCACCGACGGGGGGGTTTCGGGGGTTGTAACCCCCCCCCCCCCCCTGAAGCTGACCTAACCCCCTCCCACTCTGTAACTGCTCCTATGTCCTAGAAGAATATGTGGAGCTAATGTCTGGAAAACACCGAAAAAAAATAATAAAAATAATCATCATCATTGATGTCACATATATATATTTGGCATTTTATTTACTTCTTTTTACACACGCAACAGCTGTGCAATCGCTTGCCCGGCCCTTCGTGAAAAATATTGAACTCCCCCCTGGCAGAGATCCTGGGTGCGCTACTGCTGCAAGTTCAGGCAGCGCCTCCAGTTTTTTGTCTGTTCGCGGTCACACGAAGGCCGGCTGAGAAAGAGCTGCGCTAAGTTGAATGTACGAGAAAACACAATTCCGTTACGAGAAGGCGATGCTAACGGGTAAGACCAGAAACGAACACCGTTTTTCGTAGGTTGCGACTGAAACAAGCAAGCATGCAGACACATATGCAACCTACCAATATCGAACAAGCGCGCGCTTTCGATCGAGGTGCGTTACCACTAGGCTACTGCTGCTTCACCCACTCGGTAATATTGTAAATAAACCTACCTATTGCACCAACAGTTGTAACGATGGTGTTTGTGCAACGTATAGGTACAGATACTAATGTGATAAGCACTAGCATAGCAATTATACATGTTCTCCTGCCATTCGGTATAATATGCTTTTGTGCATTATGCCGAATGGAACCGCTGCAACGTTGCTCGATCCCGAGGAATACTAGCTTCAATGAACGACGTCCGCTTATTATAGCACGTAATGACATATATAAGCGCGCTTTTCGGCAAAACAGTGTCTGTGTTTTGCATGCAGTAGCACAGATGTAGTTGGTATTGGTCCATTGTGGAAGGAATTGCATGGGCGCAGGCAAACACAGATACTAGCAGATCTAAGAAGGGAATTACAAGACAAGCGCCGGCCGTGTCTGTGTTTGCGTGCGCCCAGTTCCTTCCACGATGTCTGCTTTCGACTAATGCGAGTTCCAACGTTATAGTACCATGAGCTGCCATCCAGTCGCCACAATGCTGACGAAGTTGCTGATAGTTCATGTTAATACCGTATTTTCCGGTGTATAAGACGCGGCTTTTTTTCCCAAAATTTTCGGAGGTGCGTCTCATACAACGGTGCGTCTTATACGTACTTTTTTTGTAGTTCTTTTGGGAGAAACTCGTGTTGATGCTGATGAGTCTTTTTTTTTTAACGACTAGAGCAGTCCGACGCGAATGATGCGTCATAATTATAATAACGAAGACTCAACGTGCCGGTACTACAGTTCCACAACCAAACCAAGGTACATAAAACGGAAAAATAAAAAAAGAAGTATGTCGTGTAATGACGTGTAATATAATGCAACTAGCGCGGTAACTCTTTTGGATACGATCTAACGTAACACTGCAAAACGTACGGCTGCTCCAGGGAAGGCGCAGCACGTAGAAGTGTTTACGAGCCGCTGATGGCTGCCAAGATAGCGCTATCTCGGCAGCCGACAGCCGAGCGACAGTAGCCCCCCCCCCCCCCCCCGCGTCTTTTCATGCTCGTTAAAGACGGGCGGGGCCTTTCCTCCCCGCATCGACGGCAGGTGTCCCGATCGGGGTGATGTTATCACATCGGCCCTCGGAGCGACGGAGATAGGCCGGGCTCGTTTGATCTCTGCTTCAGCCGTTTTCCTTCGCCCCCACTCGCATGCTTTTATTCTAGAGACCGTACTTGGGCTTCGGGGGCTTCCGGAGAAAAGAATCGGAAAAAGGGGCATCGCACTCGCAGCCCCTTTTGCGTATGACTGCGCTCGCCTGCGCAGCGAGGGGCGCGGCCGCGCGGCTGTTGGTCCGTGCGTGCGCGCCGGCGAGCTGGGAACGGGGAGCGCAAAATATGCGAGTTTTTTTTTTTTTTTTTGCAAAGCTGGCTAAATATTAGGGGTGCGCAAATTATGCGAGGGCGCAAATTATGCGGGTAAATACGGTATTCCAAAGCGCGTCGGAGGACGCGGACTTTGAGGGCTTTGACGAATAAAATGTTTTTCCTGCAGTCATGCGGAACGTTTCAGTGGGTGTGCATTATTTTTTCTCGCAAGTTTGGTGTAGTAGAAGTTTTCTTACGGACTAGCGCTCAGAAACGTAAGTACGGCATTTTACAAGGCTCGCTCAACCCCACGTTATGAAGTTTCTTTGCGGGAAGTGAGTGAATATAGGTGCGTCTTATACACCGGTGCGTCTTATATATTAATTTTTGCGTGCAGACTTGCGAAAACTGGGGGTGCGTCTTATACAAAGGTGCGTCTTATACACCGGAAAATACGTAATAAGCATATACTGCACGCGCTTTGCACAAAAATCTTGATCCTACTCGTAGCAGTTAGCTGAATGCCAAACAATTCGTCATATAGGCAATTTCCTCGTTGACTGCTTCGCACCGTGATTCCCACAGTGCGTGAATGGGATATACGGCGATATACCTTTTTTTTTTCTGTGTGGCAAAACCCCTCCCACACCCTTATAACCGCCAGCCAGCGTACCTCCGCGAAGCTTCAAATGGTTCCTTCTTTGAACTTTTCATGTTACTAAAATAAAGCGAGGGCGGCAGGCAACAATAATATATGGATAGGTGCATGCATTTTTATTTCTTCATTCGGTTTATAAAGTGGAACATGGAAAGGATAATCCTTTTGTTGCGTGAAATCAAGCACTTGCAATGCAAAAATCCGGCGCACAACAGACGCCACCATCCGAGTACTTCAACTGAGTTCAACGAAGTTGTACGCTTAAAACGGGCTCGGAAGCAAAATGAACTGTACCGCGGCTTCTTGCAGGTGAAGACGCTGAGACTCCACATATTATTGTCCATGCTTCTTGACCATGTCATGGTTGATACCCATGAAAGGACTGAAGAACAGAACCGCGCTCCGCAGGTACCCAAGGCGTAAACACGGCGCCATTGTGAAAAGGTTCCATGACGATGGTTTCGTTTGCTTCAGTGATTGGCTGGCGGAGTAACACCGATGCGCGAAGTTCGTGGGCCTTTGTTGCCAACTGTTGTTTATTAACACGAAAGTATTTTATGCCGGGGTCCACCACGACCCCCTACGTCACTACCGTAACGGATATGACGCAGTAAAATAAACATGAACAACAAAGGAAAACATCCGGAGAAACCTAGCTCTGTTGATGCGCTGGGAATCGAACTCGCACCAGCCCGCTTCACGACGAAATGTGGCCGGTGCTCTACCACTGCGCTAACGCCGCACACGTCCGACGCTGTACGAACGCGCCTTATATTCCTTCTTTCTTCGACGCTCTCGTTCGGCTCAGCGCGAGCGCATTCAGGCGCACATTGCCTGGAACAGTGCCGCCATCAAGGAGAGCCGAAGCGAATCACTGCAGCTTTACTTCGCCTCTGCTGGATGGCGGCAGCATTCCAGGCGTGTTCCAAAGTCCGCCTCGATGCACGCTGCGCGCACGTGCATCAGAAAGAAGCGTCATGAGAAAAAACATAGCGGCGTTCGTACAGCGTTGAGAGTATGCGCGGCGATAGCGCAGTGTTAGAGCATCGGTCACGTTTCATCGTGGGTAACGTTTCCCCGCCGGCCACTCTTCGAGCGTGATGGCAACAAGAACACTGCTGCGTTAGGTGCCCAAGCACGACAACGACGTTGACGGGTCATTGTGGCACAATATGACTGATATCTTTGTCGCGCGACATTTACTATGGACTGTGTCTAGCTGTTACGTAAACAACTTCAATTACCACAAGGGGTTGGTCCTTGATGTTATGGAGGACATGCGTGGACGGGGGTTCTTCCACTACAAACGCTGCTGTACCAGCGAAACTCCGATAGCAATGGGAAAGTTCACCTCGATGTAACAATTACCATTCACCTGCTTACGCGACGACACATTTCACTTTCGTGTTATACCGATCCCTTTCACAGAGGGATCAGCCACTTTTTTTTTTTTATGTTGTATCCTACTATATATTAGGATACAACTATATAGTAGGATACAAAGTTGTCTGACTGTACCTCAAGATCGCCTGAGTTAGGTCAGCCGTAAAGGCCGTACCTCTGTCGCTGATGAGGACCTTTGGGACTCGTGATCGACGCAGGACGATGTTCTCAATAATAAGGAACTTGGCGACCTCGGCGGCACTGCCCTTCGGCATAGAGGGTGAGGTAGTCAATCGCTACGACGATCCATTTATTGCCGGAAGTCGACGTCGGGGACGGCCCCAGTATAAGTCCATGCCGATTTGCTGGAACGGCCGTCGAGGTTATTTGATGGGTTGCAGAAGTCCGGCTGGCCTATAGTTGTCGTGTTGCGTCGCTGACAGTCTCTGCATGTCCTTACGTAATGGGCGACGTCGGGAGTGAGGCGAGGCCAATATTACTGCTCTTGTATTCTTGATAGTTCTTGATAGTGTGCGGGAAAAACCGAGGTGTCCGGCTGTAGGGCCGTCGTGTAAAGCTTCCAGAACCTCCGGTCGTAACGCTGAAGGCACCGCGAGGAGGTGGTCGGCTAGTAGCGGCGAGAAGTTTTTCAGGAGAACGTTCTCCCGCAGGAAAAACGAAGTTATCCCTAGGCGGAATACTTTTGGCACGACGACGGCCTTGCTTTCCAGGTAGTCCATGAGGCTCTTGAGCTCTGGGTCAGCTTGGCGTTCCGCGAAGTTGTCGGTACTTAGGGTCCCAAGAAATAGTCATCGTCTGGTCACCCTGGGGCGGCGGATCGACGCGGGACGCGAGACAAGCAGTTGATCGATTGATTGATTTATGGGGTTTAACATCCCAAAACCAGCTCTCATTATGAGAGGTGCCGTAGTGGAGGTCTCCGGAAATTTCGACCACCTGGGGTTCTTTAACTTGCACAGACATCGCACGGGCTTCAACATTTCGCCTCCATCGCAGCCGCCGCGGCCGGTATTCGATCCCGCGACCTTCGGATCAGCAGCCGAGTGCCATAATCACTAGAACCGTGGCGGGGAGAGACAAGCAGTCAGCATCTGAGTGCTTTCGTCCGCTCTTGTAGACGACGGTGATGTCCAATTCTTGCAGTCTATCATGCGAGGCGTCCTCATGGATCTTTAAAGATAGCCAAGGTACGTGTTGGTCACTCATGACATTAAAAGGCCTGCCGTACAGGTAGGGGCGGAACTTTGATGTAACCCAGATGGTGGCAAGGCATGCGTTCCTTTTCTGTGGTGGAATAATTGGCTTCCGCCTTCGAAAGTGACCGGCTAGCGTAACTGGTAACCTTTTCTAGTCCGTCGGTCCTCTGCACAAGCACGGCTCCGAGCCCTGCGCTGCTTGCGTCCGTGTGAATTTCGGTGTCGGCTTCTTCGTCGAAGTGCGCGAGTATTGGCGGCGATCCGCGAAAAGTTCTTGATGAAGCGCCTGTAATAAGCGCAGAGGCCAAGAAATCGGCCTTCTTGTCGGTGGGCGGAGGAAAGTCGGCGATCGCAGCTGTTTTCAGCGGATCAGGGCGTACTCCAGGCTATAGTTAACAACGTGGCCCAGGAACAACTATAGCTCCTCGTATGCGAAGCGGCACTTTTCTGGCTTCAGGGTAAGTCCGGAGGCCTTGATTACCTGAAAAACAGCTTCAAAGAGCCGGAGGTGTTCGTCAAAGCTGGAAGCAAGTCCGACTACGTCGTCCAAGTAGACGAGGCAAGTCTGCCACTTCAAGCCTGCCAGTTGGAACTTCGCAGGTGCCGAGCAGAGACCAAAGGGCATGACCTTAAACTCGAACAGCCCGTCTGGTGTTATGAAGGCAGTCTTCTCTTGGTCTCTCTCGTCTACTTCGATTTGCTAGTAGCCGGTTTTGTGGTCCCTCGACGAAAAATACTTTGCGTTGTAGAGCTGATCCAAAGCGTCGTCTGTCCATGGGAGGGGATACACGTATTTCTTCGTGGTCTTGTTCGGGCGGCGATAATCGACGCAAAAACAATGGTTCGATCCTTCTTCTTCATTTAGGTCGATGTTTTACAAGGCACAGCGAACGGCGCAGATAGCTCGGTTATCGAGCACCCTTGCAGGACACAAAATCTTACAGGATGCGAACATTGTACCTATGTGCAAGCCTGACGATAAGTCCAAACTACCAACACGTACACGTTCGAGCTCATCTCAACGTGGAGTACCACGTAACGTCCATTCGGTCCACGAGGGACGACAAAGGGACAGAGCGAGGGCAATACTATAAACAAAATACAAAGCATAACACGCACGGTCTTTTCGTAGACGGAGCCAACTACTTAGGACGGCAGGCCTACATCGTTGCAGTTACGGACGCGTAAGGCAAGCTCCTTCCAAGTTCCTAACCGCCGCTTCCGTGAGAACCAGACACATCCACGAAGCCGAAGAGCTAGCCATAGCACTAGCATTCCAAAGCAGCAAAGCGCATACCAAGATACACACCGACTCGAAAACGGCCGCGCGGACCTTCGCAGCGGCTCTCGTATCTAAGCAAACAGCCAACCTCGCTACCAAGGCTATACGCAATTACGTAGCCACGGAAGCCCCACCCGAAGAGGAGAAAGCTAAAATACACATCACCTGGTTCCCGGCCCACATGGGCAGCCTCTCCGGTCTTAGCCATTGCAATCCCCACGAGGAGGTACACCGCTTAACGTGCGAACTCACTAACCGCGAGGCGGCAGCTGCGTCGTCGGAGCGTGAGTACTCAGACCAGCAAAGCGACAAGGATCCGGTCATCACATATCACGAACTCACCTCACACTACAGGGAAAGCAGGCGGAACTTTCCAGCCCGCATACCAAACTTAACCGAGCGCAATCCATTAGACTCCGTCTGCTACAGACACGCACTTACATCACACCCGCGGCACGCATAGGATCAACCCTGACACACACCCCACCTACCCTTTCTGTGACCACGCGCACAGCAGTTTTGAACACATGCTCTGGCTGTGCCCGGCCAACAGCCTGGCAGATCTCTCCACTTAAGAAGCCTGGAACAAGGCCATCATGAGCACTAAGCACCAGCATCAGCTCCGGGGGTCCAGAAGGCTCGGGACATCGCTGCAAGTCAGCGCCATCCTGGGCGGAGCCCCCGGACTAGCCAGGTCACCGCGGATCTCTGCCAGCCTCCTCAGGATATTTTAAATAAAGTCTTCTCTCTCTGTCTCTGTAGCTTCCACAGTGCTTCACGGAAGTTCCGAAGCAGCCTACAGGGGTAGTTCAAATCTATTGCCAGGCTACACCAAGCTGCCTCTGTGGCCGTGGTATATTTTCCCTTGTCACTGGGGGGCTGAAGGGGCTACCTGTCCCACTTTCCAAGAAATCGACCGACATTGAATTTTCACAGGGCTTCATCGCTTAATCGCTTATAAGTTGCAATAACATGCCCCGACACGTGCAGGCCGAAGTGAAGGCCGACATCAGTACGAGTCTCAAGCTTCCTGTCCTGAACCCGGCCCTAGTTCGAAAGAACTCTTGTTTATCCATCCTGGACTCGGCCTTCGGACCGGGTCCATGCCCGTGATTTCGGGCCAGCAGAGGAGGCGCTGCTCTACCAAAGATAGTCCCAAACACCGACTTTGTAAAAGGCGCCACGCGCCAGCACTGACGTATAAGTGTTCTGTGACGTTGGCGGCGGCGTAGCTGCCCTAACGGCGCCAGCGCGAACTTTGCAACAACAACAATAATGGTGGTCGGTGGGTGTTGGAATTTATGAATCAGAAGTTCGGACTGCGTGTGTAATGTGTGGACAGAGTCAACGCTGTATTTGAGCAGTACGTGACTGAAAGGTAAGGCAGCGACGCTCACAGGCGGCATTATCTGTGTATGAGTGTAGCTGTGCGATTGTTTAAGCGTGCTACGTGTGATTCATCGAACGGTTCGCGACATATGATTTCGGCCCGCTGCATGGCTGTCGCGCTACTGCAGGATCGTACGATTGCACGACATCGACAAAAATGATCGAATATCAGTTTGCTGCCCCTTGCATTTAATTTGTTGTATTTGTGTGTAAATGCTGCTGAAGGCAGGACATCGACGTACTACTTGTCTTGCCCTTCCGTAAAGCCATCGTACTATTTACGCCCGAATTAGTATAATTTCCCCGTTGGCTTATATTACTCGTTATCATGTTTTTGTCATATTGCACGTGATCATCTGCTGACATTCTGATGATTATCTTGGATACTCCGCTCACAATGCTAAATACCCAAGCGTAAAGCAAATATGTGGGGGAAATTGATTCATAGAAACTAGATGCAACTTATCTCTCTCCCTCTCCCCTTTTTTTCTTTCTATTTTTTTTCATGATGATTGTACTCAACATGGGGAGAGGAATTCGTGTCGTCGAGCTGTTCGTACAAACAAGGACGTTCGCTGTGAACGTCGGTACCAGTGCCGTTGTAGGCGTGTATCTCAAGCGCGATCGATTACGTTACGCTGAATGAAACTTCACCCACTTCCCGTGGTGTAAAGCGATTTCGCTCGTCCCATATGTCAGACTTGTGATCTTGGTGTTCTTGGATCACTAATTTCACGGCTGCCACACCGAGAAAAAGGTTTCTAGTTGCTCAGGTTTGCGGTTACTCTTGTTTAATTCCTTCATCGTGTTGTGGCAAGTTTCTGTTGGCAGTTAGAAACTTGTCTTTTTTTCAATGAGGTGTGCTGGCTTGTGCACCTACATGTGCAAATATTTTAATTAAGCTCTCATACATCTGTGAAGTAACAGTGGCAACGTTGCAGTTGTAAAAATTACAAATGCGACGAAACTTCTAGAACACTCTTATTTTACTCGTACGTGCAAGATGGAAGGAACTTTCATTATTTAGTACGCTAGCGTGACCATTTTCTTTTTATTTGTAACATAATGGACACAAATTAAGAAACTACACAATGTTATGCTCATTGGTGTGCTTTGGGCATTTGGCTAATTCAATGAACCAAGGATGTGCACCGTAGCGATTTTTTTTTCAGTTTTTTTTAAATACTAGTGGACAGCTTTTCTTGTCTACAAAGTGACCTTGAAGGGAAAGTTATGTGGGTGGAGCTTCTGCGGATGTATGCCCATACAATGTAGTCTGATTGACAGTGTGTGATTTGATTTTACTTTTGGTTTATCCGAAAAGTTAGCAGGGCTTGACTTTTAAGAGCGTTCATTCAACATAATGCTCTGAATAGTGGCTGTCTAACAATACCAAAAAGGACGTTTCCTTTTATTAGACAGAAAGATGGGGCGACGCCCACTGAAAATTGGCCCTAATCATTTCTAGTGATCCTGTGTTGTGCTTACCAGGTTTTGCACTCCCATTGAATTGAACACTGATTCATCTCGCTATGAAACTGGAGCAGTCTTGCATCAGAAAAACTCTTGCAGGTTTGTCTTTTTGTCCACTTTAATTCCTCTCTACTTACTCCACAATTACAATACCACAAGTAACTTCCCCTATGCTTTCCTAGGCTTCATTGTCTGTTTGCTCATTAAGTTGTTTCTAACAAATAAAGAACAAGCCCTTGACCCCTTCGCTTTCGTTTTCAGGAAAACAAGTCACATTCCCCTACTATCTTCATTCCCTATATTTATTCAATCCTCTCGAAAGAGGAGGCAGGTGTCATGCCCCCTTCAGTGGCAGTTGTCATCCTACTCTCTTTTCCTTTGTGTCCTCATGTGTTATATATGCAAATAATACTAATTGTTCTTTTTTCTTAAAAGTGCCCAGCTCTTCTGCATGTATGGTGCAGACAGCGTTAATTAAATATAAATTTTAAAAACTTGTCGAGTTGCTCTTGTAACATAAGATGGCAAAAACCGCTCTGCACATCCGTAATGCATCACAATTATTTTGTGTCATTAGCTTACAATATGAAATGAGGCATACATAATGTTGCACTCCTATGATTTCATTTATTTTGGTTTGTCATTTGATTTTTGATGTCATGATGCCAACAGTCACATTCAGCTCTACTTGAGCCAGTTAAGGCATTTGCCCTAATAATGAATGAATGATTATAGGTGTTACCTTTGATCAAGCTCAAGTAATTTGACTTATCAGACCTGTGCATTTAAGCACAAGACACACATCTTTCATCGCGATGTTCACAATTATATGTTGTGTGGTACTTCTTGACAGTGGTGCACCGACCGGGGGGGGGGATAATTTCAGGGGTTGTTGTAACCCCCCGCCTGAAGCCGACCTAACCCCCCTCCCATTCCGAAACTGCTCCTATGTCCTAGAAGAATGTGGAGCTAATGTCTGCAAAACGCCGGAAAAAAATAATAAAAATAATCATCATCACTGATATCACCATTATTTGGCATTTTATTTACTTTTTTTTACACACGCAACAACTGTGTAATCGCTTGCCCGGCCCTTCATGAAAAATTGAACCCCCCCCATGGCAGAAATCCTGGGTGCGCTACTGCTTCTTGATATTTCACTTTGTTCAAGTAATGTTGTCAGTTTCCCATCATCCTTTATGTATGATAACAGTCAGCGCAAACATTCAAGACAACTACAGAGAATAGGCACGGCACACTGGCACTACAGTGTCGGTGTGTCGTGCCTATTTTCTGTGGTTGCCCTGAATGTTTGCGTTGATTGTCATCGTATGTAAAAGAACATGTACCAATTAGGCTCAATCAAAGTTTTTAATGCAGTTTCCTAAGTGCTATATGTATAGCTGATACGCTTACATTATTTTGAACAAGGGGTTTTACATTGGGAGAGCTAATGACATTGGGAATTTACCAGAGGAGTAATGTTTTAGTAAGTGACATATTGTGGTGGTCTAGTGTCTGTGACACTTCACTGCTGACCCTAAGGTCGCAGGATTGAATCTCAGCCGTGGCGGCCCCATTTCAGTGGAGGCTAGAGGCGTATGTACTGTGTAGTATCAGTGCACATTAAAGAGCCCCAGGTGGTCAAATTTTTCGGAGCCCTCCACTTCAGTGCCCCTCATGAATGTTTTGTTGGTTTGGGCTGTAAAACCACATAACTTATTATTGCTATTTAATAAGTGGAGATATCACAAGCTTCAGAGGACTATTTTATTTTCCTCATGCCTCTAAGTGAGCAGCAAACAGCAGCTTGATGAGAGACAGATTAGAACGCTGACATGGGATAATATGGCAGGGTCCTCCTAAGAAATTTTTGAGGGGTGGACATTTTGTCAGTGGAGGGTGGTCAAAGTGCATAAAATGTTTCTTTTATGACTCAGTTTTTCATTATTAAATATTCTCTCATCAATTATGCCTATTGTGGCACTGTCCCACCATGAAGAGTGCAAGTTCCTGAACGAAAGAAGTAAAAAAGTGATGAGCATTTCAGATCGTGCATTTCTGGTAGCTATTATGCACATCTCTTTCCTGCAATACATAACATAGATTTGCAATTTGTGCATGGAAAATGGAAGTAAAGATGGTTGTGTTCAAGCGATTGCGTTCAAGGCTTGGTGATGTTTGAGGCCTCAAGACCATCTGTTCTGACATTATACATGGTGGTGAGGAGTGTGATCCACTGTTGTAGTGCACACAGTCACACTTCTTGGCCTTAGAGGTGCGCATTTCAAATTTCAAAAAGGTCAGTTGGAGTTGCGGGTGATCTGTCAAAAGTGGTGGGCAGTGAACATTAGTGGTGGATGATGGAGCGAAACACTGGGCAGCATTTCCACCTCTGCCCACTGTGGGGAGAACTCTGCATTGTGATTGTGCAACAAGTTAATACTGTGTTTATTTATATTGTTAGAAAACGAAGATGAAACGATAATAATAATAATAATAATAATAATAATAATAATAATAATTGTGAGGGTTTTTCATACCAAAACCATGATCTGACTGTGCAGCGCGCCGTAGTGGAGGGCTCTGGAAATTTTTACGCTCTGGGGTTCTTTAACATGCACTTACAACACACTGTACACAGGCCATCAGCATTTTTACCTCCATCAAAAATGCTACAGCCACAGCCACGATCAAACTAGTGTGCTTTGAGACAGCAGCTGAGCACTTTAACCACTGTGCCTCTGCAGTGGACATACAAAACTAGGAAACTGTAATCGGCAGTGGTTGCATTCATGGGCTTTGCCTCTGTAGCCTTCGCTTCATGGCCAAGAAAGTTTGGCCATGAATGTAGCAAAAAATGACTGCTATATACCATGCTGAACATTGCTGAGCGGAGCACCATGTTTATGACAACCATGGGGATGTATTGCAAATGGTAATGACATACTTTTTGAAGTGAGGTCAAATACCCAACTTTTGATTTGAAGTTTTAACTTCAGATTGTTGTTTCTAGTTTCCCCAGTTTTCTTGTATCTTTGCTGTTAAATTTGTTTTCTTAAGAAACCATTGTTAAGGCCTCCATTTAATCGTCATTTTCAGAAACTTATTAAAATAACCAAACGAAGTACTGATACAGTAGGTGTAATTTGTTAGTGTAGTAGGGTAGCATCTCTGTAACCTTTCACCAGGAAAATGGTATACTCAAAGGGCAGTTAGCAAAGGTAAATTATGTCCAAGAAAGTACACTTGTGGCACGTTTTCAACTACTATATTGCTTCCACTGCATACAGTCCGCAAAACCATAGCCTTCAAAATCTGTTCCTTTAGGCTCCTGACACTGCTCTTTGCCGGAGACCACTGCGCTAAAGCGCAACTCTTACCAGGAGATCATGCTCTGGCCCCTGCCCCGCCGCAGTGGTCTAGTGGCTATGGTACTCGGCTGCTGATCCGAGGGTCGCGGGATCGAATCCCGGCTGCGGCGGCTGCATTTTGATGGAGGCGAAATGTTGAGGCCCGTGTGCTCTACGATGTCAGTGCACGTTAAAGAACCCCAGGTGGTCAAAATTTCCGGAGCCCTCCACTACGGCGTCTCTCATAATCAGAGCTGGTTTTGGGACGTTTAACCCCACATAACAACAACATGCTCTGGCCCTTTACCGAAACTGAGCTGGTGGCGTAGAAGCCATCTGTGTGTGTGCTATTGCGCACAGTAACAAACTACTGAATCACATAGGGCTGCTTTCGTGCTTAGTGTTTGCAATCACAGATGGAATTTCAAGGACGGCGGGAAATTTTTGGGAAAGAAAGTGAATAAACGGTGCCGCTGCTGCGTGTCAAGCACTCACAGCCGTGAAGGCCTGGCTTCCGATTTCCACGTCTGTTGTGGGAAGTGCAGCTCTAAAAGCTGTTGTGCGTAGAGTGAATGTACTGTACAGTGAATGTACTGTACAGTGCTTTTAAACAGGAATTAATTTTGCAAATACACAAGTGCTTTTATGTTGTCAGTGGTGGAAAGAAAAGACGACTCTAATGATATTGTATTTCCGAGGCTTGTTGACATCACATTCATTAAGTGCAAGCTGTATGTAGTCAACTATTCTGTCTCTTAAATAAAATGTTTGGCCGTCTATCAATGGGAAATTTCAACTTTTAAGGAAACCAACATATATAAGTACGAGCATTGTGCTAGGAAAACAATTTCGAAAATTTTGTGCAGGGGCAGTACAGCTCACCACAGTATGCAGTAGATTGTGTAAGGGGAATGAAAAGAGAAACATATATATTGCAATGACCTATATGCGTCATATAATACCAGTGGTGGGATTTTCGTGGGAAAACAATAAGTAATGCCGAACAGCAGCATAAGTACAAGAAACTCTACAATGCAGTTATGTAATGCAACATGACAAACTTGTCCTAACTACAGTGTGTGTGTGTGGTGACTGCGTAAAAGTTACACAACACTGATAAACAGCAGTTGGGCCACTCACTTTGTTCACATACATCTGTTGAAAATTGGGACGGCGCCTCAATACTAAGAGTATTAAAAGCATCCTTCGAGACTGACTTGAAGCTAGTGCCCAGTGTCACAATATATGTGCAATTTGCGTATTTTCAAACAAGCGAGGCTGTGTGACAAACAAAGATCCATGTGGGCAGCCTCAGCAGCAGCGTCCTCACGGCATGGCCTCTGAGACAGGGCATGCCGGCGTACTGGTCATTGTTGCTGGAAGTCACCACGATGGCACTGAAGCTCGCTCGCTCGCTCCACAGTGCCACCTGAGCAGTGTCAGGAGCCTATTATCTAGAGAGAGCTGTTGATAGGGCATGGGTTTGGAACTCGCCCATTAATTCATTGCTAATGCCTTAGCTCTTTCCCTACCATGGGAAAAATAGTTGTTTTTTGTTGGTTTTGACAGTCTTTTTTTTTTTTTTGAAGGAACTACTGTACTCAACAATATAGTGGAATGTATGCACTTTTCAGGCATAGAAGTCTTATTAATGATGCTTACATAATAAATAGAGATCTGAATTGTTGAAACCAAGATTGGGTGGGATAAAACTGGGTAAATTTTGTAAAGACACACTTGTATCCACTAATAAAAAGTGTAATGAAAATTCTTAGGTATATGAAATGCATTGTTCTCTATTAGGCAGTATCCCCCCCAAAATTAAAAATTTTCATTGAACAGGTATTCCACTAGAAAATTTAACTGCAAGCACTGCACTTGTGCTTGCCATGCAGTGAAATCAGCTTTCCTGCTCGGCTTTCTTGTTGAACCATATCTTGCAGTATTTACATGTTTTCATCTTGGCACGCTGGAACAAAATAGCTTCAGATGGTGGATACCCCTGATGAAGTGTTGAGGAAAACTGACCAGGTTTTGGCTACTAATTTTCCAGCCTCATTGCATCGTTATCACTCTTCTAATCAAACTCCGACATAAAGGCAGCATCCTCGGACTCCATGCCTTCGATAAAATGGGCCATAGATGCAGCATAATTATGACGGTTTCAAAATGTGTGTGTGTGGCTTCTGGAGGCAGCTATTTGTGCTTTCTAGTTTGACAATCACGAAAATTTAGCACGCATTTAAGGGTCACTGCTATGTGGGAAAAAGGTGAACTGCTCTGAAAACAGAAGTATGGTTTTTCTATGGTTTTTCTCCTTCACTTTGTAATGTGCAGTATGTCCGTGAGCGACATGGAAGGTCTCAAAAGTGGCGTTTCAAACCATTGATAGTGGGCCCAATGGGCATATTAGGGAAAGAGATAATGTATGCTGTCTGCAGTGTCATCACACTATAATCAATTGTCTACATAGCATTCTATTGCTTCACTCCTTATGTGAAGGGGACTAGAAGAAGCATCAGACTGCTTTTCTTTTTTTTTTTTGCACTATCTTTAGTATTGGCCTTCATTCATAGGCTGTAAATACTCGCAGCAACTATCCCAGGGATCAGCCTGTGAAAGGGGCAGAAATGTAAACAATAAGGAAAGGGAGGGAAAAAAAAGGGGGGCGGCTATAATTTGCTAACACAAAGTGCTTTGAAAACTTGAAAAGTTAATTGGTAGTTTCAAGGGACACATAGTTCCTAACAGCTTGATAATTTTATTCTTGATGAGGTCTGTGATAGCCTTAGTAGGTGGACAAGATGCTTAAGAGTGGCCTTCATGAGTGTATTTTTGCTTTGCCTAGCCCTGAAGAGATTGATATGAATAAAATAGTGCCTTCACTCCCTTCTTGCAAGAATTCTTGCTTTCGTCTTCGTCTTTGGGAACAAGACAGGCTACACACTATATTTATGTTAAAAGATGCTGTTGCTTTAATTTTTTGATAGATTTATCATAGTGATGGTGCTGAGACGCACTAAAATCTGTCAAAACTATTATATTTTGCCACCAAGTTTGCTATCTAGTGACAAAACAAGTCTCTGCTCTCCTCTAGAGAACTTACAACTGCATGCTGTATGATAGGTAGGATGGGTAGTATGGAAATTTATGTGAGCTCTTGCAGAGCCAGCGAGATGCCTTAATCATTAAGGTACGATGATATTGGAGAGTGTCGTATAAAGCGTTGTCATTTTAGGTGATAAAATTGTGGTTTTGCTGCCAATGTTAGGAAGACTGTCTTAATGCTATTTATTGAAAGAATATTGTGTAATTGTATAACTCAGTTTTTTTCTTTATTAAGGGCCAAAACTAGCCCCTCACACATTTGTACCTTTGAAACTGATTGCTGTGTTTGAAAATACATTGTAATTTATTCAGAGTTACTTAAAAGCTGTGCAGTATATTAGGAGGGTGAGTATGCAATACATGTGTGAAGAATTACCAAATGAAAACTAATAACAAGCAAAAAACTGACTCTTTACAATGCAGAACCAGTTATGAGGTAACACAAAATATTATGAGTGGAACTCAATAATCCAAGCTTATTCAGTATCTTCATATTTAATAATATAGCCTTCAATGTTTCAAGAGAAAATGCGATGTGATGAGTATGACTATATAATTTTAGTGCAGCACAAAAATGAAGATATTTGCATTTCAAGAAAAACATGAATAAAAGTAATCCATTGCAGTGTACACATATACGTGGCATACCATAGGACTAATAACGCTTTATACTTTATAGCCGGGCTGTCCTTGAGTTTATCAGCTCCTAATATTTTTTTCTGGCTTGTTTTACTTAGAGGGGCCCTGCAACACTTTTTGACCATATAAAGGGGTGCCAGCCAGTTGTGGAGGCTCCTGTGAACATGTGAGCCAAATAATATTGCACTGCACGCACCAGGGTATTCGCAATTTGGTTTTAAGTGCCACTAGAAAGCTCCCGCCCTTCTTTCAACAGATGATGTCACTGGCACACTGACTACGTGGCTTGACCTTTCTGATCACTCTTTAAGTGAGATACCCCCATTTTCTTTATTTGTTGATTTCAAAACGAACAAATAAAGCATAACGTATGATCTTTCAGCAATCATGAAATCAGCCAGTGCTCTTTCTACCTCAAGCGACTTGGTCGGTTCCCCCAGTGATGTCATTTGTTGAAAGAAGAGCAGGTGCTTTCCAGCTGTGTTTGAAACCAAATTGCAAATTTCCTGGTGCATGCAGTGCAATAATATTTGGTTCACATTGTTCGCAGGAGCCTTCGTGACTGATCGACACCGTTTTCTGACTTCATTTGAAAAGTGTTGCAGGGCCCCAACGGCCACGATTCCTTCTTTAGATGAAACTAGTTCTTCACATGGCAACCTTCAACTAAATATTCTAGGTTCAATTTCACTTCACTCTGAGACATCGCAAGTTGCACAGTATTGGCCACTGAGGCCCACCACTGCAGTGGTCGGCACTGCGATCGCTTTGACGTCATAGCTAGGATGCCCCTTCCTACCTTGCTTATTGTGCTGCGCAGCTCCCTTGTACAACGTGACGTGCAGGTCAAATTGCGCATTCTTAATGCTTTGTAGTCTCAATGCTCAGTATGGAATGTTCGCTTCTGGGAATGTCAAGTTCATTATCCGTGTGCAGAGCAGTATTAGACCACCGTTCACCATGTGTTAGCATAAAAAATATGGTGTAAAGCCAAAAATTTCATGACATACCTGTTTTCATTCGTGGTTTTCTTATCCCTGCATCTGAAAAGATATATGGTTATATGAACAACGTAATCTTTTCATATACATTTGCCTTCCAACAAATTAACATACTGTTCTCATTAATTCTGGTTACACCATTTTTTCCCATCGTGCTAAGTGATATGTCTGCCTCTGCAATTCTGTTTTACCCTAATTGGCATGCACAGAACCAGTCGTGCAACTACTTGCTGGTGATAGCTGAAGTTTTTTAGAAGTGCTGCCAAATTAGCCTCCTCATTTTAATTGTTGCTTTTTTTACACCAAACTAACTGACTGTGTTTGCGCACGTAAACAAATCTTCCTTGGGAAAGCAGCTGCAAATTCTGTGACTGTTTGTCAATAAAGTTCTTGATGCTGGAGAATGGCAGGCTAACTGTAAACGAACAAAACAAGAAGATAATAGGCCAAGTTTGCGCTAATTCACGCATGGCTTAATGCACCGCAGCTGGTCGATTGGAAGTTGGACATGGTTTTTATATGGTCTTGCTAGGTCTCACTTCGCAACCAATGTAGCCATAGCGCAGTCGGGCTTGCCCCAATCAGTCTTAATTAAGCTTCATTAATTATCATTGGTTTAATTAAGCTGGTCCACTCGATAATACGTAGCCTCATCCTTTGCCTAATTAGGCATGACTCAATCAGTCAGCCTAACTAGGTTCTGCTTAGTTTTCTCTGAAATAGGCTGGGATAATTAGTAGAAAATAATTAGACTTTGTTTAATTAATTGGACTTGGTTTCATTGGCCTTGAGATTATTAGGCTAGAGATAATTATAATTGCCCAATTACATATTGTTTAATTAGTATTAGGCTAATCAGATTTTAATTAAATCGGCATAATGAGTTTTAACTTAAATGTGCTAGTCTGAGTAGTATTTGCTTTATTAGGCTTGGCTTCATTAGTATTACTTTAATGGGGCTTGCACTAATCAGCCTTAGCTTAATTAGCCCCGAATATGCGTAGCTTATTTGGCTCTATGACCAGCTCATGCAAAAAGTAAACCTATCTACTGTAATGAAAACGGCGGGGATTGCCAAGCCAGCACTCCTAAGTATGCTTGATAGCGCGCCAGTTCGCCGATCATCCCCATATGCTGTCGACAGTGCACGCGGGCCGCTCGCACGGATGGTGGTATCCTGCCATACCCTGATTCGGTGGCACATTCTTTTTTTTCGCTGTTTCACGATAACTTGCATTCGTTCAACACAAGAAATGCGAAATGTGACGTCAGAAGTATTCCCTAATGAATAATCAGCATGTCTAGCAGTTACACAGCCTCATACGGAGTTGGCTATGGCTGAGATAGCAACTACTTATACACGGTGGTGTCACCAGGGGCACGGAATTGTCTGATCACTAAAATGCATTTTTGGGGGACGGCCACGAGAGCACGGGGAAGCGCTCGCGGTGCACACAACAAAAAATAACCACGGTGGCATAAACGCAAGAAATGTGAAGTTGCAGCAGACGACAAAACCCGGCATCCTATGAGTGATGTCAGATCGTAGGTGGCGCGACAGTATGTCCTTGAGGCCAATAGCGGTACATAGCATCAAATAGGCCAGACATAAGGGTTAGCAAGCTCGCGTGTATGCCTCTTGGAATGATTTGTCAAATCAAGACAATGAAAAAAAAGCTAATCAGAGCATTCAGCAAAACATTAGCGAAATGTTATGAAATATTTTCACCTGCAATACAATATTGAGAACTATAATATCAAACTGACATATTGCTAATGAAAAACAATTAAGTTAAAGAAATGTGCCATCAAATTTACCAGTTTCAATGTCTGAAGCATGGTTTATGCATCAATTTAGCCTGCAACTTTCAGGTAGCATAAGGAAAAGGCAATAATTTTTGCAACAGGTTGAGGAGTTCTTGTGGTTTTGTAGAAAGCAGAAGGGGAAAAATATATTATATAATTGTTCTTTCTTTGAAGGAAATCACTATTTCAACAGTGCTCTCATACCTTAAAACGTCACAAATGGCTGATAAAAATCAAGAAAAAATGATATTTTGATGCACTGCTTTTCAGGTGTGAATATTTTGTAAATGAGTTGCTTGTTTACATTTTTTTTTTGCACATTGTGCGAGGAAATGCCTTTTACATTCTTGAAGGGAATAAAAAAGATATGATTAGTTTCACTGTGATTTTGTTTAACTGAGTGTGCAACAGATTGTGAGTAAATATTCAAGGGTATTTTTGTTCATTTTTTGAAGGTTCAAGGGGTTGTTACCTGTGTATCATATATGATTGATCGTGCATTGCAAGGTTGTTAGTGGGTAGTTCACCACTGTGAATAGATTTTGCAGTTTGGTTGCAGTGTCTTCTTATTTCCTAACGTGTGGCGTTTGTGCCAAATTGGTCTGTTTCAGACTAAAGTGTAGCCATGGGGTTGAAGAGGGGCAGTACAGGCAATGCTGGCCTGCGTGCAGAGCTCCTCCAGTTGGCTTCTCGGCTTCGCCGTGAGCATCTGTTTGTGGACTCGGAAAAGCGAGAGCTGCAGCGGTTGAATGAACGCGTACAGCGCTCTGTTGAACGCCTACAGCATCTCTCTTGGATCTGGCGGCAGCAACGCAATGCATTGGATGCCCTTGTTCTCGGTCGTGATGGCAGCCCTGCCTCGTGCTGCCAGCGGCTCAATGCTCTTGAGGCTGCATGCTTTGTGGATTCATACCGTGTCTTGGGCATGCATGATGCCGCATATGCAACACTGCTCCGCAGCTTGCGTCAGGATCCCTGTCTCGTGGCTGTGTGTCTTGTGCGTGGTCCTGCAAGTCAACTCCAGGCGGCCGTAGACATCTTAGTGTCGTGTGTGTATGGCTGTGGGACCCTCTCTGAAGACCAGTCACTCATGCTGGAACTTTTGCGCGAGTTGATGGTGTTGCAGTTGGAAGGTTGCGAGAATGTGCGGCGCCTTCTGCAGCATGGCTCATGTGCATTCAGTCGTTTCTACAAAGCTTTCACTGAGGGCCTTCCTGGTGCACAGCTGTTTCTGACTTCAGCCCTGCGCACAGCACTGATACAGGTGAGATCGTAGATCTTGCATTACCTTCCTGATATGGCAGTGGTGGCAGTGCAACGGTTTTTTGTAAGCAACTTTATGAGGCTTTGTTTTCTTGTTCATATCATGGAAGGAAGACAAAATAAATTTCCAGAGGCCTCATACACTCTGCTGTCATCAGTCATTTTCTGTACCTGTTATGAGGGGAGGGAGTGCTGGTAACATGATGGAGTGCATTAACAGGCACTGGCCAGTACACATGTTGCTCCAATGTTAATTAACCAACTGTATGTTTGTTTGGTGAAGCTTGGTGAAGTTGTGAACAAACAATGCAAATAATCACTGTTGTGGCTCAATAATGCATATAGCACGATGTAAATTATTGTAAAGAAGCACTACGCTAA
Organism: Hyalomma asiaticum; assembly: GCA_013339685.2. NCBI lineage: Eukaryota > Metazoa > Arthropoda > Arachnida > Ixodida > Ixodidae > Hyalomma > Hyalomma asiaticum. The sequence continues at coordinate 104,205,654 of CM023481.1, read as the reverse complement.
AGATTTGCATTAGTCAAGGGCAGATGTTTTAACATTTTTGTGACTGCAGCTGCTGATAAGTGCTGTAAATGAGGGCTCAGCATAGTACGAAGGCAATGCAAGGGCTCTTCGGTTCAGCTAATATTATATGGTAATTGCTTCATTGATTGGATTATCTCTGGGCAGTGCTCAAGCAAGAGTACAGTACAGTTACATAAATGTTTAGGAAAGATCAATGCTATATGTAGTTGGTTTTTTAAAGGCACATTACAGGCTTCCAGTTGAAGCATTGAATGATTGAGAAATTGTAGTTACATTGTAATAATAAATTGCAATATTGTGGGAATATTGGGTTGTTTTATGTTCATAATGGATGTGAGCAAATGGAATAAAAAAAATTAATCAAGATGATGCTATTGTCATTTTTAGCACATGATATATATGAGGAAATGTATTTGCAGTTCACAGAGATTGAAACAATCGTATCAGGAAGATTATTCTGTGGGAAGACTGCTCATGGTAAAGCTAGTTCCATCAAGTATGTGTGGGATAGTGAGATGATTAGAAATGTACCTGGATATGTGTAATGGCTTATCAAGTGGCATTGGGTGGCATTATGGTATTATGATATGCATATATTGGCCGTATAAAGGCAGCAGGATGACAAGAACCGAATACTTAGTGTTTTAAATGGTATGTATATGTAACTTAAGTCTTGTTATACTCTAAAGAGTTCGTTGAAAGGCCTCAAGCTGCTATGTTTTGCACTGCTTTCAACATTAAAGGACCCGCAACACTTTTTGAACATCGTAAGAAAAAGCTGCCAATGGGTCATGGAGGCTTCTGTGAACATATCAAAAGCCAAAGATTATGGCACTTCACGTAGGAGGCAATGTACAATTTAGTTTCAAAATACAGCTGGAAAGCGCCCACTCTTTATTTTTCAGCAAATTATGTCAATAGATGGGCACGTGTGTCAATAGATGGGCACGTACTACGTAGGAAGAGGGAGAGGTACCATGGGCTGATCACGGACACCGTGGGGTGGCACCATGTCCCTGCAGGGACTCTCGCGGCACAAGTGTTGTCATTCCGGAAGTGCGAGTATGTTCAAAGAAAAAGAGAATAGAAAATGCTCGAGGTCATGATGCTTGCTGATGTAGCATCTTGCCCCGTGTGGTGCGCCTTTTGGATGCAAGGCTGGGGCACAGTTTGCTTTCCCATGGCCTCCAAGGGCGTGCCAATTTGGGAGGCCATAATGGCGACTAAGGTGGTGTCAGCTGCAGAGTTGAGGGGAGCGCACACTGGGGAAACCAAAACAGTGTTTTTTATCGCTCCAAGTCAACCCACATGGTATAAAAGAATCTATATTATGGATTGCAGGGCCAGGATTCCGAAAATACACATCATACAAAATTTTCGGAAAGCGTCTTGCAACCCCTTTAGGAAAACTTCCATTTTATGCATTGAAGCACAGAGGCAACACGACTGCCAATGTGTTACGTTGCAAACTGCAGGAATGAATATCTTCAGCTTGGGTCATCCTGAAAATTTCTCCTAAGTGAATTTGCCTTGTAAATTCACCACTACTATCTGTAAGTTTTAATGTGAACTGCAAAGTAATTAGGTAAGAATCCACCATGCGTACTGTTAACATTAAGCTGGTAGTCTCCCACATCATGTAAATACGGGTGCTGCACAGTATCAGACAAGTAGTTAAATGGTGCCATTATGAGTATGACTTCATTGATTGCCACAAAATGCACTGCATGCCATCTCATGTTTATTCTACGGTATTTAGGTATTTTTCTACAGTATTATAGGTATTTTTTTTAATAAATGTGATTGTATGTATTCTTCTACGACTTCTAATGTCCAGTTTTCGATCGGGAAGACATGTTTTTTGCCATGCCTTTTAGCATTACCTTTGTTTTCTGTATGTTCATCCTTAATCCTACCTTAGAGCTTTCTCGCTTAAGTCTTCAATCATCTTTTGCAGTTCGTCGCCGTCATTGCTAGAGTACTATGTCGTCTGCAAATCATAGGTTACTCAGATATTCGCCGTTAATCTTGAGCCCTGTCTCTTCCCAGTCTAACCTTTTGAAGATTTCTTCCAATCATGCAGTAAATAGCATTGGAGAAATTGTATCTCCTTTTCTGACACCTTTCTGTATTGGGATTTTCCTGCTTTTCTTAAGGAGGAGTAGGGTGGCTGTAGAATCTTTATAGATGTTGGCTATTGTGTTTACGTAGCTATCGCATATTCCTTGATGGCATAATGTCTCCAGAACTGCTGGTATCTCTACCGAATCGAAAGCCCTTTTGTAGTCTATGAAAGCCATATAGAGGGGTTTGTTGTATTCAGTGGACTTCTCGATTATTTGATTGATCACATGAAGATGGTCTATGGTCGAGTATCCTGTTCTGAACTCCGCTTGCTCTCATGGTTGATTAAATTCAAGTGTGGCCCTTACCCTGTTTGTGAAAATTTGTGAAAATTTTGCAAAGTGCTGAGAGTAGACTGATCGGCCTGTAGTTCATCAAGTCTTTTACATCTCCCTTCTTGTTTGCGTTTTTCCAGCTGACCGGTACATTTGAAGTTTTCAGGCATTGTGTGTATAGTGTCGCGAGCGTTCTAGTTAAGAAGTCTCCTCCATCTTTGATGAAGTCGGTGGTTATGCCGTCTTTTCCAGCAGTTTTTCCATGGGACATGCCCTGAATTGCTTTTCTAACCTCGTCTGTAGTGACGCATGGAATTTCGGTGTCCTGATCGACATTCATTACACTCATGGTGGGGAGACTCGTATTTGAGCTGTATAGTTCAGACCTTGACTATATCACTGAAGTTAGTAACGGTGTTGCCCTGCCTATCTTTCACTGTATGCATTATGTTCTTTCCCGCACAAAGCTTCCTTTTAGTTGTTTGATGCTGACTCCTTTTCGGATGGCTGCTTCTATTTCTTTCATGTTATGGTTGTGTATGTCATCGACTCTACTTTTGATGATGAGCTTAGACAACTCGGCAAATTCGGCCTATCTCTTGAGTTAGTTATTCTCATCTGTTGGCGTTGTTTGATTAAATTTTTAGTAGATTCAGAGAGCTTATTTACATATTGTCTCAGTGCTTTGCCCCTTACCTCGATCGCTGCTTCGGTAATCAGCTTAGTAATGTCTTCGTTCATCTTCTCTATATCCTCATTTTCTTCCTGTCCTAGAGCCTCATATTTGTTCTTAAGTGCAATTCTAAATTCTTCTGTTTTCGCCCTGACGACATTGATGTTGGCCTGTTTCCGCGTAGTAACTATGTCCTTGTTCGCTTTATAATGAGGGTTATCTTCGCCCTTACGTGTCTGTGGTCACTAATTCTGACCTTATTAACCACTTCCATGTCTTGTACTATACCTGGATCACTGCACTATGAAATGAATTTCGTTTTTCGTTTCTCCATTGGGGCTTTTCCACGTCCATTTCCTGTTCTTACATTTATTTAAGAAAGTATTCATTACATGGAGGTGATTTCTTTCGGCGAATTCCACTAGCATGTCCCCTCTGCTATTCCTATCTCCTTCTCCGTAATTACCGACTGCACGTTCTCCTCTTAGTTTCTTTCCTATTTTCGCATTGAAGTCCCCCATAACAATCGTATATTGGGTGTCTACCTTGTTCATTGCCATTTCTACATCCTCATAGAACTGTTCTGCAGCCTCGTCATTGTGGCTGGTCGTTGGTTCGTAACTTTGTATTAGTTTTAGTTTGTATCGCCTATTTAATTTTATCACGACACCTGCTACCCTTTCATTGATGCTATAGAATTCTTCAATGTTACCTGCCGTGTCTTTGTATTTAAGGAACCCCATGCCGATGTGCTGAAGGAGTTATCATAATCTAAAAGCTTTGTGTTGCTTGCTGGTTAATTTGTTGCTGATTGTGTGTAGCATCTGACGATGAACAATTAAATAGTGTGTACGTGTTACAAAAAGGGTGTGCGCTGAACAAATATTAGAAAAATGCATGCTGTTACCCCTTCCTCCTTTTTTAGTGGGACTGTATGTACAACTCGGCATGAATGTGCCATACAGTCCGAATCACTACGTTCTGTGAGGAGAGTCAAGACAGTATTGCAAGTGCTAAATTCATGACATTAGCCTAGATGTGCTATGACAGCTGTAATTCATCTTGTGAATGAATGAGAACTTCAATGCCTTATACGAATACAAGGTCCAAACATGCAGCTAGATGTAGTTGGGTACAACTTTAGAAGACTGTGGCATTTTGCACATCACAGGCGGAAAAACACAAGCCTGTACCAATGTTCACACAGTCTAGTCTGACATCATGAGCCAGACTATAGCCAGGCGGTTGGTAGGTAACTCCGCCCACGAAGAACATGGCCGCCCGCTCTTTGAGCTGTGGTGTTCCATGTCAGCGGTGACAAGGGATTCCAGTGAGCATTCGTCATTCTGTACTGCATCTGAAAACAAGATTCTGTTGCAAAAGGCCACAGCAAACAAATGTCCATGGTGTTCGTTGCATGGCGCATTGTTCTGCTCCACAGTGAAGTTACAGTGGAATATTTCATTTTCAAAAACCGGGGATGGAAAGCTAGAAACGACTACATGTTATGTGCAAAATTTGTTCGATAGGGCCAAGATGCTGGACAAAATTTCAGAGAGTGAAGCTGTCTTTGCGTCAACTCCAGCGATTTTTTTAATTTGTCAAGGTAATGGCGATTCTATGTTCTTGAGGCGCTCCTGCCACACTCACGATAGTAGAAATGCTTAGCAATGTGAAAATAACTTTTAATATGCAAAAAAGCATGCAACTGAAACAGAGATCCAACCTAGCTGTCACGTCAAATCAGTCAGGCTGCCTTTTGCTTGGTGTGACAGCGCATGCACGCTTCCCCTGGTGGTAATATGGCGAAGGTTGGTGGTGCGCACAGATCGCGAAGGCCATGGTATGGTACTGGTGTGCTTCTGTAACTTTGTTGATGATGATGTCAATGCTTAGTTTGGTCATTAATTGTAGGAAGCCAGGTGGGCGGTTTGAGGTAGTTAGTAAAAATTGAATTGCAACAATCTACGCATCTCTCGACCCTGTAATCTTGCACAAATGGTGGAAGTGTTCCAAGGAACATACCCAGTGAATTTTATGGAGATCTGTTAACCTCGAGAAAAATCGCTGGAGTTGGCCTTTAAAGGCGGCTTTGTCAGTCTTGGCCCTAAAATAACTAGGCCACTTCTGATGAAAGATAGGTCCACCTGTGAAAACATTGGCCATCTTTTCTAAGGCATTTTACTGCTTTTATTCCATAGTTTGTTTGAACCTGTTGGCTCACATTTTTACCTTTTATCATATCTGCGTGGTGAATGGAGCTTCAAAATTTTGATGAACTCTGATCTTTCTTCCAGAAGCCCTTGCTTGTTGCTGAAACACGTTATGTGTTTTGACTAACACCTAACTGTTTAAAACAGGCAAATTTGGTTCAGATAAGATGGAACCACAAAGAAAGCTATCAGATGTGTATTTCTACTGTGTTTATGCAAGTAAAGTTCTCTCTCCTGTTGTTTGTGTTGAAAACGGCAAATCTCTGAAATGCCTGGACATTTTTGGTGTACACTGTATGCAGAAGAATGACCGATTTCTATGGTAAAAATAGAAGTTGGAGAGAATCCTGCCCGCACAAGGCACTGCATATGTGCCTGGCTGTGTGTTCTTGTCTGCTTGCATTTTTAGTGAGGCCCCACCATGATGGTTTAGTCGCAGGATTGAATCCCGGCCGCGGCAGCTGCATATCAATAGAAGCAAAATGTTGAGGCCCATGTACCGTGCGTTGTCAGTACACGTTAAATAACCTCAGATGGTCGAAATTACCAGAGCCCTCTATGTAGTCATGGTTTTGGGACAGAACATAATAGGGGAAGCGGTGAGAAAGTGAAAGAATAATGTTGAAGCAATGGGTAAGAGTTGGTCTGCAATATTTGGAGTGTATGGAGTGAAATTCCAACAATCCTTTGAGGTCCTCATTCTTGCTCATGGGCCAATAATTTATATGTTTTTGAAATAGATGCAAAACTTGCTCCATGCCACCCAGGCAAACACTGGCTTGTACAGACGTATGGGAATTCCATGTCTTTTACCACAAAAGGCACAGAAGACATGTACTTGCTAGTTCTAAGGGAAGAGAAGACAACACAAAAATCCAACTTTATGATCGAGTGTAAATGATACAGAGCTTGTTCGAGTTATTGAGGCAGCAGAGCAGCAAGTGACATAACCATAGTCTCATTTCCTGTTGATATTAACTGCGCCTGTCACAAAGATGAAGGCAGTCTATGGCATTTGTCTAGGAAATAACGTGAAGAATGTCCATAGAAAAATATAAAAAATTTTTAGGTTTTGTCTACCCACTGTGTCACGGGTAGAGTGGCAGATGCATATACTCAGTATATGCCATACACGCAGTGACATCCACACAGATGCATATACTCAGTAGCCTAAGCTATGTTTTGCAGCACACACATATTTGCACATATCCACTGGTGAAAGTTTCCTATTTGGCAAGACAGCTGTAAGCAGCAGCTTTTGTTTAGGGAAGGGCCGAAGAAATCTGTTAGAAGTCATAAATTAAATTTCTGCAGTCACTAAGTTGGGCTAGCTGGCACATACTATGCTCTATATAGGCCTAGTGTGCTTGTTTGGCAGCACCACTGCTCTTCGGCTGCGCAGTGCCACAGTGGCCAGGAGGGGCATTAAGTGCTTGTTCCTGGTGCGCACAAATCTTGGAGCCATGCATTCGCTCTCTAGAGCATAGTGTCACGTGGTCGTGACGCATGCAGCACTCAAGGCGAAGCACGCAGAACTCAAGCGATATCAGGCAAACTGTTTATTGGGCGAACTTGTGCCTAGCGTAATGTGTCGACTTTTATACACGCGTCATAACACGTTCTCGCATTATCTCCGGAATTCCAGAAGTCACTGAAATGTGCGCGTCAAGCATGCAAAGTTTCAAGAATGGTTGACATGGTTCCAGATGTGGCATGCAAGATAAATGCGGCCTGCGTTGCGCGTAACAGAAAGTGATAATGGTGCTCCCTGCCAACAATCAAAACCAGCGCGTGTGTCACTGGGAAGTGATAACGGCTTTCCACGTAAACCAAAACTACCGCACGTGTCAATAGCTTGAAATTGCACCGCAAGGTGAGCCCCATTTACTGTTTTTCTGCTACAGGCAGATCGCCAACGTTGACAATAGTTTAGAAGGAGCAGTTTAGCTGGCAGGGACGGCTTATATGCTGTTAATCACGCATACTGCGAGAACTGCTCAGTGCCATCGATCCGTTAAAAATCGGTCAGCGCATTGCACAAATGAATGTGGACTGCAACGTGCGTTTAGAAACTCGTATTAAACTTGGTGTAAATTCATATCATATGTTTGTATTGTAAAGCTTGAATTTAGAAAATTAATCTAACGGCAACCTAGCGCACTGGCTAGTTTTGTGGTCGGTGTGCACTAGCACAAAGCTTGGCTGGTTGTTTTGGCATATTAGCAGCCTTAAGTAATAGTAATAAAAAAAAGTAAAACAAAAACACCTCACAAAGCAATGGCTTTTTCGCTTTATAGCACTGTTAACGCATCAAATAAGCACACTATAGCTGTCATGCGGTGGCTGATTGCAGTGCAGCATAGAGAAATTATTGCTTGAAATGATATGTTTATTATGTGCCGTCCTAGTCCTCCACAAACTAACAGACTGATTTTGTTCTATGAATTGTATGCAAACAGATATGTCTGTGAACGCATAGGCACCTTTTTCACTGACTCGCTATCAGCTGCACAAAAGAAAAATTGTGCGAACTTATCGCACCTCCGTGGCGCTGATCATGTACGCCTATGACTGGCATCGTACCTTCATTCTGTGCACTTGGAACAAGCAATCAATATCTGCTACGTACACACGCATGGTCACAAAGTGAAATATTCCCGATTGACCTCGAGTGCTTTTAGACTGCCCGAAATTGTTGCTTTGAATATGTTAAAATGTGTTTTTCGCCTATAGGTCATCTCATGACAGCCGATCATGAGACCCCCAAGTCCGAATGATCTATGCAAGTCGCGCATGTCGTACATTTTGCAGAGAGCTGCGTGACTAAAGTACCTGATCCTGTCACCACCGTTGCTGCCAATCGAGTGATGAATAACACTTCACTTCGAGCTGGTAAAAAGATATTTCCAACGGCAGCTTCACTGTGCGCTCCGAATGGCTGCAAACCAATGTTGTCCCAATCATCATCATGTCATTCACAGGGAAATAGATAAAATTCCATCTTTGGCAGCTTCCCGATAGTGTTCCTAAAGCTGTTATAGAATCCATACACGTGACAGTGCATAGAAGTAAAATATCCCCGCCGCGTAGGCACTCTTGCGTTGCTCTGGCACGGCCGGCTGTGAGAAGGGAACGTGCATTTTTTTTCCGGTGGCCGCTGCCAGTGACCACAGTGGCGCTGCACACACGATTTGAAACAGGAGCGCACGAGGTCTATAGGTAGATCTTTGGTTCATCAAGGTATCCATTAGGGTTTGGCCAGTCATGCCTATGATTTGAGGCCTCTTGTTAATATTAGAGTTAATGCACAGATAGAACTGAATAAAGCTGTAGGCATATGTTAGTGCCGCTGGGTTACTTTATGAATTCAAAGTGCATTACCTAATTCTTTTCAGTTTGATTGTATTAATAAATTTTTTTTTGCATTTATTAAGTTGTCACAAAAAAAGAGTCCCTGAATTCACATCAGGGAGTCCTTTTCAGCTATAAGCAATTGAAAGTTCAAGTTTAGGAGCAGTATAGATAGTGTCATGTTTACTTGAAATATTTTTTTCCCCCTCCTATCTTGTACGTTAACACATGTAATGCCAATGGCTTATTACATTTCGTTCATGTGTAAATTGCTTGTAACATGATTATAAGGATAAAAAAAAACCAGGCCTGTGCGGAATTGCAGGACAGTGACAGCGTAAGCTGTAGGAGCGACCTTGTTAGAGGCCATTCAGGGTGTCTACCAAGTTGACATTGCTAAATTCCCTGAGATTTCCAGGTTTTCCCTGAGTACTTTTGCGAAATTCCCTGAGTGGCACATAACTTTCTTCATGTCGATGCGGGTAGGCACCATGTCACCCAATGTCATCACTAATACGGATTTTGAGCTCTTTCACGGTCAAATAAAGAAAACCAAAAAAACCAAACAAACAAAAAGAAATAAGCTTTCCCAGACGGTCAATTTGTGAAATTGCGGATTTTGAATGTACGAAATGCGTAAGGTCCGAAAGACATTTAAAAAAAAAAAAAAGAATCGGGAGCTATATTTTCTTGTCAGCATCACTTAAACCGTATTTACTCTAATCTAATGCACACTTCTTTTTCTATAAAACGGGTCCAAAAATCATATGCGAACGAGTGCGAACGAACGACGCCGTTACCATACCGAGGCGCGTAGGAAAATGGCCGCCTCCTACGCGCTTTGGGCGCTGCCAAACGGTTACTGCCGAAAAAACAAACTAGCGGCGCGGCGGTCTTTGGCGCGCATAGTTTCTGTAGTTTCTATGTCGCCGCCGGTCCCCCACGCAACGTTGCCACGACGCACATTACGCGTAGGCCGTTGATAATCGCCACGCCAGCTTGGCCATTTTGCGGCCAACCGAAGTCTGAGATGCCCAGCGGCGCGAACTTTCAATAGCGTTTGCGGGTGGCCGTAACGGGAGAATAGATGTTTCCCATCGCCATACGCAAAACGGCTCATCATGCATTTCTCCCTCGTATCCGTGCTGAGGCAGAGCCTCTCATCCGTGCGCGCTGCTTGACGTCCGAGATTGCCGCGATGCAATCTCGGAGATCACGCCCCGACCATGCTTAGGCTTAGCTGCGCCAGCTTCCGCAGCATGCATGGCAGCATGCGGTAGCAGGCGTGAGGGAACTGCGATTGCACGGAGGAATGCACCACTGCGAGCTTGCACGCGGCTGCGCACGGCAACGTGCGGAAGTTTCATCGAGACGCAGGAGCTATGAATCGGCGCGCCGAACGTCTTCGAGACGCCGCGGATCAACTACTGCAGTAGTTTAAATTTAGCGGTGCTTTTATTATGCGAGTGCGTTCATTACGCGAGTACGGCATCTGGTTTTATTAATGTGAAAAGGTTGATTACTAAGCTCTCCCTTTTTCCTGTGTCCCGAAAAATAGGTGTGCACTACAATCGATGTTTGACTTTCTTTTTGTCGCGGGAAACTGGTGCGCGTTACAATCGAGGGCGCGGTAAAATCGAGCATATACTGCAAATTGTTCAATAGTATTTTAGAACGTGGTATTCCTTGAAAAACGGGTCTACGCACAGTGCCTTATCGCAGTTGCGCACATAAAACGCATCTCTGTTCTCATCTTGCAGCAACCAGCAGCTGTGTTGGCACACACATGGTATCTTCTCAGCGTGTGGCTGCCTTGGGCAGAATAAACTCGGTAATTAAGAACAGCAAGAATCCCTCGTAAGCGTAGATAATTGATTGATTTGTAGGGTTTTACGTCACAAAACCAGCTATGATTATGAGAGGCCGTAGTGGAGAACTCCGTAAATTTTGACCTCCCGAGGTTTCTTAACTGACGTCGTACAGTACAAGGTCCTAAAACATTTCGCCTCCATCGAGGTGCATCCGCCGCGGCCGGGATTCGATCCAGCGACCCTTGGATCATAAGCGTCGATAATAAACAAGCTGAAAGCTACGCCAATAAAGATGAAAATCAACTTCCGCCGCCTCTAGAAAGGGGTGCCGTGCCGACGAAGATAAACATCAAGTTTCACGCGCCTTCGTTGCAATCACGCTGAGAAACCGAAACCACGAAATGGCGTTGCCCAGCGGCGTTGCTACAAACCGCACGACGCGTCACGCGTCACCGCGTGGCGTGTAGAATCGGCGCCGCGTCTTCTCCCTATGGAGAGGGCGCGCAGCTTCGTGTAGCCGCGCGTCCGCTACCTCCACACAGTCTTTTCCGCAATATTTGTGGAAAAGACTGCTTGCAAGCAAACGCACAATGTAACAACGCTCGGCGCACACATGGTATGTATGTGCGCCGTAGCGCGTCCAGACACATACAGCGGACTTTACATAGAACAAGACGCGACAAGCAAAGCCAATAATAAAAAAAGCAGCCGATTTGCGCGACGAAGAGCGATGAGGAAGGGGGGGGGGGGGGGCACTCTTCCCTTCAATTACTGCGAGTTGCGCTATAAACTCAATCGCGAGGTGCATTGTTAGAGCCAGCGTTACCGCGACTTTCGTACTTGAGCTGATTTTCCCTGAGAGAAGCCCCAATTCCCTTTTTTTTCCCTGAGATTTTCCAGACTGATCATATTCCCTGAGATTTCCCGGTTTTCCCGGTTTTCCCGGTTGGTAGACACGCTGCCATTGTAAATGCTTGGGGATCTGGCCAAGGGGTCGGGCCACGAGGTATATCGAAGAGTCAAGTCAGGTTGCTGTTGGGGCTGCACAAGTCGCCTGTCGCGTGATGCATGGTACAATACGATAAAACTGCTTCACGAGGCAGCGCTTCGTAATAATGACGATGGATGAGTTAAAGAAGATCATTTCATAATGATGATGCTGATAATGTCGCTGTAATGGGTGTAGAGCTACAAAGCATGCACCCCTGTGTTCTTTCAATTGATTCCTCATACTTGTTATGCAATTCACTTTCCGCAACGCCTAGTGGCGTATTACTATTCTGCAACATAAACCTTTGTTAATGCGATTCCTTGGCAGGCTTTATACCTGTACAGGCCTTTTAGCGATGATTTTTCAACCACAGGCGTAGCTCAGTGGTAGAATGCTAAGAGCATGAATGCTAAGAGCTTGACTGCCATGCAGAAGGACGTAAGTTCGAATCCTCCTCGGTCCTGGTTATTTTTTTTTTTAATTAGTGCGATAGTGGTTACGGACACCGGTGGTGGCGGACACTTATGGCACCAAAAACGGCCTTTCTTGTGATCTTCATAAAAAAGAAGACTAGCAGCAGTGACACCTTCACCCTGAGGTTCTTAAGAATTTATTCCTTGTGCTTTAGGGCTGCAATTTTATGTCAGTGCCTTCTGCTCTACCTTATTCTGCTCTTATCATCCACTGTTCACAGCCGGCAGATTCGATTAGTGATATGGGTAGAGTTCCGTTTTGTTGGTACTGCATAGTGCCCAATGAAATATGTAATTCATGGAATTGGCCTAGTGACTGGCCACTGTGGTGGCTCAGTGGCTCCAATGTCCTGCTGGTGGACATGGTGGTGGTTTGATTTCACTCATAGCAGCTGCATTGTGATGGGAGATGAATGCTAAGATGTGCATATACTGTGTTATATGTGCCTGCTAAGGAACCTTACATGTGTGTAATTATATATCTTAGTCCCCCACTACATCATTTCAAATTATAAATGTATGCTTTAACCTCACGATTTCAATGGAAGGAAATCTTTTAGCAGCATAAATTGGAGACTTTTGTAGTTCATTGACTGTTTTTGTTATGTACTATCTGTTGTGTAAAGTGAGGTCAGGGCCTTCAACGAGAGTTGCGATGTGGGTTTGTTGGTGGTTCATTTGAAAAGCTTTGATGTAGCGCAAAACAACACATGAACACTAGAGGGCACATCAGCGCTGTGTGGTGTCCATACGTGCTCTCTCGTGTCCGTGTGTTGTTTTGCGCTACATCAAAGCTTTTCAAAGGGCCTTCAAGTAACTTGCAACTTATTTTGGTGTGTTTCTATTAGTTTGCTTTTACATTTGCTGACACTGTCTGCTTCCAAAACACACTTTCAGTGAAGTAGCCTCATGAATATATCTGTTCATTTATTGGCTGTGACATGCATGAGTCAAAGGGGAATGGCTTCACTGAAACTTGTTTCTTCGACCACCAGGTACTAGTGGATGATGACCTGTACTTAGATATTGACCCAAGCAAAGCTGTGGTGCGGTTCCCACCTGAAGAGAGGCTTCGTCATTTTGGTGCCAAGGATTCTCCCGACTATGCACGCCGTCTAGGGACCTATCGAGCTTGGACGATTGATCGGCTTGCACGGCTTGCTCAAGTAAGTCAGAATAGAGGAGTGAATCAGTTTAGCCTGACCTGATACTTATCTGTTTACTTGAATAATGAAATGGGTGGTTTAAGCAAGGCTTGTAACGTACTGATATCTCCAAAAAATAACCCCTCCAGCCACTGTGTACACATTTATGTGCACAGCTTGTTTTCATAAATGCTATGGGCTAGTCGCTGAGAAATTGAAATGACTTCTGGATGACTTAAACGTTCTTAACCATGAATATATATTCATTTAACATAACTGTGCTATGTAGTGTTGCAGGTGATCATTTTTCTCAAGGTGCTACCATGTTTGACGTCATTTGTCTCATTTTCTAAGGGCAACATTAAAATTATTTTTGTTTGCTTGGTCTGAGTATTATAAATAACAAATGGCACATCTACTTCCAGACTGACAATTCATTCTGTTTATGCAAAAGCTGAACTTGACTGAGTTTGTAATAAATAAATAAATAACCAAACTCTGTTTACAATTAATTACCAAAACATGCACCTATCAATACATACTCACCTTCTCTTTCATGCAAATGAATATTGAATGCTTTGGGATAACATGTAAGTTTTATACATTAACACATTACCAGACAGTTCATATTTCGGGCCTGAAGGCGAATATGGAAGAAAATGCTTGTTACGTTTAATATCTGTAGAATAAACATGTTTGATACGCTCGACTTTTTGGGCTCTTGAGGTGCAAGTCATTGTGGTCTTAAGGAAGGGCTAGTATAACATAATGACTAAATTCACGTGATTCTACTTTTAATACCTGCGTGACCAGTCTGGATTGGCAATCACCTAGACCACTAACAATGCCTGATAAGAAAAATAATTGCAGTGTAATCATTACATTTTCCTCTCCTTGAAATATTAGTGTTTTACATGGGTGGTCCTTAATTACAGACTCACTGTTGAAGCCATTGTTAGTCACATGTTGGGGCATCTCAGTGGTTACAGCACTGCATTGATTTGTTCAAGGCATTAGTCACTGATACTGCATTTTAACGGGTGTAGAATGGAAGAAGAAATTTGTACTTGCGGAAGAGAGCGCTAAAAATTGCGGAGAAGTAAGTGTGGGCAGGAAAGACGAGGAAAGGCAGGGAAGATGGGGACAGGGAAGGTCTTGCCCTCTTGATGTATCCCTGCTTTTTGGTGGTTTCGCTCCATCCGAGGGGCATTGGAAGAGGGTTTGCAAACTTTTGTAGTCAGAATTGCGGAAACAAGTCCGTCTTCTCGAATTCTGGCTGAAGTGAGTGTCTTTCCTGTCCACACTTACTCATAACTCCGCAATTTTTAGCACTCCCTTCCGCAAGTATGAATTACCTACTAGCCCAACACTTCACTGTACTGGAGAAATCTTTGTACCACACTGTGTATGTGTAGTAAAGAACAGCAGTTAGTCAAAATTAACTCAAGGCTCCCCAGTGGATGTAAGATAGGCTGATGATGACGATTACAAACTGGTCATACTTAGTCTTTAAGGGGGCCCTGAAGCAACTCGTCCCTGGCTTGGTGAAAAAACACATTCTTTGGCTAGCATACACTGCAATGAACTGCTTAGCCAAATTCTGCAGTCGTCCACAGCCCGTAACGTTCACAAGTGGAGCACAAGGTTGCCACTTACTCAGGAGCCCTCTTTTCTAATAGAGGCTACACCTCACTCTCCTTGTATCTGCTGTACCTCATCAGGTGCACACATTTTTTCATCAAGAACGTACACATGCCGTGTGCTTGCTTTTCTTTGGGTCATAATTTATAGTAGTACAGTGAAATGCCTGTAGAACAAAGCGGGGGGGGGAGGAGGGGGATCGTGATAATGCTTCGTTATACAGGTCACTTTGTTGTGTGCATTGAGCATCTACATTACCTCAATAAAGCAGGTAACCATACTGAGAGCAAAAAAAAAATTTATTTGCAATATGTTCAAGGGGCCGCAGACAAAATAAAGTATGCGATTGTCTTCTGCACATTTGCGCCACTGTTGACCTTATGCCATTGACGTACAGGATTTGCTGCCGTTTGAGGTCATGGGGTGAGGCAAGCGGTATCTGTACGCGGGATCGAATCCCGGCTGCGGCGGCTGCATTTCGATGGAGGTGAAATGTTGAGGCCCGTGTGCTGTGTGATGTCAGTGCACGTTAAAGAACCCCAGGTGGTCGAAATTTCCGGAGCCCTCCACTACGGCATCTCTCATAATCAGAACTGGTTTTGGGACGTTAAACCCCACAAAGCAAAGCAAGCAAGCGGTATCTGTAGTACATCAAGTGCCGCTACGGCTTCATGGGCATTCATGACTCTTGGCTTCTTTGGAAATGATTCAGCACTGGTCGCCTGATCATTTGAGGCATCCCTTTTATCTTCGATTGCTTCCACAGTGTTGTCAATTGTCAGGTCGGAGCAAAGCACCACATTGTTGCCCACTGAGTTATAATTGTCAACCTTCACAACTCATACAGCATCACAATATGCACTTTAGGTGTTTATTTCTTAGAAAAACATGACATTATCTTCTTTTTGATTTCTGTAGTTCTTCGAAAGTTAGCACAGGATAACCAGTTCCGTCGCTCTATTTCTTTTGGCTGCTGCGTGTTACTTTGGTGGCTAAGTGTCTTTGTTATAAAGCAACATTTTAGTGATTGGGAACATATGAAATCCTTCATAAGACAGGTGAATTTGGTGTACTGGTCTTTGCAGTACACAGGTGTTTCTTGTATTTCATCCCCTTTGTGTCGTGAGCGCCAAAGCAAAATATTTGCTGGAAATATGTAAAAATGCATTTTTTTAATGCATAAGCCTCATAGATCTCGGCCCCACCATGGTGGTCTAGTTGTTGTGATACTCGGCTGCTGATCCGAGCGTTGCGGGATCGAAGCCCGGCCGCAGCGGCTGCATTTTGAAAAAGGCGAAATGTTGAAATGTTGAGGCCCGTGTACTGTGTGATGTCAGTGCATGTTAAAGAACCCGAGGTGGTCAGAATTTTCGGAGCCCTCCACTACGGTGCCTTTCATAAGCACAGCTGGTTTTGGGACGTAAAACCCCAGAAATTAATCAAATCAATCAGTCATAGATCTCACTGGAAGGTTTACTTAAATGACCTCGGGGCCGACACGAACAGTTTGGTGCAAAATTCACAATAAATACTGTTTCTCAGGGAGCGAATAAAAGCTTGTCAGCCATCTGTAAGAAATGATTGATCCCACGGCGGCTGCATTTTGATGGAGGCGAAATGTTAAGGCCCGTGTGCTGTGCGATGTCAGTGCATGTTAAAGAACCCCAGGTGGTCAAAATTTCCAGAGTCCTCCACTACGGCATCTCTCATAATCATGGCTTGTTTTGGGATGTAAAACCCCAGAAATCAATCAAGAAATGATTTATCAGCGATTGTAGATGGGTTTATGCACTATGGGACTTGAACACTCCAGCTTCTATGACTCGAACGTGCCATTCTAGGACTTGAACTCGAGACCGTGATATAAGTCGAACCCAAACCTTTCTTGGATTAAGATGGATTTAAGGTGGATTGTAACTGGTTAAGGCAGATTAGGGTGGATGAAGATGGATTAAGGCATATTAAGTGCATTATGGCAGATAAAGGCATGTTAGGGTTGATTAATATGGACTACAGTGTATTAGGATGGATTAAGAAGGATTAGGGCAGATTATGAAGGATTAGGGCAGAATACGGTGGATTAAGAAAGACTGGGGGTGGACTAGGCCTGATTAAGATGGATTAAAAAATATTACGCCTGATTAAAGGTCCTGTCACCAGGTCACGCATCAAATTTTAGTTTTACAGTGGAAGTTGTTTCGTGCACAGTAGAAAGTGTTCTACTGAAAGAATTTCTCAGAATGGTTCATTGCAAGTGGAGAAAAAAATATATTTTGTAGCGGTGCATGCAATAAAAAAAAAAATGTGAGGAGGCGAGCTCTACTGCTTGGCCTGTCTAGCCTTCACAAGCCATATTCCTCCTCTGCCTTTTCCTGCACGGGAGCAGAAGGGTCACGCCCCTTCCTGATGGCGCATGTATGTGACCCCCCCCCCCTTTTTTTCTTCTTTGTTGAGCTTATGCGGCGTGGCGACTTCCTGAAGGGTTTACGAGCAACGTCCTGGCACCAGTGCCTACATCCTCATTTTAGATGAACGCACATGAGAGGAGAGCAAGCAACCACGAAAGGCTTTCCATTTGAAATTTGAACTGTTTCTGTGGGGCGTAGAGACGTAACCCTTGACATTGCGCTTACATTGTAAGTTCAAAATGGCCAGACCTGGTGAAGGGCCCTTTAAAGGGCAACTCGGGCGATATCTTTACTATGTCAAGGTAGGGGTATCTTTAACTTCTAGAGACCCCCTGTTACCCATGTGACAGCATAATTGCCTCTAGAATTCAAAAATAATTTTAAATAAACAAGGAAATGTGAAAACAAAACTGAAACTCTATAGGGCATGAAGCATACCCCTTTGAGTGATGTTACAAGTGTCCCGATAGCAAGAGGGTGTGCAAGGCATGCCAGTCTCACCAGCGTGAAGCTAGAAAGCGCTGAAGAGCTGATGCTCCGTTGATTTGCAACCATGCCGCATCATGTCCTCAAGGGACATTATGAGCTGCACCAGCTCCTTGGATCTGTCAGTAACAGCTGCGAACCGCCATTTGCGTTCGAACCGCCGCTACAGGAGACATTTTCCGACCCGGCCCAGCCCAGCACACGTTTCTCCAACAAGGAGACCTGGGTAAGCGTTAGCTGCGATTGTTTTGGAGACTGTTTGGAAATCACACAAAATCGTGACATTGTTACAGGTGCAGTTGCGGCGAATGCTTGACCGTCCTTAGGAATGAGCAGGTATGCTGCCATGATATCCCAGTTGTTTGGCACCCACTGAGTACTGACCAGCTGATTTGCGTCACAGAACATCGCCTGTTCCCTTTGTTGTACTTAGATGGAGACCTCACTGAGGTGAACAGGCAGCATCTCAATGTCTACAATCCGATGTACCTAGAGCGTGCCGACACGAACAGTGAGTAACAAATTACATTTATTCGGTGTGTAAAATTGTGCAGCAACATTTGTTTCTGTGAATCAACATATACACTAGCAACATCACACCACACAAAATGTGGCATCAACACTTGCCTGAGCTTACGCACATTGAGATGTGGCATGCGAGTGCTGGCAGGTGCCCAGCTTACGCTCTCATGCACACACAAGAACACACATTTAGGGATAGCAGTGGTGGAAAGGTCAAACAATTAGATATCCTCCAATGTTATCACCCCTGCTGAATTGGACAACTGAGTTGGCAGTTCTGCTGCAGCAATGCATGTAAATAAACTCCTTGTGCGTTTCCTTTCTTTTCCTCTTTCTTTTATTTTAGCATTAGTGTTCAACACGGAAGCATATAGCACATTAATGTGTAGTGCTTTCACTTACCTGTGTGCATACGTGTGAGAGTTATCTCCGGCCTCTTTTCGTTCTTCTTTTCTTTCTTTCTTACTTTTCATGAACAGAATTTTAAGTGCACCATGTTCCCACTGCATGTCCCATCCCATCCTGAATTCTTATGACATCGTAACAGGTGAGGAATGCATTTATCAAATGAATTTAAAGCATAAAGGTTTGCAGCTGAGCACCACCAATCACAGTTTTTGCCATCCTAAATAAGTGGAGGAGCTGTATAAGCACTGCATTTGTTTTTAATATGTGGCACCTTTCTTCACACTACTTCAGGTACATAGCCTACAGGCTGCTTGGTGGGTCTGGAGTCAGCTGGGGCAAGGAAATCACCAGCCACTGCCTGGTTGTGTAACGGAAAGTAAGGGGCACATTTCCATCAAGCAACTACGAGATGTTTTCCTGAATATAGGTGAGCACTGCTTTTGCAGTGAAATACATGTGTGTTTATTTGTGCAAGAAATAAACTAACCAAGTAGTGTATTTCTGTTCAAACTGGCCAATATAGCACACTTGACCATAGCAAAACAATGCTTTTATTTTTGCTTTGCAGCACTTCCTTTTTCTAGCTGTTGTGAAAGCATTGCAAGACAAGAGTCCGAAAACATAGTAGTGCAAACTACTTTAGTCCTAAGATGTAGTAGTGCAAACAAATGTTAATGACAGTGAGAAGCTTTCAAATGCAGGAAGGTTCACAAAACTAACGTGGTAATGGCCAGGTTGGTGCCTAATTTCTGACTAAACATGCTGCACACAGATACAAACTGCATACAAGATGACACAGGAATGGGAATGCTGCACTGTCTTTGTGTGAAGACTAGTGCAGTCAATCCCTTGCTTGGGCCCAATATTGGTTTTTCTCACTATAGGCACTTCAACCATCTAATATGCTACTCTACTGTTATGTAATATCAAAGGCTTACCTATTTGTCTCCATAAGCCCTTATCATTTACCAGCAGGCTTTGTTAAAATATGGCCGCTTCATCCTTCACCTAATTCTGTGTGTGTGTTTTAAATGTGCAATGAAGCACTTTTTGAACATAAGGAAACACTGCCGATCTGTACAAGAAGCTCTTCTGAACATGGCTATGTATTACTTCACTGCATGCAGCAGGGTAATTAAAATGTCATGTGAAATACAGCAAAATTGTTTGCTCTCATCTCCATGTTGTGATGCAGCATCATCACAACCAGCTGGAACTGCCAACAGCTATTGGCTGATTTCATGTTCACAAGATCATTCTCAGTAATACATAATTGGGACGTTTAGTTAAATTAATGGAACATGTTTGTGTCTGATGTCAAATACAGAAAAATCTTGTTTTCTTTGCGTTGTTTGTTTACATATAACAGCTGCAGTATAGGTATGTCTGCTGCACTTGGCCTCTGATACGGAAATAGCATAGTCTACCATGGTTGTCATGGGGTGCTGCAATGAGCCATTTTGTCACTGAGACACTCAACTTTTGGCCGGAACATTGCCCCCTTTGGATTTTCACCTGTGTAGCTTCTAGCATGCTAACAGAGGTAAAAAGAGAGAGAAGGCTGTGTATAACTCCAATTATAATTGAAGCATTTGAAAAATGTTAGTGACACAAGATTCATTAAGTGATGGCCTTCAGCTGTGAGGTCATTGTATGATTAGTTGGAAAGGTGTTTCATGGCCCCTTTAAAGGCTCCCCCCCCCACCAAGCCAAATGGTAAATTTTGGTTATACAAGGGACGTTCTTAAAGGTCAGTTTTGGCAGTTTTTCAGCATGTCAAGGCGATGGCGATTCTATGTTCCTGAGGCACTCTTGTCACACTCCTGGTAGTAGAAATGCTGAGCAAATGCAAAAATAATTTTTAATGAGCAAAAAAGCATGAAACTGAAACTGAAATCCAAGCCAGCAGTGAAGTCTAATCGGTCAGCCTGTCTTTTGAATGCTGTGACTGTGCATGCACCCTTGCCCTGGCAGTAATGTAGCGAAAATTGGCGGTGTGCACAGATCTCGAAGGCAGTGGTACGGTACCTGTGCACTTCTGTCACTTCGCCAATGATGACGTCAACACAGAATGTGACTAATAATTGTAGGAAGCCAGGTGCCCAGTTTGAGGTAATCGGTAAAAATTGAATTGCAAGCAATATGCGCATCTCTCAAGCCTGTAATCTTGCACAAATGACAAAAGTGTGCAAAGTGTGCCAAGGAACATATCTAGGGAATTTTATTGCGATCTGCCGACTTAAAGAAGTCACCGGAGTTGGCCTTGAAGTTCCCAATACGGAGCGTTCTACTGCAAGAATTTTTCAAATTGGCTCATTGCTAGCAGAGATAAAAATATTTGAAGTGCCGTGAAACCAAGATTTCAGGTGTTGAAGGTCACTGCCAAAACAACAACCTCGCCACATGTCGACGCTGCAGGGAGAAGCAACAGCAACAAAAAAAAGGAAAGTCAAGATGTACACTTTTCTGCCCGCAGCTGGTAGTCCCCTTTGAGGAGCAAGTTGCCGGAGCGCTGCCTCCTCAATGGACAATTTGTGGTTCGGGCTGCCAACATGCACTCTTGATGGGTGTCATGTGCCATGTTATTTAGTGACGCAGCGTGCAGTGGTGGTGCGGAACATCGCCTGCTCCTCTCAGCGTGTGATGCTTGCGAGAATAGAGGAATTGGCACTGTTTGAAATTGGAGCACCTTCTGCAATGTGGTTTTTGGCAGCATGATCGTGAGCGCGCAATGTATGCAATGAACTTGTCAGCTCACAGCGCCCAGACTTGGTGAGAGGCCCTTTTAAACCATTGGTACCACAGAAAACATAGCGGTGTGTTGTCCCTTTCATGCTATGAAGGTGGGAAAATAGCCCCTTTCCAGGTAGGTCAGTAAAGAAATTTTTTTGCAGCTAGAGAAAACAAATTGTATTAGAATATATGGCATCGCTGTGTAGCAGAAGAAATGTGCTTTCTAATGGTACTAATTTCAAGCAAAGATTTATTAAGTCTTAGGGAAAAAATTAATTAGAGAATGTTTGTGAATAACAGAAAGACTCCGTAAAAGCGTCAGTACCGTGTTGCATCAAAAATAGGTAAAAACAAATCAAAAGGCGCATTTGGAAGAAAAATGTTGTATACAATATTCATGTGAATATGAGCTTCCTATGTTTAACATTTCTTTATAAACAAGAAGAAACCTAGGCCTTGTGGTTGTCGTGCCACTGCGCTAAGCATTTGCGTAATGCGATGAAGCACATTCGCAGAGCATGGCTCACAGAAGAAATTCATTTTATGTTCCATGTTTTTTCTTTATAACATAATTTAATGTTTCTCTATCGATCCATCTCTTGTGGCTTGTGTCGTCGATCTTTATGGGCACTTTTACGAGAAACGACAGAAGGAGCCTTGCGGTCTGGTTAATATTCCTCATCAAAGTCCCCAAAAGTTGTCCGATCAATTCAAGCCGGAAGGCAAATTGACTGAATTGCCTGCCTCTCATCAACGAAGATGTTCCGACAAAGTTGACAAAATTTAGCAGATAAGGTATACATATGGCCTAGCTGAGAAGCTACCCGGTGCAGTTTCCCATGGGAATTGGCGGTCATCCACTGAGGAACACAGGCAACACTTTGAATCATTTTGTAGGCATGATCGTTGGTGGAAGAAGCGCTGAAAATAATTTTTGAGTGCTCCAGTAAGGGTGTAAATGCAGAACTTCCATGACCTTCATGTAGATCCACAGTCCAACTAACTTCTTGATCTTGTAGGCTTATGCTACAGGAGCGAAGGAAAGAGATGAGTGAACCATAATCGATGCCAGCAGGGAGTGCGAGCCGTGGCTTCAGGTGCCACAGTGAAGCACCATCTTTATTTTCTTCACTTGCGGCTGCTGCGCTCTCCAGTTTGTGCGCCACCCAAACGAAGGCGCTACAGGGCCCCCCATGTAGACTGGAAGTCGAAATGTGACATGGTGCCGTTTTTGGAAGTCCAACGGGGGGTTAGGCGTACATGAAAGGTCTTTTATGGCGGTCTCGAGGTATGCTGGCCTAAGGCGGTCCAAGCTGACAGTTTCTTCGGGCCGTTCTGAAGAAAAGTGGCAGATCTTTTTGTACAGTTAAGGATGCGGAACAGTCCGTCGTACGCTGGTGTTAACCCTTTGAGCGTCGAATTTTTTTTAAAAAGACTTTCCCAGATGGTCAAATTACTTTATTGCACATCTTGAATGTACAAAATGTATAAAGTCGAGAATAAACAGTAAAAAAAATTAGGAACAGTATTTTAGTGTCAGCGTCACTCATAACTGCAAAATATTCAATAGTATTTCAGAGTGTGATATCCCTCAAAACACGGGTTTACGCACAGTGCCTTATCGCAATCTTCACACATAAAATGTGTGTCTGTTCTCCTCTTAGAGTGACCAGTTGTGTTGGCACACGCATGACATCTTCGCCGCATGCGGCTGCTTTCGGCAGAGGCTGAACTGGCTGAATGCAGTTCGTCGTCCGAAGAGGAGCTGTCATTTACTGAAAAAAAAAAAAAAGAAGAAAGAAAACGAAAAAAAGACTGTCTTCCGATTCAGACTCGGCGAATGGAGCAAAATCACAGCTGGGAAGAGTCATCGCTGTCGGTGTCAAGAGAACAGGCGGTGCGTTATATCGCTGGTTTGCTGTGCATCTGAAGAACTCGACAGAAACTCAGTAAACAAGGAAGGC
This sequence comes from Hyalomma asiaticum, assembly GCA_013339685.2. Taxonomy (NCBI): domain Eukaryota; kingdom Metazoa; phylum Arthropoda; class Arachnida; order Ixodida; family Ixodidae; genus Hyalomma; species Hyalomma asiaticum. The sequence continues at coordinate 104,182,415 of CM023481.1, read as the reverse complement.
GAGAATACCTCGTGAGCGGCGTTGATAAACAAGCTAACAGCAGCGCCAATAAAGATAGAAATCAACTTCCGCTGCCCCTGCAAGGGAGTGCCAATCAAGATAAAAATCACGTTTTGCGCGCCTCCGTTGCCATCATGTGGCGAAACCGAAACCGCTAAAGCGCTTTGCCGCAAAGAGTGAGCATACCTTATGAGCATCACTGATAAACAGGCTTAGAGCAGCGCCGATAAAGGTAGAAATCAACTTATGCCGCCCCTGCAAGGGAGTGCCGAGAAAGATCAAAATCAAGTTTCGCGCGCCTCTGTTGCGATCACGTGGCGAAGCCACAACCACAAAAGGGACTTTCCTGCAGTCTGGTGCAACATGCTGAAGCTAGAAATCAGTTCCGTTTATCTCCGCAAGAAGGTAGCGACAAATTTCAAACGCTTCTTGCAAGCTCTAAGAGGTGGCAGCACCTCCCAGCGAGCATGTATCATCATTATGGCGCGAAATTTCAAACAGGAGGGTCAAAACCGTACCCGTACGGCAAAGACCTTGCAGGACAGAAAGCCGCCGCTGTACATATACGGCAAAAACCCTCAAAGGGTTCAAGGGGGTCCGACCACTTCGTGGCACACGAAAACGTGCGTTGAGGTGGCCAGATCATGGTGGACAAATATAGTCTTGTTGTCAGAAGGTTGGGGTGGAGTTGGTGGGAGGTTTTGAATGCAGTCTAGGAGGCATTGTAGAAATTGTTGCAGCTGGGCTGGTAGCTGCGTTGATGTGAAGAAGTCTCCGGGGAGCTGCAGAGAACTACCATACACCAGCTCTGCTGTTGAGCACTGTAGGCCTACCCGGATGACAGCTCGTAAACCTAGGAGCACCAATGGTAAGGCATCAATCCAGGTGGCTCTATTGAAGCGGGTGGTCAGGGCGGTCTTCAGTTGTCGGTGGAGGCGTTCCACCATGCCGTTGGTGCAGGGATGATACACAGTGATATGTCAAAGTCTGGCTCTGAGGATGCGATTAAGGTAAGTAAACAGTGAGGACTCGAACTGACGTCCACGGTCTCTGGTCACGGTGCCAGGACAGCCAAAACGAGATACCCACATAGAAATGAAAGCGCGGGCAACTGTCTCAGCGGTGATATCCAGAATGAGAACAGCCTCCGGCCAGCATGTGAAATGATCAACCATGGTGAGTATATAACGGTAGCCCTAAGACACTGGTAGAAGGGCCACAACGTCTAGATGAACGTGGTCGAAGCGACGGCCGGGTGGAAGGAAAGGTTACGGAGGTGTGGAGGTGTCTTAGTATGATGGGAGACCTTTGTCATCTGGCAAGGCAGGCACATGTGCATCCAAGCACGCACATCACCGTTGATTCCGGGCCAGACGTAGCGCTGGGTGAGAAGACGCTGAACAGCCCGAATGCCAAGGTGACAGATGTCATGGAGAGAGTGGAAAATGGTGGGACGTAATGAAGTGGGTACGAAAGGGCGAGGAAGGTCAGCTGAGACATTGCACCACAAGGGCTCAGATAATAATGGATGGGGCACCAGGCGTAGTTGGAGAGAACGGGGTTCTCCTGAAAAGCATTGCGCTCTCTATTATTCTGCTGTGCGGAGAAGAATTAGGCCCAGTCGATGGTTGGAGATGCAAGAATCAGCCGCGGCTATACGAGAAAGGGCATCCGCGATGGTGTTGTCAGTGCCTTTCATGTGGTGGATATCAGTCGTGAATTCCAAAATATAAGCAAGATGGCAGAGTTCACATGGCATGTACTTGGATGAGTTTGTGCGGAAAACATACGCCAGTGGCTTATGATTGGTCAGTACGTAAAACAAGCATCCCTCCAGAAAGTGCCAAAAGTGCTGTATCGCAGCATAGACGGCTAGTAACTCCTGGCCGAAGACTCTGTAACGGGTCTCAGCAGGAAATAGCATCTGAGAGTAAAAAGACAAGGGTCTTTTTGCGCTGCTGTAATGCGCTGCTGTAAGAGGGCTCCAACAGCCACGCTCGATGCGTCCGCCATCAACCGAGTAGGGGCATTGCTGCGCGGATGAATAAGAAGCATGGTGTTAGCGATCGCTTGCTTGGCAGCAGTAAAGGCGGCCTGGGCTTCTGACGACCAAGAAATGGCAGAGGACGGGCCGGCGGTTGACCGAAGGAGGTCTGTGAGCGGTCTAAGCAGTTGGGTACAGTGTGGTATGAAGCGCCTGGAAAAATTCACAAGCCCCAGGAACTCGCGGACCAGAGAGGGCGTATACCTTTGGATGATATGTGATGGCCCAAAAACTCGAGCTTGGATACGCCAAAAATACACTTCGACACATCTACAACAAGGGCGTACTGCTGTAGACGTTGGAACAGAGCGCGAAGATGCTGCTCATGATCTTCAAGTGTGCGGCTGGCGATGAGGACATCATCAAGGTGCGCAAAGACAGTAGTGAGGCCCCGTGTGATCTCAGAAATGAACCGCTGGAAGGTTTGAGTCAAATTGCGGAGTCCAAGAGGCCTCTGCACGTATTCAAACAATCCAAAAGGTGTCGTGATGGCATGAATCGCTCCAGCACCTTGGTCTTAAGGTGCTGATATGGCGTAGTGTCCGAGGGGGTTGGATAGAGCGTTGGAGAGCTTGCTGGCAACATCCGGAGGAAGGACTGAGGCTATGTGGTAGTAGCGTGCCATTTTCGAGGCAATGCGGTACAGGGAGAATTGCGCCTCAAGACACAGTTGTACCACTGAAACGTCTTGCAGACGTGAGGCTTGTTCAGTTGAGGGCGTGTTCAGATCAGTCATTGTCTTCATCCTAGGTCACCACTTGTAAGCTTATGCCACAGGAGCGAAGGAAAGAGATGGCTGAACCATAATCGACGCCAGCAGGGAACGCGATCCGTGGCTTCACGTGCCAGAGTGAAGCGCCGTCTCTATTTTCTTCACTTGCGGCCGCGCGCTGTCCGGTTTGCGCGCAGCCAAAATGAGGGCACTACAATCTCTTCCGGAGTCACCTTGTTCCACGATCCATCTTGTTCATTGTCATACGGTTTCTCCAAAATATGCACCCATGCACACGTATTGGTTGCGTGGTTTATTTCAATGATGGTGAAGAACAGCATGAGGAAATCGACAGCTCTCGTGAACTTGGGGTGCGGCACTGCCGAAGTCAACGCACGACCACCTCTTGGGCAGAACTCCACTGGTTTGGCAGGCACTGGCCAGTAGTCATTCCCAAGTTACGTTGACACAGTGCAGATGAGGATTGTAACCTTTCGAACATAACAGAAATCTTTAGATTGGGAGCGCACCAGCAAGGAAATGCTTTCGACATGAAAGTGAAACTTACTGGCGGCTACATGTTGACGTTCCGTGGATATTCGGCGCACTGTCACTCTCAATGCTGAAGTCAGGATGTATCCAAATTGTCTTCTGAGTCTTTGCTGTTGCTGTCATAAAAAAATTCTGACGGAGACTCATCCGAATCTGCCGGAATTCGCCGTTTGCAAGCGGCAGCCATGTGAGACATTGATGCTATGATTGAAGCTATGAGTGCTCACCACAGCTGCCTCAAGTGGCACTTCAGAGACCCCCTGTGCCGGAATAGAATAAAGAAAAGCGAGTCGTGAAGAATAGTTCTTTCTTAAAATGATAGATAGAGTTAGTTGTTCATGAACGCTTCAAGCGCAGCAAAATTTGAAGTTGAAATCATCGATGGCAGACTATCGATGTATGGAATGCTGGCATGAAAGTGTTAAGCAACTGAAGATATTTAATCGCTAATGCCTGCTGGCACACCGTAGTGTACCTCTTACTAAAAGATGTTTTCATCTGGTTTGTCGAGTTAATACACCAACTAATTTTTGGAGGAGGTGTCCTGATGCATTTCAAACAAGAGAATGCATATGTTGCTTAGTGTTTTTTCTAGAGAAGAAACCAGTTTGTGCACATAGTGTACCTATCTGCTTGAGCATGCAGGAATGCAAGCCACTTGGTTCTGACCCCACATATGGCAGCCCTTTTGTTTATCAGCCAGGCCCACACAAGACTGTCGGTAGTGGTCGATACTAAACATATGCTTGAATCCAGTGAGGCCTATGAGACACACACACAGTACAGGAGGGTACCGTGGGATCGATGCTTTGCTCACATCAGCCAAGGCAGTTATTTGGTGGCCCTGAAAAGGGCTGTTTAGAAGTGGTGTGGTGTCTGGCTGCTGGATTCATGAAAGGGGTAACTCCAGCTGGTAGGTGCATCATAGTGGGAGCAAAAATAATGCCAAAACCGACAAGGGCAGACATAAAAACGACACATGGCACAGTGCTATGTGTTGTTGTTCTTATATCTGTCGTTACCTTTTCTTTTTTTTGGCACTATTCGGGATTTCTGCAGGACTGTAGTGCCACTTGTGAAGTGCAAAGCATGAGTACTGTTTCTTCCTTGTGTCCTTCCTCCTTTGCTGGCTTTTGGCCACACTTAGACACAAGTGTCATGTGATGCTTGCTCAGCAGCTGAAAATGATGGCCACTTCTCAAGGCAGTCCATTACATTAGGTAGCAGGACAGATGCGTACCCTGAAACAGATACACATGTTGACTACATGTACAAAAATATTGCTGGATGTTATTACAACTGCTAAATGTCCAGTAGGTGCCCCTACCCGCTACTGTTTAAGGCAAAAGAAAGCATGAGAAAAGTAGATGGAAAAGTAGAGGGTGAGGGGCAGAGGGTCACTGTAGGAGGCCTTACTTAAACATGTGCCAAAATTCCATATGGTGGCAGAAGTCAAGACACAAGCAAGCAGAAGACTTTTTCTCTCAATGAAAACTTTGTTTCGCATGCATTCTGTCTTCAGTCTGTGTCATTGCTCTCTAGGGCATTGAATGACACTTTGAAATAGGGTTACAAAATTCACAGGCCTGTGCACTTGGCTTGAAGAATCCTTGTGGTCTCCTGATGGTACAACATCAACAATGTAGAACTATAAACTGTTGTGCTATAAACTGCCCTGCAACCCCTCGAGCATGTTAGAGAGATATTACACTCCTCGATGGAACAAGCGTTTGCCTGTGCTTCGCTGTGATTGTGCCTTTATTGAGCACTGACAGAAGTCCAGCTAAATAATAAACATTTCATCCTCTTAAACATCCACTAATATTTTCCAATCTAAGCCATTTACTTTAAGTTTGTTGTTCTTTTTTCAGCTCCAAGGCATCCTGAAGGCTATCCCTGCAGCTTCTACCAACAGGACGCACTAAGCATCATTCTTTAAGCATTGAAGTTTGCTGTGAAAACTGTGTACACTGTAATGTCTGTGCAGTATTTGAATGCTACACACTGAAGTACTAAAATAAGTATTACTTCAATTTTTTCACCTGCTGCTCTACAACAGTAGTTGCAAACAAACTGCTCATGGTAGCCTGCATTCTGTTTTATTGGAACCACAGTCCATTCTTTTTCTGCTCGGGAGAATCTCTTTGAAATCCTCTCTGCACCATTGGAGTCTGTGAGTATTTCTCTACGGCTGTTCTCGTAATGTCGAACAGCAATTTTTGTTATGCAATAAATGGAATCACAAATGATATTGTGCAGGTGTTCTTGTTTTATAGCACGTTTCCACCTGAAAACTAAATTCATTCGAAGGAACAGGGAACCGGTTAAGAACATTAATACCCTCAGTCATAGATATAACACATTTCATATTGACTGAGGCTAGCAAGCACTCTTATCCTTATTGAGGGTTGTTGTTCTTGGGCACTGACAGTGGTTAATGGGCACTTTTTAATTTGATCGCATGTTGCAATGGATAAAGTGTTCAAAATTTGAGCAGATGACAAAGAAAAGCTTTCCCTTTTGCACTTCCTGGGGAAACATATATTCTACGCATATAACCCATCTTCAGCATTTGCAGAATCGGGCCTTGCGGATCATGAATTTTTCTGGCTTCGTGGTTGCATGAGAGGGGGGCCAATTACCGAGCATCCCCCATTCCCACATAGGACCTTTTTTATTTTAGCTGCTGCAGCCAAATTTTATATACATATTTAATATAAGAACCACTTCATGCAGTCCTCCTTATTTGTCATTGTGGGCCATGCACTAAAAATTACTTTTTCCTTCTTTTGCCATAAACTGGCCATTAAAGAGAGCAATCCTTGGCTCTTCCTTGGCATCAAACTTGACCAGCACCTTAAATTTAACCTGCATGCTCAGATGGTCTTGAAAAAGGTCGCTTTTGATATTAGAATGCTCATTCTAACGCTCATTTTTTTCACAGCACATAAGAACTTCACTTTATTATGCATTCATACCTTGTCACCTACAATATTGCATCTCTGTCTGGGGAAACATATATTCCACGCATATAACACATCTTCAGCATTTGCAGAATCGGGCCTTGTGGATCATGAATTTTTCTGGCTACATGTCATATTCAGTATTAAACTACTAACTACACCTCATTAAGCATACTACCGTTACGTTTCATGGTTCAGCTTAAGTTGGTCTTACTGGTATATAGCACTCATTTCAATCATGAAATTCTAGATACATTTCATGTATCTGCTCTTACTAACAACAATACAAGATTTGCATCTAACAACATTTTGCTCCCCCTGCATAAACACCAGTTACGAAAAATTTACTGCTTATTTCACTGTGATTAAGTATTGGAATGCATTGCCACTCGACGTTAAAGCCTGTTGCACAATAGTAATATTCAAAAGAGGCGTAAGAAAATACTAACCACACTGGTGGCTACAGACTCATTGTTTTTAATATATAATGCAAACCACTTGATTTCTGTTACTTAATTTTATATTTCATAAAATATCACTCGTATTTGTTGTCTTGTAATTGTGTTGAACTGTCATTTCTTTTTTTCCTTTTTTTTACTCTTATTTCTAGAAATTTTAAACTTTATATTGCCCATCTAATATTTGCCAACATATATTCTTTAATTATCTGCTGTAATATACCACATAATCATGCATAAAATTCATGTTTTTATATTTTATTAACTACTACCTTTGTTTTTGATCTTGTAAACATTTCTATATTACAGTGAACTCCTGTTAAAACGAACTCGGTTATAACGAATTCTCGGATATAACATACAAAATGGGTATGTTTGTTTGGTTTCCCATAGACTCAATGCAAAAGATATCCTCTTAAGACGAACCCCCTCACAGGTAACCTTCTGTTAAGAAGAACTTTCCCAGTGCTGTGGACAGCTGCCCCTAGTTTATTGTAGGGGGCCCCAAGGGCTGGATACCTGCATTCTTTTGTTGTCTCCCCACCAAGGAGAGTATAAAAGAACCAAAGACTAATCAAGTAAAGCCACTGGGGTGCCAGCAATAAAACTACAGAGTTTTATTGTTGAGGACCCCAAGTGCTAGAGGCATCCTGCCTTCTTGGGCCCTTTTGTTGTCTCCCCACTTCCTGTTCAGCACCTACAGGGAGAGTACAAAGGAAAACAAGCAAAAGAATCCAAGAGGGCTTACACAGAGACTCTGGGTACTTGAATAAAGTTGCCCTCTCCCGCCCCCACCACCACCACCCTTAACTAGTAGAGCATGGGTAAAGCAAAGCAGAACAAAACAAAAAGAGAGGACCTGGGCTCCCACAAAGGGGCAAGAAAAAGGGGGCAGATATAAAAAAGTGAATGCTGTTTTTATCCACAACAAAGTGTACATATTAGACTGTTTGGCTGATCAGCACCTCCTGGGGCAAGTGCAAGAAAACTGCCCTGAAGAAAGACGGGCCTAGTTTCTAGTCTGGGCAGTGAAGGGGTCCTGGTGGACACGAATGCATACGTGAGTATCCTCAGAGATGCGCCACAATGCCTAATGCATTGACTGGCAACACAACTGACATGCTCACTGAAGAAGTGCTTGAAGTGCTTTCGAAGAATATGGAAGGTAGCTTGTGCCTGCTTAAGTTCTCTAATAAACAACCTTTCCCAGCAGCATGGAGATACTGGAGGATACTTAAAATCATTAGATGAAATATTTATGGCTGCTTGCCAGTGCTTGAAGACAGTTTTCAAGTTGGGTAAAAATATGGTTTCATTTGTATTTTTTTCCCATTTGCAAGTCTACTTGATTGACTTTTTGAAGTAAGATGTTTGGATCCACCTGGGCAAGTGGCCAATCCATTCTTGGAGGCACTTCTGATAAGACGAACAAATTGTCATGGTCCCCTCGAGTTCATCTTAAAGGGAGTCTACTGTACTTGCTTAAAAGTTACCTTTCATGCATTGTAAACACTTTCCTTTTTTGTTGCTTTATTTCATTGCTACTACTTCTTATTGTCGTGGGATCGAATCCCGGCTGTGGTGGCTGTATTTCGATGGAGGCGAAATGTTGAGGCCCGCGTACTGCGCAAAGTCAGTGCATGTTCAAGAACCCCAGGTGGTCGAAATTTCCGGAGCCCTCCATTGCGGCATCTCTCATAATCAGAACTGGTTTTGGGACGTTAAACCCCACAGAACAACAAAACAACAACTATTTCTTATTACATGTTCTGATTTATTACTTGCTTATTTCTGTTTCATCTGTTATGTAACTGCTCTTTTGCCATAATTTACAACATGCTGATTTTGTCAAATTACTAACAGGAGGTCCCCCTTACAGTTTTGTAACTCCATGGCCTCCTCCTTTACTAATAGTGACTAAAGAAAGAAATCTCATTACTGACGTTTTGATTCCTTTCAACATTCAACAGCTCTTACATAAACTTAAGATAAATAAAACATGCTTTTGACCCGTTTAGCATAGCTCTTGTAGGATAACACCTTATAAGATCAACGTCTTAGATAAAGCAGTGTTCAGGACTGTTTACATTTTACAACCATTGATGTAGGCAACACTCGTTACACTAGAGAAAAAGGAATGCGTTACTGTCAAAGTCACTGGAAAAAAGTAATGCATGTTACTTTTAACGTTACTCAATTGTGAAAAAGTTTATTCAGTACATCTATGGTGCAGGGTACCTTCGACAACATCATAAAGCATATTCTTATATTTCACATAATGGAGACTACATTGCACAAATGTGCAGGACCTTAGCAATGTTACAAACCCTATTACAAATGCATACTAGTGCCGTCATTTCAGTCTGATAAGTGGCTGCTTTGTCATTCTAATCGTTAAATTAACGGCGCTGTAGTAGACTCATATGCTTGAACATGGATGCGCAGATGCATTCTCCAGTTCATGATGTCGATAATCTGACAGCACTGCATTCAAAAGTGAGACATCACTCATGTAAAGGCCCAAAATGTCAGCGTCCAAGAATAGAAAATAAAATCGTCTATAAGGGTCTAAAGTTGCCTGTAGAGTTATATCTGTTGGCTTCTAAGCCACTTTTTTCAGTGTGACTAAATACAATGTGAGATTTCTGTATGAGATTTCCAAGTTAGTGCACATTCTGTATGATGTTACACTGTGAGGTTTTTCACAAACACAGGGGTGTTTTCGAAATTTATATTTCACATAAAACTTATAGCCCAAACAACAATCTTACCCAAAGTATAATTAGATGACAAAGCAGCAGTGCACAAATTTGTTGGGTGTTGGCAATATTGCACTGGACTGAACTTGCCTCTAGAGGTACATGTGATGGCTTTCAACTCTGCGGCACATGTTGAAGCCACTTTTCTCATTGTGACATTAGACACAAAACGTGGTTTAAGGATGAGGTTTTCCAGTCAGTGTGCGCATTGTGCGATATATATTGTAAGATTTTTTCACAAATGCAGCATGCCGTTTTTGTAATTTGTGAGCATGCGCTTATGAGGTGTTTCATATGAATACGTAAGTGTCAGTAATGGTGCATGACTGGCCGCAGCAGCTGTCTTTCCGAATGATTTTTTACTGGTATGCATGCATGCAAGCTGCAACAATGGTCATCAACAGTAATAGTATATTTTGTTTGCAATAACACTTAAGGTGCTTTACACATCTTTTGTTTTTTAAAAATCGGGCAGCAGAGATAATTGGAATATGAAACTGGAGCTATCCATAATGCTTCCTTAAGTGATGGATTAGCACTATACTCGGGTACAGGTCAACAAAAAAAGCAGTGTCTCCCCATCAAAAGACCCCCCTCCGGCCAATGGCGCCACTCTGTCAACGCAAAGTCGTGGCAGACCGCCTCTGTGCCGCATTCAGGAGAGGAATCGAGCGCAGTGCAGAGGAGGTCTGTTGAGACGTCATGTTGACCGAGTGGTACTATTGGCTGGAGATGGTCCTTTGATGAGGAGACGGCACTTTTTTGTTGACTTGTACCCAAGTATAGCTTGCGAGACTTTAGGCCATGTCTAAACGTAGCATGCTACCTGAATCCCAAATAGCTTCTTTCAATGTCTATGTAGAGCGGAGCTGCAGACACTAAAATGCAACCTCTCACCGTATTATTGGGAAGTTTTCCAAAGCTTGCACTATTTTGTGCATGCTCATTAGACGTACATACACGATCATGCATTTCACTACATGTGCATCAAGCTGTGTAAAATGCTTGTGCTATCCAGTCACTTCTGTAGAACTGCCATGGTTGGGCAGTTATTCAAAAGTTGGCAATAGGAAAACAGAACTTCAAATAATGGTGGTCACCAAGGCACAAATTACGATGGAAGCATGTCGTCCACTTAAAATGCCATGGTATCAAATACTGGAGAAGAAGAAAAAAAAACAAGCTCAGTGTGGATTTTGTTTAGGACGTAATCCATCAATCTGATAGTGCCAAAGTCTGCAGAGTGGCCAGGTGTGTCACATCTGCGGTCACTCGCTAGTGAGCAGGGCTTCTGTTTGACCTCTTCAATGACAGACTTCCAATGGGACTGCCATGCCTTAAGAATACTATAGAAACAGGTTCCATGAAGGTAATAAAATTTTGCATGAGCACTGAATGCAATATGTTGAAATCTGTACAAACATATTCTGTATAATTTTCTTAGCTTTGAAGCCTTTCATCTACAAATGCTTACATAAGAACTGCATGCACTTATGTAGATCTCACTTCAGTGTTAAAAATAATTAGCAATTTTATGGTACTATCAATGTTCCTGCTGTGGCAAACTTTGGGAGTATATTGCTTTGTGCTTCACACTCCAAGTATTGGGAGTACAAGAGGTGACAGCATTTGAGACGTGTTTGGCTCCTATGCTTACACACCACATGTCTTGACGTGTGCTGCTACCCCCCAAAAGCTCTCCAGCAACAGCTGGAGAGCTCTCAAATGGCAGGTCATACATTAGCAGCCCCTTCCTAACAATGTGCCCAGCTGCAGTTAGGCATGAGCCTGAAGACATAACATGGCTTGTGACAATTGCAGAGACTAGTAATCTGTTACCAGTAAGCATCATTGCCTATACAAACCTGCTCGACTGCTGGAAGTAGCAGAGCTGTATATCCCTTTGGGTAGAGTTTTACGGTCTCTTGATCTCGCCACCAGTCTGGAAACTGCTGCTCTGGCATCTAGCAGCACAATACTGCCGTCTCGCCAACACCATTTTGTGCCTAGGCTCCTTGCCATACTGTTCGTGTGCAGATGTTTGTCTCTGCACGTGGGGAGTTCCTATTGGCTGCTTTGCTCCCTTTTTGACCAATCTGCTGAACCTTTGGAGGTTTTAGGCGGTCTAAACTTCGCGGATCTGCACAGATATCGCAATTGGAGCTTGTAGCATGTGGGCTGCTCGAACTTGCAAAAAAAAGAGAAAAAGTGGGGGGGGGTTCGCCCTTTTGCCGTTTCCCACAAGGCGACATGAACAGAGCATGGTGCATTGTTTTGGAAGCAAGATAAATGGGAAGCCAACAACTCACAACTTTGCTACGTGTGAAAATTTTTTGGCGCAATACTGCCCGACTGATTCTCTACTCCTGTGTGCAGTTACACTTTGAGGCAAATCACTTTGAGCCCCTTTGCAAACGACTGAAAAAGCTGAAATGGACAGCAGCACCAGCGCAGTTTTCACTTTACATGGAGTACCATCCATTCTAGTTCTGCTGCTTTCCAGCCATCAAACAGCATCCCCCTCCCCCAATTTTTTTTCGGCTTGTAATTCAGCCACTCTTTTCAGCCCTTTGTCGAAAAGTCCCTCAAAACATATTATATAAATGAATGAACAAATTAACATCTCATTCTGAGATTTTCATAGGGCCTGAATTTATAATAATGGTTTTGCATTAGGAACACAGCATCTAGCAGAATTCATATGAAAAACAAACTTAATGTTACGTTATTTATCTGCAATGTAATTGAGCCACAACAAATTCTTACCAGCACTATTTACATGGGGCAGTTTCAGGAATGACCATTTTTGTTGATGTGCTTTTGGTACCATGCTTCTGAAGAATGGTCTCCTTTGCTGGTGCCCTTCACTGAGCCTGCAGCAAGTTAATATAACCGAATCAATTATCTCGTGTGTCCATTCTCAAACACCATTTGAGGGATTACTGTCCTATTGCTATTTTAATTCAAATCAGCAAAAGCTTGGGGTGCTGGCATCGGCTGAAGTCAATGCGTTATATCTTTGTCAGCAATGCCACTTCACATTTTCACTGGCCAACAGTGAGAGTTGTGAAAAACATACACAAAAGTACACACTGGCGTTGTCGAGAGAGAGAGATGCGAGAAGTGAGAAGTCAATTTAGCTGAAGGAATAAACAGTTATAACAAAACATTTAACACCACATTCTAAATAGGAGTTTAGTATAACGAAATACTGAGCGCGCGATACCTCAGCGCCTACATGATCATTTTTATTTCGTTAATATAAATCGTGGCAATACATGAAACTGTCATGCAACAAGGTGTAGGGAACGGTGACGGATCTACTGCAAATGAGAACCACAACACGCAGTCCGCTTACACTCACCAGTGCAGTTTCACCTTTGACGCCTGCTAAGCTCGGCTTCTGTAAAAGCACCATTCCAAGATCACATTCAAATACGCGTGTTATCTGTTGCTGTTTTTTATGGTAAATGCTTACCAGAGATGCATCACTGGGGCACTCACCAAGGCGAGCTTTGGCATCTTGGCACAAAATTGCAGAATGCACTGCCACTAAACTTGGCTCGTTGGTGGCCCTGCCCGTCTGCACGCCAAACTCTCCCGAAGAGGATATGCAGCTCTGGGAAGTAGGTAGCACCTTTGGTACTGAAAGGTCCTTTGCAGTGACTGCACTCCCATGACTGACAGCAGGCAAGTCACATTTATAGGGCTGCTCCCAGTGAAGAGAATGGCACAGCACAACAACATGTTACCAAGAGCCTTTCCTTTGACCATTGGTTGACTACACAGCTTTGTGACATAGTTTTCTGTGCACTTTATGGTCGCAGAAATCATTGTTCCCGTTATTGCACTGTCTAGTGTACTTTGGTAAATGTGTTCTGCAGATACTCGCAAGGTGGAGTAACATTTGCGAAGTGGAAAAATAGAATCGACCCGTTTGTAGCACAAAGCTAGAAGGAAACCCATACGGATTTCTCAGAAATGAAACCTTATTGTTGTCGAAACATTCATCCTGGTCCAGGGTATGGATTTTTTTGTAGCTCTGTGCTACAAACAGGTGGGTGCTATTGTTCTCTTTAATCAACAGTGCTTTCTGGAGCCCCACAAACCTGGTAACACTTCAACAGTTCCATCAAACATGTCTTGAAAACAATGTATTTCTTTGTAGCCACTCCATTCTCGGCCACTCCACTCCTGTAATGGCTGTTCGTACAGGAGTGGAGTGGCTTTGTAGCCACTCCACTCCTGTACAGATGGCCTGCAGAGATTACACAAAATGCACATTTGCTGGCAAATTTCCTCTGTGTGCAAGAACATCAATATCTTGAATCGATGTTCTTGACTTTCACATTTGCTTGATTAACCATAGAATGCCAATATTTTCATTTTTTTATAGGCTCTATAGAATACCCTTAATATCATATGGCCCAAAAGGAATGAAGAATGCAGCATCACTGCTGTAGATTGTTACAAAGGAAACCCATTTATGGCCTTCAAAACTGATGTGCTACAGTTTTTTCAGAGTTTATCCTGGTGCAGGCTGCTCATCATCTTTCACAAAAGTTGCATGTTCCATATATATATATATAACCCCTACATGAACAGTGTGATGTGACCAAGTGCATTTTCATGACTTACTGTAAGCCATGAAATGTAAAGGAAAACAGAAAAATGCCCACCAAAAGTGAAAGGGTTTAAGAAACTTCAAGATGTTTTGGCTTCCACACAAAGGCCTTGTCCACAAATAAATAAGCTTTTGTCTGTTTTAGTACATTAAGGAGGCACTTGGCATATACTGGTGGAAGATTGCCATCATTGCCATTCACTGCTTTTCTCATATTCTGTATAAGTGATTCCAGACTATAATGGTAACACAATTTCCTTTTGATGATGACGCCTGCCACAGCCCTGGCAACCTCATGATTATAAGTTACCATGTGTTCCACAAGTGCATTGAATACAACAGTCCCTGCAGGGGCATCTGTTTCTACAGGTGTTTGGTATGTGGCGGCACCACGAACCCGAGCCTATGGGGGAAGGGGGTTTCAACCTCCTCCCACGTGTCGCTGTGCATGGCTTAGCCGTGTCCAGGAGAAAAGGGGATCCTGAGGGATGAGTCGATGCCAGGTGATTGGACCTTTTAGGCCCCCACACGGAAGGCAACACATACATATCTTTGTCCCTGGCTTCATGTAGATGGCACCCCTGGGCTTGACCTATCCAGGGGAAACCTGGTGATCGCCTTTTCCTGTCGCTTCCTCTTATCTTTTTCATTGCTATCTCCTGTTTATGTTGTCCTGTCTTCTCTTCTGTTACTTCCTCATTTTCTTAGGCACCTGGGGTTAACCTTGTGAATGTGCCTTCCATTGGGCATAATATGTTCGGTTATATCAGCAACATACAGCTGACACCTGCAGCCTTACACATAAGTGTTGCAGCATCCCCCGCCTGGGCTCCTTGGTGGGTGGCTGCCCTTGCTGCCAAAGTTAATCCAATCCTCATGGGAACGGCTACCTTTCCCTATCTTCTTGATCGCAACCTTCAAATTTTCATCCTTCAAAAGAGTGGGAGCATCAATGACCTTTTTTTTTGCATTTCATCCGACCAAACCACTTCTATCCTAAGTTTCACATTGTCCGCAGCGAGCAGCCTGACAAACCTGTTAGATCAATTTCTCCATTTATTGTAGCTAAATCTCTGACAGAAACGTCAGGGCCGGGCTGTAAGCTTACTAAAATGGGAAGTGAAGACCTTCTTGAGATAATCTAAAAAAAACAGTACGGTAAGCTCAAGAGCCTTGCAACTTTTGGAAACATGACAGTACCTATTTCACCTCACATATTCAAGAATTGCTCATGCAGTGTTGTATCGCAAGCAGACCTTTTTGAATTGTCAGAAGCTGGGCTGCTAGAAGGATGGAAGGACCAAAATGTTACATGTGTCAAATGCATCATGATTAGACATGACAGTAAGGATGTCGCAGCTAAATACTTAATTGTTACACTCGCCACCAGCACGCTTCCTGAATCTATTGAAACAGGGTACATAAAATTGTCTGTCCGACCATACATTCCGAATCCCAGGCGGTGCCTTCAATGTCAACAATGTGGCCATGGATCGCAGGGCTGCCGTGGTCGAAATGCAGAATGGAGGGCCACTGTTCAGACAGCTGTGATGGCGCACCCCACTGTGCGAACTGTGGTGGTGACAGTCCAGCGTATGCATGTTCATACCCACAATGGAAAAAAGAAAAGGATATCACTCTGGAAGTAAAAGGAAACATCCCTTCCAAGGAGGCCCGGCAGAGGTGCTCACCATTTCATAGTACACCCTGTGCATCCCTTCCAAGGAGGCCCGGCAGAGGTGCTCACCATTTCATAGTACACCCTGTGCTCATGCGGCACGTCGGGGGGCAGTGTTGCAGAGGTCACCGCCACTGGCCCAACCTGCTCACAGCGAGCTGGCACTTGTGGCGCCTGCCCCTAGGGTTCATGTAGTTCAGTC
Organism: Hyalomma asiaticum; assembly: GCA_013339685.2. Taxonomy (NCBI): domain Eukaryota; kingdom Metazoa; phylum Arthropoda; class Arachnida; order Ixodida; family Ixodidae; genus Hyalomma; species Hyalomma asiaticum. The sequence continues at coordinate 104,166,423 of CM023481.1, read as the reverse complement.
TACTCCACCCAACCAACAAATATGCCTGGTTGTCCTACAGCCACCGACAACCCAGCAGTTCTCGACGGCAGATTGCACTATACCAAGTTAAATTAAAGTGCAGGACAGCCCAAGTCCCCACGGTGGGTGCAGCCAACTCTGCCTCACCTCCTCTGCCCCATGCTGGCGCTGGCGACAGTCAGCACAGTTTGGGCTCGAAGGCAACTCCATCGACCTCCGGGATAGTGGGTGGAAAGGTCATGTGGGTCGAGACTCCATCAATGAAACACTTTGCTCTCATGAGCATGTGTCTGGCTCCTCCCAAGAGGAAATAGACACTTCAACTGTCCGAGCGGCGCAGCCTGCACCTAAGGTGTGGTGGGACCCTCCTGACCAAAGAGCAAAAAGCTAATTATAGGGCCTGGAAAGGGCCCAAAGGGCCCTGTAAAACGAGGCAAAAACCTCTCTTTTGTACACACAGCACTAATTTACATTCAAAATGGAGACCCAAATAATACACTGGAACATGAGAGGCCTGCTTAGAAACCTTGATGATGTTTGGGAAATATCCCGCGAACACTGTCTGGAGGTGTTGTGTGTACGACACACTTAAATGGCAAACACACAGATTTTCTTTGCGAGCATGTTATTTCCAGAAAAATCGTATCCCGGCCGCCGCGGCTGCATTTCGATGGAGGCGAAATGTTGAGGCCCTTGTGCTGTGCAATGTCAGTGCATGTTAAAGGGCAACTCCGGCGATTTTTCAGTGGTGCACTGATCTCATTCAAAATTTAGTATATATTCTCCTCGGTACTACAATAATTTATGCCAAGCCAGACAGTTGCAAGTCATTTAGTTTCTTGAAAATGAATTTTTTAAATTTTTAGCGGGTTCCCACGCGAGCTACCCTGTATTTTTGATGTCGTTACTTGCGACGCTGCCTACCCAAGCAGGCGGGCCGACTATACTAAAACAGTGATACTTCAGCGCTCAAATTGTCGCTGTCAAGTTCAGAAGAGCTCAATACGTCATTGGATGACATCGCTGCTTTGATTTTTTTTGGCACTAGCTCCATATTTCTGATGGCAGGAAGGCTGTGACGTCATTGCATACGCTGCATGAAGCGTCTACCCGTTTCGTTTTTTTTTTGTTTGAACACAACGTTCATTCAGTTATTTAAAATTATTGGTGCATTTCTGAGAAAACTGAATGACCCTGGCTGCTTCAGGGCTATCAATACTATTGTAAAACAGCGATATCAGAATATGGTGGAAAAACCGCCGGAGTTGCCCTTTAAAGAATCCGAGGTAGTGAAAATTTCTGGAGACCTTCACCACGGTGTCTCTCATAATCAGACTCGGTTTTGGGACGTCAAACCCCACAAATCAATCAATTTTCACAAAAAATGCAATGATGCTTTGACGTCATCTGGCAGTGTTGCCATCATAGTAGACCGAAATGTAGTGTGCCGGCATCCCCCGCTCCAAACCACACTCGAGGTAGTGGCTGTTCTTGCAGTCATTTCAAATAAGCTCATAGCCATCTGCTCATCTATGTACCACCAAATAATCACTTGCACAAACAAAAATTCTACTCTCTAATAGATGAATTACCGGAGCCCTGCCTCATTTTAGATGATCGCAATGCACACAACAGCCTGTGGGGCAACTCTTGAATCAATGCGTGAAGCTATCTTATTGAGCAGTTTCTTTTGTCGTCTGGTGCATGTCTCCTAAATAGTGAGGAACCCACCTGGTATAGCCTCACAAACCAAACTTATTCTTTCATCGACCTGAGCATAGCTTCCCCATCAATTTTCACTGAATATATAAATGTCATGTTAACAATCCTTACAGGAGTGGCCATTTCCCAATTCTACTGAGAACACCAGAAGAAAATGAACCTCCACTACAGGTTCCCCGGTGGAGGGTCGATGCAGCCGATTGGGTGAAATGTGGTACCTTAACCAGTAATGTCTCATGGGCTGACATATCTTCCTTAGCGATTGATGGTGCTGCTGAGTATTTCACTAATTTTATAATTGGTGCAGCTTCTAAGAGTATTCCCAAGCAAATGGACTGTCTAGCAAATGCCATGTTCTGTGGTGGAACCAGGCATTCCGGAACACTCATAGGCAGCAAAACAAAGCATGGAGGCTTATCCATGATGCTCCGACAGCTGAGAACCTTGTCAAGTTTAACACCAACTCACAAGGAAGGAGAATGTGCCGTCAGGTCAGAAAAGTGAGCTGGAAGAAATTTCTATTAACTATCAATTCATATATAGATGAGGCTAAGGTCTGGTCTGGAAGAGGTTTAATAAAGTAAGAGGTTGATTCGCCTCCTTTGGTGGACATACAGGGTGACATCTCGCAGGACCAAGTTAACTTTTGGGAGCACATTTTGAACATGTGTCGAGTTCTTCACATTATTCTCCAACATTTAAAACATACAATGCAGCAATAGAAGGGCAAAAATTAGAATGAAAAGGCACCAGAAATGAGGCATACAATCAACGTTTTTGCCTATCTGAGCTGTATGCATCTGAGCTGTTGCAACAAATTGGCCCCTGGTTCTGACCGTCTCCTGTACAAAATGCTGAGAAACCTACCCCATGTAACAAAGAAAGCACTCCTCTCTCTGTACATATGGACTTCCAGCGAAATCCCCTCTGCCTGGAAAGAGGCAATAGTAATTCCCATCCTGAAGCAGGGTAAGGATCCATCATCTATAGCTAGTTACCGGCTCATGGCATTAAAGCTGCCTTTGAAAAGTCATTGAGAAAATGATAAATCACCACCTGGTGCACTTCCTTGAATCAAGGGCACTTCTTCACCCAGACTGTTGTGGGTTTCGCGATGGTCCATCCACCACTGACCATCTAATTCGTATTAAGGCACAGATTCAGGAAGCATTTGCCCTCAAACAGTTCTTTGTGTCTGTTTTCCTTGACATGGAAATAGCATATGATACCACGTGGAGGTTTGGAACTGAGAGACTTCTCACATTTTGGCACACATGGTAATATGTTGAATGTCATAGAAAGCTATGTGTCCGATTGCGCATTTCGTGTTCGCACGAGCAATGTTTTATCACGACTGTTTGTGCAGGAAACTGGCGTGCCACAGGGTGGGGTGCTTAGCGGCACAAAAATGAATTCTCTGTGTCTGTACATCCTGTGTAACATTTAAATCGTATCTGTACGTACATGGATGATGTACAGAGGATTTAAATCATGCAATCTTGCCGTATGCCAGTGACAGGTTCAGTTTGGTCTGAAAAAGGTATCCATATGGGCAGACGAGAATGGGTTCAGCCTGAACCCAAAGAAAAGCAGCTATGTCCTCTTCTCTAGGAAGAGAGGACCTCACCCCGAACGTGATATTCACCTGAAGGATCAGCGTCTGCCTGTGAATAGGGAATACAAATTTTTAGGCATAATTCTCGATGCCAAGCTTGCTTTCCTGGTGTATATAAAGTTTGTAAGAAACAAGAGCATAGTAGCTATACACATCATTAAGGTGTTGTCATGGGCTAGAAGGGGTAGTGACACCCACTGTCTATTAAACTTATGCTAGAACCTTATACACACACATCTAGATTATGGGACTATTGTTTATGGGTCTGCGACAACAAGCACCTTAAAGTTGCTGGACCCAGTACACCATCCCAGCCTCTACCTTTCTACGGGTGTGTTCAGGACAAGCTCCGTAGAAAGCCTCTGTGTTGAGGTGAACCGGTGGCTTCATTTGCAGAGGTCATACATATTGTTTGTGTACTTCCTGAAAATGACGGCCAACAGCGAACACCCTACACATTCAACCATACATGGTTTGTCCAGTGCTCACAACTTTGAGAACCGTCCTGCAGTGAGAGAGCCCTACCCGCTGCACGTGAGGGGCTGTCTGGGGGAAATGGATGTCCCAATCCTTGAACACCATCCAATGGCTCCCGCAAAGGAGCCCCCACCATGGCAGTGGCAGCTTATCAAGTGTGATTTATCATTTTTAGATGTCACAAAGCATGCACCTGTCTCACATATCCGTATGCACTTTCTGGTGCTACAGCACAAATATTTATGTACTGAATTTTTCACTGATGCCTTTAAGTCTTGCACTGGTGTGTCATAGGCAGCCATCGGTCCATCCTTTTTGGGTGGGCCGATACAAGGCAATGAGTTGGCTCACAGCTGGCCTCACAAACGCTGCCAACTCATCTGCGCCTGTTTTACGCCCCTCATGAAGGAAAAGGTCAAGGCATATTGACAGAGATTGTGGGACAAAGAAACGCAGAACAACAAACTACACATCCTGAAGCCACACATAAGTAATTGGTCGCTAGCATCACTGACATGACGTACACAAGTAACACTATGTAGACTTAGAATCGGACACGCACAGTACACACGCATAGCTTCTGTCCAGTGACAATCCACCGATGTGTGGCCAACGTGGTGAACTAGTGGATGTGTTCCATATCTTCGTGCAATACAATCATTTGGATGATCTCAGGAAAAAATATTTCCCATCGACATTCCGAGAGCATCTCCCATTGCACTCTTCTATGTTCATAAGCGAAGACATTCTTTTTACACGCGAGTTACTTTGCAATTCTTAAATGACGTACATAGATTTCATATTTTCCCCAGACATTCATAGCATGGTCTCCCGGTAAACGATACTGCTGCGGTAACCTTATCTGAGGAAAGCACCTCAAAAGCTCTGAGGAGGCATACATGCTATTTTCACGCTACCGATTTCTAGCATCATTATCACCAGTCATATGTTTGGTAATCACAGACCAGCCTGCATTTCATTACCATAATTTTAAATGATATATCTTTTAGTAAATCTTTGCAATAAATCTACATACAGCGTCCTACACTGATTATCACTAACACCACCTTACCTATAATGGCGCTCTTTGACCACATTTGGTCCTTGTGCCAATAAAAACCAGATATCATCATCATCAAAGAAACAGTAGTCTTTCTGACATCATTCATGGGGTCTTTCAGCTGTCTTTCAAAATTTCCACTCTTTCTGAATAGATAACAGTCTACGCAGGTAATTCTATAAACAATGCTTAGAAACTTTTCTTACTTGAGGCAGTCTTTCACATGCACCAGCTGACACTTCGTTTTTCAGGAGGGCACACGCAGCACATGTATATCAAATGTCCGTCGAACTCGTGCCAGTTCCTCACTGACCCTTGGCGCATGGGGGGTGGCTACACAGGCTACGGGCTGCACCAGTCGTGATGAAACAGTGTTGCATGTGCACAATTATATGGAAAGAGAAACTAACGAGCTTCCCACAGTCAGAAAGCTTGTGTTACACTTTGAATAGGTCAGAGGCATTGTCATCTTCATTAAAGCAAATCCTGTGCACTCTTTCTGTCGGTTAGAGGTCACTGAGCATTTGTGGCAGGTCATGTGAATAGACCGATAGCATAAGAAGTATGCCTCCTCCTTGAAAAGACCAGAAGGAAGACATCCATTTTTTTCTCTCTACCAGCAAATCTAGAAAGGAAAGAGAACCAAAGACCTCCATTTCTATTGTAAACTGAGTCTATGTTTCTATGCCGTTTGGATGTGCCAAGAATGCTTGTGAAGTTTCCTTCTTGATGAGACAAAAGCAATCATCAGTATTGCACAGAAAAATTCTTGGGCGGCAGTCAAAGGAAGTCAAAACTCGTGTGTCCACTGACTCCATGGCAGTGTTCGCCACCACAGCAGAAAGTCCATTGCAGTTCCATGCACTCTTTTGTAGACCATATCCCAAAACACAGTGTATGTGTTTTCAAAGCAACGCTTCAGTAGCTTGAGAAAATGGGTGCAATCATAGGAGGTCTGTCTGAGAGTAAGGCAGCCTCACAAACCTCCACTGCCAGACCCATGACCACAGTAGTCAAATGACCTCAGATTGAAAGAAATCAATATTTTGTTGCTGTCAATCATGATGTCATGCACTTTTTCAATGAAGTCATAGAAGTTACAAATGAACAGTACCTTTTCCCATAAAAGGCATGCAAGAGGCATGAACATGCGATGAAGGTAGCCAGAAAACTTGTACAGGGGGGAACGTGCGATGTCCAGAGACACATGGAATTCCTGGCTTATGAGGCTTTGTTTCTCTCTCTGCCTTCCTTTGCGTTATGCTTCTTCCCAACGAGACAAATTATCAGTGAACCATCAATTTCAAGCCATGAGGTGTAACAAGAGAACTACAGAGGAGAGTCCAGGTACGGACTCCGCGGTACATATTTGTGGAAGTCAAAACGAAGCTACGCCACTTCCACTGCAGAAGTAATCGTTGTGTACGCGGCTCCGAAGGCACGCGCGTACAGACAAATAAATCGAAACTATACCGAGTGCCAAATTCGCACTGTACATGGCGGCGTCCCGCGTGTGACATGTAGTTGCTGGCGACTTATCTCCGCTAGGTTGCTGGATGGCGCTTCGAGCTCCCCGGCGCGCGGTCACCGGAAGTCGTGCAAACGGCCGCTGTGAAAGCATCGTGGAGCTGCCATGGGAATGATCATGCAGGAAAAAAAAAAAGTAGGAGGGAGCGCGCCTAGCTAGATTCTAGCTATATATTCTAGTTCACTATAATTCTAGCCTAGCTTCCACAAGCCAACCTCTTATGAAGCCGCTTCGCGCGTTGCCTGCTGGAAAGTGAGCCTTGTTTGGTTCTCGGTAGGTTCTAGTTGACACCGGGTAAGAAGCGCGTGGACAAGCGTCGGCCGTCTGCCGCGGTGTGCATGGAGCGTCGAGGTCATTGTGCATTGATTTTAGTCGCTCGTTCCCTAGACGCTACTCTTCGTACTTATTGATCCTGCGGGTTTGAAAGGGCTTTCATGTCCTCACTTTTAAAAGGGGGCATAAAATACTTCACACGCGCGCACGGGACCAACGCGCGTAACGAATAACTTTTTTTTTCCCCCTCCTAGTGGTGTCAAACTTGCTCGTTTTCTTTTATTATAGCGCCGAATATTTATATATGCAAGCAATATACACCTTTTTTACAAAATTCAGTTACCTATTTCGGACTACAAGCCCCCGATTTTGTTGCGTTGCTGATGGGACATTTAACAGATGCGACAGGTAGTGCGTTGGCGCGATCCAATTTCTAAAGCACTTGCTCTCCGTAGGTGTTTGTTCTAGGAGGAAATACTCTTATAGTGCCCCTCAACTTGTGTTGACGGCGCGATGACACGTTCGGCATGCATGTGTATCATTGTGGAGCGTTTTTCCTACACCTCACAGTACTTAAGAATGATTTATTGCAGTGCTTACAGGACAAAGAAACTTCTTTCCATACTCATAAATACGCGCGAGCCTATAATAGGTTTGTGAAGCAAGGAAGTTGATTTTGCGATTTGTGTAATGTATCGGCACAGCAGAAAATTGTGCGACCGCGTTTCAAAGTGTGTGTTTCAAAGAAAGACACGCTTTTTAGTGAGCTTATTTAGTTCGTGCCTTGTCGTTCAAGTTTAGCCCAAACTTCGATTGATTGTTTACATAGAAAGTAGTACGTCATTTTTGTGCTGTAGTTTAAAATGAAATGCATAATAGGCGATGAAAAAATGCACGTCATGTAGTACTCATTACAACGATTATTCGAGGGACCTTTGAATATATGCACGTCTAATACCTGCGTCTTGATTGTTGAGGTCTGCACATGCTGTGAATACAGGAATGATTGGTAATGCCAGGCAGTTCTTTGTATCACATGCCTTAAAGAAGTTTCTTGCTGTGATTCAGTGTGTCTGTGGTACATTTACTGCGACCAACAATTACCATACTTCGCGTTATAATGTTACGCAAGTGAACACAATAGGCACTATTGTAATTGATTTGTGGGGTTTAACGTCCCAAAACCAGTTCTGATTATGAGAGACGCCGTAGTGAAGGTCTCCGGAAATTTCGACCACCTGGGGTTCTTTAACGTGCACTGACATCGCACAGCACACGGGCCTCGACATTTCGCCTCCATCGAAATGCAGCCGCCGCGGCCGGGATTCGATCCCGCGACCTCCGGATCTGCAGCCGAGTGCCATAACCACTGGACCACCGTGGCGGGGCTAGGCACTATTGTACCTTCCACTGTGGTGTAATATACCTGTCATGAATGGGCACTTTTGTGACATAACCGAAGTTTATTTTTCACAACATTACACATCATGGGGGGCAGGAAAAGCTACAGGCAAAGCACAGTACCGACATTCGCCTTGCTACTCACATAATACATGCATCAGTGCAGTAGCACCTCATGGTATGTGCATTCCGGGGCGCGTCTTGCCTGCTCGATGATTCGCACGAGAACGTTGTGGCAAATAGCGATGACGTCACAGGCGAAAGAGCACCAAATGCGCCACGGACGCACTCGCGAAATAATACAAGCTGCGGGAGCCAGCACGACGAATGTTGCGCCCTATGATGCGCCCACGGAGGAGCGGCAAAAAGATACGACGCAGCCATGGACGCTGCCATGGAAGAAAATGCAGCGTGACGCTGGGCGTAGAACTCACCGCTCGCCTATCACGTGGTGGTGCTCATTTCCCAGCATGCCCCTGTTAAATCTGGCTTCAAAAATGTCACGTGACGCTCCCTCCTAACTTTTTTTTTTCCCCTCCATGCTTAGCGTGTAGTATTCTTCCATCGTGGCGTGTACGTTTGACTTGAGCCGCAGTGAATGCCACCATTACCAGACACTTAAAGGGACCGACAACCAATTTTTTAAGTACCTGAGTTGCCTGGTTTCTTTATTTGAACGGAAAGCTTACCGGTCAGATTGTCCAATCGTGCAATGACAACGGGGAAATCGCCGTAAATAATTTATCAGGATTTCATGATTAGGAGTTTTAACGCAATATGTTGCAAACAGTGGCTGACAGCTGTCGTGTGTGTTTGCAATGCCTCCTTTACTAGATGCCTGCGACGTCGCTCGTTTTCCCATTGAAACGCAGGCGACGCAGGTCCCTCGTAGTTCAGCGCAGTCGGCGCGAGAGAGCGCTCGCAAGCGAGACTATTTCCGGTTTGGCCGGAAGTGACGCCAGCACGGCCGGTGGCACGGCACGGCTCCGTCGCGGACCAGCGCCTCGGAGGCGCTGCCTTTACAAGCGGCGCCTCTGATGCAACCGTATCCCGGAGGCACTACTGTTTGGAGCGGCCACCGCGAGGTGGCGCTCGCAAGCGGGAGCGGAAAAATGGAAAAATGAGGAAAAATGCACATGCTGCGAGGAAGATAGGGAAACGACGGAGCATGTTCTGATTGAATGCGGAAATATCCACCCAGGTGTACGTTTGGGCACCTTCCTACAGGAAGCCTTGGGTTTTAGGGCGAACAACGGGAAGCTGAACATAGCCGCGATTGAAATAAGTAAGAGACGGTTAGAATACTGGTGGCAGAAAACTAGAGAGAACGGACAAAAATAATTATAAAAAAAATATGGACTTTCTGCCATAAGGGACAGGGAACTGGGCTATGAATTTCCGTTTTTGCTATAGTATGATCGATTTGATTGAAGTAAATTTAAAAGGCATGAGGAAAATTTAAAGAGAGGGGAAAAAAAAAGTTCTACGAGCCTGGTGGCGCACAAGTCACCGCCCCGTTACAAAGGGGACGCTCATAGCATCCATCCATCCATCGGAGGGAGAGAGAACAGGAGAGGGCTAGGGACGAGCTTTTCGGCTCACGTCGCAGGCATTGTTTAAAGGAGGCATTGGTGTTTGCACCGGGTTCTACGTCGACACAGCGCGTGCGCGCAACGCCTGGGAGACGTTGCCCGCATGCGCCGTGCGACGCGGTTAAAAGCAGATTTCGGTTGCCGTGAGGGCAGCGACGCTTGTCAGCGTCGACTCCTTTTGCTGCATAGAAAGGGAATAATAAGACTGAGATGCGTTTTTATGTATTGACTGCAACTTTAAGACTGAGTTATGGTCGTATGAACAGCAGCAGCCGACGTGCAGTAATTCATAGACTCCAGAGAGTAGTACCAAGGCTTCACCGCCAGGCTACGCCACGTTTCATTTAACCGCAAATTCTCTTTTGGGTCTCTTTATATCGCCTGTATTTCGTGACCTGTTTTCTTAGTATGCTTGCTGTGTGTTTTTTTTCCCTTATTTTTTAAATGGCGTGCTGCAAATTAACGTGGCACTGAATAAAAGCTTGATAGAGTTCATGACAAATAGGCATCACAGGCGCCCACTGGGTAACTATCCCTGAAAACTACAGTCGGATACAACTCAAGTCTGCAGTAAAGCCCCTCCCACGCCCTCATAACCGCCAGCAACTGTTCCGCCGCGAGGCTGAAAATAGTTCCTACTTCGAACTTTTCGTGCAACCAAAATAAAGCGCTGTTGGCAAAAATAAAAGATAAGCGCATATATCTACATGTATTCATTCGTTTACTGGAGTGGAACATCAAAATACCAATTCCTTATTGAGCTGAAGTGAAGCGCTTGCAATGCAAAAACCAGGCGCGCGCCGCAAGCGCCGCCAACTGAGTTTTTCAATTTATTTCGGTGAATTTTAATGCGTAAAAAGGGCTCCGAAGCCAAATGAAGTGCATCGCTGCCTTTTTCCTCAGACTCTACACATTTTTGCCCAAGCTTCTTGCACGTCTCATGGCTTCTACCAATGAAAGGACTCGAGAACAGCAGACGCTCTGCTGGTGCAGAAGGCTTAAACTCGGCGCCATTTTGAAAAGGTCGCGAGACGGCAATTTTGTTTGGTTCTGCGATTGGCTGGCGGAGTAACACAAACTCGCGCGATCCGTCGGCTTGCCAACTGCTGTTTTTTTTTTTTTTAAGTTGTATCCTACTACAGCGGTAAAGCCGGGCAGATAAAAGAGCACGTTTCAAAAGGATGGATAATGACCTTTGCAAATGTATTTAGATTCCCTTTGGCGCAGAACTGCAGAGGATTCTGATGTATTGGCTGTCAATGTTACGAACAAGGAGCACAGTTTGTCATTTTCACGTAATTTTTATTTCCAGCATGTAGCATTTTAAACAATATGCACTCTTCTGTCACACAGCCCCTACCGTGTCGGTGTTAGACTCCCTCGTATTTTCGTATACGCTAACTGGTTTTCTGCTAATCTAAACGCCTACACAAACATTAGTTTATTGCAATTAGATGAACATATTAGCACCGGCCGCAGTGTCCGCTCGCGAACACGAATCCTATTCGAGCGGACAAGCTCAAGTTAAGACCGGAGCGATATTTTGCTTGTTTCCCTACTAAATTCTGCCTGATATTCACGTCATATGTTTTGTTGCCCTAGTTTTCAGGTCTGAAGAAAATGCATATATCATTAAGACGCAGTACTGCGTGAAATAAAAGCCAAAATACGCAATCGGGAACGCTAACCAGAGGCTCAGAAGCGTAGCAGATGACCGACTTCCGGGACGAGCCACCACATTTCCGCCGACCGTGCGCGCGCCCACACGCGACAGCAGCAAAGTAGAGTTACTGAAACAATTTTTTTTTTTCAGTTACTGAAACATTTTTTTTTTTTCAGTGACTCTACAGCAAAGCGGGTCCGCCGCGGTGGTGTAGTGGCTACGGTGCTCGGCTGCCACCCAGAAAATGCGGGTTCGAACCCGGCCGCAGCGGTCGCATGGCGGTCGCATTTTCGATGGAGGCGAAAATGCCAGAGGCCCGCGTACTGTGCGATGTCAGTGCACGTTAAAGAACCCCAGGTGGTCAAAATTTCCGGAGCCCTCCACTACGGCTTTACTCTCCTTTCTATCTCTTTCACTCCCTTTGCCCTACCCCCACGGACGCTTAGCCGTGCTCCCTACATGGGCTGCAGAAATTAGCGTCCTTTCCTTAACGGAACCACAATCAAATCATCAAAGCGGCATCCAGAACCCCCTAGTGGAGATCAGTGGGCGACATGATCGTAGGTAGCGTCCACACAATTTTGAATGCACGCGCACTGCTCCGAGCACAGCAATACTACTGAACTTTGTGTTCTGTGTGGATGAACCCCGTCTACACCACTGTCGGTAGCGACGTGATAGTGGACAGCGTCCACGCAGTTCTGAAGGCATGCGCGGCCTACGCAAGCTGTCAAAATTAAACTACTGCTTGCTGAAGCCACTGCGGAAAAGAACGTAGCTCGCTGTTGTGCAGTCATGGATGGCGAGTACACAATCCGCCTTTTGCATGGTCCGAGTGTGCATGCGCTGCAACCAGCACAAACTACCTGTACAGCATCGTAGCAGACGACGCAGGCAGCGTGCAATATGAAACGGTGTACCCATTACTGAAAGTAATGACACTCGGCGCCAGCTATGCCGGTACGCCATCCTCACACACATATCTTTGGTAGCGTGAAGTTCTCTCACATCGTCGCACAATGCAAGCATGATAACGCTGCCTATCTGACACGCCCTTAGAAGCGAGGAACGCATGCCGAGCACACGAGAGCGTGTGTTTTAGTAAAACAATTGCTCCCCGCTCCTGCAGTTAAACAGTTTGTGTAATGACGGCATGAATACGCAAAAGCAGAGGTCCAGCAATACGCATGATCACTTGGAACGTCACTAGTAAAGAAAACTCGCCCAGCTAGGCAGAGGGTGCCAGCACGTCGCCTGTTGTATTCCAGGGGCAACTCCGGGGGTTTTTTCACCATGTTCTGATATCGATGTTTTCGAATGGTACTGATAGTCCTTTAACAGCCAGGGCGGTTCAGTTTGCTCATAAACGCACCAATAATTTTAAATAACCGGCTGAAAGGTGTGTTCAAACCGAAAAGAGTAGACGCTTCGCGCAGCGTATGCGATGACATCACAGCCTCCCCGCCACCAGAAATATTGAACTGGTGCCCAAAAAAAAAAAATGGCAGTGGCGACGAATCCGACGATGTATTGAGTTATGATAGCTTTCCTGAACTTGACAGCGGTGATTTGAGCGCTGAAGTGTCGCCGTTTTGCTTTTGAAGGCCCGCAGCTCGGGTAGGCAGCGTTGAAGGTGATGATGTCAAAAAAACTGGGTGGCCCGCGTGGGAATCCGCTAAAAATTTTAAAAGTTCATTTCCAGGAAAACTAAATGACTAGCAACCGCCTGGTTTTGCATACGTTATTACAGTGCCGTGCTGAATACATGTTGAAAATCTCATTAAGATCAGTGGACACTGAAAAATCGCCGGAGTTGCCCTTTAACAGCATGAATCTAGCAGCACCTTTCAGCGATGGAGGACAAATAGTTCAGATAATTCCGCGAGTTCACGTGTAATTCAACTCATTAAACATTAGATCGTGCACATACACGTCATCTCCGAATTATTCGTCGTTAGTTGTTGTAAGATAACACCGTGATTCACCTCCTGCGACGAATTACTCCAGCTGCTTCCAAGACGACTGGTTCATTTTCGACGGAAGGAACGGAAAGGGGACAAGCAAAAAACAACAAAATAACAAATTACACAAATACAAAGAAGAGTCAGCAAAAGGTATCTTCGCGTCTTTTAGCAGCTTAGCAGGCAGTGTGACCTTGGCCACAGCCGTGCAAACTTGTTTTTGAGGTGCTTTAGTTGTTACTGGGCCTGTGGTACAGCAGGCCCGCGGGCTACGTTTTACAGATGTCGATCACTGGTACTTTCATGCCGCGTCCTCGCACTCTGCGTGGGCCAACTTCCGCGCATTGAAGATAACCGCATGTCCGTGAACTTAGAGTGCACCAAGAAGACTCGTTTATTTTCGCGAAGAGAGATGAAAAGGGTGAGGCAAGTAACAAAAAACAACGAAAATGTAAAGAGTCAACAAAGCTTTGTGTCTTTTACAGCACATGCAAGCGCGAGCTTAGCCAGAATACTTGAGAGGGGAAGCCGTATTGTTTATAGGTGTTGTGGGAAGCAGGCACGTGCGGGCTCTTCCCCACAAGAGCTGCATGTGCTTTCATGCAATGTACCCCCACTTTACGCAAGCCGTCTTGAACAAATTAAACCAGATTCCATCCCTCAACCCAGTGCTCATATGGGAAGTGAGCGGTGTTTGCTTTATCTTTTGCATTCGGGTGGAATTTTTTCCCGTTTCTAGATCCCAAAGGCTTCCTCACAGGCGGCTCTTTTTTTTTCGCTTTTGGAGTTCACGAAGCCGGCGAGGCCTCCCAGAAGTGGGTACAGCGTTGCAAATTGAAAATAAGCACGACGCTCACTATGTGTGTCACTGCCCGGCCATGTTGTGCCATAGAGAAACACTGCGGTAACAGATGATAGATTCGGCACGACGCCGTACATCTTGTTTCATGCCAGTGTCTGCATATGCAAAAGGCGGATTCTGAAGGCATGTGGCAAAAACAAAAAAAATGCTGTTTGCCACATCTGCTGTGCAACGAAGTTACATTAAAGCAGCTTAATTAGAAAAAAAAATCACAATTCCGCCAGAATGACGAAGCAGTGAATGTGATAGCAATGCACTGTATGATATACGAAGTAAGAGTAGCATCTTTCGAGGCAATCTGAATCGTAGGGAGTGTGGGCTTATTAAGGTAGCGTGCAGTTGCGTAAAGTGCCATGTGGCGGTCGAAGGGTAGAGACAACGGCCTAGCGCAGCTGCGAGCAAAGTCATGTTTTGATGTCTTCTGGCATGCGCTTCACGCTGCGCGACCACGCTAAGCAGCATGAATTTTGCACCATCGAGAAACTTGGCCCAGCACAGCGGCATGAAGCGAGCCTTTCGGCACTCATAGATGCATTCGCGTGAGCACTGTGTGTCGAGGGCATTGCCGTCATTGCGACTGTATGCGAGGCACCCGGAACGGAGCGCGCGACCAAAGCGCTGCTACGCAGGACACTGCATATGTGATGGCTGCCGAGATAGTGCAACCGTGTGAAGTCCACAGTAGTTCAGTAGTTGCTCGAGCCACAGTCACCCCCCCCCCCCCCCCCATACACAGCACACGCTCCCTATCGCGCCATTTCATGCTCGTTAAAGACGGGCGTGGCATTTTCCCTCCGCTTCTACGCAGGCCTCCCGACCGGTGTGATGTTATTGCATGCGCGCCCCGAGCTACAGAGATGGGCCGGGCTCGTTTGATATCTGCTTCAGCCGCGTTCGTCCCCTTCTCACGTGCTTTCATTTTATTACCCGCGAGTAGAAGGTACGATGCGCGGGGGTTCTTACCAACTTGGACTTTATACGGGACATGACGGCGACGGGAACGGTAAAAACCCATCGGGATTGTCCATATAGTTGCTATCGCAATAAAAAGAAGATAATAAAAAATATGTACCCCTTCCCCTGCCACTAAGTATAATGGCAGTGGCTGCACTATCGACGTAATGTCGCAGATAAGCGTTCGCGCAGTTGACGCGCGCCAAGTAAGAACGAAACTACTTTGTTGCTTCGTAGCAACCGTGCTTCCCTGCTTTTATAAAAAAAATGACCAACTCGTTTAGGGTAAAATGTATCACATGCGGTGGTAAACACGGTTTATGCTGATGATGATGCTTAATTAATTGCCTCGTTTTTGCTGCACGCTCACGCTGTTTTCGCCCTTTCATGTTGCACATTTGCTGAGACTCGGACTAATACCTCTCTAACACGAGAACGTTTAGCGTCATTTGTATCTAATGCCATTTACATTTAATGTGGTTAGCAGGCTGCCACACGGGGGCATCTAATGTCGTTCGACGAGAACGACTTCTAAAAGTGCATGAGTTTGGTAAACTCATTCAAATGCATTCTATCGCGATGAAATACTCTTGCCGTAAGGGGGCCGCTCACAAATTATATAATTAAGAAATAAATGATTAATTATAGCAATGAACTTGTTGCTATTCTGAAGTGTAGTGTTATATTTTTTGCAAAAGGGCTCAACTTAGTTGTTCTCAAGAGTTTTGGTATCCTCGTTCCCAGCAATATTGTCAAGAGCGTTGCCGGCCATGTGCTCAACTATGGTGGCTAGAATACCATAGCTCAACTATGCACTCACTCGGCTCACTTGGCCCAATAACATTTGAATATGAATTATAACCTGCAGAAAGCAATTCTTATTAAGACTTTGTGTACATAACAAAATTTTATTAATAAGCTTTGACTTTTCTTCATACTTGTTTCCGCTGCATCGCCATTGATACCATCTGCAAATGACATATTCTTGTTTCATGTGACAGCGAACGCCAAACAGTGTCATTTGAGGAATGAATTCCATTATATACAGATGATGTTAAACCTTCTCGTGTTACAAGGGTATAGCGCGTTTTGAGGATCGCCCAAAATAACGGGGGTGCAGCCAAGTATAACTGAATTACTGAGCGTTTCGTACCATTAAATAATGCATGTGCTTGCAGGGACTAGAGAATAAGTCCGTCCAAGTTATCCGAATTAATGAGAGTCCGGTTAACAAGCTTTTACATACATCGTACGCGATTATAGTGCGCGTTGTCGCCGTCAATGGGGAGATGTCGAGTAGCTGTAGTTTCGTTTCTGAAAGTCTCTGCGTCTCTTTGGGCGCAACTTTGGTGCATATTCCCCCATTTTTGGAAGAAATGTAGCAGGATGTAGCAGCCTCAGCGCTTCGGCTCAGTTTGGCGCAATTGGCACAGCGGTAGCATCCCCTGCATGATATCATAACCAAAACCATTTTAAATAGAATCTGTTCAAGAAATTAATTAATTAAGTTCTGGAGTTTTATGCACCAAAACCAAGGTCTGATTATAAGGCATACTCTATGGGGAGGAATACACAAGAATTTGGACCACCTGGGGCTCTTATAATGTGCTCTAAACCTTGGCACACAGGTGTTTTCACATTTTACCCCATTGAAACACGGCTACTGTGACCAGAATTCGATCCCACAAGTGCTTAGCAGCCCAACACCATGGCCACTAAGCAACCACGGCGGGTTTTTCCCAATTGAGAATTGACTAATATATTGACCCTGTATACTTAACTTCTAGACATACTCTAAAAAGTTGTTCTCTAATTTGAGTAATTGCAGATAAAAGAAATGGGACGGCATGTGGCATTCCTGTCATCCTTCTTAAAAGCAGGAACCTTGCGTGCTTTTTTTTTTTTGAAAGCCCGAGAAAAACATGCGTTTTTGGAAGTTAGGCTTATGGTGCAGCTTAGTGTGTCACAGACAAAATGAGCCGCTACTTAAAGGCCTACTCCAGCGCAAAACTGAAACCGAAATCCAACTCAAAATCAGGCAGCCCACCTTTTGCATAGTGTGACAGCGCATGCGTCTTTCCTCTGGTGGTAATGTAGCGCATGTTCCCGGTTATGACATCAACACAATGTGGCCATAATTGTAGGAAGCCATGTAGGCGGTTCAAAGTAACCAGTAAAAATTTAATTGCAAACAATCTGTGCATCTGTCGAGCCTGTAATCTTGTGTGAATGACGGAAGTGTGCCAAGGAAGGTACCCAGCGAATTTTATTGAGATCTATTGGAGTAGGCCTTTAAAGATTGTGAGAGTTCAAGAGGTTATGAATTACAGTGAGCACCTTGTGGTGTCTGCCAAGAAACTGATAAGAGAAACCAACGCATTTCAATTCGCGATGTGAGGCCATACAATGTTCAGTTATCACATTGCAAAAATAATGACTGGAAGCATTTGAAATGTCAAGTGGATCAGTATCAAGTGCTTGTATTAACGTAATGTTGTTGTGTATTAACGTAATGTTGCACGCATCCTTGTTTGGAAAGGGATTCAACAACTCCCATTGTTTCATAGTGTTCTTATACAGGAAAAGCTTGTTAATTTGAACTGACACCCTGGTCCCGGCACAGCTCTGTGTATCTCAGTGAGGGAAACTCCCAATAATTTGAACGCGTCAGTGCCCACAGTGGTTAATTCAAACCGGGAGCCCCTGGTTTGTGTACATCGCACCTCGCAGAAGAAGTCGGCCCAAAGTGATTCCAATATGTTGCAAAACCAAACCAAACCATCGCCCCCCCCCCCCCTCCCCGGTAGTCTAGTGGCAATTATGGTACTCGGCTACTGATCCAAGGGTCGTGCGATCGAATCCCGGCCATGGCGGCTGCATTTCGATGGAGGCGAAGTGTTGAGTCCCGTTGTCATGTCACTGCATGTATAAGAACCCCAGGGGGTCAAAATTTCCAGTCCTCCGCTACGGCATCTCTCATAAATCGTGATTTTGGGACGCCAAACCCAAGGAATCAATAAATAAATTACAGTTAAGCCTGGATATAACGAAATTGACAAATTCTCGGAAAACTTTGTTATAAAGAGGATTTCATCATATTGTCGCGAAGACCGCGTCGCGTAGAATGTTTTCTTGTTCTTTTTTCTTTTTCGACGGCTTTCTTAGAAGGGTGCTCAAGCAAACGAGCCGGCGCACCGCAGGGAGTCTTCTTGACGACATAGCACAGAGAACGAAGACCACGTGTGTGCGTCGCGGCCAGTTTCTGGAATGTGTTGTTTGTATTAGTTTTGTAGCAAAGCCGGATGCACGCGATCACGAGGGCTCGCGTTGAGCATCGTTAACTTCGGCCTGCCTGACTGGCCCGTGTAAGCCGTTTTCCTATTGGTGGGAGGCGGTGGTGTTCCGAGACGTTCGTGTTGCCGTGGGTGCTGAAAAGTGCTATTTAAGCGGCGACACTGGCCTTTTTTGAGAGCGGACTCGGGGACCATGATGCTCGACGTCACCGGGGAGCAGTCCGGCAGGCCGACGGGGTATATGATACCATTTTCTATGTTATATAATTTTTGCCCTGTGTGTTTTCCAACTTCAAGATGTCTTAGTTAAATAAACCCCCCAATGAGTGCTCTCCCAATTCACTGTGTCGACTCCTCATCGCTTGCCTGCGCGGAGTGGCTCCCACGCCTCTTCGTCTTCCTGACCTTCCGATGCGTCTAACATTAACGGCCCCGACGTTTCGCTACAATATGCAGCTTCGGCACAAAAATTCGAAAAAGAAACGCTTAAGTAAGCAAAAAGGTAACAGACTGCAGAGCTCACCGAAAACATTTATTTTGGGTGAGAAAACATCTACAGCAAAGACCACTTATGTGACAGCTTATAGTGAAGGACCGGCTGTAATGCGGTTTTTTTCTGACCCCCGTTTGCCCTACCGTAGAACTTACTGTATACGCATACCGCTTATTGTGCAACCCCCCCCCCCCCCCCCCCCCCCCCCCCCCCCGAGATGAAGGACCGGTTATGTGCGGCTGCCGGGAAATCCCGCGGACAATCGAAGTAGGGAGCAGGCTTCATAAAGAAAGTGCGCCGCTCGAAAAGAGCGCAGCGAATCGCCGTGGAGGAGGAAGGAGCGCGGAACGAGTCAACAACGAGCAGAGGGAAGAAAAAGAAAGGCCGCGGCTGAGGATAGGATTTACAAGGCGACGGAGAATGCTGTACGGCCGTTTGTCAGCTGCGAACGCTCCGCGCGGAACGCGCGCCCGTGACGTCCAGTTTACCGCTGTTTGCCTCCAGTTCTTTTTTTTTTTAAATCATTTCACGCGTGCTGCCGTTGAATCAACCACTGAGCGTGATTTCCTGTGCACCCGATCCCTGTGTTGTCAAGAGCAGGCCAGAGAACAGCAGGCTTCCTGTGAGGCGCGCCGCCCGCGACCACGCCACAGAACACCTATACTAACCACGCGAGCTAGGCCTAACAAGCGCTGTCACCTAGTGTCAGGTTAGCGAAGTGAAGCGCAGAGACTTGCGCAGTAACCAGAGTAGCGCTGCGAGCTCGTTAAAAAAAAAAAAAAAAACGTTTTTTTTCCCTCTTTCTCTATTAAGCCGGCGCGGCTCGGCATCGGCAACATAAACTGGAAAAGGAGGGTGCCGGCTTGGCGGGCTAGGCCAGCTTCAGGTTTGAAGTGAGGGGGAAAGGACACGCCCGCGGCGGCAAGGTCGCCGAGTCGAGGGATGCAGGCCCACCTCGCGCGCGCTCGCAATCACCCAGCACACGTGCGCTCACTCTCGCCTCGCAGTCGCCGTGCCATCGAGCGCGCCAAGTGCGACGCCGCCGCTTCGCGTTCCGTCGCGGCGGAGAAGGTGCTTCCGGTTGTTGCTCGCGCTAAAGTGACAAAATTTGGGGCAAAATCTCCAGGTTGTCGGCGGAGAAAATTCGTTATTTCGAGGGGGTCTCCCGCTGGCACTTTGTTACATAGAGGTCTCAAATGCTTCTATGGAGTAATGGCGGGGAATAGAAAAACTTCGCTATATCCAGGAATTCGTTATATGGAGGTTCGTTAAAGCAGGTTTGGGGAATAGAGAAACTTCGTTATGTCCAGGAATTCGTTATATGGAGGTTCGTTATAAGCAGGTTTAACTCTATACTGAAATATTTTTCAGCAGTTGTGCTGGCACGTTGAGATTATTATGCATGTCGAGTGTCTGTGATATTTGTTTTGCAGATCTATACAACTAAATCACTTGATCATCACACCACTTTGTTCCTACTCGATCTGTGATGTCTCGGCACTTTTGAAATCCTTCTCTGCCACTTTCTCTTCGCAAGTATGCCATCCTCTTAATTATTGACAGGTGGAGCCGTTGTGCCGCCGTCACGTTCAGTGCGTCACCCCGATCGTGCCTCTGGTCGTATATACTATGCATCTATTGGAAACTGCAGCCCACGGCATTCGTCAATTCGTGATGTCGATAATTTGCCAGCACTGCATTCAAAAGTGAGACATCGCTCATGTAAAAGCCCAAGATGGCAGCGTCCATAAATAGAAAATAAAATCGTCTATACGGGCCTTCAAGGTACCCCAGATAGTCAAAATTTCCCGAGCCCTCCACTACGGTGTCATAATCATATCATGGTTTTGGGATGTAAAACCCCAGAAATTAGTCAAATCCACTTTAGTTGATCTTAATCAGCCTTAATCGATCCTCATCCCTCTTAATCTGCCCTAACCCACCTTTGTCCAAGAGAGGCCTTGGGTTCGACACTTAAGTGGGGTTGAGTTTTGAAGGTCTTCATTTGAACCATAGTAAGTGCCATGCCTGAGTCCCACAGGATAAGTGACCCGACTACAACCAGAAGAGAATCATTAACTAACTTTGGATTAGTCGGAGCAAAGTGGGTAAGCTTGACTAATTGCACGCCTTTTCCTGATTCTGTTGTATGGAAAACATCGAAGACAAGCAAGACACACTGTGAGGACCCATGCTTGCGCATCTCTGAGCCCGAACGCATGTGACGAAGGGAACAAACAACGCCTCTGAGGACCGAAACAGTGCAATGATAGCACGAGCACACAACCAAGCCCAGGCATGGAGCAAGGAGGCGGCCACAAGTTGTGCATTCAGTCAGCCATTTTGCTACAACGTTGAAGCCTGGTGATGTAATGTCGTGGGTGGGGCACCCCCTTCGACACCACCCACGAGAGCTCTATTCCGCTGAGTTGAGAAAGAATGGGAAAGGGAAGCTTTCTGGTCACAGTATCTCTGCTCCCAGCAAATCTTTCTGAAAAATTCTTTCGGCGCTGTATTTCTGAGAGATCTTCAATACACAATCTTCCAAGCCATCTTCAAAGCCAATCGCAAGGAGTGGTGCAGGACCCTTTTAAAACCCCAGCATGTAGGAGCTTGATTAAGGTGCACTTGGTTGCTTTATTACAGCTGTCAGTGTTTGCCTTACGTGTTTTACAGCGCAAGCTTTGTACGGGGAAGATTTTGGTGACGATGGTGTCCGTCACTAGAGTCCATAACGGGTATTGCTTATAATGATAAAGAGGACTCCATGCTTCATGCTCTACAATAAATTATTCCTAAAGCACATGGGGCACAGTAGTGTTGTTAAGCCCATCTAGTCTTGCACATCCTTACAACTATTTCTCTTTTCATCAGTTAATCTCCTTCCCTCAGGGTACGACTGCACACCAAAATATATGTCTGGCTGACCTTTCTTCCTGTCTGTCTTCCTCCTCCACTTCGAGCATTAGTCCAATAACTGTGCAGTCGTTTTACAGCGTGTTTACAGCATGAACGTGTATGGATCATCACAATGGCTGGTTTTGGCGGCGATGATGTCTGTTGCCATTGTTGGTGTGAAAAACAACTCCACACTTTTCCAGCTTTTGCTTTGGTGCACTGTACTATTACATTATAGTTAGGGCTGCTCATTTTCAGGTTTTATATTTTTTCAAATTCGGGGGCTAAAAGGTGCTAGTTTTCAAGATAATATGCAGGGATAAATCGGGTTTTTGTCAGGACAATTACAAAATTCAGGTTATTTTTAAATGTTTACAAATGACAGTCCTACGGCATCCATAGTTCAGCACACAGCCTGTGAAATTACATCACTGGAGTTCACTTAAGCCAACAGGATATAGCTTCGGTGTCCCAAATTCAAGTACTTACAGTGCGTATACACCGCCAACTCTTTCCAGCCTAAAAGACAGGTTGGCATGAGGTATTGGACTTCAGGGAGAAATCAGGTTTAACCCAGTTTTCCTGAAACATGATCAGGGTGTAGCATTTGGGTAAAATAAAGTTTTACCTGAAAACAAACAACCCTAACTATAGTATAGCATAGTGACACTTACTCTGTTTAATGGAGAGCAACACAGAATCATCTTGAGCACACTGATTTTGGGAAACACCAAGAGATACAGCTGTATAAAGGAAATTCATAGCAACCAGGAAAAGTACAGCACAGCTATATACATCACGGTGCTGGAAAATACATTCCAGGGTGTATATGAATTCCAAAATAAATTACAAACAAGAGGACATAAAGAGTCTGGTGAACTCTAGGTGGACGGGATAAACAGATTTGGTGGTCGTTATGTTTGAAGGGACATATTTGCCATATTATGCTTATTACCGCGGTGAAGGGTGCAGGTGTGCCCCATACATAGACTTGTTTGTTTTCAAGTAAAGCCCAATTTTTACCCGATCCTTACACACTGAGCATGTTAGAGAAAAATCAGGTTAAACTTGATTAAACCCAATTTCTCCCTGATACCACATACCAACCAATTTTTTATGCTGCATAGAGTTTTCTGTGTACATGCAAGTGAACGCCACTGATGTATAGATCACTTTGAAAGCTCCGTGGTAGCACTGTGGACACTGAAAGACTGTCATTTCTAAATTTAGGTCCGTGAATTTAACCCCAAAAGGCTCCGATTTCTGAATAGTTCTATAAAAGACCTGATTTCTCCTCGATTATCACCTTGAAAAATAGCATTCCATTCTAACCCCCTGAGTTTGAGAAAATATAAAACCTGAAAACGAACAACCCTGCTTTTACAATAAGCAATATAAAGCATGCACCACTTGGTGGTATTGATATGGTTTTGTAGTGATGGCATTGTTTCTCTCCCTCTCCTTTCATTATTTATTTATTTATTTATTTATTGTTTTCATTAGACTGAAGTGTCAGCTAAAAGGAGCTAAATTTTTTAAAAAGTGCAGTTAAAATTAGAAAGGGGGGACACTGGTACTAGAATTTCCTTTGTTTTCTAACATTTTTTTTAATGTGAAACTGTGAAGCATGAGAACTTTTTGCTGTGGTTTCAAATATACAGTCACTTTCACTGTTGACAAATTATCAATATTGGCCCCACTTCCCAACTGTGCAAGTCAATTTCATTTTTTCACCATTACAAAGCATGTAAACCTATAGATATTCGTGGCTGTATCTTGATCTGTCCATCAGTTAACAAATTTGTGGAGATATTTTTGTAGGTTGGGACTCATCATGTCATGTGTTTTAATACTAATTGGGTAATTTACTTCCCTGAATTCCCTTTCACGCTGATTTCCATCCACAGTGGCCACATTTTGATTAGGTCGAAATGCAAGAACATTTGCGTACTTGCTGTATTTATGTGCACAATAAGAAACCCCAGGTGGTCAAAGCTAATCCAGAGGATTCCTAATATGACATGCCTCAAAGTCATATTGGGGTTTTGGCATGTAAATCCTATAAATTGTTCTTGTTTTCACTGCCTTTAGTCCTGTTCTGTAGCAGAGTATATAAGACTTGCTCAGTATTTGGTAACCTTTGTGCATATTGCATCATGTCGGGTCTAGCCCCAACCGTCTCTGGAAATTTCAGAAGTAGTTAACAAAAGTGCAACAGTAGGAATGTGCAGTTGTGCACATTTTCCTACACTGTCCTCCATACTATGTAATTTTGGTTATTTTTGCTGTAAGCGAGTAGCATTTCTCAAATATTCACTAGGATGATGTGGACTGAACTTCAGCAAAGGAATTCAGTTTAGAAATTTGAATATTTCGTGTACTTTTGCAAACCTTTATATTTAGTGAAAACTTTGTTTTGTGGTGCAGGGTTTTGTGGAGGGCCTGCGTAGCTCATGGCCATGGCTTCCAGCACCACTGGCATGGCTGGTGCGCCGTCTGCATGCTACTCTTACGCAAAATGGAGCTAGCGAGGACCCTCGTGCAGGAGTTGTTTGTGCTGACCTTGTCTTTGCCTTTTTCATCTGCCCTGCTGTCGTCAGTCCTGAGCTGCATGGCCTTGTCGACACACATATAACACCCATTGCACGCTTCAACCTCATGCAGGTAAGTACAAATGACTTTCTTTTGATATGAAAATATGACACGAAGTGCCCACACAATATGAAGTGCCCCATAAACGTTTCTGAAATGTGCATTTTTTTACAATTGTAGATATAATCCTTATGCAGCTTCTGAATGTACACCCTCTGTGGTGAACATAGTAATTCTGTACAGCTTCCCTAAAGTTTAACCTCAACAATGCAGACACATCTATGGTGACTGTACTTTATCAAATGCGGGATATAATGTTCAAGCACCAAACACATTGGGAGGACTTGGATAGTAGCGTATTTATTCAAATACATTTGTTTGGAAATATTTTAGTTAGTATGTCCTGACTGAACTAGCAGCAGTGGTGCAATTGAGTATTAATGCACCATTGTTGCATTGACACACAAAAAAAAAAACTCATAATTTCGCCTCCAATATGAAGTTCTCTTCATAGCATGACACATAGTGTCATTGTAGTAGTAGTAGTAGTAGTATAATAATAATAATAATAATAATAATAATAATAATAATAATAATAATAATAATAATAATAATAATAATAATTACTGTTATACAGGTTACAATGAAGTGTTCATAGGAATGGTATTTCCCCATGGACCAGGTAAAGCTTTTTCTTAACGGCAGTTGAATAGTTAAAGTAAATTGGTAAGACTGAAGCACCTGACCCAAATGGTATCTTGGAGTTCTCAAACATTGTTATCAAGCAGTGATGTTTTGTCTTCATACATAATACAAAAAGTCATTATGGGAGGGTGCTTTTCCTGAAGAACAGAAGATCACAGTGTTTGAAAATTGCTTAAAGGGCCCCTGAAACAAAATTTTACTCACTGAGTTTTGCATTTTAACAAGTTTGTTGCATTGTCCTGAGCTCAGGTAAATACAAAAAGAATTTTCAGGATTGACATGGGCAAACAGAAGCTGTTCAACTTTAAATTTAAAGTAAGATTAAATGACAGCAATTGGCAAATGCTGATTCCAATCAGAACGTGGCTTAAATCTTGCAGTACCAGAGCCATGCTGCACAGTGCTTCTTGTGTCAGTTACACAAAAAATTAATTGTAGTGCACAAACATGTGCCTTTTGTAGCTTTAGCAAGTATAAACTATGTATTCATTTTAAAATTTTTTATAGTCAGTGTAAAGGTCGTCGGAATAAGATGGAAATTACGGTATTCCGAGATGGTCGAGTATGCGCCGGAGAAGATGCACAGCCACGTGGTGTACATGCGGGGCAGGAGGCGACCATTGTTGGAATTTGTAGTACAGCTGGGAACAGGCTAGCTGGTAACTGGAAACCGGTTTGACGGCCCCAGGTGAACGAGTAGTTCAGGCAACATGTCCAGGAAACTCTGTAGTCACCAGCTGGTTTGGCGCCATGGCACCCCATGCAGCGTCTTTACTGAAAGCACGTGGGAGCAAGGGGCAAAGTGTCCGCCAAGTTTATTGTTCACGGGTTGTCTTGTGTTGTCAGTGTGGATGGTCGTGCCTGATGTGTTTCCATGTTCCTTTCAGTATGCTGGTTGCTATGCGGGGTTCTGTTGCTAGGGGTTTTCCACCACTATGTAGGTTGCTAGGGGTTTTCCACCACCATGTATGTTGCTAGGGATTTTCCACCACCTTAGACATGCGGTGTTCGGTTTGTGTGAAAGATTGTGATTGGCTGTCAAAGTTTGAGGGCGGGCCAACTGGTGTATATAAGGTGGCCCCTCTTCCCTGTCAGAGGGGGGTTGTAAGTGGAGGTTGGAAGGCTGAAGGTGAGCAGAAGGTTGGAAGGTAGCCTGAAGGTTGGCGAGGACGGAGTAGATAGTGCTGGAGAGTACATCTAGCACGAGTCCCGGTGGTGGTTACGGTCGCAGGAGCAGTGCTATGCACTGGGGTCGGCTCTGCCGAAAGGAAGCGATCGTTCCACCAAGGTCCTCCCAACCGGGGCTAGGGCGCGGATAGTACTCGAGAGGACATCTAGTACGAGTCCGGGCGGTGGTTGAGGTCGCAGGAGAGGTGCTATGCACTGGTCGGCTCTGCCGAATTGGAGCAACGGTCCCACCGAAGCCTTACCAACCGATGGCTCCACCTTGGTTCTACCAACCGAGGCTACTGTCTGTCAATGTGTATGTACCGTCTTGTGTATATAAAGTCGAGTTGTGTGTGTATGAGAAAAGGGCTGGTCTCCATCCTTCAAGTTGAGACAACACAACGCAGCTTCGGACAGGCAGTAGGGGAAGACTTCCACCCATCCTTCTTCACAGCAGCGCCAGGGAGCTCGGCTCCACGAGGAAGTGATGAAGTGGAAGGAAGGAGAAGGTGGGAACTGAGTACAAGTTCACCTTGTCTACATCAGATCGCCTTCTACCTTCTGGTTCCTAAATTTACTGTCAGTACACTAAGTATGTGCGATAGAGATTTTTATTCCCAACTGTTCTCATGCAATCAGAACCAGCACAACAATGTCACATCCACTCGAAGAAACTTTTGATGTACAGCACTGCATTCAGCATGGAAGCCGATTTTGGGCACAAATAAAGTGTAATACACTTTGGTTTTGCCACCTTCACTGGTGCTGTTTTCATCATCGAGTCCTACACCAAGATAATGTACAATAAACGCACCATCCGTAATTTACGTTTCTGGGCCCTTTAAGATAAAATGTGCCTAATTACGAGCCTATTTCCTTGATAGCAGTTGTCTACATATTACTTATAACATGTTCTGTACTTTGCCAGAATGCATTGCTTTAGTTCTGTTAATTTTTTTCTGCTTAAAAACATTAATTTTGAAAATTATTTTAATGTACACTATAATTGATCAATTTCCGCCATGGCTTCACATTCATTATAGATAACATAGAGCAAATTGGTTGTGTGTTTTTACATTTTGTTACAGCATCTGGTGCAGTATATCATTCCAGTTTAATACTGATATTTCAAGCCTGTGTGCGGACCTGGGCACAGGACATATAAGTAGGAGGTAAAGTAAAGTGCAGTGATCATATCGACAGGGTTGAGGATCAGACAACCTGCAGAAAACAAGGACAAAATCGACTGCTAATGAACAAGCCATCCTATATGTACTCACAATAAGAACAGAGGAACTTAGGATCACTCTTAAGAACAAATACGATGATTTAGAACAAGAAAATGATGACATAGAAGATCTTAATGAAGCCATAAAAAGACTAATTTTGGTAACAGCAATTGAAGTTGGAGGCAAAGCACCAAAACAAAATGTATTCGAACTCTCTCAAGCCACTAATGACTTGATGGAGAAAAGACAACACATGAAAAGAACTACTGTAAGAGATAAAATAGACTTTGCGGAATTTCAAAGCTGACCAACAAAATTAAACTGGGTGAGATAACTATAGTGTCAAAAAGATCAAGGCAGCATCAAGCAGCAAAAAGAAAACTGCACAGGAAGGACCAAAGTGCATGCAGTGAAAAACAAGCAAGGGTTGTGTGATAGCAATTTCAATGATATTATGAAGGTGGCAGAAGACTTCTATTCTTAAATGTACATTTTGCTTTTAAGTCATCCAACCTTGTGTGAAATCAGTCAAACGGGACATTGAAGTTTCATGTGTAGCTATCGCAGAGGTGAGAGTGCCCTACAAGACACCAACCAGCGACTGTTTTGTCTTTACCGAATTATCTTTGCCTTCAAACATTCATAGAAGCTATAGAAGGGTCATAATGTGAAACTAAGATTGAAACTTGTGCTGAACTAGGCTGCGTTGTTTGGGGTACACGTGCAGAGGCTTCACCTGTAGCCTTTACTTCATTGCCCTGAATAGTATAGTGTCATCTGGAATTTGGAGTACAGTGTCATTTGCGGGGAATTTCACCATGACACCAGTTGGTGCAGGAGTTACACCAACATTGACATTGACTTCACATAGAGCTCCAAAGAAGTTTACAAAAGGGGCGCACCTGGTAGGCAGCACACTGCCACCCATATGTAGTGGGTCGAGGGCAAGAGAAGCTCTAGCCAAAAATGAGAAAGAAGATCACGCATTCCTTCTCCGCTCGACAGCCAGCCTCGACAGACACGTTTTGCCAGAGCCAGCGCCTCGGCTACCAATAAAGCATTGAAGGACCTGTGAAGGCTCATGACAAACTGGGGGTGCTGGGCAGGCCTCATGGATTGTGCAAACCCCTCTAGGGAGCCACAGTGCAAGCCCAGTGCTGGTCAGCACTCCCGTGCATCAGGCCAGCTGTGGAATCGGGGGACTACCTCCAGAAGTCGACGATACCATCCCCGCCACATTAACCATGGTGACCAGTGCTTCCATGCAAACCTCCACAAGGCTGTGACCGCTTATGTCGAAGACTTGACGTGCCTTTTCAAAAGAGCTGATCCGGGAATGGCGAAGGAGAAGGTGCGTCATCTTCACCTCATGTGCGGCATCAACGAGCAGCTCTTTGCAGGTCTCCTGCAGTGCCCTCCGAAGACGGTTGCACAGTTCTTGTCCGATGCCATAACCATGAAAAAGATGCTCCTGCATCGATCCATCCTATGTGAGTGGCAGGCGATCCAAGCTATATTAGTGGCAGGTGAACGGTATTTCTGCTACTGACATCTTCGCGGCCATCAGGTGTAACAGCGCCTGCCTATGGGAACTCATTTGCTCTGTGTTGTGCGAAGAGTTGCAAAAGGACACCACAACACCTCAGCTCAAGGTAAACTTTATTGTGAACATCATTAAGGAGGAGCTGCACCAGGCTCTCCATGAGCCACGTGACACCTCGTCTCATCACAACTCTCTGCAAGTACCACTTGAGTACCATTGTGCGACCTATGCAGAAGCCTTGAACCGTCCTGCTTCCCCTCCGCTGCAGTTCACTTGTGCCCCTCCGACAGTGGCATTACAGCTGGCACAGCTGATGCCGTACTATGGAACCTTTGTCCATGCCACTCTGTTGCCTATCGTTCGCAGCGACCGGTGCAGTACATCGACGATTGATGCATGCCCCCTCAGAAATCAGATGTCTGGTGCATACCCAACCACCGCCCTCTTGTTCACTGTGGCGAAGCTGACCATTTGTACTGCGAGTGTCCGCAACGGTGCCTAGGGCATCCCAGTTCTTTCTGCCTACTCACCGGCACCGCACTATGGCTAGTGACCCCTGGACATTGAGGATTACCTCGCTTAGCAGCGCATGCCACCACCTACTGGGCGGCAGTTGTGCTCACCATTGCCGAGGCAATTTTTACTTCAGCCTCAGCGATCTTCTGCCGCATGATCACTGAGTCCTTGCTGGGAAAACTAACTGCCACAACCTTTGGGGGTGAGGTTGCGAACGATCGATGCGCTGAAGGCCTCTGATCGACGCAGACGTGAACAGATACCGATCCAACAGCGGCTGCAACCGAACGGGATGACCAACTTTCGATATACCACTGGTGGTTAACGGTTACCTAGCTGCTAGTGCATTGGTGGACACAGGCGCATACTGTTCACTTTGAAATGACTCCTAACTACATACTTGCATCCCGTGCATCTCTCCTGTGTGCTTCTCCTGGCATTTCCGGCATTCCCGAGTTAGCTGTGATGACAGCAATGTGGTTTTGGTGACGTAGGCAGAGTTCCGCTGATTGGTCGAAGAAGAACTCCGACTTCCTAGCAATCGCATGCGCTCCCTGCCTGTCTGTTCTTCCTCGTTGTGTCTGGTTTTGGTGGCATTCGCATGTGCACATTTCTGAATTCGAAAGTGCTCTATAGCGCAAGTGCCAAGTTGCTCATGTTCCAACACAATTGTACTGTCGTACATAGCGGAGGCACATCAACTGGAATTGGACAGCCTTTTGAACTTTGCATCACTGACGATGTACGGCATGTGACATTTGGAGGAGCACTTGGCGAGGAGGTAATACCGGCCAGGGCCTGGAGCATTGCACAGGAGAGAGTGAAACGAGCAGGTGCCACATTTTGTTAATCAAACACTTGTATGGCCTTTTAAGCGGGAAAATGGCAACCCAATTTAAAAAAGCGATCACGCCCATGCAGAAATCACGGATTCGGATGGCTGGTGGCCACGTCGTTACTCTTCTAGGAACCTGAATGACCAGAGTTGAGATTCAAGGATCGACGTTCGTAGCGAGAAGCCTTGTGTTACGCGAACGCTCCCTTGACCTCATCCTTAGAGTTCGCTTTCTAAAGAAGTGTGGTGCTATCATTGACCATCAAGAAGGTCATATCACATTCTCAGCAGAGCGAGCAATCGACTTGCAGGATGACCAATGGCGTGCTGATGTACTTTGGGTATCTGCAGAAAGTATAACGCTTCCCCCACGAGCCAGTGTCCTGGCCGACGTCACATGTTGCGGCTTGTGCGATGGTGAAGTGGTGGCTGAAACAAACTTGGAACACCTGTTTAAGGAAAGTGTTTGTGTGGCTAGAAGTGTCGTGCAACTTCATACCAGCAAGTCACAATTGCTTGTCACCAACTTCAGCAACGTGCGTCGGCACCTTTCCCGTGGCACTTCGTTTGCATTGACAGACAAAGCAACCGATGGTAAGAACTGTTTTATATCGGAAGTGCAGGAGTCTGAAAGAACGTCTCTGGGTCATATCGACATAAATCCTGAGCTGTCCAATGGCAACCAGACCGCACTATGCAAGCTGTTGTTTGAATTCAGGGCCTGGTTCACCAGTTCATCAAAGGTACGCCAGACTTCCATCACTTGGCACAGGATCATTACCTACGAGGATGCATGCTCATTACACCAGCTGCCTTACCACTGTCCTAAAGAACGTGAAGCCATACGTATGAAGTTTGAGAGGTGCTTTAAGATGGCATCATCAAACCTTCCAACAGTCCGTGGTCGTCTCTGGTTGTTCTTGTTATAAAGAAAGATTGGACACTACGTGTTAGCGTCGGCTACTGGAAGCTTAACAGCGTGACAAAGAAGGACGTGTATCGCTGCCACGTGTCGATGACTTGTTAAATAGACTATTCCATGTCCACTCTTTTTCTTCTCTCGATCTAAAGAGTGGGTACTGACAAAATATGGTTAATGACCGAAATGCGAGAAGACAGCCTTTGTGATACCAGACAGCCTCTATGAATTTCGAGTACTTCCTTTTGGCTTATGTTCAGCACTGGCAACTTTCCACCGAATGATGAACACTGTCCTCAGTGGCAGGCTTTTCTCTTCTACCTCGACGATGTGGTAGTATTTTCCGAAACGTTCGAGCAGCAACTTCACCGTCTGCAAAGTGTACTAGAAGCCAACTGATCGGCACATCTCACTTTAAGGGGCCCTGAAACCATATCTTACTCTCTGAGTTTTGCATCGAAACGGGTTCTTTGTATTGTTCTGAGGTAAATGCAAAAAGAATTTTCGAGATCGATGTAGGCAAACGCAAGTTATTCAACTTACAAATTCAAAATAAAAGCAGACGACAGATATCGGCATCCCGAGACATTAATGCTGCTTCCATTGCACACACGGCTTACATCTTGCAGAACTGGAACCGTGCTGCCCTCTGCGGCTTTCCTACCACAACAACCACATGGGTCACACAGCACTCCTTGTGTCAGTTACAAGCAAAATGAAATTGTAATGCACAAATTTGTATCTTTTAGTAGCTTTAGCAAGCATAAAATGCGTTCTCAATTTGAAGTTTCTTATATTCGGTGCCTTGTAAGCATATGTGATGCATATTTTTATTTCTACTGTTTCCGGCCAATCAGAACCTGCAGCAAAGCCAGCATGGTGATGTCGTATTCGCTCGGAAAAACTGTTGATGTATGGCGCTGCAGTTAGCATGGAAACCAATTTAAGGTACAAATTAAAGTATAATATGGTTCAATTTCACCGCTTTCACTGGTGTTTTGGTCATCATCAAGTCTCACACATAGCAAATGTACAATAAATCAGTGTGGGTAAAATGCGTTTCAGGGCCCCTTTAAGCAAGAAAAGTACCGCTTTGGTTACGAAGAGCTCAAGTTCCTTGGACATGTAGTAAGAGCCAAAGGGGTCCAATCCCTCTATTGGGGACATGTAAAATAGTTATGCTAGGACTCTGTCTTTGCTTTGGAAGAGGGGATGCCAAGGATCAATTTCAAATTAAGCAGGACATAGGCATCAAAGTTCCCAAAGGAGAAGGTTACTCTAGTGAGGATAAGCAGCTGGTTGAATGACAGTGTTAGTAAATTTTCGTTTTGGAATGCAGTCATGGGTCGTCGATATGGCTTCTTTAATTGTTTCTTTGCTTGACAAGAGAAGTTGGGGATGAACAGTTGTGGTTCATGGGTATGGATTATTTAATTGTTTCTTTGCTTGACAAGAGATGTTGGGGGTGAAGGAGGCTACAGTTGTGAAGTTACTGTACAGTCGAATCCCACTAGAATGAATGCTGCTATAATGAAATCTTCACCACAACAAAAAATTTTCTATTGCCATGGCAGAGGTTTTGGCAGTGCTAAGCAACCGCACGAGAAACAAAACACCTGGTTGTGACAAAATCAAGACGCTCCATAACTTTGACAATAATGCCACAGAGAGCTTACTACATACAGTTCATTAATAACTACTGGATGACAGGCTGTGCACCGCTCTCCTGGAAGCCTGCGGACATCGCAATGATCCCCAAAGCTGGAAAACCCATCAGTATATGGAATCATCATCCGATATCACTCACTTCTTGTGCTGGTAAACTTTTCGAACAATTGGTGTACAGTCATCTCTTTCTTTTCCTGGATGAAGGAAGGCACCTACCAAACACAATGTTTAGTTTCTGGTTTCACCTCTCCGTATTTTACTCCAGCTAAGAGAAGAAATTATTGGCGGCCTCAGTTCCGCCCATAAAGCACCTAGCGTCGTCGGACTAGACGCGAGAGTTGCATTTAAATATTTTCTCATGATGCTGTGTTAAAGAGCTCGCAAGACACCAACTGCGAATAGAGAATGTACAACTGTGTCCAGGAGTTCTTGACAGCTCGAACAGTGATCATAAGCCTGGGGAACCTCAGTAGTACAAGTGATATCAAATTGCCACAAAGAGGAACCCGTCAGGGATTGGTTATTTCCCTGTTGCTATTCAATACAGTCGAGCCCGTTTATAACGAACCTAAGTCTAACATGGCAACCATTCGTTGTACCCTGAAGTTTGTAGTAGTAAATGAAATACAGCTTTAAAGGGACCCTTAAACGGTTTTAATGATTTTGTACAAATGCGTTACACCGACAGCTCAAGTCCTGATCATTAGCATAACAATATCAGCACTGTGCGTTAAGCGTGTAATTTACTACAAAGTTTTATATACGCACATCGTGAGAAATCGACGCAACTAGACTCAGAGTTTTCAACCGCGTCTTCCACGGGACATGCGATGGGCGCCACGAAGCGCAAGCCATATGACGTTATGAGCACCGAACAGCCAGCCAACAGTATCGCCGCGGTATCTGGCAGCGTACACGAGTCGCCGGCGCACTATTACAGAAGCTAGCACTGCCGAGGCCGGCAGCCTCAGTAGAGATATCGCGGTGCTATGTCTCTACGGAGCGCTCGGCACAGCAGCTGACGTGGGAGGCACAGTTGTCACTACCATGCACTCAGCAGCTGATTGAGTTGAGGAGGAATAGCAGTGGTAAGGAGGAAGGCGACAGAAAAAAGCCCATAGCTGCCTTAGTGCACGGTGCTTCGCTTTATTTATGGTGTGAATGATTTCACAACAGTGTTGCCTAATCAGTGACACAATGTCAAAAAAACCTTTCAGGGACCCTTTAAAAAAGTTCCAAATGAATATAGAAAATTTATTTGCTCTCAAGAAAGTCCGTAACCCACATTTGTTTCTGCAGTGCAGTGCGATGAGGGCTGTCTCCAGCTTATTTAAAGCAGCAGTGTGCTCTTCTCCGAGGCCCTTGACACAGACAGGCTGCCTGAGATTATCTATGTAAGCAATTGCTACAGGCACGCTTGTGGGCACTGGCTCCAATATTTTGTCGTCGTCACCCGATTCCTCTAAGTTACTCCTGCCAAGCACTTCATTAACAATGCCTTCATGTATGCGCGGTTCCATAATGTTTGCATTATCATCAGCTGAAATAAAATCATCCCAGCAGATGTCCTGCCTACCCCTGTTGATGTCGACGGTGTGCTGTCCTCTTCGGAAGCTTCAGGCTCAGCATTAGGACCAACGTAGATGAAGCCAGCTTTCTGAAAACAGTTTTGCACACATCTAGCCATCACCTCTGCCCATGCAGTCTTCACAATCTTCACAGCTGAATACAGGGACACCCAAAGTGGCAGCTTGGCTGCTGGGCAGTCAACAGCTATGAGCAAGCGCTCCACAACACGGTGCCTATGATAAGCCTTAAACGCGGGAATTATGCCCAACTCAGGCTGTTGCACTTTCGACATTGTATTGAGTGGCAGGAAAAGCAGGGTCACTGCTATCAGAGAGGCTTGTACGTGGTACGTGAAGCAGTTGTTGACCACGAGCAGCATGTGCCTGCCTTGCTTTTGCATGTCGCAGCCAAACTTGCTCAGCCACTTGGCGAATACATCACACGTCATGCACGCTTTAGCATTATGCCTGTAGCGCACAGGCACATAGCCCCGAAAGCAATGCGGCTTCTTAGATTTGCTGATTACGAAGTGCAAAGGGCTTGCACTGGTCACGTCCATTCATATTAGTGCACAGAAGTGCTGAAATGTGCACGTTACTGTGTTTCCCACCAGTGCACATGTCGCCTTTCATGGTGTACATTTTCTCTGGTAACATCTGATACAATAACACAGTTTCATCTGCGTTATAGATGTCTCACTCCACGCAGTTTTAAGTAGTATCTCAATTTCGTTAAAGCCATGTGGCAATGTCTTGGTCACTTTCCGAGGCCACCTCACTGACAATTGATTTAAAAACAATGCCATGGCACACCCTGAACCATTGTAGCCAGCCATTACCTGGGCAGAAGTCGGGAAAATCCAACAGGAACGCAAATTCTTTCGCTTTCACCAGCATCATTGGACTACTTATCGGAATGCTTCGAGCCCACGCGTCTAACCATTTCAGTAGCACGGGTCCTCCACGTCCGCGTAGGCAGCCCTCCGCAGACACTTTCTGTCAATCGAGTTGCCATTGGCACTGATTATTGTGTCCTTGTTTTTTAGGATCGCTGATATGGTTGACTTAGATGCACTATACTTTTTCACTAATTTGCAGTTTTTAGCGTCTCAAGACAGCTCAGTCAGAGTGGCTCGCCTGGTACCAATGTTTTTCGCTTCGGGCTATCAGCAAGCACGGCAGTCTTCCCGTCTGCCATCCTGACCACACACACACACACACACACACGAACAGTGAGCAAGACGCGCACGTGTGACAGACAAGCAAGGAAGTGTGAAACTGCTCTGGGCCCATTTCCAGCCAGAAAAATAAACCTCTGAATTCGAGCCGACGTGCCACTGTCGCGGTGTGGTGGAGGAAACAGGCAAAGCAGTTGCGATACACACGTATCCACACGTATACACATGTACACACACATATACACACACAGGTACGTACATGTACACATACACAAACAATTGTTCTGTGCTTTTGCAGGCATCTAGAGAGGACAGCGCTCACATGTGGTTTTGTTTTTGCGATCAAAGGTCAAAGTATAATAATATCATGCTTTCATTCTACTGCCTTGAGTGCCTACTCATGGTAGCCTACTAATATTTTGCAAGAGCACACGTCTATGCACATTCGTGACTCATCACAATGAAATGTCATGCTTGTTTTATTTTCTCAAAAGTACTAAATACCAGCGAGACCGTGATATCAGTATATCACTTCCTATCGCAGATGGCGGAGCAATTCTTTTTGCAGAATAAAGCTAAATGCTTGGGTCACACAACAAAGAGCGCAGATTTTTTAAATTCTCTAGTTTAACATTCTTAATCAAAAGAAGAGGCGTGCAGGACACGGACACAAGAAGAGCAGTGAACACACGAACGCCGACTAACAACTGAAGCACAGCGCAGAGGCGAAAAAGAAAGAAGACACACAGCTTGCTGTGTGTCTTCTTTCTTTCTTTTTCGCCTCTGCGCTGTGCTTCAGTTGTTAGTCGGCGTTCGTGGTGTTCACTGCTCTTCTTGTGTCCGTGTCCTGCACGCCTCTTCTTTTGATTATGGAATGTTACCAACTCGCTCAACTTTCTGTCCTTTTTAACATTCTTAATATTTGTCTTTTGTATGACAACTGTACGACCATGTTCAAACAGTGGAGTTTAATGTGCTACAATGTAAGCAGTGGTCACTGAATTATAAAAGTGCTTACATTGTTGGGTTTTGTGCTTTCTGCTATTGATCCAATGCAATTTGTATATTTTTGCAAGGTTGTTATTTGTCTTTCATCATAACAAGAAAATAGATTGTTTTCCTTGTTATGTAGCAAAATAATGAACCCACAGACAAAATAACTGCATTTTTAGAACCTAGGGAAGAAACCAAACAAGCATGCCTACTTTTATAAAATTTGGTTTAAAACGATTATGGACAGCTTTAGATTCGATCCCTAGGATAGACCCCCCCCCCCCCCCCCTCCGATGCTAGCGTCTGGAAAAATGTGATTAGCGTGAGTCTGCTGCGTTTGGCCAGTAGCCATGTTTAATATGGAAGTTTTATTGTGCTGTGGCTTCGTTTGCTTGGGAAAGTGGTTATGTATATTCACAACTTACTATGTATGTGCCTCTAGGTAGCCCAAATCATTCAAGTGCTGGCATTAGCACGCTGGGAGAGTCCAGATCCACGCTTGTCAGACCTCTATGGCCGTTTCCCGAGGGACTGCATCTCATCACTGCTGGACTCTCTGCTTCTGGGGGATGGGGCTGCCGGAAGCCAAGGTTCCCAGGGTGCTTCGTCTTTGCCTACCACTACATCTCCTCAGCAGGAAGAACTGGCACGTGCAGCATTCCTGGCTTCAGAGGCACAACTAGCCACACTGGTGAGCTATTCGGCTTCTGTACTATGTGTTTCTAGCCAACATCTTACCTGATGAGTTGTTAATTATTCTTAGCAAGTAGTCAAACAGTGTTTGCAAGTTACATATCAAATTTAAGCTGTGCAAAAACATGGGTTGGCTTGTTCTCAACCCTATGAATCAACTATTACCGTGCACGTGATAAATAAAGGTGCCCACGTTGGTCCCACTCTAAAGAAGCACTCGTCGGCAGATTTGCAGCCATATTTCTTTGGTGATGAGGCAAGCTTCCTTGCATGGTTCACAGCTGATGTAAACAATCTTTCCTTTCTCTTTGCCCGCTGGTGCTTGGGACAAAGACGCTTTTGCTGTCAATGACCTGTACCCAGAGTTGTAGCCAGGAACGAAGCCGTGGCATTCAGTATTTCTTCTTTGCTTTATATGGCATTGTCACCACACCTCACAAACATATGACCCGCATGCAATAAAAACCAGGTAAACGATGCAAAAAAAAAAAAAACATCTGCAGATCCCATGTTCCTTGAGAATACGAGTAGGATCAAAGTTTTTACGAGTAGAATCAAAGTAGGATCAAAGCAACAGAGAGGGGACAAATGGAGTTTTTATAGGAGTACGAAAGCTTCAAGGGTTCTGTGATATATCGTTTTGAAAGAAGTTGCAGGTGTACTTCCAGAAGAGCAGCTGACGGTGAGAAGTGTCAGTCAAAGCGACGAAAAATGAAGCGAATAGCCTTCCACTGGACCGATTCGATAAGAATAATTTCATACTGCTTATACACATTTCACACCGGGTAAGCATATTCTAGGATTGGGCGAATCAGTGTTTTGTACACATCTAATTTAATGTCCTTCGGAGCAGCAGACAAAGACCTGTGGATGCAACCCAGTTTTTTTAACGCTTTACCACAGATGTAATCTATATGACTTGACCAAGACAATGTGGGTGTAAATATGACGCCTAAATATTTGTACTGAAAAACTAAAAACTGAAAAGATACGGTCAAAAGGAGTCAAGTTCGACAAGAAATGCTTCGCATTTAAAAAAAAATGCCATGTTGCCATGCAGTAGCTGTCTTACAGTAATCTGCTACGACGGTGCAGCTGCTCCACACCATGGCCCATGCATTAGCGCTCCTAGTGGCTTCTGTGCACAAAGGGGCCCTGTCTGTCAAGGGAAACGTGCCACGCTCATCTCACTTCCCCATTCTAACCACCCTAACTGAGGTGGTAGGGGTGGTGGTGATGACAGTGCCCTTTCCCTTCGTAGCAGGCAGTCAGGCAGAGTAACATGGATTCTACAGGAAAAATAATGAAACAGCAGAAAACAAAAGGCTTTTCCTCAAGTAAGTGAGGTGAGCTGTTCACTGCCGGATGGAGATGTCTATCCTGCAGATAGCTCGCATGCCACCAGTGCTCCATTCTCCGTTTGGTGGCCCCCACCACTTCCCGCTGCTGCTATTCGTGCAGCTCCCAGAATCCCAGCGACATCATCAGCAATCACTGCTGTTGCTGTTCCTCCCTCCTGAGCAGCGCAAGTGGCTCTCTTGTTTTCACTTTACGGTTTCAAAGCAGGGCAATGTAGTACAACATCGGAGGTGGATTTCTTGCATAGTTGCAGTGCGGGCAGGTAGTACTAAGGCCTGGTGTGTGTACTTCACTCGCAACAGTTAGGTTCACAGCGTGCTGGATGTACCGTATTTACACAATTGTAGGTCGACCCTTTTTTTTTTTTCAAATTTGACGATCCAATGTTGGGGGTCGACTTAGAATCGAAGTCGAACCGTGTGCCACTAGTAACGGCAAGAGGAATGAGAAATTAGGGGTGCTGCTAGGTGGGGACAGCTTTGCGCCCTCGTTTCCATGGTTATGGCTGAAGCGTAGCATATTAATTTACCACTGCATACATTCTGGCGCAAGTAAAGGTGATGCCGACATTGAAAGTTGGCGTCCCCGATCTGTGCCCTTTGGCCACCATACCTAGAGCGACTAACCTCCCACCGTCGTGTTCGGAAGTGTATTAACTAATATGATTGTGGCTACATGAGCGCCGTGCATTGAATCAAAGGACTCGCTAGTACTCATTTTGTTTATTTGAGATGAACAAAACGCTTCTTGAATGCAGTAACGTACTCACGAATAAATGGAAATCGTGAGCGGCCACTTCCATCTGCCATCATGTTTGTTAGCCGCTGCCGGTGGCTTTGATAGAGTCATCTCGCAGCGAATGTGTTCTCATAAGTGCAAATAAAGTTTCTCGCTCAACCCACAGCGCATGGTTATACAAAAGCTGTTCTTTCTTTAAAATCTACCGAGCGCATGGCTCTTGCGGGAGCATCAATCATTGATGGAAGATGGTGCACAAGGCCAGGCGGCTCCACCGTTGCCCCCTGCGTTCAGCGTCAATGCAGGCACTCCCGCGTCGTTGGGGTGATAAGGCTCCCCGCTGCACCGCGTGCGCACCTGCTTGTGCAGGTGTGGCGTCGTCTGTATGTGTTCCGCCGCAGCTTCTTACTGGTTTTAAGACCGTAGAAGGTTTGAAAAATTTCTTCCGCAGGGCTAATATTGCTAAAGGAAAAGTTTTATACGAGGCAGGCCATGCGCGTCAAGTTAAAGAAAGTGTGTCTCCGGACGGAAGCGTGGTGACCGGCCGATGTGTCTCTCAAATGCGGGAGACAAAATACTCCAAAAAATACTCCAAAAGTGATTTTTATTGTGATCCTTGTTATTTGTAATTATTTGTTATCGGTATGTATATACAATTATAAATATATTAGTCCCATAAAAGGCTCCACAATAAAGCAGTGAAAGTCTGTAGCTGTATCCATCACGTGTGATGAGCGTAGTGCTTGTGTGCACGTGTTGGAAAAAGAAGCTGTGAAGCCACGGACTGCAAGGCCTGATCTGTTTATTTTCGTTAATCGTACTTATACTAAGTGAGAAAACATGGGGCCGGTGTCAGGAAGCATTGACAACATACGTCCAGTTATTTATTTCTAAATAATGAAGGCTGAACGAAGCAATACAGTTCTAACTCATTTTGAAAGATTCTGTTAGAAACCAAAAAAGGAAGAAAGAGAAACACGACTGGAAAGAAAACAGTAGGACGCCTTTCAATGGCTTTTGTTATCCGGTGCCTCAACTCCTTCATGCGGTGTCTAGGC
Source organism: Hyalomma asiaticum (assembly GCA_013339685.2). NCBI lineage: Eukaryota > Metazoa > Arthropoda > Arachnida > Ixodida > Ixodidae > Hyalomma > Hyalomma asiaticum. Next base: position 104,125,870 of record CM023481.1, on the reverse strand, counting down.
CGGCAGGCGTATGCAAGAGGCACATAGTCCGTTTTTGATGAGGTTTTCTTCTTTCTTTCCTTCTTTTTTTTTTTTGCAAGAGGCACTCCAGTAGATAAATGGCGATCCTTGTTCTGGTCGGAGTACCAACGAAGGGAAAGACCAAACCATTCAAATGCCTGACGGGGCTCTAGACAAAAAAAAAAAGAGGAAAAGGGCAGCAGCGTGGGCCGCGAACGAAATGTACGGAGCACCTTAGTCCACAAGGCTATGCATGTCACAGCCTGCTATCCCACACAAGCAGCTCGTTAACAACAGTGCGAACCATTGCAAATTGACAACACATGTCGTCTGCTAGTAGAAGAGCGTTGCCGGAATGCACGCACAAACTCCCTCCCATTGACAACCCACCTTTCTCGTACTCCACACAGAATGCTGGGGGACAGAGGGCTCGTTACGTTGCAAACTAGCACCACATGTCGTCTGCTGGGTAGAGAGCGTCGACGGAACGCGCGCGCAAACGACTGCGTTTCTCCTTCAGCATTGAGCTTTCTGGAAGGTATAAATATTTGTCCTTTGTGATCTGATATAAGTATTGTTATGGCCGAGGACACAACAAATCTTGTTGCTGAACACCGAGCCGTATTACGACGACCTTTGGAAGAAAAAAAAACGCAGGAAAACGCGAATAACTCGGTTCTAAAGCTACCGCCAGCCCTGCAACTGGAGCTTCTGTCACCCCAAGGACGAGCGTGCCGCTGCGATCGGCGCTTCCATCGGCGGAGAGTTACAAGTGCACCATCCCCGGGGTATTGGTAGTTGACGGAAGAGCTTCGCTTTGTGTGGTACAATTTTCTAAGCGGCCGTGTCGCCGCGTGCTTCTGTGTTGTGCTGAATTGTGCCGTCTGTCATGAGGGCCCTGGGCCCCAAGAACTATCGGCGCTCGTTCACAGCAGCATTCAAACAGGCTGCTATTCTCCATGCCGAGGAGACTAACAACTGCGCACAGGACGCAAGTTTGGGATCAGTGAGCATGTGGTGCAGCAGTGGCGGCTTCAGCGTGAGGAAATCTCATGCGACTCCAAGCGCCGTGGCTTTCGCGGGCCAAAGTCTGGACGCTTTCCAGAGCTGTAAAAGAAGCTTGCGGCATACGTGACTGATCTACACGATCGATAGCTCTTGGTCACCTGTGATATGATCATGCAACAAGCCCTTGTCTATACTTCTGAGGCAGGGATACCAAAGGCTCAGTTCAAAGCCAGCAGGGCTTGGGCATTTAAATTTATGAAGAGGGTAGGCTTTTCTCTGCGTCGACGCACCAGTGTGTGCCAAAAGTTGCCGGCCGCATACGAGGAAAAGGTCCTTGCCTTCCATAGGCACTTCCTTAAACTACGTGACACCTGGCAGTATTTGCTTGGCCAGATTGGCAATGCCGACCAAACACCCGTGTACTTCGACATGACCAGCAATACGACAGTGAGCGTGAAGGGTGCACGCGATGTGAACCGCACTTGATTTTTCCTTCTTTTATTTAATTTTTTTTGAGGATGCAATTTTAGGGGGGTCGACCTACATTCTAGTCGACTTACAATCTTGTAAATACGGTAGCTTCGGCAGCACCCCGATGTGTCCTTTGGCTTCCGCTCACCTGTAGTGCTGCGATGGTGTCGGCGAGGCGAGAGATTTCTCCAGCAAGGTGGGGTATGGCGATGCTTCCGCGAGCACTGTGGCAACTTCTGGCGTGGTGACGGCCATGAGTCGGTTGGCCATTTCGGCGATCTTGAAAATGTCTGTCTCTTCGGAGGCCATGACACCTATCCGCACTGTTACGGGCAGTCTCTGAAGGAAAAGCCCCCACACCAGGTGACTGTCGAGGCTTTCTGTGCTGCCCGCTAGTTGCTGCATGTGGCGCAACAGTTGGCTGGGTCGGCAGTCGCCCAGTTGGACCTCATGTAGCAGCTGCTGTAGGCACTGCGGCTCCGAAGGGGTGAGACGGCGAATCAATGTCTCTTTGAGCACTCTACGCATCTTCCACTCACGGGGCAAGCAGAATGTCGCGCACCTCGCTCGCTGTTGCAGGCGGAATGTTCGCCACCACGTGGTGGTATTTGGTAGTGTCGGTGGTGATGGTGGCATGCGGTGAACTGTTATTCCACTTGGATGAATCAAAGTGCGGGATCGCTGGTCCAAAATGGAGGAAGCTTCACTTCAAGCACAACTACCGTCGGGCTGACGACAGCGTCGTGGTGCTCCATGTTCGGGACTGCGGGTCACCAATTGTTGGTACGCGTGAGCAACGAAGGGACGAGGCATGTTGCTAAGGGTCCCGATACCAACTAGTTCTTCTTCTCTGGTCAACTCGGTGGACTGGGGACCGGTTTCCCCTTTCCTCTCCCTCTCCACACTGCCTTTGTTGCGGTGCAGAGGGAGGAAATGGAATGTCATTTTTTGACATGCTGGCAGCACCACGGCTGCACCATGGCGCATTTAGAGTTCACCACGGGGCCACATGGAAGGTTTCCAATGGAATTTCCTTGAGCCTAGCTTCCACAGCACAACTTTCAGGGAATGCGCCGTACTCACCACGCACGTACTTATCTGCCTAGTGAGAATGGAGAAGGCAAGACTCGCTATAACAGGATTTTCCATGCACGTGAACCTTACTTTCAGAGCAATTTAACAAAGCATGTCGTCCTGGATGTCGGCATTTAGCGTTCTTCCCAGTCACCAGTGCGTAGTAATCCAACGTGGCAAAGACAGTCCCGCCCCCTCCCTTGCTAGTACACAAAGATAAGCCCACCGCGGGAAAGGGGAGACGGCAATCACTTTCCTACGACTGGACTCTCTTGAAATTGAAAGGACAGCAGAATGCAAGCAGAGTCGCAATTGAGCAATGATGCACGTGTGAGCTATCACAGGACTACAACCTCGCCGAGCCCATCGCGCCGATGATAATTTGGTGAGCAGCTAAACAAGCCTTTTCCTAATAACACATTGTGCAGAATACTGTGAGAACATGTAGCCGCATTATAACTAACAGAGTCTATAAACAGGAAACCCATGCGATGTCATACATAACCAGCCAACGGTCTCCGAGAATAGCAACTCATAAGAAACTGACAAAACTGGATGGACGGACGGACGGACGGAGACTAAATTCCCTGTTTCAGGCTGAAATTAACATCGCAAGCGCAATAAGGAATATATATTACTCCTTGATTACTCCTTGCCGTAAGACTCAAGCTGTACACTACTAACCTATACACAAATCTTCTAGATGGCCGATGACAATCAGATGACGAATTAACACGTTCTACCCACCTCCTGTAAGAATGAAAACAGTTCTATGCCTTCACCGCCACAGTAGAAAATTTGCGTGTTTGTGCTGGTGTGTATGTGTATAGATGTGTGTATGTGTATGTGTAGCTGCTACTTTCATGATTTCTATTTTCCATTTTGTCTTCGCACGCCCATTCCTGCATAGTAAATTATAGATTCCATTATTCATTGCACATCATGCAGCCGCGACTTGTTACAACCAGCGATTTGTTTGTTACAACTCCCCTTCTCCTCTCGTGGTTGAAGCGCGCGTGCACTGGCACCTTTCATATTCACATGCGATACAAAAAACTTCTGCATGCGGGACCGCGTGGAAGGTTTCTAAGGGAATTTCCTCGAGCCTAGCTTCCTCAGCACAACTTCCGGGGAATGCATCGTACTCACCATGCACAAATGTATCTGCCCAGCGAGAAATGGAGAAGGCAGGACTTGCTATAACAGGATTTTCCACGCGTATCGATCTTACTTTCCAAGCAATTTAACAAAGCATGTCATCCTGGATGTCGCGATCAGCAAAACTAGATAATCCTGGACATTTTGAGACCAAATTCTGTACGAAATAATAACACCAGCAGAAATTAACGGGCATGAAAGGCTTTGAAAGAATGTACGTTTAACTATAGGGGGCTACTGCAAGCGAAACCACCAAGGGTCAAGGATATCGAATTAGCAATAAAAAGAGTACGGATACAATACGGGATTTCAACGCAATTGTAGGAACAAAACAAAGTGGAGAACTGGCAATTGGCAACTACGGCGTTGGCCGTAGGAATAACCGTGCGGAAATGCTAGTACAATTTGCCGAAAGAAACAGACTCCGAATAATGAATACGTTTTTTAAGAAACACAAGAATAGGAAGTGGACGTGGAAAAGCTCTAACGGAGAGACAAAGAATGAAATTGACTTTATAATGTGTGAACAACCAGGCATAATTCAAGCCATGGAAGTAGTGGGGAAGATAAAATGCAGCGATCACAGATTAGTGACGGCGAGGATTGTACTTAACCTAAAAAGAAAACAAGAACTAATTTATTTACTAGAAAAAGCGCAAATTTAGAGGTAATCAGAGCGATGAATGAAGAATTTAATGTTGCCCTAAACAAATAGTTCGAGGCCTTAGGCTAAAACAATGAAGCAGTAAACAAAATCATAACGAAAACAATCCTTGAAACAGCAATAGAAGTTGGGGGTAAAGCAACAAAGCAAGTAACAAGTAAGTTGTCCCAACCTACCAAAGACTTAATAAAAAAATGCCAACAAATGAAAGTAACTTCGTCAAACGATAAAATAGAATTCACAGAACTATCAAAACTGATCAGTGAAGCCAGGCAAAGAGATGTAAGAAACTTTAACATGAAAGAAATAGAGAAAGCAGTAGAGAAAGGCACCAGCATTAAGTCGGTCAAAAAGAAACTGCACTTAGGACAAAACAAAATGCATGTGCTAAAGGATAAACAAGGTAACGTTATCAACAATTTCAATGAAATAGTAAAGGTAGCAGAAGATTTCTACTCTGAACTGTACAGCTCTCAGACAGACCATAAAACCTTAGTAAAAATAGAATCGGAGGAGGACACTGAAATACCATGTATAACTGCTGACGAAGTCAAAAAAGCTGTCAAAGGGATTGTGTCTCCCAGGAAAATGTGGTCGAGTTTGGCTACGTACAACATTGCACATCATCACCATCATCATCATCAGCAGCCTGTCTACGCCCACTGCAGGGCAAAGGCCTCTCCCATGGATCTCCAATTATCCCTGTCCTGTGCTAACTGGGCCCAATTTATCCCCGCAAACTTCCTGAGCTCATCTGCGCACCTAACTTTCTGCCGCCCCCTGCTACGCTTGCCTTCTCTAGGAATCCACTCCGTTACCCTTAATGACCAACGGTTGTCTTGTCTTCGCATTACATGGCCCGCCCAGGCCCATTTCTTCTTCTTAATTTCAAAGGGATGTCTTAATTTCAAAGGCATGTCAAAGGGATGTCCAGCGGTAAAGCAGCAGGTGAAGACAGCATAAAAGCCAATTTGATCAATGATGGAGGCGACATTATACAGTAAAACCTCGTTATAACGAAGTTGAAGGGGGAGCGGTAATTACTTCATTATAACCAATATCAATTTCATCTATAGGAATTTCAAGGGGAATTGCGATTACTTCGTTATATCCGATAGTTCGTTATATCCGGGTTCGTTATAACGAGGTTCTACTGTACTTGAAAAACTTGCATCGCTCTTCATAAAATGTATCAAGACATCTAGTGTACTTGCACAGTTGGAAAAATGCTACTATAGTCCTAATCCATTAGGAAGGTGGCATAAAGGAGTTAAAAGAGTTACAGACCATTAGCCTACTCCCAGTAATATACAAGCTATTTACGAAAGTAACTTCTGCTAGGATAAGAGAAACACTCGACTTTAACCAACCAAGAAAACAAGCTGGTTTTAGGAAAGGTTGCTCAACAATGGACCACAGCCATGCTATCAACCTAGTAATTGAGAAGTACGCTGAATATAACAAACTTCTTTATATGGTGTTTACAGACTACAAGAAAGCATTTGACTCCATAGAAATACAAACAGTTCTAGAAGCTTTACGTCGACAAGTGGTACCTGACGTATATGTGCAAACCATAAACAACATGTACACAGATTGCACAGCCACACTACTCCTACATTAGAGAAGCAGAGAAATCCTGATCGGGAGAGGTGTCAGACAAGGAGATACGGTTTCCCAGATGCTATTCACTGCATGTTTAGAGGAAGTGTTTAAACGTCTAGACTGGGAAGAAAAGGGAATTTGAATAGACGGAGAATATCTCAGCAATTTAAGATTTGCAGACGACATTGTGCTCTTTAGCAATGATAGAGATGAACTACAAAACATGATTGATGACCTGAACTGGGAAAGTATTAAAATGGGCCTAAAAATGAATGAGCAAAAGACCAAAGTTATGCTCAATAGCCTAGCTAAAGAACAGGAATTTAAAATCAACAATGAACCCTTACAATGTGTAAACGAATACGTTTACCTGGGACAGTTAATAACAGGAACTCCTAACCATGAAAAAGAAATTCTCCGTAGAATAAGGATGGGCTGGAGCGCATTCGGAAGGCATTACGAAATCATGACTGGAAACTTGACACCGTCACTAAAGTGAAAAGTATCCAATCACTGCATTCTCCCAGTACTAGCGTACGGTGCAGAAACATGGAAGATAACGACAAAACTAGAGATGAAACTAAGGAGCACGCAATGTGCAATGGAATGAAAAATGACAGGTGTACCGCTAAGAGATAAAAAGACGAGCAGAATGGATCAGGAAACATACACGAGTAGCTGATATTATTATATCAATTAAAAGAAAGTGGACCTTGGAAGGACATGTCATGAGGAGGAAAGATAACAGGTGGACAGTAAGAGTGACGGAATGGATACCAAGAGAGGGAAAACGCAACAGAGGCAGGCAGAAGGTTAGATGGAGCGATGAAATTAGGAAGTTTGCGGGCATAAAGTGGGACAAACTCGCTCAGGATAGGGTGGATTGGAAATCGTTAGGAGAAGTCTTCGTCCTGCAGTGGACCTAAAATAGGCTGATGATGATGATGAATTGAAAATAAAAATAAAAATAAAAACTGCCTTTTAAAGCACAAGAGCGGCGCACTCACATGTGGCTCCTCTTGATTGCGCCTCTGTTAAGTGCTGTTACCTTAGTTTTGATAACGAGGAGTTGATTTAAGAAAGAATGTAAGGCTGTCTTGAGGTCCAGTTGTTTTCCCGTTTTACATTAAAAAAAACTTGTCCCAGTCAACATGCAGCTGTAGAGTGTTTGCATTACTCATGTCACAGGCTTCAGGTGTGCAAAGATATGATGCAGCTATCTGCAATGTGCAAAAAAATTTTCTTTGGACATTACCTTGGTAATAAAAGCGGCACATCACCATTCATACTTAGTTCGGAGCAGATATGATGCACACAGACCGCAGGCGACCACGAAATGATCCCACACGAACTTGCTTCAAAGAGGATCCGCCGCCATCTTGCGGTGGCAATGTTCCACAGTAGCACTGGCAGTAGTTACAGTTCGGCATTTAGCGGATCAAACGGGAGACTGTTGCCAAAACGGCAAACGTGGTTTCAGTTTAGTACTTAGTGCTTACACGTAGTCCATTTTTGGGCTTGTTTTTGTTGGGGGAAAAAAGTGCACTTTAAATGCGAGTGAACACAGCTAATTCTACAATTCTACTGAGACTAGCTGTCTGCTTAAGTGCGTGCAAGAAGCTATAAATGTTCAATATGCCACGTTGTTCCCACTGCCGCTCAAGCGTTGCTGTCGCATCTGTCGATCTTTACATAAGGGACCTTGTCTTTGCACAGTCCGAATCGGTGAGAGCGCACTGAGCAAAGGATCCGTAGTTAGATGAGCAGGTGTCGAGAGACACTTAGTTCAAGCACTTGATGATATGGAATCGTGATGACATTCAACCTTTCGAACACCGTGTTCTCCGGTCGAAACAACACAGCTCTCGGTGTGCTCAGCCTGGTGTGTCTGAAGCATAGAAAAAAAAAAAAAGAGAAAGAAAGACAGAACAAGAAAAGAGACAAGCTATTACTCTGAGTGGCGTTTTCAAAACGAGTGGACCTTTTTTTCTTTTTTTTTGCTGCTAAGCGCTCCTCCGGAATCTGCAGATATGATTATAGTGGCAAAGGCAGTTTAGTACACTCGTAAGCATGCAGCGGGCATTGCTTCATGAATAAAAAAGTCCTAACTTTCCACCGGAAATATCCTTAGCGCTTTGAAATAAAATTGGGCAAAAGGAAAAACAACTTGGTTGCTAATTTTCACACGTTTTGGAGGGCAAGTCCATATACAACGAACTACTGATGTAATGACCACATTTCACCCCAGTCAAAAAAAAGAGAAACATTGGGAAAAACAGTGGGAATTTCCGCTTAATCCCATTTGTGAATCAGTACACCCTGGGCCATTTGGACTAATTAGTTGTTTGCCAGTTTGGCCAACTGGTTCTATTGGTACAGAAGTCCATAACCAATTGGTTGTATTTCTGCACGGCCAAATGGTGCACTTGGCATTACAACCAGATTGTCCCAAATGGATACAGATTGTCCCAAATGAGTCTACCTAGCTAGAGTGAATTTTTAATGCCACGTGATATGTGATGCGACATGCGCCCTTTCCTGTGCTATTTATCTTTCATTTCATGAAAGAGTTGTGGGCTTTTAAAAGGTCATTGACTCAGAGGATATCCACTGTGCAAATGTGACGTGGGAATAAACCATTGGAGATTATTTAAAATTTAGCTTTCCTAGCAACTTCATTGATGTGTTTTGAAGTCCCACAGGATCTCTTCAGCAGTTACCATGTATACTCAAGTGTAATGTGGCTGCCATTACAATGTGTGGGGCAACTTACCTGTCATACAGAAGAAAAACACAAATGTGTGATGAACGAATAAAGAAACAGCACTTCGTTGAAGGAATGTTAATTAGGAAACCAGTTAACTCATTGTTGTCTGAGGAGAAGCTTTCCATAAGCAGTGTTCTTGGGCAATCACTCGTGTAATTACACAGGACATGGCCCACTATGCACCTGGGTGAGTGTTTCTGGTGCTGGGCTCTCTCTATTGGAATCAGAGAGAGCATTAAGCAACCATGGAACTGAGTTGTCTTTATGTATCATATCTTTTGATGTACTGGGCAACTGTGACACACAAGGTGGAGGAACATCATGGAGTGATGAACGCTTGTATTGCCCAGGATTTTTTTTTCAAGGACTATTCTGGCAGAACAGCTACTACAGTCGAACCCACTTATAACGTTCCCAGATATAACGATATATCGGTTATAATGACCATATTTCAATGCACTTACGATTTGCTTATGCCACTCATTGAAACTGCGTCCAGCTATAGCGAACACAATTCTTAGGGTCATACCTTTACAACGAACATTTCAGACATGATTTCGATAAAAATGTGGTGCGTACGAACTGAAAAAAAGAAAAAGAAAATGTCTTCAAAGCACGAGAGTGGTGCGCGCTTGCCCATATGGCTCGGGATCGCGCCCCAGTTAAGTGCTGTTACCTTGAAAAGTTTGATAATGCAGAGTTGATTAAGACAGCAAACTTGTCTGAGGTCCGGTTATTTTCCCGGTTTTGCCTGTGGGAAACATCCAGTTGTAGACTGTTCGCGTTACTCTCGTCACCGTCTTCGAGCACACAAAGACGCGACACAGCTATCTTCAATGCGCAAGGACCTTTTGTTTGTACATTAGCCTTATAATAACAGCGCCGTACCTCCATTTGTACTTAGTTCAGAGCATACATGGGCCGCAGGCGAGCACGAAACGAATCAACGTGAACTCACTTCGAAGGTGATTCACTGCCATTTTGCGAATCACCATCAGCATAAGAGGGCGGACGGCGTCGACTGTTGCCAACGCCACGAATGCGGTTTCAGTTTCGTACTCTATGCTTCCATCGGGGGAAAAAGAAGTGCGCCTTAGATGCGAGTTAACACAAACAATTTTACCGGGACTATAGCGGCCTGCGTGTCAAAGCACGTGTAAGAAGCCACAAATGTTCAGGACACCAGTTTGTTCCCACTGCCGCTCAAACGTTGCTATCGCAGCTTACTATCTCTACACAATCCCAGTCGGCGAGAGCGCACTGCACAAAGGGTCAGCGGTTATAACCTGCTATCGAGAGATCGCGGCTCATCAACACTTCCTTTGAGCAGTTGCCAATATAGAATCGTACGTGATGACGTTCAACCTTCTGGACACCGTTCACTCAGCCTGGCGCGGCCGATGCATAGCAAATAAAAGCAAAAAGCTACTACAACGGGTGGCACTTTCAAAGCGATTCCTTTTTTTTTTCAGCGACTATGCACTCTCCCGGAAGCAGCAGATACCATTCATTACAAATGCTGTTTAGTCCACTCGTAAGCATGCAACAGGCATCGCTTCACAAAGTGAAAAGGCTTAGCTTTTCACCCAAGGAGTTGTTAGTGCTTTGTAATAAAACTGAGCGAAGGAAAAAGCCTTGGTCACTAATTTTCGCACGTTTTGGGAACAAGTCCATATACAACGAACTACAGATATAACGACCACTTTTCGCATCACTTTCAAGTTTGTTATAAAAGGGTTTGACTGTATATGTGACGTGGTAAAAGGCAATGGTGATGATAGCAGGGGCCAGGAGCAGTATTTTCAAGTGGTCTCTTTAGAAGATACTCTCACTTTCACGAGATTTCACTTGGTCTGTACTGTATGGCCAAAAGAAAACTTAACGAAAGGGAAGGGGTCAAGGGCTCGTTCTTTATTTGTTAGAAACAACTTAATGTCTGTTTGCTCATTAAAAAGAAAGCTTGCTGTTTTTGCACAGTGCCAAGAGCGGTGTTGGTATGCATGACTTCTATAGTGCCGAGTCTCATGAAAGTGAAACTGTAACAGTGCATACAGAAAGGATGTACGAAGGTTGAACCACCTAGCCACTAGAAAGCGCACATGTAATGTATTGGTTATGTATGTACAGCCGCCAACTTCTTTAACTGGAGTGCGCGAGCGGCGACCGTTTTGTGTGTCAGCGCCGCATGACGGAACCAACTCGCAAAAGGGCCGAGGCTATGCGCCCACCGATGCCGCACGCTTGGCTTCGACCGTCGTCTGCTAGGCTGTTCTTTTTTACGGAAGGCACGCCCTTATCAGCTTGATATCGACACCCGTTTTCGGAACACCAGATACGAGCAAAACGATTCGCCTAGTCATGCTGTCTGTTCGTCTCAATCAAGCCAATAAGGGCGTGCCTACCGGAAAAAGAACATCATAGCAGACGACGGTCGAAGCCTAGCGTGCGGTGTCAGCGGGCGCATAGCCTTGACCCTTTTGCGAGTTGGCACCATCATGCGGCGTTGACGCACAAAACGGTCGCCGCTCGCGCACTCCAGTTAAAGAAGTTGGCGACTGTACACTTGTTACGTACTACCGGCCATAGGCCGGCAGCGCTGACATGACAACCAGTCGAGGTGGCAGGGTAACAACAACCGACTTTATTTCCAGCTCGGAAATATATATAGGAGAGCAAGGGGAGAGAAAGAAAGAAAGAGAGACAATGGCGCATGCGCCGAGGGGCGTCGTTTGGCCCGACTGGTTATCTGCAACACTCCTTTGCCCTAGTAGCCGCAGCGTTCCACGGGCTTTTTGGTTCTTGTGGACCGACGTAGCTCGACGTAGCTCGGAACAGCGCTTTCGGGAAGGTCATCAGTTTCGCATTTCAGGGCATCCTTGCTTGTTCGAGGTGGTGCCTCGGGAGATGGTTCTTCTGGAGTCGATATTTCTCTTCTTGCATCTGTGTCGGATGAACGCTTTCGTATCTGGTCGACATGACGTCGAACGACGCCGTCCTCCGTAGTTACAGTGACGAGACGTGCTCCACTCGTCGATTTCACTTTGCCTGGTGTCCACTTGTCTCCTGCACCGTAGTTGCGCACATAGACGGCATCTCCAGGGGCGAAGTACCAACTGGCGGACTCAGTACTGGGATTCTTCGGCAATTCGTGGTTCCTGGGAGGAAAGCAAATGTCCAGCCTAGTACACAAACGGTAGCCCAAAAGTAGTTCAGACGGCGAAAACCCCGAAGCCTGAGGCGAATTCCTGTAATTGCAAAGAATTCTTGCCAGAGCCGTGGACAGTTCTACTCCGGGCATTCTCTTCAACCCATCCTTAAGAGTTCGCACGGCGCGTTCTGCGAGCCCATTGCTTTGAGGGTGGTAAGGCGGGGTACGAACGTGCTCGATTCCATTTTTCTGCACAAACCGAGCAAATTCTGCCCCGGTGAAAGGTGTGCCGTTGTCGGTAACTATGGTGCGCGGTAATCCAAACTGGCTGAACAAGGTGCGCATAGCATCCACCGTTGCATTAGCTGTCGCTCGGGATACAGGAATGGCTTCTATCCAATTGCTGTGTGCATCCACGATCACCAACACCATCTTGTTTGCCATAGGTCCTGCGTAATCTGCGTGCAACCGCGACCACCTCTCCCGCGAAATTGGCCAACTGACTCGGTTTCGTTCCGGGGGCATAGGCAAAGCTTGCACACAATTTCTGCATTCTGAAGCGGCCCTCTGAATGTCTTGATCCAGACCGGGCCACCAAAACTTAGCCCTTGCTCTTGTCTTCATTGTGGACGCTCCCTGGTGAGACTCATGCAACAATTTCAATAGTTTCTCACGTGCTGCTCTTGGTACCACCACACGATGGCCCCAGAATAACATGCCCTTCTCGACAGACAACTCCTGTCGCCTTTTTCGGTATTCTGCCATTTCTTTTCTGCCATCCACGACAGAGGGCCATCCTTCAGTCACGTACCTGCGTACTTCTTGTAAAAGGTCATCCGTTTCAGTGAGTGCTTGAAGTTCTTTGTGCGAAACCGTTGGCTCGTCCAGCTGGTCAATGACAAGCACCATTTCCGTGAGGTCTTCTGTTTCTGCTTCCGGCTCCTGCAATGGTTGGGGTAAACGGCTTAGAGCATCCGAGATTAACATCTGTTTGCCAGGTTTACAAATAAGCCTGTATTTGTACGCCCCAAGCACAAGTGCCCATCGCTGAATGCGGGCGGCAGCCATGACAGAGGTTTGACGGTCCGATCTCAGTAGCCCCAACAATGGACGGTGATCCGTTACGAGTGTGAACTCCCGTCCCAAAAGGTAATCGCGGAACCGTGTCACGCCAAACACTAGGGCTAAAGCTTCCCGCTCGATTTGGGAGTACTTCCTTTCAGCGGAGGTGAGTGTTCGTGAGCGGAACCCAATTGGCCTGTCTTCACCGTTTATGCGGTGAAAAAGGGTTGCACCGACACCGTAAGGGGAAGTGTCGCATTCCAACAGCAATTCCTTCTGAGGATCAAAGTACGTTAGCACTGGGGCTGAACACAAAACGCTCTTTGCCTTCTGGAAGGCCGCGTTTTCATTTGCGTGCCAAACCCATTTTGCGCCTTTTTCAAGAAGCTTATACAAAGGTGCAAGCACAGTGGACAGATTTGGCAGAAACTTATTGTAAAAAGTGACCATTCCTAAAAAGGATCGCAGCTCGGCAACATTTCGTGGCAACGGGGCTAGTCTGATTGCGTCGACGTTCTTTTCAAGAGGATGTAGTCCCTCGGCATCAATACGATGTCCAAGATACGTCACTGATGATTCACAAAACCTGCACTTGTCCGCACGAAGCTTGATGCCGTTCTCGCGGAATCGCTGTAACACTGCTTGCAGATTAACATTCTCGTTGTTTTTGCTCTCGGATATCAGCACATCATCCAGATATGCCTGAGTTCCTTTTAGCCCCTGCAGCACCGATTCAATCTTGCGTTGGAATATCGCAGGAGCTGACGCGATACCAAACGGTAATCTGTTGTAACAGAACAGCCCCTTCGGTGTGTTTATCACTGCTAATTTCCGCGAGTCTTCATCTAGCTCGACCTGGTTGTATGCGTCACGAAGGTCTAATATACTGAATTTCTTCCCTCCGCACAAATTTGCAAAAAGGTCGTCTATGACAGGCAATGGGTACTGCTCAACCTCACACACTGGGTTTAAGGTCACCTTGAAGTCCCCGCATATGCGCACCGTTCCATCCTTCTTTAAAACTGGCACAATGGGCGTCGCCCATTCCGAATGAGGGACTGGAGAAATTATGCCAGCGGAGACTAATCTGTCAAGCTCCTTTGACACTTTATCGCGGAGTGCAAAAGGAATTTTTCTGGCCTTGAAGAACTTGGGGCGTGATCCGGTCTTGATGTGCAGTCGGGCTGGCGGACCTTTGATGAGACCAGTGTCCCCCGTGAAAAGGTCAGCGTTTTGCTGGAGCAGCTTTGGAACGGCCTCCTGGGCTTGGCTTGAATTTGAAGGCTGCGAATACACGCTGAGAACTTGGATGCGTTCATCTGTCAATTTTTTCAGCAGATCCCGACCGCAAAGACTGGGGCCCTCGCAGCCTAAAACCGTCAAACTGCACTTCACTGTTGTACCTTCGTAGGAAACCGGCATCGTTAATGTGCCAAGAAGCGGAAGTTTTCCCAGATAACATGAAAGCTTTAGTTCTGACTTCTGTAGGTGCGGCCATTGATTACAGTACGTCTCGTAGATGCTTTTAGGAATGACGCAAACAGGAGAACCCGTATCGATGTCCATCGTTACTTCAGTGCCATTCCACGCGAATACCTTTCTGATAGGAGGTACGAGTGAGCGCTTAGTGGTCAAAGACCAAATTTGCGAGGCGCTGTTATCACTGTCTTCATTGTCCGTCGCCTGTGCTGTCACTGCTAGCATTCTGGTTGTTTTTTCGTTCACCGCGCACATTCTGGCTAAGTGCCCGTGCTGTGTACACTTGAAGCATCTGCGCTTGATTAGTCGACAAGCGTTGGTTCTGTGACCATGCTTCCCACAACATTTGCATTGTTGTACGCCCGGCGACTTCGCGCGCGACTCGTATTGATCCCTCAACTTGAACAAACTCGCTTGCTCTTTATCCGAAGCAATACCTTGAGAATCGCGTTCGGCGCTTTCTGCGGCAAGGGCAAGAGCCTCCGCTTCTTGAAGATTAAGCTCTTGCTTTGCTAGCAGTTGTTTTTGCAAATTCTTGGACCTGACTCCGCACACAATACGGTCCCTTATCATTCTGTCCAGCATCGTCGAAAAATTGCAATTCTGGGCCACCTGTCGAATTGCCACGATAAATTCATGTACCGACTCCCCTTCTTGTTGGCAGCGGTGAAAGAATTTGAAGCTTTCAGAAATTTCATTCGGCACTGGGTTATAGAAGCTGTTTAACGTCTGCACAACTTCTGCGTAGGTCAGAGCGTTAGGTTTCCGCGGCGCTACTTTTCCGTTCAAGATTTCAATTGTCTTTGTTCCAAGCGCAGCTACTAGCAGGGCTCTTTTCTTAGTATCGTCCTTTACGTCGTTCGCTTCAAAGTAAGCCTCCACCTTTACCAAGTACGCCTGCCACTTATCTTTTGCGTCTTCGAATTCCGGTAGCTGGTGTGCCATGGCTGGTAGGTTCGTTCTGCAGGCTGTCGCGTATGGCGTATGCTGGCTTTCTTGCTGCAGTAGAATCCTCGTCGCCACTGTTACGTACTACCGGCCATAGGCCGGCAGCGCTGACATGACAACCAGTCGAGGTGGCAGGGTAACAACAACCGACTTTATTTCCAGCTCGGAAATATATATAGGAGAGCAAGGGGAGAGAAAGAAAGAAAGAGAGACAATGGCGCATGCGCCGAGGGGCGTCGTTTGGCCCGACTGGTTATCTGCAACAACACTCATAACTGAGAACTATGTTATTCAGTTTGTGCTAGTCCATACAATACTTTCATGCATCTGTCGTCGGGCTCCTAGTTTTGTATGGGCTGTCAGATGAGATGGCATGCACAAGAAAGCATTGTCTCATTTCAACACTACCATGCCTACGTCTACATTGATGGATGCGCAATGTAACAGCAAAAACATGCAAAGGTTCCTCTGCAGACGGTTCCATACATAATCCCTTTGAAAAAAATATTTTGTTTGGCTTAAAGAATGCTTATAAGAAACTGACCAATGATTTTTTAAAGTGTGTAAATAGCATTTTAGCACATTGGAGCTGTGGATCACAGTACAAGATGTGCTAAATGCTTCCAATAAAGCTTGATTGGCACCTGGACTGCACTATCTTTCTGCATTATTTTTTCTGCAGCTTTCGGTTCCTTGATGCTTCAGGGCATTTACTGAGAATTTAAATTGAAGATCCTCGCGGTTTTGTGGTGAGAAAGAGTTTTATAGATGCATTTTTTGTTGGTTGGATCATACAAAATCCTAATAAGTTTTTGGTGGGTCCGAGAAAGCACATCTATTATAATTCAGATTCCACAGTATACAACCTTAGCACACCATAAATTTGTAAGCTGCCACATGAAGAAGCACTGTTGAAGTGGGAAAGTGGGAATTTCAATATCCACAGCATAATTTGGCAGCCATTTGCCATGAACTTAGTTCTTCTCTCTCACTTCACTATTCTTCACGTTGCTTTGCTGGCTTGTATATAATTACCATGATGCTCATTGGTGCTTCTTGTATAATTTTTTAAATTGTGTTCAAATGCTTCTGATGGTCTGAAAAACATGGGCAGGCCCTTTTCATATTCCTTTTACTGTTCTTGGAAACTAATGTAATTAGTAATTAATGCAGTACTTTTTGTGTCCCTCATGAAAGAGTACCAGTATGCAACAGTGAGTCATTGGAAACAATACAAGCTAGTTATTTCTTTTTGTCAGAGCTTTTTTTTTTTCTTTACTCAAAATTTATGAATCTATTGCTAAGATGTAGAACTGTGGTTCTTGTGTGCTCTTATATGGGCAACCAGCATATGTAAGTGGCAGTATGTCTCTGTACCAAGGCTGCATGGAATGTAATTTATTTTTCACCTTTTTCTTGTAGGTGTCATTTTTACGAGACGTAACATGGTCCGCCAGTGAGAGCAGTCATCAGAAAACACTTAGCTCTCTACTTGAGCAGCTGCCATTGCCCTCAGAAGCACCCAAGCATGCAGCAACAAAGGGTAAGGAAACATTTGGCTTTCCCCAACTGCACTTTTGTGGCTTTTTCTTGAAGGGGCAGTGAAGCACCTTTTCTAAAAAATGCAAGTTGTAATGCCATTTTATCATTTTTTTGTGTGGCCAACTCGAAAAGCAGGTTGAAAATTGGCATAAATTTGAACAAGTGACTATTTTGGCAAAAATGCGCGGCGCATGTCTTGGGCAGCAACGCAAACCTCGTCGCTGCCTTTGATTGGTTGAGGAGCTTCATGACAGCATCATAAGTGCCTCAGAGCAGCTGACTCAGCCACGGCTGGGCTAGTGCGCACGCGTCACTCCTCTGCCCGGCCGTGCACATTTTGTCAGTTCTATTTCTCACTGCATATAAGCATATCGCTATTATTATGGCTAACCATAACAATTACGATGAGTTTGTGGTACAACTGTGCGAGTTGTTGCCTGCATTCGAGTTTGTATATTTTGTTCAAACTGTGCAGACGACAGCTTATCATCGAAGTCGACTAGCAGAACTGCGATAAGCATATCACAATGGGCTGGTATCCACACCGGTCCAACATGCAGTGCTGTGTACTTGAGCATGTGCCACATACAGCAGTTCAGGACATACGCAGCTGCATTTCGGCTGCATTTCGATGGAGGCGAAATGTTGAGGCCCGTGTGCTGTGCGATGTCACTAAAGAACCCCGGGTGGTCCAAATTTCCAGAGCCCTCCACTACGGCGTCAGAGGTGGTTTTGGGACATTAAACCCCACATAACAACATGCAGTCAAAACTCATCAGTGTGTACATTTGCAACATGATTAATGCTCAAATTTTTATGTTACGTGTTATGTGTGACCAGTTTTTTTACTTCCTCAATGTTGCTACCAAATAGAGGAGCGAGTTGCTTCTATGAAAAAAAGAGAAATAAAGAAAAGAAAAGGAAAAGCACAGCCAGTGTCGCTGTATTTTTCTGCTGCAGTTCTCGACCTCGCAAATGGTTTGTTGCCGTCATTGTACTGGACACTACTTTTGTGGAAGTGGTGTGCTTTTGACACCGCTCTTATTCATCCAGCTAGAAGGGATTTCGATTGTCAATATATATATATACACACAGTGGAACCCCGTTCATACGTTTTTCAGCGGACAGGGGGAAAAAAACGTAACAGCCGGGAAAATGCAAGAGTGAGGAAAGCTTCCAAAATAAATGAGAACAGGGTCGCTTTGATTTCAAACAATTTATTTCAGCAAGGTGAGCCATCTAGGTCGCCGACCGATAATCCGGACAGCCGTGCAGTACCGCTAGTGCCAACATAGGCTTATTGTGTTAAAACCAGCCGATATTTCGGACGGTTTCTAGCTCTAAATTCAATAATTCGGACTGAGGTTTAGTTCCAGCATGACGCGCCAATTTCGGAGGCAAGTCACCTCGTCACTGCAATCATCGCATCCTGTTCCGTCACCCCGCGCGTGGTTTGTGATTGCGAGTACGGCTGGTTGGCTGGTCGCGTCGGGTCCGCGATCGCTCGATAGCGCTTTCACGTTCCGTCTTGAGTGCTTGTTTACCGTATTTACCCGCATAATTTGCGCCCCCGCATAATTTGCGCGCCCCTGACATTTAGCCAGCAATACAAAAAAAAAAGTTCCTCGTATATTTTGCGCTCGCCGTCCGTCCCGAACCAGCTCGCCGGCGAGCGCACGGACAGACTTTGGACAGCCGCACGGCCGCGCTCCTCGCTGCGCGGGCGAGCACGGTCATACGCAAAAGGGGCTGCGAGTGCGATGTTCCTTTTTTCGATTCTTTTCTCCGGAAGCCCCCAGAGCCAAAAGTGCAGTCGCTAGAATAAAAGCACTCGAGTGGGGGCGACGAAAACGGCTGAAGCAGAGATCAAACGCGCCGGGCCCATCTCCGTCGCTCGGAGGCGATAACATCACCCCTTTCGGATCGCCTGCCATCGAAGCGGGGAGGAAACGCCCCGCCCGTCTTTAACGAGCACGAAAAGACGCAAAGGCGGGAGGGGGGGTGGGGAGTGTCGCTCGGCTGCCAAGCGATCGCATGGCTGCCGAGATAGCGCTGGCGCTATCTCGGCAGCCATCAGCGGGCGGTAAAATCAAAATAGCGATGCCCGGGCGGGTACGGCGTGCCAGGTTGCGACGCATCATGCGGGAACACGCCCACAGTTGTGACGTAGCAGTGGGGTTTGCAATACATGGGACCCTATGGGAGCTGTGCCGAGACCGATGAAAAACAACATAACAGCCGGGAAAACGCAGCAGTGAGGAACGTAACAGCGGGGTTCCACTGTATAATGTGTGTGTGTGTGTGTGTGTGTGTGTGTGTATTTGTTACCATTAGCCCAAGGGGCCGGTAATGGTGGTACCATTATGTATCTTCAGTGGATACCAGAGTCGCAAGTGCTACACAATTGCAGCCCACAAGCACACTTTTGACTTGTATATTTTTTGTCAATTATACACATAGTGTATTTCACAATCACAAGTTGAACTATACTATGAATTAAGAGGAAAAAAAAAGAGAAAGAGAAAAGCAGGAATACAAGCCTCAGAAGCACTACACATTAGAACTGATAATGTTTGAGCCTGGTTACATAGAGGAAGGTAATAAGCAAACACCGATTTTTTATACTGTTCCAGGATGTCACTATTAGTTATGCTATGTGGTAATCTACTCTAATCTGCAATCGTATTTGGAAAGAAGGAGTACTTTGATGTGTCTACCTAGCAGGAATTTGTATATACTGGTCTTTCATGGCTAGATCTGATGGTCCGAGAAATCTGTGACAATCTCGTTTGTAAATATCTTTCAATGTTAAAATTGGAGTAACTTTATTTCATTAAATAAATAAATTTTAGCCTAGCAACTTTCCGCTGCAGTGACAGCTCAGGCAAGTTTAATTCTTTTAGCATTTCTGTCATTGATTCTGTGTATCTGTATTTGAACATTATAACCTTACTGCATGCCTCTGTATTCTTTTCAATTGATTGACCTCATTTTGCCTATGTGGATCTCGTATTGCACTAGCATATAAATTACATAAATTAGTTATGTGTGTTTTGCAAGATAAGTTGTCTGATATTGTAATGCCCAAGTACTTAAAATGCCTTACTTGCTTTATTAGTTTGCCGTCTAGCTTGTAGTTAAATAATATGCTTTTTGTTTTTGTTGTCATTCTCGTGTGAACAGTCTGTCTGTGATTTAATTTCGTTTTCATCATGTGCACCAATCAGCAAATTCATTTAGTGCTAAAACTAATTCTAATTGGTCCAGATGACTTGATAATTTAGCATACAATAAACAATCATTTGCAAATAAACGAACACTTATCTTGCCATTATGGTCAGTTACAATATCATTGATATAACATGAAATAATATAGGTCCCAGGACAGGTCCCTGAGGGACACCTGATGTTACCCTCAAGTTTGTAAATTTCTTTCCTTTGATTTCTACGTACTTCATCCTATTTACTGCATCCTATTTGTTAGATCGGATTGAATCCACTTGACCATGTTTTTGCTAACTCTGAGATCAAGTAGTTTTCCAAATAAACCAGGGTAGGAAACGCGATTGAAAGCTTTCGATAGATCTAGGTAGATTGCATCTATCTGACCGGTATCATTAATTACCTGAGCAAAATCATATGCAGTGGAACCCCGGTTTTACATCCCCCAGTTTTACGATGACCTGCATTTCACGACGGTCCTGTCCCGGCGAAATCCCCATAGACACAATGCATTAAGAACCTCAATTATACGTTGCAATTTTACACCGAACCCGCGTTACACAACGATCCACGTGGAGCAGGGGGACCAAACGGTGAAGAAAGGGGAAGTGCCCGCTGGAGTCTTTCTTGCATGTCTCTCTTGTGCTAGTTATAAAGGAATCGAGTGAAAGAGTGGAAATTCGTATTGCTGTTCAAAGGGCTAAATTTTTGAGCCTTGTCAGAAAACAGTTAAAGAAAAATAATCGTTTAATATCGAATCTAGTGAAATCAAATTAAATGTTTCATAAAGTCTGATGGACACAAAATTAACACCCTGCATAATTTGATATGTGTGCACCACGACATGATCTTGTTGAAATTAGTGATAAAAAATGTGGTTGATCCCTCTGTCGGCATAACACAAAAATAAAACCTGTTTTGGCGACGTGAAATGGATAAGCGGCAATCTGGCGAATCGAGGGGCGGGAGATGGGTTGAGTACTGTGAACATGGTGAACACGTTACATGTCGACATCAGCGGCACGTCGACACAACACAGGGATCCTCAACAGCTGTGCATGAGGGAAAGCTCTTGAACGACTCACATTGCTCTGGAAACACTGAATTGCACGCACGAGAGCCCTGCACAAACCTGCCATAAACAAGGAGCATCTGCAAACGGTGACACCTTGCAAGCAAAACTGAATGGCTAGTCAGCAGATCGTTTTGTGATAACACAGTCCACTGCAACGAAAGGCCAATCATTTGCTTGTCGACAGCCGTCCTTGTGTTCCTAGTGCAGTGCGCGCCGCAACTCAATGCACCTGGCCACGCAAGACAAATTTTGTAGCAGCCGCATTTGTACTTCGCTCGAGGACACCACGACGTCATGCAAAGACTACCGTAGCGCTGGCTACTGGCGTTAATTATCATGACAATCCGCTTCGCTCTATCTATTGTTCCTAGATGGCGGTACTACTGCACCGAACCTAAGCTATCAAGAGTGCAGTATAAGAGACGCGATGTTAATTTAAGAGTAATTTGGCTTGTTAAACACTATAGTTCACTGTACTATAAACACCTTTAGTTTCACCGGATGACAATTAAATGAAACTTGTAAAGCTCTGTAGTAAACACATAAAGCCCATCAGTGCCCTATATGAGCTATTTTGCAAGAGTGGAAAGGCGATGCATGTCGTATTGGGTGCTCCAGAAGTTCTGGTCTGGCCACCTGGGGTTAGGGTGCACTGGCATTGCTAAGCGTACATGACCCTTCGCATTTCGCCACCATTTGAAATGCTACCACGCAGCCGAGTTTGCACTTGCGTCTTGTCTTTCTGGTCCACATTCAAGAACCATTATAGGCAACCACAGCAAGAAAAGAAGGGACAATAGTAAGAAGAAAATGAGCCAAATAATTAAATTGATAAAGCCCAACAATGAGAATGGCTGGAATCAGTAGTAGCTAAAAGGCACTGCTGGCACATCACAGCACCGTACTTGTTTGAACCGTTATGTTTCGAACCAATAACCTATATTTTTTTTGGTTCAGGTTCGGTTCAGGTTCAAGCACATTGCGAGAATATCGGTTTGGGTTCGGGTTCAGCTCCAGCCAAAATTTTGGTTCGGGTACGATTTTCATTTCGGGTTTGGTTCAACACCCTGCTAGTAATATATGTCACATTTTCACAGGATGGAGCAAGGTGGTGCCAATAACGCTGTGGTAATTCTACATAAACCATGGTAAACAGTGAGTGTGTGTGTGTGTGTGTGTGTGCGTGTATATATATAATATATAACGTAATGAACCAACAAACATCGAACCTAGGAAAGCATAGGGGAAGTTATGTTATTCAAGTTAATAATTATGATAGTTAAACCTGCTTATAACAAACCTCCATATAACGAATTCCTGGATATAACAAAGTTTTTTCTATTCCCCGCCGTTACTCCATAGAAGTACATGTATTTGAGACCTCTACGTAACGAAGTGGCAGGGGGAGATCCCCTCTCAATAACTAATTTTCTCCGCCAACAGCCTAGAGATTTTGCCCCAAATTTTCTAACTTTTGCGCTAGCAGCAACCGGAAGCACCTTCTCCGTCACGACGTAATGCGAAGTGGTGGCGTCGCGCTTGGCACGCTCGAAGGCACGGCGAGAGCGAGCGCACCTGTGCGTGCGTGCAAAAGTGTGTTAGGTGGGCCTCTCAACCCAGCGATTTTCCTGCCACGGGCGTGTCCTTTCCCCCTCACTTCAAACCTGATCCCGCCGCTTGCTGCAGCTGGCCTAGCACCCCAAGACGGCACCCTACTTTTCCAGTTGATGTTGCCGAGCCATGCCGGCTTAAGAGAGAGAGAGAATAAACGAGTTTTTGTTCTTGTTTTTCAACATGCTGGCAGCGCCATTCTTTGATTACAGTGAAAGTCTCTGTGCTTCACTTCGCTAACCTGACACTAAGTGACAGTGCTTGTTAGGCCTAGCTCGCGGGGTAGCGGGCGGTGTATCTCACAGAAAGCATGCCCTTGACAACGCAGGGATTGGGTGCACAGGAAATCGCGCTCACTGGATGATTCAAGGGCGGCGCGTGTTAAATGCTTTAAAAAAACAATGAACTGTAGACAAACAGTGGTAAAGTGGATACGGGCGCGCGTCGCATGCGGAGCGTTCACAGCTGACAAACGGCCGTAGCAGCATTCTCCGTCGCCTTGGAAATCCTTTCCTCAGAGGGTGCGCAGGCAATGTGCTGCTGCCACCGCTTTCTTTTTTTTTTCCCTCCGCTCATTGTTCATTCGTTACGCGCTCCTTCCTCCTCCATGGCGATTCGCTGCACTCTTTTCGGGTGGTGCACTTCCTTTGTGAAGACTGCTGGCTACCTCGATTGTCCAGGGGATTTCCCGGCAGCCGCATTTTAACTGGTCCTTCACCCCGGGTAAGGGGGGTGGGGGGCTGCACAATAAGCGGTATGCGTATACATTAAGTTCTATGGGAGGGTAAACGGGGGTCAGAAAAAAAACAGCATTTTAGCCAGTCCTTCACTATAAGCGGCTACGTTACAAGTGGTCTCAGCTGTAAATATTTTCTCACCGAAAATAAATGTTTTGGGTGAGCTCTGCCATCTGTTCCCTTTTTGCTCACTAAGCATCTATTTTTCGAATTTTCGTGCCAAATCTGCATACAGTCGACTCTCGCTACTACGAACGCCACTTCAACGAAATGTCCAGTACAACGAAAAATTCTCGGTTCCCCATCAGCAGTCCATAGGAGTCAGTGCATAAATATTCTCACTACAACGAACACTTTTTTTGTGCCGTTTCGTTTCAACGAAATTTGACGATGCAATTCCTTGCTTGAAAATTCGATTTGCTGTGCAGTAAGCACAATCCTGAACATTTTGGTGCATTTTAGAAGGTAAAAATATGTCTACGAAGTCAAAATCGCGTTTTGGCACCACCAGAAACGGCCGTTGTTGACTGCGTGGTTGACTACCAGCGTATACCGATGCCGTCTACCAATGTCTGTCGAGATAGCGCGCGCAACCACCTCCCTCCCACCGGCGCCCCTTATGGCCTTTCGCCCAACTAAAGATGGCCTGGGCATTTCCTCTCTGCTTGAGAAGCAAGCAACAACAGCCTTCACACACCATGCAGTGCGATGTAATCAGTTCTTTCGGCGGAGAAGGCAGGGTCGTTTCATCTCTGCTTTAGCCGCGTTCGTCCCCAGCACTAGCACGCTTTTACTCGGGCATAAAACGTACGATGTGGAGGCACTGTTATCGAGTTGGACTTTGTACAGGACAACGGCGACTGTAAAAATGCCAAAAAGGGTTCACGGGTGGCGTAATGGAAGAACAGATGTTTCTCATCACCACACACAAAACGGCTCATCATCGCATTTCTCCCTAATATCTGTGATGAGCCTTAGGGTTAGCTGCGCCAGCCTGCACAGCACACATGGCAGCATGCGGCAGCATGCGTGAGGGAACTGCGATAGCATGGAGCATTGCAGCACTGCAAGTAAATGACGTTACCACCCCTTGCAAGTGGCTACGCCTGGCAACGTGCAGTAGGTTTATCGGGATGCAGGAGTTATGAACCGGCGCGCCGAATGTCTTCGAGACACTACGGATCAAGTGAAGCGGGAAGGCAACAGCGCGGCCGTTCGAGGGACTGCAGGGGTTCAAAGTAAGCGGTGCATTTATTATGTGAGTGTGTTCGTTGCGTGAGTACAGCATTTGTTTTTATTAATGTGAGAAGGGTGGTTACTGAGGAATTCTTTCCGTATCACGAAAAATGGGTGCACGTTACCATGTTTCACTTTTTTTTTGGTCGCCGGAAACGGGGGCATGTTACAATCGAGGACGCGGTAGAATCAAGTCCCCCGGATTCCATTTCTGCAAATTTGGCAGGTATGGTTTCGGTACTCACGGTTTCCGAACCCTCCAACTACCGCCATGATGCCGCGCGCAAGATTGTAGCATAAAAGTTTCTTTGTTCTACCAACTCAGGTCGGTTATATTTTTTCGATTTTACGACAGTGAAATTTTCGCTTCAGCGAAACTTTTTCGTGCACCGTCAATTTCGTTGTAGCGAGATTCGACTGTATAACGAAATCCTCTTTATAACGAAGTTTTTCAAGAATTTGTCAATTTTGTTATATCCAGGTTTAACTGTATTATAATTTTAGGGTAAGTAGAAAGGAATTAAAGTGGACAAAAAGACAAGCCTGCCTTCTGTTCCCACTGAAGGCAGGTTTGTCTTTTCGTCCACTTTAATTCGTTTTTACTTACCCCAAAATTATAATACCATAATTAGGAACTTGAATAACTTCCCCTATGCTTTCCTAGGCTTCAATGTTTGTTGGTTCATTACCGTTGTTTCTAACAAATAAACGAGACTTTGACCCATTCCCTATCGTTTTATATATATATATAGTCAACTTAACCATGGCGAGAAAATTGATTAACCGAAGGTAGGCCATGAGATCGGAGTGGTGAGAACCGACTGGCCGGTAGTCTGCCTCTCTGGAAACATCAAGCGTTTGCCGCACTGTTTCGCTGGCGGTGAGATCCTCTATATGCGAACAGAGAAAAAGGACTGCATTGCGGTTCAGTAGGGCATAGACTCCATTAACGAGTGTACCGCTTGTATTTGAGATGGTTTTAGTATGTCGTCACTGTCTTGGAAATGTCTCGAACATAGTACACTTGCTCTTGTAGGGCTGAAGTTTCACTCTTCAGCAGTTTTACTTTCACAGCAATACCCCACTAGGTGGACATGTAATTTTCAGGGAACATGTGAAATGCTGCTGCCCGCAAACGTAGATGTCGCAGCTGAAGGACGCATGGAACCTCGGTATAACAAGTTCGCTTTGTGAAATCAGTACATAGGCCACAGCAAAGGCAATAGTGCAACATAATTGGTGAACTTGCTATAGAAAAAAAATCTCAAAGTATGACAACAAAGCAGTTCAATTCCAAGAAACCAGTGCAACCTCCTCTACTGATGCTGCACTGCGCGTAATTGAAAGCCACAAACCTATGCAGCTACTTTGCTCACCCTCTGAATGACATCCCTTCTTTGTGTTTCACTCTCTGTCATCCTCCTCACCTACACTATGTGGGCACCATGGGGCGTTCCCTCAGGCCAAGTTTGGGTGCTCGTATCACTGTCGTATAATGGAACACCATGAAAGAAACCATCAGAGGCATGTATGATGTTATACGATGTCACAAATTCTGAAGTTTCATGAAATTCAAGAATTTAAAGCCACTTCAGTGTCCCTTTAAACCTTTGTGAAGCCGCAGCACTGTGTCTGTCGATTTCAAGTATGGTTGAACCTCATTCATATTAATGGTCTGTTATAGCTAGTGCCCTCAAGATGCATATTTTGGAGTTTCTCTGAAGTAAGGAAAAGCAACGCTTTTGAAGATGCTTGAAATGGACACTACAAAGAAAAAGGATTTGAACTGTAGTAAGGTGCCCGTCATCATCAACACCATGATAATGCACGCACACAAAAAAAGCAACTGTTTCCATGAAAAATGGCTTAGATAGACCAGAATAGGCCCATCTAAGCCCCTAAGCCACCTTTATGTTCCCAAATTAGCATACCATGACGTCATGAATTTTTATGGTGTCTGCTTGAGCTTAGTTTAAATTTCTGTAGGTAAGTCTTGACTATATTGGATTCTAAAGATGCCAGAGACTGAACTTAGCAGGTTTCATGAAATTCCGTTTATTCAAAATGGCCTAAATAACAGCAAAATATTATTTGAAATCTATGAGGAAATGTGGGGTATGAGAACGAAATGTTAAAAAATGAAACCTTTTCATCGTTTTCTTTTCAAGTAATCAAGCCGTTACTCGTAATACTTAGTCATTCTAAACTTACTTAGTGTTTCTCTTCAATTTCGTTTGAATTAAAGAGGTGCTGTTACCTGTGACAATTGCTTAATGGGGGAGCATTCTGCTGTGCACAAGATTATGGTCAAGTTAGTGCGACCGTGGCTCTATTGCATTGGGGGCAGGATCTACAAACGCTTGCACTGGGCTTGGGCACATCACCTTAAGTACAGTGCACAACACAGCTGCTCATTGAGGTTGAGAAAATGCCCCACATGCATGTGCAACACTAAACTATATCGATTATATCCCGCCTGTGAAAGAGTATGCAGGAGATAATGTTGATGTCACTCTCAGTTGTTCTACAATCTCTGCGAGCTTGGCACAAAATCTGTAATTGAAGGGATGTCTGATTCCATGCCATTTCAAATATGAGTCATGATATATTGGTGTTAGGAGAATGAGGCAACACTTGCATGCCCAACATGGAAGTTGGTGGATGTTGTGAGGTTGAATGGGGCCAATCCTGAAGGCACTTATTTTTTTTTTCCAAGATATTTGCATGCCACAGTGAGGGTGTAGGCCTTTGGGGTTGTATTAGAGCTGCTACAATGGGAGAACGATGTTTGGTTTCACCTTTGGATCTGAATGAGGGGTGATCCATAGGTAACTGAACTCTCCTGAAGTATTCTGTTTATTCAACCTTAAGAAAAAACGTCTCTTTCCTTCAAGATAGAAGGACATGTTGGGCAAATAGGTATTTACCTAAAGACGTGCACACAGAAGAACACAAAAACATGGCATAAGTGCCTTTTATTGTCTTCTGCATGGTGGTCCATCGTTGTGTTAAATGATCACTTTAAGCCTTCAAAGTAGTCCTCTCGAGCTTGACACTGTACTTGTAAATTCATTTTTTCCACTGTTCAGTGCATCCACTTGTGATGCTCTTGACAACCATCTGCGAAGCTACTTGTATAGTTGTTACATCATCGAAACAGTATGCCAGGTGTGAAAATAAAAGCTGGCTTTCTTTAGGTCTCATTCATATGAGGCTGAGATTGAAGTCACATTAATGTACAGAAAAAACTTTAGTTCAACTTTAATAACTAAAGTCAAACCTTGATACATAAAATGAACACTATGGGGAAGTGGTTTGATGTAGCCAGGATTGAGTATATAAAATTGCATGAAGAAATGCGTCAGTCTTGTACAAATTGAACAATAAACCATGGAACAGTGAATACTCACGTGAAGCTTCGAACAAAATGTTACGTTTGGTGGGAGAACTGTAGCAGTGGAACTTGTTATTGGCAATCATGTACTTAACCATGGTTTTATTGGTATTCGTGCACCCACACATACAATCAAGCAAAGTACCTAGCTATGCATCGTAACAACTTTCTTTGCTGAATGCACAAAAAGCAGGTACCTCTGCAAACATTAATAATTAAGAATAGAAACCACCACAGAAAAATTAACCCAAAAGGCCACTTGATATTTGTGTACAAACACCGAGGGCTTTTGAAATGTGGTTCATTCATTAGGCACAAGTTAACCACACTCTTCACAGCAGGAAGTTTCACATTACACAGAAAAGAAAGCACAGCAATAACAAATTAGTGAAGCTTGCATTAGTGGTGCAAGGCTAGTGAAGCTGATGGGCATTTGGCTGGTCCGGGTTTGTCTCTGGTACAACCGCATCTTGTTGTGGTCCAAGGCTTCAGGAAATGCCTCGGAACCACTGCATCTTAAGGCTTCGTACCGAGCTCCACATAAAGACATTCGCATCCAACCACAGATGGTGGCAGATGCAGCACGCATGGCCTCGGCTTGACGCCGCCCCACCTCTTTGCTGTACCGTACTACATTATGCGTTTGTGCATAGCTTCGCTCCATGAGAGGTCACATGCTCTCGTCGTGCGAAGCTGTGCAGAAATGCAAAGCTTTGCGAGACACTGTGCTGTGCACAGTGTCTCCGGACCAGTTACCGGACCAACCAAACCCTGGACCTACGACGACGACATCAACAGAGCTTCTAGCCACGGATGCGACCACACGGGTATTGGAATAAAAGACTCAAAGAGCCTCTGGACTCGGACAGGCCGTCATTGGAAATTAAACGTAGTGACTCTTAACACGCGAACCCTTTCAAGCAAAGCCAGATTAGCTGAACTACTAGAAGAATTAAGGGGTATTAATTGGGATATCATTGGCCTTAGCGAGGTTAGGAAACCAGGAGAAAGGTACTTATCGCTTAATGAAGGACACGTTCTCTGCTACAGAGGACTACCAGAGAAGCGCGAATACGGCGTGGGGTTCCTTATACACAAAGACATAGCAGGTAACATCGAAGAATTCTATAGCATCAACGAAAGGGTAGCAGGCCTCGTGATAAAATTAAATAGGAGATACAAACTAAAGCTAGTACAAAGTTACGCACCAACGACCAACCACAGTGACGAGGCTGTAGAACAGTTCTACGAGGATGTAGAAACGGCAATGAACAAGGTACAGACCCAATATACGATTGTTATGGGGGACTTCAACGCGAAAATAGGAAAGAAACTAAAAGGAGAACGTGCCGTCGGTAATTACGGAGAAGGAGATAGGAATAGCAGAGGGGACATGCTAGTAGAATTCGCCGAAAGAAACCACCTCCGTGTAACGAATACTTTCTTCAAGAAACGTAAGAACAGGAAATGGACGTGGAAAAGCCCCAACGGAGAAACGAAAAACGAAATAGATTTCATAATGTGCACTGATCTAGGTATAGTACAAGACACAGAAGTGGTTAATAAGGTTAGAATTAGTGACCACAGACTAATAAGGGCGAAGATATCCCTCAATCTAAAGCGAACAAGGACAAAGTTAATCACACGGAAACAGGCCAACCCCGATAGCGTCAGGGCGAAAAGAGAAGAATTTAGAATTGCACTTAAGAACAAGTATGAGGCTCTAGGACAGGAAGATAATGAGGATATAGAGAAGATGAACGAAGATATTACTAATCTGATCACCGAAACAGCAATCGAAGTAGGGGGCAAAGCACCAAGACATGTTGTGAGTAAACTCTCGGAGTCTACTAAAAATCTAATCAAGCAACGCCAACAGATGAGAATAACTAACTCAAGAGACAAGATAGAATACGCCGAGCTATCTAAGCTCATCAGTAAAAGTAGAGTCAGGGACGTACGTAACCATAACGTGAAAGAAATAGAAGCAGCCGTCAGAAAAGGAGTCAGCATCAAAACAACCAAAAGGAAGCTTTGTGCGGGAAAGAACATAATGCATGCAGTGAAAGATAAGCAGTGCAACATCGTTACTAACTTCAGTGGCATAACCAAAGTGGCCGAGGATTTCTATTCTGAACTATACAGCTCAAATAGGAGTCCCCCCACCATGAGTGTATTAAATGCCGAGCAGGACTATGAAATCCCATGCGTCACTGCGGACGAAGTTAGGAAAGCAATACAGGGCATGTCCCGCGGAAAAGCGGCTGGAGATGACGGCATAACCGCCGACTTGATCAAAGATGGCGGAGACTTCCTAACTGGAAAGCTCGCGACACTATACACTCAATGCCTCAAAACTTCAAATGTACCCGAAAGCTGGAAAAACGCCAATATTCTATTATTACATAAGAAAGGAGATGTTAAAGACTTGAGGAACTACAGGCCGATCAGTCTACTCTCAGCACTTTACAAAATATTCACAAAGGTTATCTCAAACAGAATAAGGGCCACACTTGAATTTAATCAACCCAGAGAGCAAGCAGGGTTCAGAAAAGGATACTCTACCATGGACCATCTGCATGCGGTCAATCAAGTAATCGAGAAATCCGCTGAATACAACAAACCCCTCTATATGGCTTTCATAGATTACGAAAAGGCTTTCGACTCGGTAGAGATACCAGCAGTTCTGGAGGTGCTACGTCGTCAAGGAATATGTGATAGCTATATAAACACAATAGCCAACATCTATAAAGATTCTACAGCCACCCTGCTCCTCCATAAGAAAAGCAGAAAAATCCCAATACAGAAAGGTGTCAGACAGGGAGATACAATTTCTCCCATGCTATTTACTACATGTTTGGAAGAAATATTCAAAAGGTTAGACTGGGAAGAGACTGGGCTCAGGATTAACGGCGAATATCTGAGTAACCTGCGATTTGCAGGTGACATAGTACTCTGTAGCAATGATGGCGACGAATTGCAAAAGATGATTGAAGACTTAAGCCGAGAAAGCGCTAAGGTAGGATTAAGGATGAACATGCAGAAAACAAAGATAATGGTAAGTGGCACGGCGAAAAAACGTCTATTCAGGGTTGAAAGCCATACATTAGAAGTCGTAGAAGAATATCTGTACCTAGGACAGCTACTTACTGGAGAACCCACCCATATAAAAGAAATCCACCGTAGAATAAACATGGGATGGCGCGCATATGGCAGACATTCACAACTCATGAACGGAAACTTACCACTATCACTCAAACGGAAACTATATAACTACTGCATCCTGCCAGTACTGACTTACGGATCAGAAACCTGGAGAATTACAAAGAAGCTAGAGAGGAAGTTAAGAACCGCGCAGCGGGCGATGGAACGGAAAATGATAGGCGTTACACTAAGGGATAGGAAGACAGCCGAGTGGGTCAGAGAACAAACGGGGGTCGCCGACATAATGAACGATATTAAGAAGAAAAAATGGACATGGGCAGGCCACGTGATGAGAAGGCTAGATAACCGATGGACAGTTAGAACGACGGAATGGATACCAAGAGAGGGTAAGCGCAGCCGTGGGCGGCAGAGAGTAAGATGGGGGGACGAAATCAAGAAATTCGCAGGCATCAAATGGAATCAGCTCGCGCAGGACAGGCAAGGATGGCGAGGATTGGGAGAGGCCTTCGTCCTGCAGTGGACATAAAATTGGCTGATGATGATGATGATGATGTGCTGTGCACCACACAGATCGACGCACATCCTTGTCTGCCTTTTCTTCTTGCTTGAACGCATGCGCCCACCAGCGGCAGTTTTTCCATTGAAGTGGTGGGCTATGGTCATGTGCGCAAGAGAAGAAAGAAGTGTGCACGCAAACGCCGCACATTGGGCATTGCAAGAAGACAAAGTGCACACGCACTCTTGGGGACCTGAACTAATGATGATGATAATTTTGTGACACAGCTGATACGCCACACAATTTACGAGAGCCTGAAATACTTTGCATTTTAAAAAATAATTGCACCATGCCGTGCGACGTCGCAGGCTTTAAAGACCACGTTAGGCACAGTGACAGCTGCAGCTAAAGTCCTTAGGTGCCCGTGTTATAATCCTTCAAGTCCTCACAAGCAGTGGTACCAACAAGCACTTGGTGCATCAAATGCAGGGAATTACTGAATTAGCCAAGTCACTTCATTTGTATGCTGCTATGTTTATATAATGCCATGCGTATGGTCAGTGCAAATGTGCAGCTTGGTGCACAGTAGTCAGGAATGCCCTCTGTGCCACTGCAGTCTTGTGTTGCAGAAAAGCCTGCAGTCACCGAAGTGCAAGCAGTATTGCTTGGAAGCCTGCCAGCTATTGCCAGGATGAGACGGTGTTGCAGGAAAGCCTGCTGCTTCTCAGTGGAGCACACATGTTCTGGGGTGACAAAGCTCAGTGCAGTTGCCAGCTGTTAATTCAGACTCGAAAGAAAAGGTCCAAATAATTGAGAGCCCAAGAAAATAAAAAATATAAAAGAGCCATGACACAAATGTACCTTGATTGACCCAGAGGCTGAAAAAACTTATCAATCTGCAGCTGTGCACACACATGCGTTTGTGCAACCAGACAAGCTTATACTTAGGCCAGTGTCTGACTATCACTGTATGTACACAACAGCATCGTTAATGCCTGTGCTAAGTTAGCATTTAGTGGCTGTGGTGAGGACAGCCTGTCCCGTCAAAGTTGCTATCACTTTGCAATGGCTCAAGAACCCAACAGACGATCTCCTCATCATCCACTCGATGCAGGCCAGGATAGCACTATAAAAGTTGGCGAATTTGCATGATGGCAAACTGCTCAAATGTAACAGCACTTATACTGACGCCACTAGCACAGAGGTCGTCAAGAATTTCTGTTGCTGTGGCAGGCAGCATTTCGTCTGCGTGGTCTTGCTGTGGTCACGGTCACTGTCCCCTCTTTGGGGGAAAATTCTGTATGGTGAAAGTAGTTGGAGATTGCGTCCAATGTTACTGTCTTCCAGGTGTCTCACGGGATGCTGGTGGCCAAGAGTAAATTTACAACACGGTTCTTGCCATTGTTCACACACAATACAGAAAACACTTGTAGATTATGTCCACTGTTACTGTCTTCTAGGTGTCTGACAGGACGCTGATGGCCGAGAATAAATTTTCAGTGCAGTTCTTGCCACCGTTCACACACTGCATACAATTCAAGAGTCATGATTGGTAGTGAGCCTTCAAGTTCGTAATCATGCCATGTCTGTGGTATGGAGTACCTTTGTGGTATTACGTGGCAAAGGAGTTACATCAGTAACCTTGAGCTTGGTTATGTGCTTGTGTCATTGAACATCGCCTTGCGTTTATGAAGCTGGTGTTGTGGGTCTCGCCTGCAACAAGGAAAATTGAGTGAGAAGTGTGGGTCTTGCCTGTAACAAGGAGCGGAAGCTTTTCCATGTCTAACATGTTGGCTCTCACAAGAACTGTCGGATGCTCCTTGCTGTGCTTTTCCCTGTGCCACGCCTCCAGAATGAAGTGAGCATCTTATCTGGCAACATCTTGTAAAAGAGGTCCACCTCATCACAGTTATAGATGTCTGGAGAGAACTAGCACAGCATAGCACACAGCTTGTCACCATGGTACTTTGACACATGTTTGGTTGATGGTGCCACTTTTCCACACATTTGCGAATACCATGTCACACCTTTTTTCAAATTCTGCAGCCAGCCAGCATTGAGTGTAAATCACACAGTATTCATGCACAGGACCAGTGCCTGTGCCTTTTGTCTCAGCAGATCGCTGGACACTGGTACTATTCTTCTAGCTGCAAGAACAGGCCAGCGATGAAGGACAGTAGGCAGTTCCTTTAATGTCACCATTCAGGCATCGAGGAACTTGAGCCTTGCCAGTTTTGCTCTATTTCTTGTTGTTAGTAAGCTGGCTTTATTCAGTAGTTACATTGACGAATGTGTACATTTGTATTTGTTTAATACATAGTAAATTGCCTTTCTTTGTATACCTCCCAATTCAGTTCAAAGTTTCTTAGTATTTGGAAGCCACGGCACTATGCCATTTGGCCTTTAAAAATTTTTGGCTTTTTCACAAATGTTGATAATTTTTTGCCATCCTAAAGGGTTGAGGGGCTTTCTTTTTTTTTTCATAATTGTTTGTCTGGGTTCTTGTAACATTGCATATGTCTGCCTATTTTACTAATCAACAAATGTTCAGCCAACTACTGAATGAGTGTCTACTTTGTGAATTAACAATGGAATGACTTACACTGGAGGCATTGCTAAACCACCTCTGCTAAGTGATTGTCCTTGAACCAAGAATTTGATTTCCCTAGTATGCGAAGGACTGTTCTTACAATGGAAGTTTGCCTTTTTCAGCTTCAGCACCTAAAAAAGGTGCAGATGGTGAAGACGATTCAGCAGCCTCCGACTCGCTGCCAGAAGAGGTCCTTGTGATACCAATGCCAGACTTCACGCTGGAGTGTCCTGGCATGCTTAGTGAAGAAAAGGTGAGGGTTATGAAATATAAGTTTTCTTTATGGTTCTCACAAGGACTTACAGCTTCAGTTGACTTAAAATGAATGGCAGGCAGGCAGGGGGTCACTGTCATCTTTCATGTAGATTTGGACTAAGTTAATCACCTGTATTGATCAGCGTGTGCTCAGAAATCTGGCATACTGACAAGACTATGCTGTACTTCTGTGAAGTCAGCTTCTTCCATTGTCTTGGCACTTTCACCTTGCTGAAATAGCTTTGGCCATTTTATAAAGAGGTCTTGAAACACATCTTTTATAACATAGTCAGAAAACCTTGTCAATCCGTTCACAGGCTCCTGTAGGCAGTCATATATTATTTCAGTGCATGCAGCAGGGAGCTTATCATTTCGTGTAAAAAAAACAGACAAAAGTTGCTTTCTCTTGCCTTCACAACATTGCCATCAAATGTAGTGCAAACATTCTCAGTAATGGTGTGTATTATTTACCGTAAAATCTGGAGCTAGTGCCCCCACCCATGCGGGTGTCCCTTCCTCCATTTTTGGTGCCAATGACCAAGCAAGTGCCCCCATTCCTTCCTTTTTTTTCACTATTTTTTACTGCATTGCACACCATTGCCAGACCACTCACCAAGTTTCTTTATTATTTTTATTTTATTTTCACAAAGTTACATAATAAATTCTATGAAATGATACAGTCAAGCGAGGAAAAGGAATTTGCTGTTTAGCTGCACTTTTGCTGTGTGTGCCCAATAGTGGCTCCACTATAGCCAGGTACCTCTCTGCATAGCCATGCTTTGACTGTAGCCGGGAGGCAAGAGGCTTTAAAAGTCTTGTAAAGGCTTTGTTATTCACCACTCTCGTGAAACAAACGGATGTGAGCCGTACTAGTGGGTAGTATGAATTTCATGTTCAATGCTGCATAGACCTGCAATCTTGGGATTCAGTGCACGGGCCCACGATTTTTGCATCTACAAGGAGTCATTTAAGGGCTTTCAGAGCAAATAAAAGCAGTAAATACACTTATCTCACAAACATTAGTAAAATAAAATGGCTCTTCATTT
Organism: Hyalomma asiaticum; assembly: GCA_013339685.2. Lineage (NCBI taxonomy): Eukaryota > Metazoa > Arthropoda > Arachnida > Ixodida > Ixodidae > Hyalomma > Hyalomma asiaticum. The sequence continues at coordinate 104,090,117 of CM023481.1, read as the reverse complement.
CTTCTTCCCTGCTGTGGTTCCAGTGCCATATTAAATTTTGGTCAGCGACCAAGCAAGGCCCTTCTCCCTAACTTTCTCTAGTTATCTCATCAAGAGAAGAGGAGGCAGGGGGAAGGGGGGCAGAGTACTTGCTTGGGATTTTGCAGTAGTTAATATTTACCTAATATTTAGTTAAATAAATTAAGAGCATACATATCTCTGATATAAAAAACTAAAATATTTCAGATTTGCTCCTCCAGTCGCAACTGGTGGTCATCTGCTAAATGTTTTGTTTGTGCCTGCACACAGCTTACTATCCAACTGTTCCTTGAAATGCTACATGATTTGATCATTCATTTGTCTTGTGTTGCGCCAGCTGTGACACTACACACATGCCATTGCATATACAGTCAACAACCAATTTTTCTTACATGCCTGACAATCTGATCCTTTGGACTTTCTTTTCTGGTTACAGGTCTAAGCAGCATTAATTGAAGGCATCAATGCTTTGGAGTTGATTATGTCGCATCCTTGAACCGATTGCTCTCATGCACCAACATGTGTTCAGTCATAGTGGTTTCCAAAAATCAACTTAACTGCAATGCAAAGTTTTTACACGATGAAACACATGCAACAGACTTTGTGATACGTTACAAGAATCAGAAGGGGTCCACTGCTACAGAATATAGCATGCTTTTTTTTTAGAAGTGTACATGTACATGCCTGCTGTTTTCTTGCAGTAAAACCTAATAAATGTGTACCCGTTTTAAAGGTACTAATGGTCAAAACTTAGTTGCTGCAAATTCTCAATACCATCTTCACAGACTTATGTCACTGCATTCTATGCCTACCTGTGATTGTGAACTGTAGTAATATGCGATGGCATAGGTGTTAACTGCGGCCATCAAATCATGGTATGACTGATGCCACAAAGTGTTGTAGAGGGTTTTTCCAACTTTGTAATAAGCAAGATGACTAGTCAACGAATGATTCCAACTTGATGCCTCTACGAGCAAGCACTGGAAATGCACAGAGGCATGGTGACGGCAACTGACAAACACACCATTATGACTTAGCCCCGACAACAGTATTCACCTCCAGCCACAGGTGTGCATCAGTGCATTGATGCGTGCTCTAGAGCTGTGTGAATAGCAAAATTTTGAGTGCGAAGCGAATTCAAATATTTATGTTCAAGTGCGAATCAAATAGAATATTTTTCAAATAATTTTCAAATATTTGTTTACTAATACCAAGTCAAATTATGAAGAAGTGTTCTGATAAACATGGGCAAAAAGATTTATTGCATGACTAGTGTACTGCCACAGTGTCATTCCAAAGTCCTGAGGAAAAGTCCAACAGAGAATTATGCTACAGAAGTCTGAGTAACTTCACCGCAGTACACAAGTGTTAGCTTCGCCGCAGTACACAGGTGTTATGCGGCGAAGCAGACTACATGTGGAAATGGGCCACTTGACATGCGACATATCATATTTTTTCCTCATAATTACCAACGTAGAATAGTTCGAATAGTAAAATTTAAGTGCGAATCAAATCGGATAGCAAAATTTCGAATATTCGCACACCCCTAGTATGCTCACACCTCAGATATGGCTCTCAGCATTGGTTGCGGAAGGGGGGGGGGGTGTGATGCATCATGATGCCCTGAAGCACATTGGTCAGGTCATGTCCAAAGCTTACATTGCCAATTTTTTAGGTCCACTGGTTGGCAGGTATGTATTCTATTCGCCACCAAGTCCTGCCCGACTACGCCGGAGAACCTCGCAATGAGCCGCACCAGCCCGTACCTCGAACAACACTCCTTTATTAGTCCGCGATGATTATATATATATACACATTCATTTGTCAGCTGACATGATAAGGCACTTGCCTAGCACATTTTGGTTATACAAATGCAACTGGTGAATGCCACATTTTCCCCCCTCAAAAACAGTGGCTTAGCAAATTAACAGCAGCTGGAAGTGATATAAGCACTCAATGTTTTTGATAGTCTTTAAACCACGATGGTAGTCTTTTTGTTTTGCTTTGTCAAACATCTCAGTTCTGGAACTGGTGTCCGAATAGATGACTGTTGATGTTGGTCATGGGTTCCCTGCTGTGGCTTGTCAAATGGTGTCGCTGCTTCATGCGAACAGCTCCTTGGAACTGTAGGAGATGCAACTGGTCGAGGGCAGGGTACCAGCCGATTCCGATTCCAGGTGCGGCCGTCATTAAGTTTGTAGGTGTCCTGGCCGCATTGGTCAGCAATGGTGAACGGGCTTGAGTAGCTCAGAGCACCCTTAGGCACATGACCTGGCAACCCGACTCAAACCAGTTGACCTGTTGTTAACGGAAAGTGCTTCGCAGCTTGCCGACGATCATTATAGGACTTGCTTGTTGCGTCCCTGCTACTCTGCTGTGGACGGACTTCATCGCTGCATGGGGGTCTTGGAAAAACTATTTGCCTGGTGTTCCTACGCGATCAGGTTTTGTTCTGAGATGACGGCTGTGAAGAAGAACAGAAACATTCACTCCTATGGTGGCGTGCAGCATGAAACGGTAGACACTGAGGTATTCGGTGATAGCTTCTTCCAAAGGCCGCCATTCTCTTGTGCAGACTTGAATGTACTCTTTGAGTACCCGATTAAGCCTTTCTACTTGACCATTTGCTTGCGGATGGTATACTGCCGAATACGCATGGGTGATGCCGCATTCCTTAAGAAAACTGTCAAACTCGCAGGCTGTAAGCTGAGGACCGTGGTCACTCACTATCTCATCTAAATATCCTTCCCTGCTGAAGATGCTTCGCAGAAAGGAGATGACTGTTGCAGTAGTCATTTTCACTGAGAAACAAACTTCTGGCCACTTGCTGAAGTAATCGATGGCCGTAGTGACAAAACGGCAATCTGCAAGTACATTGAAAAAAGGGCCCACGATATCGATGCGTAGCTTCTGCCATAGTGCTTATGGGAGTGCAACTGGCTGCAGAGGTGGTGTCGCTCTTTGGCATACCCTGTAAGATGCAATCAGTTGCTCTACCTTCTTGCACATAGCAGGCCACCAGTATTGTTCACATAGTCTCTGCTTTGTCCTTGTTATTCCCGGACGGGACTCGTGGGCTGCGTCAAGAAGCCGTGCTGTGAGGGATGAAGGCACAACGAATTTGTCTCCACTAAGCAAGAGGTCTCCAAGGACTGATAGCTCAGTCTGTACCCAGTAGAATGGAACTGCCTCGGGAAGCAACACCTTCACTGCAGGCCATGCCGAAGTCAGCCACTTTATGACCTGTTGAAGCAGCAGGTCCTGCATTGTTTGAACAACAAACTCCGCATGAGTGACACAAGTTGAGACAACACAAACAATCTCCCCTCTCTCTTCCTCCTCCACATGACCTGGGAGAGGCATCCTTGAAAGAGCATCGGCAACAGTATTCTTGTCACCCCTCTGGAATTCAATAGTAAAGTTGTATACCAACAGCCTGGTGTGCCACCTTGCAATTCGGAATGGACAGCGACCTACCCCTTTTGTACTCAGGAGTGTGACCAGAGCCTGGTGGTCGGTGCGCAGTGGGAATTGGCGACCCCAAAATTATACCCTCCAGTGTTCGCATGCCCGTAAGCAAGCAAGGGCCTCTAGTTCGCCAACGGAGTACTTCTGCTCCTGTGGGGTAAGCCTGCGAGAAGCAAAGCAATGGTGACAAGCTCATCATTTCTCGTCTGCTGCATCACTGCTCCCAAACCAATGGATGAGGCATCCATAGTGACAGTAACGTCACCCACAGGATCAAATAGCTGTAAGTATCTTGTGGCCAAAGAACTTTTCAGCTCCTCGAAACAAGCTTGTCTAGCATCATTCCAAGTGAATGTGGCATTCTTATGCAGCAACTCCCGAAGAGGCTCGACAAGCACCGCATAGTCAGGCACAAACTTGTCATAATAGCCTACTATGCCCAAGAATGAGTGCAGGGTACTGATATCTGTTGGTGCTGGTGCAGCGATGATGGCATCGATGTTGCTTTGTAAAGGCCGTGTCCCCTTGTTACTGATCCTGTGGCCAAGGAACTCTATTTTGTGTACATTGAAAATGCATTTGTCATTCAGCTTCAATCCAGAGTTTGCAATCAAGTGCAAGACTTGTTTCACATTCTTGAAGTGTTCCTCACGTGTACTTCCATACACGATGACATCATCTATGTAGCACAAAGTGTTTTTGCAGTTCTGAAAAATAGTGACCATCATTTTCTGAAAGGCAGACAGTGCCAATGCAAGGCCGAAACAGACGCTTTTGAATCTGTACAATCTGCTATCGGTTATGAAGGTAGTCAATTCTCTGCTTTCAGGGCTTAGCAGGACTTGATGGTATGCGGCGCCTAATTCAATCTTGGAAAAATACCTTGCACCAGGAAGTTTGTGCAATAGTGCTTCCGTGTGTGGCAGTGGAAATTTGTCAACAACAATTGCTTTATTCGGTTTGTGCAGATCGGCACAAATTCTTGTCTTGCCGTTGTTTCTTTGCAACCACGATTGGAGATACCCATTCAGATGCATCAACCTTTTCTGTGACATCGTCTTGCTCAAGACACTGTAGTTCTTCGCATACCATCTTCACGTACCGGATGTCACACCGAAAATGCCAAATGCCATAGCTTAGCAGCAACAAGCGCGATCCCTTCTCTTATCTTGACCTTATGAACAAAATTTGTTGCAAGTCCTAACTTTCCATTGAACAATTGCGAAAATTGGTAGAACAGTTCAGGATCAAGGCCTTGAGGCACTTGTGTAATGTGGGTGCATTGTAGTGACATACCATGGATCTGCAGGCGTAGTGCTTTGATGGTGTCGATGCCGAGGATGTTAGGAGCATCCTTGACGATATAGAAAAGTATCTCGGCATGTCGATTTGGAAGATGACTGGTGCGGGCGAACACCCCTCAGTGCTTATTCTGCAGTGAGAAAAATTGTAAAGTGACGCTGATGTTGGTTGCATAGAGAGACCTTTCAACCATGAATAGGTGATGGTTGGCAGAATCGAGACAGTGGAGCCCGTGTCCACGAGGCAACTTATGGGTAAATCTTGTATGAGGACTTCTACGTGTATTCCTGCTTTGCTCTTCCACCCATCATCTCTCTCTCTCTCTGGGCAAGAAGCAATGCATTGAGGTCACCGAATGCCCTGCAGGTATCAACTTCTCGGACAGCAAGGGTCCGCTTGTCTGTCATGTCGCTCTGACAGACATGCTGAAAATGTCCTCGTTTTCTGCATTTGCTGAATATTTTATTCTGCTCTTTGCATGTCTTGGAATCTGCAAGATGCTGTGAAGACCCGCAATGAAAGCAACACTTGTGCTGCTGCGGTAGCAGTAATCGTGATTCTGTATGGCATGGCATCTGACGGTTTTCCACCTTTTAAATGCTCATAGCCATTTTCTGTAGCTCAAGTGAGTATTTCATAGCGTCTTCTATATTGTTTGCAACAGGCAGCGAAGTGGAACAGGAATTCCAGGAACACCTACTTCTATAAGTAGTAGGTGTTCCTGGAGAACTTGGTTGCTCATCTTCGCTACAAGTTGGTCACGAATAAAATCACCGACTTGCTCATCAAAATTGAAACTCAATGTCAGCTCGTGCAACGCTGTGATGAACGCTGCTGCCGTTTCCCCAGGCAGTTGGGTGCGCTGTCCAAATTGATGCCGCTCCAAGACTGTTCATTTTCGAAGTAGGTGTCCTACGTAGCCACTACCGCATCGTACTGGTCGCTCGTGCCACCTTTTTCCTTTTCCACTGCATGCGGCATCAACAGGGTCTTCTCTGGCAATGCTTAATAGAAGCGTTGGCGTTCAACACCCAAACAGTGCAGTAGCAAAGCTTTACGGCTCGCAGGTGGTTGGGCGTCGCTTCCCGATGCCAGGAGGTAATTCTTGAAAATGCGGTGCCACTGCGTCCTAGGAATGGCAGGCTAACCGGGCGTCGGCAGGAACTCGGATGGTTGGCGCAGGCTTATTGCTTTGGTTTTAGGCCACTTCACCACTCGTCGCCAACTGTTGTATCTGCCACCAAGCCCTGCCTGACTATGCCAGAGGCACTGAAGAACTGCACAGTGAGCCGCACCAGCCTGTACCTTGAACGGCACTCCTTTATTAGTCCGTGGTAAGCATATACAGTAGAACCTCGCTGATACGTTCCCGGTTGATACGATTTCCCGGTTCCAATGTTCGCGATCGCGAAAACACGAACTTTTCTTGTAGAGTTACACTTCTTTTCTTTCGGTTAATACATTCCCGGAAAATACAATTATTCGGCACCAACGTTTGGTTTATCGTCCAACTATGATCAAATGCTACGTTTTCTGGCCTCTAAGAGTCCGCGTGCAACCGAGAAGTCGGGAAGCTCACGCAATCGAGAGCAGTAGCTGCCCACTGCGGTGGCTACACTGCAGTACTCGCCCAACCGTGTCACAAGAAAACGGCGGTGTGCTCTCTTCCGATACTAGCAAATCACCTAGCCAGATGTAACACACCGCGTTCACAGGTATCGCCGCTGACACTCGCGATCAAGGCAGCTTTAACAGCACGCGTGCAGTAGCTGTTGGAAGCGTACGTAGAGCGCAGTTTTAATGGCCGATAACCGACACACGCTGCCATTTCTTTAAATAGGAGCCATTCGCGAGCGCAAGCACAATCGCGAGCGCGAACAGTGTTTATGCGGGTTGTCTCTCGTCTTTTCTCCCATTGAGCGCCGCCATCTTGATAACGTTTGAAAGCTGAAAGTTTCGACTGCCTGTTTCTGCTCACCTCACCTTCAGTGACCACCCCAAAAAAACCGGAAATAAGAATGTCTGGCACATTTAGATTCAGTTCAGTTTATTCCGACATCACAGGAGACATTACAAAAGTCAAAACAGTGATGCTGTGGGGCGAAAGCAAAAAGCCATTAAGGCTTGACGAAGGCTTTCGCACCATTTGACAACATAGCAACAGCAGCATGAGATCATCAATCATTATAAAATATCAAAACATGTACTTCAGGGTCATGCCAATTTGCATTTTATTAACATGTAGAAAAACATTTAAAGAAAGGAACAGTATAAATGGTTTATTGTAAGAAACTGTGTGTAAGATAGCTAGTGCACGAACACTGCCAGAGGAATTCTCCCAATACTGCTTTGAAAACATAGTCGAACCTGCCATTTAAGATTGCAAGTTACTGATATCTGATATGCGGGACGGCGGTCATTACTTAAAAACAAAAATAAGCAAGTTCGAAAGCCAATAACGCATCCTGTGCTTTTTACAGAGCACGAGCGGACGCAGTCTATTGCAAGGTTATATCGCCAGTGATTAGATTGCGCGGGTAATCCCATCGCCTCAAACCGAACAAGTCAACGCATTGCGTCATGTAATCCTGTACTGAGTAGTCGCGTGACAAGCGTAACCTCACGCTGGCAAGTGTACATTGTGCGTGCTTCGGCCAGTTTTTGTCATCGAGCAAAAGCGTGGGTTGCATTCGTTTGTCAGCTGGTAAGTTGTGGTGGTGGTGTCGAGGAAGCGCAGGTAAAAAAGGGGAGGGGGGAAGAGAGAGAGAACAAAAAAAACGGCTGAACATTTTGTAGCGTCTAGAGACTAAGCTGCTAGCTCTGACGGTCAACATGCACGCGATGCGCTTGCCCAGCGACCTTGACTTGGGCCATGCGACGCACGTGATGTGCCCGTTCATGTGACCTGTTGATTCAAGGCTAGCGCTCCTGGGGCGCACGACTTATGTACCAGAGTGCACATGGTTTTGACAGGCTGAGAAAATGACATTGTGAACACATGCATTTTGTTACATGTTAAATAATTTGCCTGAAGACGCAGGGTAGTTTAAACACAAGCAAGGGACAACACGCGTGCGTTCCATTCCTGACGCTGCCAGCGCTGACGGCTAGTGCTCGTGGTCACTGCCGTGCCTTCGGGCGTGTTCTTACATGCGTCAGAGCTAATATAAGCAGACGTTTTTGCTGTTTTGTGACGTTTTATTGCCTGAATTACGTGAAATTGTAAAATATTTTATTTATATCAATGCATGCTTTTCTGGCGAAACTGCTAGATTTTTTTGTGTGTTTGGATCATACGTTTTCCCGGATAATGCGTTCAGTGTAGTGCTATTTTTCAAAAACGTACGAACGAGGTTCTACTGTATATACACATGCATGTGTCAGCTGACATGATAAGGCACTTGCCTAGTGCCATCTAGGTTATACAAACACAGCTGGTGGATACCACAGTATGTGAGGGCCCCACATGATAAAACAACTTCCAAGGCTTCCGTTAAACTAATGCTCAACAGGAACTTCAATTTTCATACTTGACTAGGTGGACTCTCGCTGATATGATCTTCACGGGAACTGAAAAATAAGAAGTATCATCCAAAAATAGTATTATCCAAAGCAAGTTCCAAAAGTAAAAAAACACACTTACCTGGAGATAAACTCGCTGGCAAAGCTTTCTATCATGCTATGCGATATTGCTATGCACAACATGCGCATTATGCGGAGTGGCATTACTCAATATCACAACTGCTACCAGTGCAGTTTTAGTTGGCAAATTTAAAATAACTGAAAGAAAAGGAAAGTTCAGTGAAAATTGATGAGCCATAAACATGTTTTCTTTTTTTTCCTTTTTCTTTTTTGAGGAGTTATTTACGGAGAATGAAAAGTTCGTTTTGTAGATATGAAAACAACGCATAACACCAGCTTGCTCTACGTATATCACAGAAGGAGCATGCACCTCTTTTTCATCTTCTACGCTCAGTGCATGTTTGCTACAGTGGCAACCCATCATATTAATCAGTCCCGGGCCAATGCTTTCTGCTGCATGAGAAGCTTTCTTTCTGGAAGCTTTTGTAGTAAGTGTTTTTATTTTCTGCTGGTGTGCAGCATGCGTTTTCCCGCTTGTATGGCCAGCTGTGTATGTTATTGGCTGTGGCTGGCTTGGTCATACTGTTCTATTCCATGTGAAAATGTGATCATATAAACCGTGTGAAAATATGTTGCACCTATGGGGAGTTGGCTGGGAAAAGAAAAATAAATTTATTTTTCCAAAAAACCTATTAAGCGAGATCCTATCAATGAGATTTTGTTGTACTCGTAATATGAAGCGAGTCACTCACGCCTTGAAGAATGCTGTGGTAGCTTAGATTTTTGCTTCGCTCCCATATTATGATTTTAAAGTCAAGCTGTTTTGTTTCTGTGGTGCCTTATGGGCTTTTGTAGTGTAGTCATCAAACTGAGAGATATCACTGATTCACTTCCATGAACGTAGCATCCTTGTTGTACCACCATAGGGACACTTACAGTTATGTTGGGAAGACATAACAGGACTGGCATCATAGCTTTGTTTACATCAATCACAAAAGTACATTGGATCTAAGCTGGACTCGCAGCATCAAGCCATAATTGTGGACATTGGCTATCAGGTTCAACAAAATTGACATTTTTGTTATTAATTAGCTTTTTCCAGAATGCCCTCTTCTGACATTATTTTTCATAAGCCACTTCCCAGTAAAGAAGGATGAGAGAAATGACAATAACTTGCATAAAAGGTTGCCTTTCAATATAATGAGGTTTTCATGTAGCAGTGTGATGAGGCAATTTTACCAACTTCACTGTAATTTCAACTTGAGGCAAAAAGATGACTCTGATGTGTTTGATGTGTTGGTTGTGTGGAAAGACTGAGTATGGTGATGTGGTGAAGAACAGGACAGAGACTGAAAGTTGGCCTATGTTTGGTCTTAATTACGCATTTTCGTTGCAGTACCGTGTGTCTGCTCCATCATTTATATTGTAGATTCATTACACTACTGAAAAAAAGAAAGACAAGAAAAAGGACACCAATTATTTGAAGCTTTTTTTAAAATGAGGTTGTACTGTTTGTCATATGGCATGATATTCTTAACTAAGTATGTAGAATTTCGTGACGTGCACCTTTCGTTTGACACTCATCTTGATCCCCTTCCAGTAGTATTATTTTTGCACAGTAATGTTCATGTCACAGCATGACCTGTGTATATCATGTCATGTTGTCAATGTAACTATGACCACTATCCATCCTTCAACATGCACCTTTTGTTTGATGCAAATCTCAGCCTCCATCCAGTAGTTTTATTTTTGCAGTCATGCTCATGTCATAACATGACTCAGCATATCGTGTTGCATCACGCACGTGACTGTGACCATTATTATATCCTTTAACATACACCTTTCCTATGACACCCATCTTGATTGCCTTCCTACAGTTTCAAGCTTTTCCTTTTTATCATGTGTTGTTGTCGTGTTTTGCAAAATCAAGTCATTCTTTAATCATAATTTGGTCCTTATCATGGTGTACTCTCACTGTCGTAACCACTCTAATCTAACTTGTGCGACTTACAAACATTAATTTGTGATTTTTAATCTTTCATTATATGACCTGCAACTCACTTTTGTAGTCATGGTCATGAGCATGACTTCAAGCTTGGCTATCATGCTCATTATGCCCTAGTCTTGTCCACGTTGGATTTAGAGATAACTTGATTGGTCCTTATCATGGTGTACTCTCACTGTCGTTACCACTCTAATCTAACTTGTGCGACTTACAAGCATCAATTTGCAATTTTCAATCTTTCATTATATGACATACAACTCACTTTTGTACTCATGGTCATGAGCATGACTTCAAGTTTGGCTATCATTCTCATTATACCGTAGTCTTGTCCACATTGAATTTAAAAATAACTTGATCTATCACATTCCTTGATGGCACAATGTCTCCGAAACTGCTCGTATCTCTACAGAGTCAAAAGTCTTTGTGTAGTCTATGAAAGCTGTATAGAGGTGTTTATTAAGGATGAACTTGCAGAAAACAAGGATACCATCAGGTGGTACAGTGAAAAAAACATGTATTTACAATTGAAAACTGGACGTTACAAGTCATAGAAGAATACATATATCTAGGACCGCTACTGACAGGGGAGCCCACTCATATTAAAGAAATATACCGCAGAATAAGTATGGGTTGGCGTGCATATGGCAGGAATTCCCAACTCATGAACATAAAGTTACCATTATCACTCAAGCGGAAATTATATAACTACTGTATTTTGCTAGTACTAACATACGGGCCAGAAACTTGGAGAATAACAGAGAAGCTAGAGAGGAAGTTAAGAACCACACAGCGGGCGATGGGAACGAAAAATGATAGGCGTTACATTAAGTGGGTCAAGTGGGTCAAGTGGCCAAGTGGGTCAAGGAACCGACAAGGGTAGCCAATATAACAATCGATGTTAAGGAGAAAAAAAGGACATGGGCAGGCCACTTGATGAGGAGGCTAGGTAATTGATGGACAGTTAGAACAATGGAATGATACCAAGAGAGAGGGGAACTGTAGCCGTGGACAACAGAGTAAGATGGGGTGACAAAATTAAGAAATTCACAGGCATCAAATGGAATCAGCTCGCACAGGACAGGAAAGGATGGAGAGCATTTGGAGAGGCTTTCGTCCTCTAGTGGGCATAAGATAGGCTGCTGCTGCTGCTGCTGCTGCTGCTGCTGATGATGATGATCTATCATGTTACATGATCGTTCATTAATTTCTCGAGGTATCGTTTTTCGCTGACAATTTTCCATAATTTTGGAACCTGCCTCTTTTAATCACTTTAATTGAGATAATAAGCTGTCACCTTAATGAGAGGGACTATTGTTGGAAAAAGAACAGTTTTCCTATTATGATGTGTGTCATCCTACAACAGTAATCCGAACAAAGAAGAGGTGACCCAATCCCCGGTTTCCCAGGTTTACTGCTAACAACCGACCCATTTAAAATGAGTGGCTGGTTCTGACTCTGCTATGAAAAGCCGCTTGACATCGCTAGGAGCACTTTGTGGCTACAGCCAGGAGGGCTGCAGTGGAAACGTCTATACATGTTGCTTGAAATACATCAGTTATAATTTATTTCTTGTGTTTCATTGGATTTTGTACCTCGTATTTTGGGTTGCCATGTTGGTGGCATGTCCTTGATGCGGGTGCGGTCCTTGCATGAGTCTATGTGGTCGCATTTATGTTATTGCCAAATTTCTTTAAAGAGGAATTTACCCAAACTTTTCATACATGGTCATTATAAGGACTTTTAAGGGTGACTTGGGTCTTAAGAATCTAATGCGGACATTTTTTCTGATAAAACGGGTCCAAAAATCTTATGCGCGTTAGAATCAAGTGCGAATGAATGACACCATTACAATATCGCTGTCGGCATCAAAATGGCCGCCTCCTACATGCTTCGGGCGCTCTCGAACGGTCACTGCTGAAATAACGAACTAGCAGTGCGGCGGTCCTTGGTGCGCATAGTTTGTGTAGTTTCTATGTCGCCACCGGTCCCCCACATAACAACCCCATGATGCACATGATGCGTAGGCTGATGATACTCGCCACGCCGGCCTGGCAGTCTTGCGGCTAACCGAAGTCGCTACATCGCCGATGCAATCGCTGAGACACCCAGCTGCAGCAGCTTTCGGTAGAGTTCGCAGGTGGCCGTAACGGGAGAACAGATATTTCCCATCACTGTACGCAAAACGGCTCATCATTGCATTTGTCCCTCATATCTGTGCTGAGCGTAAGCCTATCAGTCGTGCTGCAGGACGTCCGAGATTGCATCGCAGCAATCTCAGAGACCACGCTCCGACCATGCTTAGGTTTAGCTGCGCCAGCATGCGCAGCACGCATGGCAGCACACGGCAGTGGCTGCGAGGGAACTGCGATAGCATAGCACGGAGGAATGCAGCACTGCGAGGAAATGATGTTACCGCCACTTGTACGCAGCTACGCCTGGCAACGTGCGGCAGTTTTATCGGGGCGCAGGAGTTATGAATCGGCGCGCCGAACGTCTTCGAGACGCCACGGATCAAGTGAAGTGGAAAAGCCGCAGCACGGTCGTTCACGGGACTGCAGGGGTTCAAAGTTAGCGGTGCGTTTATTATGCAAGTGTGTTCATTATGCGAGTATGGCATTTTTATGAATGTGAGAAGTTTGATTACCAAGGACTTTTATTTTTTTCGGGTCATGGGAAATGGTTGCACATTACAATCGAGGGTGCGGTAGAATCGAGCAAATACGGTAGTTAGTAAACGTCTTACCAAGTATGCCCCCAAAATATTCAGTTTCACACTGCCGTATTTTCCGGCGTATAAGACGCACCTTTGTATAAGACGCACCCCCCCCCCCCCCAAATTTTCGCAAGGCTCCATGCAAAAATTAATATATAAGACGCACCGGTGTATAAGACGCGCCTATATTCACTCACTTCCCGCAAGGAAACTTTATAACGTGGGGTTGAGCGAGCATTGTAAAATGCCGTACTTACGTTCCTGAGCGCTAGTCCGTAAGAAAACTTCTACTACACCAAACTTGCGAGAAAAAATAATGCACACCCACTGAAACGTTCCGCATGACTGCAGGAAAAACATTTTATTTGTCGAAGCCGCAGAAGTATGCAGAGGACTATGGGAACCAGGCAGCGGGCCATCATTTCGACGTCACCGAGAAGATGATTCGCACATGGCTACAGTTAACTACTAAGCTTCAGGCCATGAAGAGTGACAAGAAAGCTGACCGCGGCAAGAAATCACGATGGCACCTAAAGGTGACAAGTCCGTCACCATCAAAACTACCGTCCACGAAAAAGCGCACTTGATGGTTGTGCTCGCAAGTTGCGCCGACGGGCAGAAACTTCCACCAATGATAATATTCAAGCGGAAGACGACGTGAAAGGCTGGATGGACGAAGAGATGATGGGCAAGTGGCTCGAAAAATGCTTTTCTAAGTGACCGGACGGTTTCTTTCATGCGAAGAAGGGCCTCCTGGTCTTGGATAGCAAGTGGGCGCATATAACGGAGCTCACTTTGAAGCGCATCAAGGCAAAAAACTGCACCGCTGCGATTATCTCAGGCAGGATGACAAAAATGCTTCAGCCGTTGGACATCTCAGTGAACCGCAGTTTCAAGGCTCTCCGGATATGTTAGGGAAATACGCTCAGCGCGGACCAACCGAACAAATGAAGTTGCAAATGGCGACTAGCCCAACTCGCTGAACGACAGTGTGGCCGGCATGGCGGCCGAAGCCGAGCCGAACCCGTCACGCACCTATCGCCATCTTACGCCGATTTCACTAACTGAGTACAGCTCACTATGGTGCAGCCTCCGAAACTCGCGCAGCATCAGTGAGCTGAGAACTTGCACGACAACATACTTTTTATTTTTCCGTTTTATGTACTTCGGTTTTGTTGTGGAACTGTAGTACCAGCGCGTTGAGTCTTCGTTATTATAATTATGACGCATCATTCGTGTCGGACTGCTCTAGTCGTTAAAAAAGAAAAGACTCATCAGCATCAGCACGAGTTTCTCCCAAAAGAACTACAAAAAAAGTACGTATAAGATGCACCGTTGTATAAGACGCACCTCTGAAAATTTTGGGAAAAAACCGCGTCTTATACACCGGAAAATACGGTATTTGCAAACTTGCAAAGAGAGGCAGCAAACAAAACCTTGTCCACTTTACTCCCCTGCAGCCATCTGAATTACAGTAGAATCTCGATGATACGAATTCGTAGGGAGCACGTAAAATATTTGTATCATCCCGAATTCGTATGAGCCAAAACAAGTTAAAGCTGATCATGAAGATGATCAAGAATTTTATTGGTGTCACCTGTTCTTGCTGAAAAATTCCATGATGTTCTTTTGAACTTTTTTTAACTTCGCTGTCCCTCAAGAAAGCCGCCTGAAAGGAATAAAACCGTGCTGCGGTTTCTTCACTCACGCTGCCGGTGCTGCCAGTGCGACGCAAGGGCGTCAAGGTTATTCCATATTGACGGTAGGAGATCACACTCACCGGCATCTTCACCATCACTCTCAGACTCCTTGCCCTGCCACGGTGGTCTAGTGGCTATGGTACTCGGCTGCTGATCTGAGGGTCGCGGGATCGAATCCCAGCTGCGGCGGCTGCATTTCGATGGAGGCGAAATGTTGAGGCCCGTGTGCTGTGCGATGTCAGTGCACGTTAAAGAACCCCAGGTGGTCGAAATTTCCAGAGCCCTCCACTACGGCGTCTCTCATAATCAGAACTGGTTCTGGGACGTTAAACCCCACAAAACAACAAACAACTCTCAGACTCGGTATCCTTTGCCTCGTCGACCAATTCTTCGCTGGATCGCAGCCCACAGCCCGTTACGTTGTCGTCCGCGGTGACGAAGTCTCGCGCCGAAGCTCGAGTTTCAAGGTTCTCCCAACCCTCGATGTGCAAATCGTCGTCAGGCTCTTGGTTTTCTTCCATCGGAGCCGCATCCGATTCCGCGAAAAATCCACACTTGCGAAAGCAGTTCGCGATCGTGTCCTGGGTCACATATCCCAGGATATGGCCAAGAAATGTAACGCGTCAAGCAGGCTAATCCACAAGTTTGCATCCTTGTGCTCAATTTTCTCCAGGAGCCTCCGCACAAGCAATTCCTTGAAACGGTGCTTCACATTTCGGATTATTCCCGCATCCAGCGGCCGTAGAGGGCTCGTGGTGTTTGGGAGCAGGAACCTTACGGCGACATTGCTGAAGTTGCAGTCTTTGGGGTGGGCCGAACACTGGTCGACGAAAAGCAAAATTTTTCTGTCTTTTGCTGCCATTTTCTGGTCCAAAGTCGTAAGGAACTCGTGGAACAAATTTGCAGTAAAAAATCTGAGTCAGTGGCTCGCGTGAAGCGGTCATTTCGTGCGTTTGTATCATCCGCAATGGCTGGGGAAACTGTTCGTATAACACCAAATGACGGCGCATTTTATACAACGTAGTCCATCCAAAACAACATCAAAATTCGTATCATCGCGAAATTCGCATCAACCGTAATCGTATCATCGAGATTCTACTGTATTAGCTATCATACTTTGCTGCATCCAGGACTGTAACATGCTTTTTTCACATGGTACATGGCCATTAGTTTTCCTAATTTTTCTCAGAAAGCTCTTTTTTGTTGTTTGCAATATCTGAGAGGCATACCAGAAGTTACCTTTTTAATAGTCTAGTTTCGGTAGTTTTTATTTTATCTCTTCATTAGTCTTCTCAGGAAATAACAAAGGAAAGAAATACATATGTCAAGTCAAAACTGTAATTGTTTTTAAACTTTGGATGAAATTGCAATAGAAACATGAAACGATGCTTTTCACACTCTTTAATTATTCAGGAATAGGTCTGCATAGTTTTTTGCTAGCTTGCTTTATAATACTTCCTGCCAGTCATCCCAGACTTGGAACAACAAATGTTATGCAGAATATTTTCTCTGTTATTTACGTAAAGAAAAAATATTTTACATATTACCTACAAGCTTTGCTACTCTGTTGGCAAAGGTACGGTAATAAATATTTTGCTTAACACCAGCATCCCCCTTTAAGGGTTATTATAGCCACGGACCTGTACAGGTGACAAGTGATTAATCTCACACTCATGCCATTGTCACTCTCATTGTCACTTTCAGGTCTTGAGCATGGAACAGCAGAAAAGGCAGACACGTGTACGGATGAATGTTGAACGAGCAGTAGCTGATGCTTGTGATGGTGCTGCTGTTGAGACAATTGAGAAGAGGACCAGGTTTTCTCTTTCCCAGGACCAAGAGTCTATAGGTGACTGAGCTATTGTGCTACTTTTAAAGGCATATGCTTATCATTTTGTTGCAGTGTTAAAACTTGCTCCACTCATGTTCTTCTTTAGTTTACAACATTCTTTTAGTGTGGTAAACTTCACTTGAGGGCACAAATAAAAAAAAATATTGCATGCTTCACAAAATTTATAGTGTGTGACTTTTCAGCTCATTAAGATGGATAACGAGATTCGTTGAAAGTGAAAGCTTTTGCTATAACATCTTTATTACTGCTCATTGCACAACATGTTAAGCATTGTCCCCCTCAATGTAGTTGCCTCCTATTACATTATATCCAATGTTTCCTTCATCTTTTGAAAAGCTTTCATGAATGCAATATTTAGGATGAATCGGAGGTCTCCTGTTTATATTATCCTGAATTTCCTCTATGATTTGGAAACTACATCCTCCCAATGTGGTTTAATGTTTGGGAAACAAGGAAGTCTTATCTGGGGCTTGGTCTGGAGAATAGCTTAGGTGGGGTGCAATGAGAGCGTGATGTTTTACCAGCTGGCTGTGGATAAGGTGCAGTACGATTCATTTTAATTATGCAACATATGAGTATGGTGTTTTCACATTGAAGGCCTCTTGTTGGGGTGTGAAACCACAGAAATCATTCAGGCCTCTTGCTGCACACAGCATGCCTAAAAAGCACTTGGTTACCGTCCTAGTCTTCTTTTACCATCCGACCACATGGTAAAAACTCCTGATGGACAAAACTTTTGCAGTAAAAAAAACCCACTTAAACTTGCTCACACGTGCCTCTTTTGAATAAGAAGCCCCCCTCCCTCCTTCCACTCAAGCGATGATCGCACCTTCATTTCAACATCATAGCTATAAACCTTCATGTCATTGCATGTTGTGATGCTCTTAAGGAAGTTTTCATTCTTCCTGGTCATGTCAAGAGTTCAGGTTGGTGAGTTGCACACATTTTTTATACACATTTTTCAGATTGTGTGCTGCGTGAGAAAGCTGCTGCGAAAATGGGGCAGCACCTCTCCTGCCAGCATTTGGGAAGGGCAAGGGGAAACCTGAGTGCTCACCTCCTTGCCACCAGAGTTGGGGGAGTGGAGAGAATGCATGCGAACAGTTTCACGCATTGTGTTGTGCACCTTGTGCCCTACATAACTAGCATAGTTCCATATCTCACGTCACTTGTTCCGCAGTCCAGTGCCCAATTTGGTTGTTTTGTTATTGCCGAGTGTCGAGTGACAAGCACGCGTAACCATAGAAGCAGTAGTATTAAACACAGTGGGCTCTCACTGAGCTTGCAAGAGATCGATTGTTCAGGAAATGGATGTCACTGATTAGGCTTGTATCTTGCTAGCAGTCCCAATAGGTGAGAAAAAATACTGCTAGCTATCAACTTTTCTCTTGATAGCCTGCAGTTCTGTGAAAATGATAGCAGCACCAGCATCACCTCTTGATCTGGGAAACATCCAAGGTTTTGACAACAAGGCACGGTGGCAGAATGTATGCTATAGCTTTGCTTATCACTTCTCACCACAGTGCATCATATCTGGATTTCTTTAGGCTTTACTCGTGGTACGACATATGACCACTGTGATAAGCACTGCGACAGTGCGTTATGAAGTCAGGGTTGCTGGATCGCAGGTGCAGCGCATTTTTTTTACACACGTTATGGAAATTAGTTTTTTTTTCCTTGTTGCTGTTATTAGAAGGTTCGTGCAGCATTTTCATGTAAATAAGAATCTCTTGGTGATAATATGTAGCATAAAAAGGCCAAATTTCAATATAACGAAGTAAATTGCTGATCTTACCAAGTTATATTGAGGTTTAACTGTGTATGCCGCTCAGTAACATTTTAAGACGTATGCCATTGGCCGCAAGGCGAGCACAACTTTGCTTCAACCCAAAAATAAGAGGAGCCATAAGAGGAGCAAATAAAAGGAGCAAGTTTTAATACTTATTGTATTGTAGGGCGCCTGCTATGTGCTGTAGCTTGTTATCTGTATGGAAGGGAGCCTTTTCTTACTGCACATACAGCAGTTAGTCTATGTTTATGTCATTATGGTGTAAGAACCTTAGATATTAAATGATTATCTGGAATACACTTAAATGTTATAACCACAAATGAAGGATTTCTTTGATAATGGACAAGTTTAAAGAGGTAAGATTCTTTCTTCAGACACCTGATAACTAAGCATTAACTTTGAAATTATTTGGCCTCAAGAAATATTCATGTCAAATTTACTTCGTACCAGTATATTATGGTTGGAACACCCTTACTTCTTACGCATTTACAAAGGCAAGTCGGGATGTAACAAACTACTGATGCAGTGAATGCCTTTCATAAAATTTTGATATTAAACTGGATTGAGCTGTATGTTTGGTGTTCAAGTATGTCCACTGTTTTTGATGTAAAGTGTGCATTGAAATGGCCTGGTGCTTTTCTTTTCCAGGTACAAGTGACAATCTTGAAGCAGTCTCTGAAGGGGCATCTAATCACTCTGTTGCATCGTCTCTTGAATTGGAAAATGAAAATGACAACTATTCTGACATGGTTTCTGCAAATGTCAGGTATGTTGCATTGCTGCTTAATTTGCGTCACCTGCTGTCGTGGTCCTACTGTTATAGCATTCTGCTGTTGAACATGAAGTACAGTAAAATCTGGTTAATTTGGAGTTGTAAGACGGTGCTATTAGTGTTTGCATCTTTGCGACTTTTTTCACAATGTGACCATGGTGCAAGACCTCCATGTCTCAACTCGTACAAAATGTTTCCCTCTTTCCTACCTGTATCCTTTGTTACTGCCACCACCAGCGGCACCGTGCACACGTGGCGACAATATTTTGCCTGTAAACTGGCCATCAGTAAATTGTTTGTCCATTATGATGCAGCCGGCAAGTTTGATGCCAGCATGTGCACCACGGCAGAATTGTTTATCTTGGACAGCTTTTGCAATGTTTGACTTTTGCAGTATTTTATGCAGGTTGCATTGAGTGAAAACGAATCTTCTGAACGCTGCTTTTGCTGCAGGTGATTAAACCGTGGTGGCTGAAGTTGCTGGCAATGCAGTCAAAGGTAGCGTCTGTGCGGCTAGGAGACATGTACGGCCTATGTGCTAAAAGTAAAAAGGAAAACTATTGATTGTCAAATCCGCTGCAGATGCGACCATGACTAATGGCGATGCAATCATAGATGGTGTCCATGCATTTCTGAGGGCATACGTGCTTCGTAGGTGCATGGAGTCAAAACAAAACTGCTAGCTCAACGCTACATTTGCTGTGGAAACAACCATGGGACCATGGTTGCTAAGGTGCGATCATTGATAGCATCCACGCATTTCTGTAGTGATGCAACACCTATTACACAATTCATATGCATCAATAAAACAAGAGTATTCAGCACAGTTGCCACGAATGATAGCTATGCTGCCAACGTCGAGATAATAGATGACGACCACGTTTTTTTTTAGGCACATGACCTAAGTGGTGTCACATGCAGCTGTTTGCACAAATAGGCGTGAAGCATTCTATTTTCCCTGTCATTCCTGCACAATTCATGCTGATTCAGACTGTGCCGCCTTGTTTCAGTTGGATGCTAACGTCGTTTTCGCTTTTTTGTGTCGCACATTCGCATTGATTTGCATTCAGTGCTATGAATTCAGAGCTATGTGGTCAAATATATAGGCAAATTAAAGAGAGTTTGAAGCCATTAAACAATGCATACTCTGGCTGGCACCAGAGAATTAGTCTAAATTAATATTTGATTTTCCAGTCTGAGCTTTTACTCTGGTGGGCTGAGTTATAGAAGGTAAGCACGTGGAAACAATGCAGGTCAAAGTGACATGTTGCGCTCTGAGTTGACTGCTGCACAGCTGACTACTGCACAATGGGCAGTGCTGGGGCACTTGTGCGTCTTGCCCATGTGTACACTTTTGCCCTTTCCATGCCCCATTTTACTCTTTTGAAACATGTTGGAAGACTTGCTTGCCTGCACTATCAAGCTAACAGAGAACAAATAATGAGGTTGCACACTGTTCTTTGCAAAAATTTACACACAGCTATATTTAAAAAAGTGTAACTGCCTTAGTCTTTGTTTTTCATACCCTTCTTTATCCACAGTGGACATGGAACTCCAAATGTCAGTGGCAGGGACACACCTTCATCTCAGGTAGAAGAAGAAGAGCCAATGGAACGACCTCCAACAAATCAAAACCAAGCTGACATAGAAGACAAATTTGGCAAATTTGAAATTAGCTCAGCTGCTCCAGTGCAAGGCATGCAACATTTATTTATCATTGTTATTGTTTGTATGCATGATCGAGAGTTTCGTTTTTTGTATTTCAATAACTCTGGTGCATTTTATGGTACAGTACGAATGTGCTGATGTTATGGTTTCCAAGATGGGCAGTGTAAGAGAGGTTCATGCCATATTGTCTCTATATTGCGCAATTGTGACAGGTGGGCTTAGTGATGTGTGCAACATATTGGGCATCATTTCACATTGCTATGGTTTTCAACTTCAAGAGCAGTAGAAAGGTCAAAAAGGAAGGTGAAAGCAGCGAGTTTGACAATGACAGCATTTGATTACCAATGGCTTCTTTCGAATAAGCACATTTAAGAGCTTTGTAAGATAAGATTTGTGAGAAGATTGGAGCACCATACATATTTCACAACTTTTTACAATGCTACAATACTTTTTTAATTCTGTTTTTGTCACTATGTACTATTTGTCATAAAGCTCTCTCGTGTCTATGCAGTTGAACGTCATATGATTAATTGTAAAGCATGACTTCTTCCCATTGTTTTCTGTTGTAAATATTAATGCGATTTCATGCTCAAAAACAAATTTATCAAATTTATCAATAAGTCCTTCAAAAAGTGGCCCTAATATTGGTTACTGGATCATCATGTCTGTGAATTGCAAACAGCTCAGTATTTCTTGGATTAGGTTATGGTCGTGTGTTTTTTCACTGTGGTATGCATGATTTTCTGGCACGTGTTCTGGAGCAGAAAAGTGTGCGTGGCCCCAAGGTGCATGTGTAGTTTCACATACATTGTCTAGTACTGTCCACATACAGGTATTGTTGGATGTAACTGCACAAATACAGTATGTAAGAAACCTTCCAAAATCTTATGGAAGTGTGTTAGATATGCACACTTGTATGTTGCCAGAGCCCTCCAGCCAGAGAGAGACGAATGCAGGTCAGAAGTGCGTTGTACGGGGCAAGATCTAAATAATCCTTCCAATTCTCTTAGAAGTTTTCAGGCTAATAGATACCATAAATGGATGAATTCTCACTGTTGTACTTGGGGGGCTTGATGGACTGGGGCATGGGTGTTTTTTTCCGAATGCAGTGCAGATGGGAGCGTGCCAGATTTATCTAAATCTCATGATAAAGGAAGGTCATTTTGTGTGATGAAGATAACCGCGTTGCTTTGCGTGTCTGAGACCAATGACCATGAGTAGTGCCAGTGTCACATAAACACTTTATATTGCGATGAACGCTGGCCCGGATCCAATTTCATGATTGCTATCAATGGCGGTTGCAGCCACGAGTGGTGGCAGCTGCACGCTTCAAACCAGTCCAGATCGAATTTGTAGCTGACATCATCCAAAATGCGATCTGGGAGACAGATTGCAATGCACAACTTGCGATTGGACCTGATCATGATTTATCACCATAACAAATGGCTCTTTTATTGACCTGCAATCCAAGTGTGCACATAAGTGATCATAAAGGCTATAAAGAGAGATCGTGAAGGAAAAGCACTGCTGTAAAAGTGAATTTCTTGTTCTGTAAAAGCAAGTAGTGCTTGTCTCTTTCTTCTGATTGCCATCACAGCAACATACCATATTTCATCTTAAAACAGTACATTCAGGGGAATTTTTATTATGAACCTGGGATAACTGGGTGCACGTTAGGTTCAAGTAAATATGTAAATGTCTTCTGGGTTAGGTCAACCTCCAGTTGCCCCGTTGTTTCAGTCATGTGCATATTTCTTGAAATTTCATGCCGAAACTGCATACAGTTGAAACCCGCAATAACGAAATCCCGAGGGAACGAAATTCTCACCGCAACGAAATATTTTCGGAGCACCGGCGAATGCCCATAGGAGTCAATGCATTTCATAACTCGCGACTACGAAACATATTTTTACTGCAGTTCCTCATTAACGAAATTTTTTTAAACGAGGGTGCGCAAATACAGTGCAGTCCACTTATAACGATATCGAGGAAACCTGAAAATATGATCGTTATAACAGATAATCGTTATATCTCGACTGCCGTAAAAAAATTGTCGCCGGACGTACCTTTCGTAGCTCCGGGCTCGAATTTGCTTTTTCGATCAATGAACAGATGTTGTAGATAAACAGCTTTAAAAAAAATTTATTTCTTACTCAGACTGCGTATTACGGGTTCGGTGCGCTGAAAAAGTCCGAAATCCGCAGTTGCTTCCGCGGAAGCTTGAGTTTAACAAGCGCAGTTCGCATAGCTTCCAGCTGCTGTGCATACTCTGGCGGCATCCCTTTGGTGTACATGAAGTCAACCAGAGAGTCGATTGACATCAGTGCACTTTGCATGGTCGTCGACGGGGTCGGAGAAGCGCCGTCAACCTCGTCGTCACTGTCGCTGCTGCCGTCGCACAACGCTGGCGCCTGACGAGACAGTTCGTCACAGAACGAAGCAGCACTGTCTGCTGTCAGGAAGTCCTCAACCGACACGACACACCCGCTATCTGCATCACCAGTAGCGACGTGCTCCCAGAGCTCAGCAAGATCCGCGGTGTCCGTGCAGGTCTCGCCAGTCTCGCTGTCATTAGGCGGGGGAGGCTGGTCCTGTCGCACAAAGCCTGCCTTCTTGAAGCAGTTTTGAATGGTTCTCTGCTTCACCTCGTACCATGCACCGTAAACAAAGCGCACGGCCTTTAGAAGGCTAATCTTCAAGTCAGGGGGCCCGTCTGCATTGCCTGACGTACTGGGAGCCGAGCGGTCAATTGTTAGCACCAGCCGCTCGAGCATGCGCCGCCGGTACAACGCTTTGAAATTTGCAGTCACACCAGCGTCCAGCGGTTGCAAGCCTGCTGTCGTGTTCGGCGGCAGGAACATCAATTCAATTGACGTCAGCTTCGGGCTCACGGTATGTGCGCTGCAGTTATCCAGCAACAAAACGACCTTCTGCCCCTGGCTTTCGATGACACCGTCCATCTCAAGCAGCCACTCCTCGAACAAGTCGCGGGTCATCCAGGCCTTCTTGTTGCTACGATAGCGGACTGGGATGTGCCGATTCCTGAAGCAGACTGGCTTCTTGGATCGCCCAATTACGAAGGGCTTGAGCTGATGGCTCCCGTCCATATTGACGCAGAGCAATACGGTCACTCGAACTTTGGAGTGCTTCCCGTAGGGACACGGATCGCCTTTCAGAGCATGCGTCTTCGATGGTGTCATTTGAAAAAAAAAGGGCAGTCTCGTCGCAGTTGCAGACATCCTTATCCGAAAAGCGCTCCATAAGTGCGGGCAGGTTGGTCTACAGCCAATGCTGCTTTGCCTGTGAGTCCAGAGAAGCCGCTTCCCCCACCACGTTCTTGTAAACAATTCCGTGCCGCTCTTTGAATCTTTGGATCCAGCCACCTCCAGGTTCGAAATTCAGCTGACCAAGCAGAAATTCCAAGTTTTTCACCTTTGTAGCAAGTATTGGTCCACTGATCGGCACATTCTGGGAGCGGATTGTCAGGAACCACTGGTAGAGTGCCTCTTCGACATCTGCGTACAAAGGCTCCCGAACCCTCTTCCGCACGATGGCATGGCCACTGGTTCCAGCCTTCAAAAGTGCGGTGCTGCCAGTCTTCAGAATTGTTGATATTGTCGACTGGGCGAGCTCATATTTTTTTACAAGGGCGCTCACCTTGAAACCTTGTCGCGAGTCTTGCAAAATTTTCAACTTCGTGTCAAGCGACACGGCCTTGCGTTTCGTCGGCGCCATCTTAGCTGAGGCTTATCTGCTCCGCTCTTTGGTTGCTCGTGCGATCGCCGAGAAGGAGAGACATGGCGCCGGGCAGGCGAGATTGCTACCGTGGAGCTTTGCTTTTCGCTTTTTCTTTTCTTTCTCTCTCTCCCCCTTTTGACACGGGGAGCCGCAGAACTACGCACCGCCCACCGCTTTGCTTTTCGAATTTTTGCTTGTTATCTCTCTCTCCATGCTCAACGCGCGAGTCGGAAAACGTTACCCAGCTGGCGCCATCTAGTAGCGCGCCGCGTCAACTCGTGATGCTCTCCCTGGCCTCGACATTTGGAATGGGCGGGACACGCCGCCGGCGCTGCGCTGCAATGGCAGTGAATACGAACTCGCCTACGCTAACTTTTCATCTTGTCGCGGCATAGCTCGTTTCATTGGAACTTATCGATGTAAATGTTACAATTATTCTGCAAGAAACATGTTGTCCAGACGGCAAAATTTACATCGTTGTATCCGATATGTGGTGGATCACATATTGTTATATATGGTTTTTTTCCCCATAGCCCCAATGTATAAAATGAGACTGTTAGGTCAACCCATCGTTATAACCGATATATCGTTATATGTGGTATCGTTATAAGTGGACTGCACTGTAATTGACTCTCATAACAATAACTGCTTTCAAAAACTGCTCAAATGCATTTGTGGTACCCTTAAATTGTGCAAAACTATCACCATAGTGCACTTGAGCAGTCGCCACCATCATTGCTTACAAAAAAAAAAACAAGCTGGCGGCAATGATGATGATGGTTTGCCCATCGGTAGAGGTGAATACACAGTGTCCCAACCAAAATGCATTTATATTAGCAGTACCAACAAAATTCTTAAAAACAAACCACAAGAATAGGAGGCGACTTTGCAGTGGGCACATGTTCATATTTCAATGGGCTAACGCAGAAACACCTGCTTGTTATGCTGACTCGTAATTGCAGACTAGCCAAATCCACATCCACATGGAGTTTCAGTCGTTGGCTTTGTTGGCTTTGTGTACCCGTTGCTACTGCACATAGTCCCGTGTGCGGTAGCAGTTGCCATGTGAGCTTGGTGTCATGCGAACTGTGTGTAGCGATTGTACAGTCTGATTTGTCTGCCTACAAAGATGCCATCTTCAGTGAAAAAGCGGAAGTTCATCATGCTGGAAGATAAGGCTGCAATTATCACTGAGGTAGAAAAGGGCAGGAAAAAAAATCGACATCGCCGACGAATTTGGCATTGCGTGCAGCTTGCTGTCCATGATCATCAAGAACAAGGCCTCCATTCTTGGTGCGCTTGAAAGCGGCGCGAGCGCAAAAAACAAAATCGTGACGGCTGCAGAATTCCCGGATGTGGACAAGGCGGTGTTCACATGGTTTTGTGAACAGCGCGCCAGCAAGGTGCCTTTGTCTAGCAGGATTCTGCAACAAAATGCACTGGACTTCGCTTCTATGCCCGGCCACAACAACTTTAAGGCAAGCCCCGGCTGGTTGAGCTGTTTCAAAGCTTGCCATGACATAGTAGCCAAGGTCGTCTCCGGGGAGGTAGCAGCCGTCGACTCTGTGACAACGTCGTCGTGCCTGCTGAGCAACAAAGGACTGCTCAGCCAGTACAAGCCCTCGGACATCTATAATGCCGATGAAACGACGCTATTTTATGAAATGCTGCTATCCAAGACCTTGGACTTAAAAGGCCAGAAATGCCACAGTGGCAAACACAGCAAGCGGCGCGTGACGATTTTGTTGTGCGCCAACCTGGACGGCACTGACAAACAGTCACTGCTCGTCATTGGCAGGAGCAAGAAACCCCGCTGTTTCAAGGAAAATTGCAGGCTGCCTGTAAGCTACACCGCAAATTTGAAGTCAGGGATGACGCGGCCCATTTTTAGCAGCTGGCTCCAGTCCTTCGACGCCGACATGTGGAAGGCAAACAGGTCGGTCTGCCTTCTCCTAGACAATTCGAGCGCCCATCACATCGACGTGCAGCTCGGAAACGTGCGTCTTTTCTTTCCACCAAAATGCACTTTGGTGCTGCAGCCCCTTGATCAGGTGTTATTCGCAGTGTACAGTGCGCTTACAGAGAGAGACTGATTCAGCGTTTGCTGCTTAATCTACAGATGAAGTGCCCCACTGACGTGGACATGTTCGTGGCACTAGAGATGATCGCCGCCGCATGGGTTGCGACGAGTCCAGCCGTGATCACAAATTGCTTCACACATGCTGGCCTTGTCACTCGGCAAGCATAGTGCAGTGGTCCAGTGGAGCCAGAAGAAGGATCACCTGTAGGTGCACGTGATGACAGTACTGTTGACAGTGCAATGCCGCTGTCACTGACCAGTGCATGGGGCGAACTTTGTGAAATGGCAAACGAAATTCCGGATGGCCTCAGCATCGATATCATTTGCACGGATGAAGACGTTATCATGCACGAAGAAATGACTGATAAGCCATCATCAGTAGCATATGCGAGGCGGGTGATCCCGAGGCGGGTGATCCCGATGATCCAAGACCAGAACAGCCGGAGAAAAGAACGACCCCACAGGATGTGTTGAATGCCCTAGACACAATTCACTCGTTTTTCGGCGAGCACGATTGTGGCAATGGACCACTTTTTACAGTGCGAGTCAAGAGCTATGAAATTGCTGCAGGGAAAGGCTCGGCAAAGTAAGCTTACTGACTTTTGGTAATAAAATGTGTTTCTAGTCAATTCCCTGTCTTTCCTGCCACATTCTCGCACCAACGAAATTCCTGCAAGAGCAAAATTTTTTGCTTTCCCCACAGATTTCGTTATTCTGCGTTTCAGCTGTATGACAAAAACCTCCTTTAAAACAGAAATTTTCTAGATATTTCATTATATCCAGGTTTAACTGTGCTCCCTTTCCATCTCATGGTCAAGCCTCAGCAAGCACACATCATGGTGGTTTGCATTGTGTCCCAGGTGAAAATGTGCAACTGGGAACCAACTGGTCCCAGTTCAACTGGTTTAAGGAACAATTCCCAGTTGAACTGGGACCAGTTGATTCCCAGTTCAACTGGTCCCAGTTGATTCCCAGTTCAACTGGTCCCAGTTGCTTTCCAGTTCAACTGGTCCCAGTTGGTCCCCATTGTGGCTGTCGCCCTGATGCAGAAAAAGTTTCACACTACACAAGAAGCTTGATTTACAAAGCTTTATTTGATTCAATCTTTTTCATAGCCTTGGCTGCATTTTGAATTCTTTCTGTGAGTAGCTTCGGCACATTTTGTGGCACCTCAGACACGTCTGTGTCTCGACCCCTGTGCTGAACTGTTGCTGCAAACAATTATTTGTTTATATATTAGTAAAGACACAGCACAAGAAATCGGGCATGATAAAATGCGTAATGAAAACCCACTGTTTCTATTTTTTTGTATGACATGGTTCTCCATAGTACCACCCTTGCTCATTCCATGATATCAATGAAATTTTTTTTAAATATCCAGAAGATCAGAACAATAAATGTAGGCACCCTTGATAAAGTTTAACCAGATACATTTCTGCATTGAAACATTCTCGATAAAGGATCACCTTGAGCTTGTATGCACGGAAGTTGCGCTTCAGTCTGCCAATTGCAGTGCACGAAAGCTGCACAAGTATGTGTACGAATGCCAGGGCTACAACTGCTCAGTACACACACTCGGGATCACTACACCCTGAATATTTAACCAATAAATTGCAATGTCATGAAGTTCTTCAGTGCGGCTTGGTCTGCAACATTCAGAGATAAGCATCTAGAAGTAAATTGTTATAACTTCATGGTTTGATTAAATGTAATACAGTAACATGATACATTATTCCCATATTTTACATAGCTTACCTTTGGAGCTATGTGATAAAGTTACAGAGAATGGCATTCCAAAATAATGAGATTGCTGCCTTGGACTGTAACGCAGCGGCAGTATTAAATATCGTATCTGACCGAAAGAAATATTGTCACTGCCCACCACAGCAGTGAAACCACAGTTCTTCCAAATGCATATTAGTACACTAGGGCGTTCAAAGCTATGGCTGCATATTACCAGAGGGACGACATGTACACTGTGGAAACACACCCGCAACAACATCCACTTTTTCAGGAGTGAGCTGCTGCTTCGGCAGCTCGCCCAATGCCCTCTTCTTTGGTGCGACGTTGCCACTGACACTCCTTGTGACCAGCATACTGCTGCTCCAGAGAGCTTGTGCAGTGTCCTTGCACACGAGCTTGCCCTTTTTGTTGCCAAATATTTTGGTAGCTTGTGCTTTGAGACACAGTAGCCCTTCTGCAGATGGAATTGAAAAAAAGGAATAGCTTGTAGAAATGATGTAATAGACGATGAAATGCTTTTCTAATTAAGCAAATATAGCTGTCAATACCTGCACCAAACATGATTATAAATTAAGCTAATGCTCAAATGCAAACGTAAATTTCAACCACACCTTCAAGCCAAGATGTTTTTCTAAGCATTATCTCATGTGCCCTTGACTAATCTGATCGTAGCCTTGTACTAACCGGCCTACACAGTACACACTCCATCAATAGGCATACCCTGCATATATACACAACTCTGTGCTCGCAGAAATCATTCGCGACACGATTTTAATATCAGATCCCAACTGATGCTCAATCATGCTTCCAATTATGATAAAGTCCATACAGCAAACACTACCTGCAGAGTTCTTGCCATGACCTAACCTGATAAAGAAAGGAGGGAAAAACGCAGCACACTGCTTCTGTCAAGCTTTTTTTTTTTCTATTCTCAAGATCATATATGCCTGCAAAACTTGCATGTTCGAGAATACACAACTGGCCCCTGAATACAGACGTATTTTCTCACAGATAGCACAGATCTGAAGGTATAAGCATGAGTATATTCGCTTCATAAATATTTGTTATTCTGCATAAGTTTTTCAAAGCACTGCAACCGTGTGAGGGTCTGGAAGCAAGCAACATCGAGTAACACCGAGCGGAACGCACTGCTTTCAACTCAACATTCCATCGTAGCAAGCCTGAACCCATAAAACTATGCTGCAGTATTTTTACCTCCAGTTTCTCTAACTTGCAGAGAACTTATAATTTATAACATAAGTGAAATACCTCCGAATAGCCGCATAATGGTCTGGTCAGTGCCTCCTCTTCCACGCACACATCACGCCGCACATGATGGATCCACAAACACCACGGGCGAAAACAAATGTCACCGTTGGCGTGAAGTCGGAACGTCCTCCAGATATGAAATTAACTCTCGAACACTAGGTGAGCAATTATTATATTAAGAAGTCAGTGACGTTCCAATTCCCTCTTCGAGACATGATCACCAACCGTGGAGGCCAGCAGCACAGCGCAGCAGCGTCGGTAGGGCCCTCCATGCCTCTCCACGTGCGATCTACGAAACTAGCGCGGTGTTTCCGGCCTCTACAGGAGCGTTGCTCTGCAGGAAACTTCTTGCTTCCAATAAATATTGCGGCATTTGCGCAAAGTACAATTTCAGTTCATTATATATAAATGTATTTTTGCTTTGGTTCACTGTTTCAATATCATATGTATACGCATCGATGACGGTTAAGCTCCTATGCGGCCGAATCCGCCGAATCGCGAGTGCGCTGGTGCAGGCGGTAGAGTTTGTGGTGCTACTACCGGCGTCCCGCCACAGCTCTCTGGCTGTTTCCTTCGACTGTTCAATTTTGTCGTACGGAATTAGAATCGCCGTGTTGGACAAGGGCGTCAGCGCAGCAAAGTTTGTCTAACACTGTGCTAACATCCCGACGTCGGTCAGGCACGCTTCTTGCCAGCGGCGTTTGTCGTCACTTCGTCGCCAAGATGGACGTAAAAAGATTGATGCTGCGGATACCGAGGTCAAAAAGTTGAGCATAGAGTGTGTGAAACACACGCACATAAAAGAAGAGGCGAAGCGGACAAGGACAAGCATTTTTCACAGTAAACAGTGGCACTTTCGCCGTCTAGATGAAGCATCCTTGTCCGCTTCGTCTCGTGCGTATATGTGTTTCGTTCGTGCAAGCTCAACCCTTCAAGATGTAAGACCAACTTGCCAACAGTCTGTCACCGAAGCTTTTAAAAAGCCAGCGTACGCACATTTTTGCACCATGTAGCGCATTTACGCTACGGGATACTACACGATTCGGGTACGCGAAACGGTCGGTCACTGAGTGCGTACGCGAGATGTTGCCGAACCGCCGCACATACAATTAAGAAACGTTAACATACCGCGAACTCAATAACGAAGCGGTTCTTTTTTTTTTTTCTTACGTCTAGTGTAACTGGAAGTGGTTAAAGTTGAGCATCAACTGGAGCCAGTTAATTCCCAGTTGCTCCCACTACAACTAGAAATGGTTCAACTGGAACCAGTTACTTCCCAGTTGCTCCTAGTGAAACTGGAAATGGTTCCACTTTGATCCCAGTTGCCCCTCAACTGGAACCAGTTGAGCTCTATCTGGGACTAGTTGAGCTCTGACTGGGACCAGTTGCCCTCTTAACTGGGACCAGTTGCCCTCTAACTGGGACCAGTTGATCCCAGCTTATACCAGTTGAAACCAGTTGGATTCCCAGTTACACATTTTCACCTGGGGTGTAAATGCTGTGAGCCCGTAAACATGAGGGAAGAAATCGTTTTTGTTCACCATATGCAAACTGATATTGTACAATGGCAACGCGGCAGTTAGCAACACACAGTGCTTCTTACAACTACCTATAGGGAAAACTGGTGCGGTGACACTGTTGTGTGCATGGGAATGCTAGGATGTGTTGGAATTGGTTTAGCGTCATTCATGAAGAGCACAGACAACTCGAAGGTGTGTCTGGCTTGAAGCATTCCGTTCATTGCCGTGGTTACT
This sequence comes from Hyalomma asiaticum, assembly GCA_013339685.2. Lineage (NCBI taxonomy): Eukaryota > Metazoa > Arthropoda > Arachnida > Ixodida > Ixodidae > Hyalomma > Hyalomma asiaticum. Next base: position 104,058,664 of record CM023481.1, on the reverse strand, counting down.
TTTGCATTGAAAGAGCCTGTAATGAGCTGTTCTTTCCTTGGCATCAACCAGAGGAAACAGATGATGTCAACATTCACTCCGCAACTGTTTGACATCTGTTTCTTCATTCACAATTTGATTATGCAATAAAGGTGAATGTAAATCTGTTTATGAAAGTTTTGCTTTAGGGAAGCTTTATTTACACAGTTGCGTGCATGTCTTAGTACATTGCTTACATTCAGTATTTGTAGTTTCATTTTTATTACCTTTTTGAGCGATACCCACACTGACTATTGCCTGCTTCTAAATTTACTAGCGCAGTATAGATATTTACTCACATGGCAATCCCAATGTTTCTAAAAAAATTGATCCTGAGTAATGACTACTTGAAGTAAAGTTTTCGGGAGAAAAAGTTAAGAGCACAGAGAATTCAAGAAAGTTGCAGGTTGGAATTTAGGTAGTTACCATGACCATAACAAAAAAAAAAAGAGAGAGAGAGAGAGAAAAGAAATCGGCTTGGGAAGGTTTTCATGTGTAATGTATGCATACTAGAGGGATTGCATAAACTACTACCAAAAAGAAGAAGAAAGAAAGAAAACTTGTATAAGCCTGTGGAATAACCATGCACTGTAGATTAAGCGGGAAACTTTATTCGCAATTATGAGAACATTAGTCGCAATTATGAGAACCGGCAGCTGCCATACCCACTTTTAAAGTGGGCATCCCCTTTATTGTCATCAAAATGTATGCAATATGGTAAATGAAGACACTACGCTTTTATCATAGCCGTGTAAACACATAGATGCAAAGTTCTAACCATGGCGTAGCGTCCCTGATTTCTTGTTTCTCTTACTATTACTAGCGGTAAACAGTTCAGTTTTGACTCTAAGTTGACCCTCCAACATTGGATTGCCAAATTTGAAAAAAATGGTTGACCTACAATCGTGCAAATATGGTAGCATTGGGAACTGTGTGTTGTAAAAGGCGCTGCCCTTCATGCTGCACAGGTCATAGGCCTGTAGGCTGACATAGCAAGCTTACTCTGCTTTTCATTTATATGCTTAAGGGCTCTTTTCAAACTACTTTGAATGGAAACTTGTGCCCTATACCTTTACATCTGCACATCAGTGCAATGGATTTATTTACAGTCAAACCTCGATATATCGAACATGGATATATTGAATTATTGCGTATATAGAACACTTTCTATATCACCAGGAAAATCGCATGCAATTTTTATTTTTTATTTCGAACGGGGTCGGACGTAAAATGGGTATATCGAACTCCACCACCTCAGACCATGTGCTTTCTGTTAACAGGCAGCGAGGTTTCCCACAACGCTCTCGAAGATGGCGGTGGTGCGGTGGGCGTTCCTGACTGCTGCGCACTGGAACTGCACACATCAGTCGCGCCAAGGGCGCCATTTGAACGTGGCGGTGTACGCATGCAGCGGCTTGACTAATATGACAATGTCAACGACCCATTGCATTTGCTGCACTGACTCTTCGGTGCCGCTGCCAGTGCTGTCGTTGTTATCGTGTGATCGGAGTTAGGCCTGGTGTGGTGTGGTTGGTGTTGTGATGGCTGCAAATGTGAAGAAACGGATGACCCTGACATTTGCCGCAAAATTGGAAGTCATTCAGCGCATTGAGAATGGGGAAAGAATGCCAGCTTGAAGAAACCTGGTGCACGTTGGAGCGCTGTGTTAGTGCTGAGCCACTAAGCATGTGCATTGAAGACTTTGTTGGCGGTGATGACAGCACCGGAACAACGGCGGAGTAAACGGACGTGGAGATGCTGTTGAAGTTACTGCTGAGTGGCCAAACGAAGACACTGCCGAAGTTGATCCTGCAAGCTCCGACGTTGCCCCGCTCCCGACTTCAACTGAGGCTGTAGCTACGTTGGCCCTTGTGTGTGGTGCAATAGAAGACACCGGCCTATCACTTGTGGATCGCTTAGATGATGTCGAGGACGACGTGGTTAAGCACGCGGTTGCCAATAAGAAGCAGGCTACACTGCTTCTGTACTTTCAGCCAAATGAATAAATACTTTGTTTGAAAGTTCGAGTGAGTATTTACTGCGCCACTATTGGTTCATTGATTGATTTGCACAAGTTTTTGATGCGCTTTTTTTACGTGATTTTATATCGAATTCAGGCTATATCGAACTATTTTGCGATCACCGTGCTGTTTGATATATCGAAGTTCGACTGTACTCATCATTAGTGCAGAAGGAAGAACCAGCATTACAAAGCTGTCATGATGAGTAATTAACTTCATAGTGCAGTGATGAACACATTATTAGCAACATAGTAATGATGTGCATAAACTCTCATGACTATCTGTGATGTCTGTGGCTTCATTATACCGAGATTTGACTCTATTGAGGAATTCATAGTGTTTGACAAAAAAAGAAGAAATGGTAATGAGTGAACCTTGAAATTCTTTTTTCCAGGAGATGAGACAAAGTCTATTGTGAGTGACACATGGAGCACAGATGTGCTGGCAAGTGATTCAGAGATGCTGGACCAAGTGAACCTGGTGGCACAAATGCAGCTTCTGGAGACACACTTTCAGTCACCCCATGAGACTTGTGGCGACACAGGTAGCGATGCCTGGAGCACTGATGTGGCTGCCTCGGACAATGAGCGCCTTCAAGATGTTGACACTGATGACACTGGCAGTCTGGCACGCTCTGATGATACAAGGTTTGTTTGCATGTGAAGACTGCCTCTGACTTCAGTGCAGATCTGGGAAGACATTTAGGCATTTTGGCAGCAACTGTTACATTAAAGGGTCCATGAAACAGTTTTTCAATATTGTGTAAGTGGCTGGGCTGCAATTACAGTCAACCATTAAGCACTGTTATGCAAGTGAAACACCCCGTATCAAGGTTGCTACAAATTATGAAAGGTTGCCTTCCTTTCAAGCCAGGTGGTCGGGACTAAGAATCACCTTTCACGATCATCTTCCAGCATACTTCCAGCATCATGGAGACCATGTTCCATGTTAATCTGGCTGAACTGTGTGCCACCAGTTGCAACCACAAACTCAGCCACTCACATTTTTCTCTTCTGGTAAGAATGCTGAGTAGACAATTAGATCAATTGCATAACCCAGTAAAAAAAAAACAATTGATATCAATTGGAATATTTCCAATTGGAACAAATTGGAAAATTTCCAATCATAAAATAGTACACAATTGGTCCAATTGGACCTACTGTAACATGACCAGTTGGTTCTTTTAGGACTTGCCAATGGGTACCAATTGGCCCAATTGGACCTACTGTAACGTGACCAACTGGTTTTCGTAGGACTGACCAATGGGTACCAATTGGTTGCAGTGACCAATTGGCAATAGTAACTAGCGACAAAACACAAAATTTAAGGGATACACAAAAAAGTGAGTTTATTGGGCACTAATATGTTCTTCAGCAGCTCTCGATCATGGCAGCTCCTTGGTTGCTCTGAAAGAAACAGTGAAGAAATAAAAGGCAAGATGAATGTGCATGAACTATTATTTGTAGAGTATGGCAAAAGCTCTCCAATGACAAAAGTGCAGACAATTTCCTAACATCTGGTTTCTGAATACTGAAAAGGTAATTGCAGACAATTTCTGTGGGCTGTTGCACATGAGTAATGTAGGGCATAGCCTGGAAACTGCATGCACAGGCAAAATAATTTCTCTGCAGAGTTATTTCTGCAACCTTATATACAGTGGAACCCCGTTCATACGTTTTTCAGCGGACCGGGGCAAAAAAACGTAACAGCTGGGAAAACGCAAGAGTGAGGAAAGCTCCGAAAACGAATGAGAACAGGGCAGCTTTGACTTGAAACAATTTATTTCAGCAAGGTGAGCCATCTAGGTCGCCGACCGATAATTCGGACAGCCGCGCGGTACCACCAGTGCCCCCATAGACCTTATGTGTTAAAGCAACCGATGTTTCGGACGGTTTCTAGCTCTCAATTGATAATTGGACTCCATTCACGGCTGTCGAGCGCATGAATGGGCCGCCAGTATAGCCTCCGGCGCCCCGATGAGAGAAAGTATGCCTCAGAGATCACCATCAAAACTGTGATCATTGAGCCTTAGTTAAAGGGTGACGCACCAATTTTGGAGGCAAGTCGTTCCGTCACTGCGATCACCGCATCCTGTTCCAGCACCCCGCGCGTGGTGTGTGATGACGAGTAGGGCTGGCCGGCTGGTCACGTCGGTTCCGCGATCGCTCGATAGCGCTTTCACGTTCCGTCTTCGGTGCTTGTTTACCGTATTTACCCGCATAATTTGCGCCCTCGCATAATTTGGGCACCCCTGATATTTAGCCAGCTTTACAAAAAAAAAAAAATTCCTCGCATACTTTGCAGTCGCCGTCCAGGCCGAACTAGCTCGCCGGCACGCACACTGACAGGCTTTGGACGGCCACGCCACTCGCTGCGCAAGCGAGCGCAGTCATACGCAAAAGGGGCTGGGAGTGTGATGTCCCTTTTTCTGATTCTTTTCTCCGGAAGTCCCCGGAGCCCAAAGTACGGTCGCTAGAATAAAAGCACACGAGTGGGGGCGACAAAAATGGCTGAAGCAGAGATCAAACGAGCCCGGCCTATCTCCGTCACTCGGAGGCGATAATATCACCCCTATCCGGACCCCTTCCATAGAAGCGGGGAGGAAACGCCCTGCCCGTCTTTAAGGAGCATGAAAAGACGCAAAGGCGGAAGGGAGGGAAGTGTTGATCGGCTGCCGAGATAGCGCTGGCACTCGCGCTATCTCGGCAGCCACCAGTGGGCGGCGAGCCTGCAAGCGTGACCAAGACTGTCAAAAGTCAAGTCAAAATAGCGGTGCTCGAGCGAGTATGGCGTGCCAGGTTGCAACGCATCATGCGGGAACAGGCCCACAGTTGCAACATAAGAGCGGGGTTCGCAATACATGGGATCCTATGGGAGGAGCTATGCCGGGACCGATGAAAAACAACGTAACAGCCAGGAAAACGCAGCAGTAATGAACGTAACAGCGGGGTTCCACTGTACATAATTGTCTGTGTGTTGTTGCACCTAGGGTATGCTGCTGCCTTGTTGTTTTGTGCTACGTTGTTGCATACGCAATTTTGTTCTGTGGTTTTTCAGTGTTTCCAATTACAGTTGTGTAATGACGTTGTTGGGACGCGTGTACGCGCGGTAGAAACGGACACAACCGCGCGGCGTGAATCCCAAACATCAACTGGCTTTATTCGGGTTCGCTCTGGTGGTTCCGGAGAGCAGCGGAGGGTGGCGCTGCCTGGCGGCTTGGCTTAGCTGCCGCCACAGCACTCCCCCCTTAGTGAGTTGCCGAACGGAGTTAAAGGTCCAGGCGAGTGGGTGCTCTTGATAGCCGTCCGCTGTGCGTCAGCCGGGAGGGCACCTCGTGGGCTTGGGCTGGCATTGCAGCTGCGGGTCCTGGCGATGATTCCTTTAGCGGAGGCAACACGGTGTCGTCACGGTCCACGTGTGCTGGCTTGATGCGGTCCAGCGACACAACCTCCTCACGACCGCTTCTCTGGATGGTGAATTGTTTGTTGCCACGGCGGAGGACTTTAAACGGCCCATCGTAGGGTGGCTGAAGAGGTCGCCGAACCGCGTCGTGTCGTACAAACACATATGGGCACGATGTGAGCTGCGGGTCGACGTGCACCACACGCGACCCTGGGGGCCGTGGAGGTACCGCGCGCAGTTTGCTCATGACATTGCGTAGGCGAAGTGCATAGTCACTGCAAGCTATGGATGCCTCCTCTGAGCCACGCGCAAAGAACTCTCCTGGCAGCCTGAGTGTCGTGCCGTAGACCAACTCAGCTGCGCTGCAGCCAATGTCCTCTTTCAAGGTGGACCTTATACCCAAAAGAACGAGTGGGAGGGCCTCCACCCAGTTGTTTTCCTCGGTTGCCGTGAGCGCAGCCTTCAGCTGGCGGTGAAAGCGCTCCACCATGCCATTGCTCATGGGGTGGTACGCCGTCGTACGTATGCGTGAGGTGCCCATGAGCTGACTGATGGCAGTGAAAAGGACTGATTCGAACTGCCGGCCGCGGTCTGTTGTTATCGTGGAGGGCACCCCAAAACGGGCTACCCAGTGGTACAGGAAAGCACTCGCAACCGTCTCGGCAGTGATGTCCGCGATAGGGATGGCCTCCGCCCAGCGGGTGAACCTGTCGACACAGGTCAGCAGGTAAACCTTTCCGTGGCAGGGTGGCAGTGGGCCGACGATGTCCAGGTGGACATGATCAAAGCGAGAATCCGGAGTGGGGAGTGTTCCCAGTGCTGTCGAGGTATGGCATTGTATCTTAGAGCGCTGGCAAGCTACACATTCACGTGCCCAGCGTCAGACGTCCCGATTTACGCCTGGCCAGACAAATCTTGCCGTCACCAGTCTTTGGGTGGCTCTAATCCCCGGATGAGACAGTCTGTGCAAGGACTCGAACACATGGCGACGGAGGCTTGCAGGCACGAACGGGCGAGTTCTACTGACGCTTGTGTCACAGCAAACCTTGTCCTTGGATCCGGGAATTGGGATCCACTCAAGATTCAGGGCAGTGGTCGCGGTCAACAGGCGTTTCAGTTCGTCATCTTCACGTTGAGCGGCTGCCAAAGCGGCAAAATCAACCTGTAATGTGGGCATGATGGCGTTGACAGGATTCCGAGAGAGGGCGCCCGCTACCTCATTGTCGCCGCCTTTGACGTGGCGGATGTCAGTCATGAACTCTGATATATAGGACATTTGGCGCCGTTCACGTGCTGTGTGCGTTCCCCCGTCGGAGCTTAGCGAGCGCAATGCGTAAGTAAGCGGCTTGTGGTCGGTGAGGACGAAAAACTCTACACCTTCCAGGAAATGGCGAAAATGTCGTATGGCAGCGTACACGGCCAGCAGTTCTCTCCCGAAGGTGCTGTAGCGGCGCTCGGTAGGCGTTAGCTTCCTCGAAAAGAAGGGAATCGGGCGCCAGATTCCCCCAACGAGTTGCTGTAATACAGCCCCAACGGCTGTATCGGAGGCATCCATCATTACACTCTGCGGGACACCGGACCTGGGGTATTCCAGCAGTGCGGCGTTTGCCAAGGCGTCCTTGACCTCGCAGAAGGCTTCTTTTGCTTCTTGAGACCAGGAGAGGGTGTCTGAGCCATTTCGTGAAGTGGCCAGCAGATCGTGGAGAGGTTGAAGGATCTGGGCGCAGCGGGGAATGAAACGGCGGTAGTAGTTTACCAAACCCAGAAATTCCCGAACTGGCGCTTGGCGGTCGGCTGCGGAAATCCTTGCACAGCTTCAACCTTGTTGGGTTGAGGAAGAACTCCTGAGGCAGAGATGATGTGTCCAAGAAACGAGAGCTGTCGCACGCCGAGCTCGCATTTGGCCATGTTCACGACCACGCCATGCTCCACTAAGCGCTGGAAGACGATGCGCAGATGATTCACGTGCTCTTCCGGAGTGCTGCTGGCGACTAGCAAGTCGTCAAGATAGGCGTGGCAGAAGTTGAGGCCCCGTATAGCACCGTCCATGAACCGCTGGAATGTCTGACCCGCGTTTCGGAGTCCGAATGGCATTCGGAGAAATTCGAAAAGTCCGAAAGGCGTTGCGATGGCGGTCTTCGGGACGTCCTCCGGGGCAACGGGAATCTGATGGTACGCCCGTACCAGGTCGATCTTCGAGAAGATAGTGGCACCGTGAAGCCTCGTCGTGACATCGTGTATGTGCGGTACCGGGTACCTGTCTGGGGTCGTTACCCGGTTCAGCGCCCTGTAGTCCCCGCATGGTCGCCAGTCTCCCGGTGTTGACTTGGGCACCATATGGAGTGGAGATGCCCAGGCGCTCGACGAGGGTCTGATGATCCCTAGTTCCAGCATGAAGTCGATAGTTTGACGAAGCATCGTCTGGTCGGGAATAAGCATGAACAAATAAAAACAAAGAGCGCCGACCAAAATGAAAACCTAAAAGCTTAAAGAGTTAAAAAGTTCCAGCATGTGTTCAAATTCTTGCCGGGCGACCTTCAACTTCTCCGGAGACAAACGGCGAGGCCGCGCGTGCGCGGGTGGGCCGCTGGTGGCGATGTAGTGGCGTACCTCGTGCTTCGCTGCGGCGCTGGCTGGCGGCTGCCTCGTCAACTCGGGAAACTCATGCAGAATCCGAGTAAAACGTTCTGCACCGGACGGCCCGAGCAGAGTGGGGCTCAGCGGAGGGTGTTTCGAGGGATTGCCTTGCACAGTTGCCTGCGACACGGGATCGTGAAGGCGCCGGTTGCGCACATCGACGAGAAGGCCGAAATGCCGAAGAAAGTCCGCACCCAAGATGGCGAACTTCACTGCTGCCACGATGAAAATCCATCGGAACGTTCTGTTCAAGCCTAAATTGAGTTGCAGCAAGCGATGTCCGTAGGTGGCGATGGTTGTGTTGTTGACCGCCTGAAGGGGGGACGCGCTGGGGACAAGGCGATGGGTGGATCCAACCGGCAACACGCTCACCTCATCGCCGGTGTCCACGAGGAATCGAAGTCCACTGTCGTGGTCGGTGAGGAAGAACACTGATGGACGACATTTGGGGCCATCTGGGACACTGGTCGTCCTCAGTGCCGGCCGCTCCCGTTTCCCGCATGCTCGCATTTGCGAGCAGCGTTGCCATACTTCCTGTGATACCAGCAGGTTTTCTGTTGCGCTGCTGGACTCTGGCGCTCCTCGGGAGTACTGCGGGCCTGCATCGCTGCGACGGTATCGGCGAGGCGGGATATCTGCTCCCGGATGTCGTGCAGTGCGGTCGTAGGCGCACGGCCGGCGATGTCTGGCTGTAGCGCCGCGACGGACGGCGGAGCGACTGCCAGCACAGAGTCCGTGAGCTCGGCGAGTTCAGACAGGCGTTTGTCGGCAGCCGAGGCGAGGATCATGCGCACGTTGACCGGGAGCCGCTGTAGGAACAGCTCGTGAAGCAGTCTGCTGTCGGCATCGGTGGTAGTTGCGCCGTCCATGTGCAACAGCTGCCTCATGTGGCGCAACAATTGGCTGGGCATCCGGTCCCCGAGCTTGGTGTGGTGCAGTAGCTGCTGCAGTCGCTGAGGCTCTGACGGCGTGAGGCGGCTGATGAGCAGCTGTTTCAGCTTTGTGTACGCGTTCTCTGCAGGTGGAGCGACCAGCAGATCGCGTATTTCGCTCGCTATTGCCGGTGGGAGGCTAGCGACCACGTGGTGGTACTTTGTTAGCTCAGCGGCAATACGACGAGCGGTGAATTGGGACTCCACCTGCAGGAACCACAGCTGCGGGTCCGCTGTCCAAAACGGCGGGAGCCTGATGTCGACAGCGGAGATGGCCAGTGCGTCAGGGGTGGTCTCCATGGCGTCGATCGCTTGAAAAAGGCGGTAAGCCTCGTCCGGGTCACCACTGTTGGGACGCGTGTACGCGCGGTAGAAACGGACACAACCGCGCGGCGTGAATCCCAAACATCAACTGGCTTTATTCGGGTTCGCTCTGGTGGTTCCGGAGAGCAGCGGAGGGTGGCACTGCCTGGCGGCTTGGCTTGGCTTGGCTGCTGCCACAACGTTATATAAGTCTCAATCAATGTATTTAAATTAAGGGGGCGGATGATGTTGTGTATTGGGGTCGGTCTCGTTTAACCAGCGAACCATATCACATCCAGCCAACCATTATCCATATCATGCAAACAGCTTTTCAAGCAACATTTCATGCAAATCACACTCAAGCCGTCAACATTCACATGCTGACAAGCGGGCTTCTCGGAATAAACACAGACGCGCACACGCACGCTGAAAACTGGTGTTGAAACAGAAATGAACAAAAAAATGTAGTTACCTCCAAGTAGTAGAGTCGTCCGAGGATTGCCACGACGCGTAGTACAGAAAGAAGCAGCCGCTAACGTGCAGCTAGCAGTTGTAAGTAGTAACGGCTCACGTGCAAACCTGTACCAGAATACAGGTAAAAACAAGACTTGCGCACCAATTCTTCTTTTAAATACTGCTGATTCACTGCACAAACACGCACACCACTTTGACACAACTCGGTCCGACACTGCCACGGCCGCCATGTGCAGCGCCTCCTCCACGACACATGCGTCACGTTTACGAATCTGCGGGGTCGTGGCTGTTCTTATTAAAATTTTTCCTGCATCTGTAATTCTTCTATTTACTCTTAATAAAATTTACGCCATTTTTTTAGAGAAATTAACAGTTTCATTGGTTTATGTAAGTTACTCTGCGTATAAAATAATGCATAAGAATGTATGTACGTGACTAACGCTGAGGCAACAGCGCTCTTGGTAAACAACAAACATGGCCACTGCTAAAATGGTTGCTTTGGGAGCTCTTGTCACTATTTCGGTGCTATCTATTCTTGTGTTTTAAAAGCAAGTTCTTCGTATGCTTCATCATGATAAATGCCTGTTTGTTCGACGTCGATAACGTTGCAAGGGTGCCCATGCATTGCAACAGGTGCGCGCACAGTATGGGAAAAAGTGCGGAGGACCCCACATACGATCTACCAAAAGTTGAATGAAAGTGCTGACAGAACAACGCTACCTACTTGTGTTTGAAATATTGAACCGTGCAGCAACGCAGCTGTTGATCAGAACTGAGAGCAAGGCGACTATAGGTGCATGTTCCCGAAAAAAAAAAAAAAAAGAACATTGCATGTCATATTTGCTCGTCCTCGTCATTGTAGCACCGTTCTTTGCTTTGTTTTTTCCTTGCACTTCTTGAGATGCGATATCAGCGTCGTTTCCTCACCCCAGTCAATCTACTGCTCGCGAGTAAGCAACATTCCGAACGCTCAACTGGATTCTGTTTCCAGCAGGGAACTCACATTTCCAGTTGTTTCCAGCAACAGCAGAAATTCCAGTGTTTGCAGTTGGGAAAATAGCAGCTTAAATTTTCAGCTGTCAACGGATATTAATTTCGACTGGAAACGCAGCTGGAACATGTTTTTTATTTTCATCTGGAAGTTCAGCCATCGTCATCTATATAGTTTATGCTATTAGTAAAATGTTATAGTAAAATAACATCCACAAATATATTATAAATATCCACCGCATGATATTCTGCTGTTAGTAGAATATGTTAGTAAGACAACATCCACAAATATTTTATGAATATCCAATATGATATCTAAATACTGTAGTATACTCAATATCCACTGAATATTCACAAATAACATTGAACATTTAGACCATTTGTGGACATCCTCTGAATATTGATGGTTTCACTCAATCGTAACCAATTGGAACTAAAAGTTTTCCAATTGGTTCCAGTTAGGTCCACTTCATTCCAATTGGCAACTCCAATTGGTTTCTCCTGTGACCCACTAGTAACCAATTGAAACTAAGGAGCTTCCAGTTTTACAAATGTGCCCAGTTGATTTCAATAGGCAAGGTCAATTGGACTCAATTGGTCTCACTGTGACTCAATCGTAACCAAATGGAACCAAAAACTTTCCAATTGGTTCCAATCAGGTCCACTTCATTCCAATTGACGACTCCAATTGGTCTCACTGTGACTCAATCGTAACCAAATGGAACCAAAAACTTTCCAATTGGTTCCAATCAGGTCCACTTCATTCCAATTGACGACTCCAATTGGTCTCACTGTGACTCAATCGTAACCAAATGGAACCAAAAACTTTCCAATTGGTTCCAATCAGGTCCACTTCATTCCAATTGACGACTCCAATTGGTCTCACTGTGACTCAAGCGTAACCAATTGGAACCAAGAACTTTCCAATTGGTTCCAATTAGGTCCACTTCATTCCAATTGGCGACTCCAGTTGGTTTCTCCTATGACCCAATCGTAACCAGTTGAAAGTAAGGAGTTTCCAATTGGTTCCTATTGGTTCCAATTGATTCCACTTGGAAAATCCAATTGGAATCAATTGTTTTTTTTTTTTTACTGGGAAGTGACCTTAAACCATGCCACAAGCAAAATATAGAGCTGGCTAAAAACTCAATGTAGTTGTGTCACTGTGCTCGCTACGGATGCACATACTTTAAACCTTATAATAAATTTCACACATTATGCAGAGTGCTTTAAATCGGTCTGTTAATCTGATCGACTTGTGCTACTGGATCAATGGGTTTGTATACTACTGTCAAAACCCTTTCAAGGCCCTTTAAAAGTGGTAAAGTTTACACTAAGGGATTTCTTTTTCTCCTCTCATCACTCGTTTTGATGTTTTCAAAATTTATTGTTGCTTATCATTTGTGAAGGTGCATATGCTAAGAGCATAGAAGAAAAAAAGCGCAAAAACACCTTACAAGAGTACAGACACACAATTCTAAAGGCACATTGTGAAGTTTTATATTGCGATAGCAATTATATGGACAGTCTCAACAGGTTTTTGCCGTTGCCGTCACCATCATGTCCTGATTGGTAACAACTCCCCGTGCATTGTGCCTCCTACCCACGTGTAAAAGCATGCGAGCGGGGGTACGAACGCGGCCAAAGCAGAGCCCGAATGAGCCTGGCCTACCTCCATCGCTCTGAGCACGCATGCGATAACATCACACCACTCGGAGGAGGGGAAAGGTCTTACCCTTCTTTAGCGAGCATCACAAGATGCAGCAGGGGAGATGGGGTAGGAGGAACTGTGGACTTCACGCGGTCGCCATCGCTGGTGCGCATGCTATCTCGACAGCCATCAGACGTGCAGTTTACTGCGTAGCAGTGCCTTGATCGCATGAGTTAGCTCACGGCTCTGCTGTGCTGAGTTAGCTCACGGCTCTGCTGTGCTGATGTCTCTGCCATTCGACCGTCACATGGTACTTTACACAACTGCATGCTTACTTATAAGCCCACATTGACTACAGTTCAGATTGCCCCTAAAGATGCTACTCTTACTTCGTATATTATATCATGCATTGCTATCACATCCATTGCTTCGCCCTTCTGGTAAAACTGATTTTTTTGGATACTCGCACATCATCCACAAAATATCAACCGTAAATATAGCCTAGAACATATTTAAAATTAGTTTTAAAGAAGTCATGAAGAGAATATGGAGCTGCTCAGCTGTAATTTTCACAGCTTCAATAAGCATTCAACACACTGATTCTGAAATATTTTGGCGTAATATTCAGTGTATGTTTAATAACACCCATGTGAACTTCAAGCATTCTTGAACTCCTAAAATGACCGCGCGACACCACGGGCTGGCAAAGACACTATTTATTGATGCCATCTTAAGACATGTAAAAATGTGAACTTATTCTTAGTTTTCCTTTTCTCTGAAATAATACATTTATGTGAAAGCTAGAATGTAAGCAAATAGTTGGACCCCCTGTGGTGCACTGTACAGAAGCAAGGCTGGAACAGTTTGTTTTCCCATGGCCTCCAAGAGCATGCCAATCTCAGAGGTCATGGTAAGGACTAAGACGACATCAGCTGCAGAGTTTAAGGGAACATGCAGGGAAATCAAAATCATGTTTTATTGCGATAGCAATTATATGGACAGTCTCGGCTGGTTTTTGCTGTCCCCGTCGCTGCCATCATGAACCATATATGTATAAGTATGTATATATATATATAAAAGTCCCAAAGAAAAATAATTCAGATAAATGCTTCCGAAGCTCGGAATTGAACCAGGAACCTCTCGCTCCGCAGCGCGTGGCGCTAACCACTACGCCACACAGAGCAGATCCTTCGGGGAGGTAACGGTGAGCCTTATGTACACACCCTTTATCGCTGGCAGGACTCAGAGACAGCAGGCGCTTATAAGTGTTTCTTCATTACAAGCGAGATGGTGCGAGGAGCACAAGGGAGCGTACGAAAGTCACTCGAGCTCAAGGGACGCGCTAAGCGAAGAAACAGAAGATGAGCACGAACTATCAAGTGTCACAGCTCGACACTTGAAGCACACTAGTTTCCTTTGCTGCTTCGGCCGCCTTTGCAACAGGAGTGCTGTTCAAACTGAGAGTATCTATTGTGACAGCTTATTCGCGCTCGTTCGGTGTATATCTCTGCGTTCGTTTCGTGCGTGCTTCACTTGATAGTTCGCGCTCATCTTCTGTTTGTTCATTTAGCGGCCTCCCCTAGCTTTGTATGTGTAGCTTTGAGACGCACAACGTATAAAGCCCTTCGTACCAGCACGCGCTGCCCACGGGAGGCGCTCACTTAGCAAGTGCATGTTTGCTACAATTAATATTGCTCCTGAAGCTGCGAGCCTCACTTCGTATAGCATTACAGTTTCTTGCTATCGCATTCATCACTTCGCCCTTGCGGCAAAACTGTGACTTTTTTTATTGCTGTAAATCAACCCAAACTGTGCAACGGAACAATATGTACACTAATAAGGTGGAGAACCAGGGTTTCAAATGCATATGTTGTAAGCAATGTTTGAATGTGACTAAAATGTTACGGGAATTCTTTGAGCTTTTGATCATTGGCTGTAGTGTGTGGAGTCTCTTGTGCTGAAGGCCCGTGTGCTGTGCGATGTCAGTGCACGTTAAAGAACCCCAGGTGGTCAAAATTTCCGGAGCCCTCCACTACGGCGTCTCTCATAATCAGAGCTGGTTTTGGGACGTTAAACCCCACATAACAACATCTTGTGCTGAAGGAACAAAGGACACAAAGGAACAAAGCTTGCTTTTGCCAAAAACCCGAGCCTGTGTTATTCTTTTCCTTCTTTTTACCTTCTGCCAAAACCACTTTTGAAATAGTACTTCTCATACATAAGTACATATTATATAGGAAATATGCCAAGAATCATTCCACAGGCCGAGCATTTATTTGAGCCTATTGCAGGTGGTGCTTTTTTTCATGCAGTTATTTGAACATAGGAAGCAGACATAAACAGACTAAGTGGAGGATTCCTGTGAAGTAGCGCACTGTCATTAGCAAGCACAGCATCTGGTGAAGCAGGCGTGTGTTATGCACGTGGTTACAAAGGGCAGTGCTTCCCAAAAGTGATGAAGTCACTGACTTTGATCATCTTAGCATCTCCTCACAATGAGTATAGGGAAGTAAGCAGTATAAATTTTCTGATCACGAGAGTTGCACAACTCACGAAAGTGTGCAAGCAGTCACTGTACAAGTGAGCATAGGAGAATGAAAAGGCGAAGAAGTGTTGATGCTGAAGAAGCTAACAGAAGAGGTTGCGAACATAAAAAGAAGCTAAACAACTGAGATGTGTGCATGTTGCAAAGTACCATGCTCGGCCTTTTCTGGAGAAACGAGGTTCTCACTTTCGCCAAGCTGATGTGCCACTTTAACTCTTTCGTTACCGTGGGAAAATGGGCAACTTTTCGTAGGTTTGTGTTGGTATTTTTTTGTAATAAGTAATAAAATGGTTATACTGTAATGCAATACATCAAGCGAAAGCTAAGTAAATGTACTTTTGACGTGTGTAAGTTTAAAAAACTGAACTTGGAAACTAATATGCAGAAAAAATCGTTAAAGGTAACATTTCTTGCAAATTTGAAAGAACATTTGCAATTGTATGTTTACTACATAAAAGAACTAAATCTGGAAAATATTCTGAAATATACAAATTGTTTAGATAGGAGACATCTACCTAACAGAAAAGCTTCACTGACCTAGCTCAACAACTGCATGAGTTACACTTGTTTACTTGTTACCCAGTAGAAAGTGTCTTGTTCAGCCAGGTTGCACAGTTTTTTCTTTTTATTGCACAAATTTCTCACACACAGAAGCACAGTATATATTAGTAAAAAGGGAAAGAAATGGGCTATTGAACCATGTATATATGGACATATTGCGCTCTATGGTTGCAAAAAGAAATGGCAACCCGTCTTGTGCCATAAAACAAAACATACCGACGGACAGCTGATGTAGGTCCGGGCTGATTCTGCACGTCCTCGTCGTCAGAACTAAAATCCGATGATGCGGGATCATCATCTGAATCACTGCTGCTAGAAGCAGCCAAATGATCGCTTCCAGATGCAACAGAATCGCCAGAAAGGCGTCGTTCGCGCGAGGGACAAAAGCGTCTGCCATCTTCGTAAACAGACTGAGCGAACCGCACAATTGGAACCGCCGCTTAAATCGCTGCCGCACGGGAAAAATACAAACTACGCAAAAAATGAAAGATTGGTGCCTGGAGAATACGACTGATGGCGGTGCAAGTCCATAGGAGCGCTCATATTTTAAAAATAGCTTGTGGGGCGTATGGGTCACCGGTGACCCATGTCCTATGGACACGGTAACGAAAGAGTTAAGGGGACAGTGAGCTGCTTTCCGTAACAGTTGGTCCTTGAAGCGATACACATTGAGCAGTTTCACTGCTGCTACCTGTGCCAGATTGCCAAGTTGTGGTTCTAAGGTAGGCTGATTACACTGGCGAGACATGGGTTAGTGCTGGCCATGTGAGTAGTAAAGTGTGGGTTCACGAAACTGTAGATACTTTGTATAAGGCATGTTGACGCTGACTGTCAACAGGCCTCCAATATCCCAGTGGCAAAACAGCAGGCTTATTGTGATTCATTACGGCAATAAAAATGGTTCTGTTGAAGGCACAGGGAAAGTACCTCACGCAACGATAAGTTCAGGCAACTATCACATGGACATGAATAAAGAGTACTATGAAAAGTTGTTCACTGAGAAATCGCTGCCTCTTCAGCCACCTCGAAGGGTTATAGTTGTGGGCCGTACACCTTATCATTCTGTGATGTTGGATAAGATGTCGTGCTTGAGCAACTTAAAAGGAAGTACAGGATAAGCAAATATTGCGACTTGAAGAAAAAGCTAGGGGGCCCCTTTAAGCTTTGTCAGTTGGGGGGGTGATTATAATTAGGAAAATGCGATAAATATTTTAAACGGAATGTTCTCTATCCTACACGATCTCTAGAGAATTGAGGTCTAGAAAGGTGACCGCACATATGTTATCAAGGATGATAAATATCGATGACAAACTATCATGTTTTGATGGAATGCCTTCACACGTAATACAATGGTTATTTGGAGAGGACTTGGCAAGTATTCTTACATAGCTTGACAGCACTTTGTTTCTTCAAATAGGTGCTACATATAACTAATGTGGCTTTATAGTTCCACATGTCATGAAAAAAAAGAATTAGTACAGAAGTGTCTCTTGCAATAACTAAGCCTGAAGCTGTTTTTCTACATTTCTCCAGTTTACTTAAAGTAGTGCAGAGAGCAATGTATGACTACTTCATGGACATCTTTGTTTCATGTACTTTGGATCTGCAGCTTTTCCTTCGTTGCCGTAGAAAGTTGTCCATGAGTACATGAAAGGTTGACGCTCTTGTACAAAATGTAATAGGCAATGAAATTCTGAACTATATCTATATATTCTGCCAATTTATTTTTGTTTCTATTAGTGGTCATCAGACTGGGCTCTTTCTCTCCTCTTTGTCAATGCTGCTGTGGCCTGTGTTCTTTGGTGGATGCTTCCCTGAACAGCTTAGTGGCAGAGTGTATTCTAGAAGTTCTTACGGCACTCGGCTGCTGATCCGAAGGTCATAGGATAGAATCCCGGCTGCGACGGCTGCATTTTGATGGAGGTGAAATGTTGAGGCCTGTGTGCTGGTGCGATGTCAGTACTGTGCGATGTCAGTGAACCCCAGGTGGTCGAAATTTTCCGAGACTTCTACAACAGCATCTCTCATAATCACAGCTGGTTTTGGGACGTTAAACCCCACAAATCAATCAATTATTCTAAATGTTCTGGCTTTTATCTTATTGCCTTTGTGTATTGTTGAAAAGATAATGGCTAATGTGGTAAGACATGTTGAACACAATCTGTTGCTGTTTTCTATGCTCATCTTAAATCCATATGCCTACAGAATTCCAGCATTATGAAACACTACTCTAGTGCACAAATAAGCATGGACAAGCAGAGGAAGGCACCATGAATGCTAGATGTGTTTCCTTCTCTGTCTGTATTCAGATTCGTTCTCACTCCTTGTTAACCTTTTAGCCATGACCACACATCATGCAAGAGAGCTCATGTGTGTGATTAATAGTGCATTCCTCTGCACATCCTTCTTTGATTGTGCACTTGAAAGGTGTTTCATTATGCTGTTTGTAACCAACTAGCCTAGTTGTGTACACTAAAGAGACATGTTGCTCACTTGTGTCATTGTAAAGCAGGTTTCCGCATTATTCTGTTGTCAAATGAAACTTGCATCTATCCACATTATTGCTGAATTTGAGGATGATCTTGATGTTTTCTGCACTAATCTTTCATAGTGATAACAGTGGCAGATGATATTGGTGGCTTTTTATTCATTTTAATTGGCTTCCACTTGCTTTGTTTGTGTATGTCAGGTCTGAAATATCTGCTGGTGGAGATGAAGAGATTGCACCACCACCTGTCACTGACCGCCATGCACTGCGCCACAGCCATCATCACCATCATCACCGGCACCATCGGCGTAGTAACCTGAAACCGCCACCACAGTCCCCCAAACAGCCCCTGATTCCACAGCAACATGGGGTGTCTGCAGCATCCTGCAGTGATGGCTCACTAGTTATGGTGCAGGCATCTGTGTCACCTCGAGCGCAAGTGCCACCAGTGGACTCGATCCTGGAACCTGCACAGGCATCAGCACCACAAGGTATACATAGCACACTGCATGTGGAACCTGCATTGGCATGATTTCTCTGTTGGCTGCGCTGTATCATGGAAGCAGCAGATGTGCATATTGCAATAATTCTTCAGTCTACCAGCCTGAGCTAGCAGTGCGATCTTTTTCCTTTCCTCTGTTCTGTCTTCGTGCTACAGCGAAGGGTAGCCTACCAAGAGCCTGTCTGGTTCAATTACCTGCCTCTCCTCCCTTTGACTTCTCTTTCAGTGCCTGCTCTCACACACTGGGTACAAATTGCTGCTGCTTTAGTACACACTACCTTTATCTTTAATTTAAGCATAGCAGCACTGCCCATTTATTTTTGTTATACCCAATGCGTTATGTGTACATATTGTTATGAGCTATTCGTTATGAGCACACTGCAAATATAGCAAATTTTTTATGTCAATTGTTGAACTTCAAGAAGTTTCCAGTTGCTCTGAATGAATAAAATAAGTTTAATTAAAAGGGCCCCGCAACACTTTTTGAATATAGTCAGAAAACAGTGCTGATCAGTCGTGGAAGCTCCTACAAACATGTGAGCCAAGGATTCATCATCATCATCATCATCATCATCAGCCTGTCTACGCCCACTGCAAGGCAAAGGCCTCTCCCATGGATCTCCAATTATCCCTGTCCTGTGCTAACTGGGCCCAATTTATCCCCGCAAACTTCCTGATCTCATCTGCCCACTTAACTTTCTGCCGCCCCCTGCTACACTTGCCTTCTCTAGGAATCCACTCCGTTACCCTTAATGACCAACGGTTGTCTTGTCTTCGCATTACATGGCCCGCCCAGGCCCATTTCTTCTTCTTAATTTCTATTAGTATGTCCCTAACACGCATTTGTTCCCTAACCCACACCGCTCTCTTCTTGTCTCTTAAATTACACCTACCATTTTCTGTTCCATAGCTCGCTGCGTCGTCCTCAATTTAAGCTGAACCCTCTTAGTTAACCTCCAAGTTTCTGCCCCGTAGGTGAGTACCGGTAAGATGCAGCTGTTATACACTTTCCTCTTCAGAGACAGTGGTAAGCTACCATTCATTATCTGAGAATGCTTGCCGAATGCACTCCACCCCATTCTAATCCTCCTAATCACCTCAGCCTCATGATTCGGATCAGGGGTCACTACCTGGCCTAAGTAGACATATTCACTTACTACTTCCAGTGCCTTGCCAGCTATCTGAAATCGCTGTACTCACCCAAGGCTATTGAACATTACTTTAGTTTTCTGCATATTGATTTTCAGGCCCACTGTTATACTTTGCCTGTTAAGGTCAGTAATCATACTTTGTAATTCATCTCCCGAGTTACTTAGCAAGGCAATATCATCAGCAAATCGGACGTTACTGAGGTATTCCCCATTAACCCTTACACCCACCTGTTCCCAATCCAGCTTTCTAAATACTTCTTGTAAACATGCTGTGAATAACATTGGAGAGATTGTGTCACCTTGCCTTACGCCCTTCCTTATAGGTATCTTGCTGCTCTCCTTATGGAGGACTATGGTGGCTGTGGAGTCGTTGTAGATGTCTTCCAGTGGTCTTACGTAGTGCTCGTCTATGCCCTGATTCCGCAGTGCCTGCATGACTGCTGAGGTATCGACCGAGTCAAATGCCTTCTCGTAATCTATGAAGGCTATATATAGGGGTTGCTTATACTCCGTGCATTTCTCTATCACCTGATTGATAGTGTGAGTATGGTCTACTGTTGAGTAGCCTTTATGAAACCCTGCTTTTTCCTTAGGTTGACTGAAATCTAAGGTGGCACAAATTCTGTTAGTGATTACCTTGGTAAATACCTTGTAAACGACTGACAGTAAGCTAATCGGCCTGTAATTTTTCAAGTCCTTTGTGTCGCCTTTCTTATGGATTAGGATGATGTTAGCATTCTTCCAAGATTCCGGTATGCTCGCAGTCATTAGGCATTGCATATACAGGCTTGCCAGTTTTTCCAGTATAATGTGCCCACCATCCTTTAGGAGATCTGCTGTTATCTGATCTTCGCCGGGTGCCTTTCCCGCTTGCATCTCTTTCAAAGCTTTCCTTACTTCCTCTGTCAGTACTGGTGGAATGTCAGCCTCTTCTAAACTGCTTCCCCGTTCACTATTCTGGTTATCACGACCACTGTAGAGATCTCTGTAGAACTCCTCAGCGATTATCACTGTCTCATCCCTATTCGTGATCACATTGCCTTGCCTGTCCCGTAATGCATACATCTGATTTCTACCTATGCCTAGACGTCTCTTCGCCGCTTTCAGGCTCCTTCCGTTCTTTAGAGCATGCTCAATCCGCTTAATATTATACTTTCGTATGTCGGCTGTCTTACGCTTATTGATTAACTTCGAAAGCTCTGCTAGTTCTATTCTGTCAATTGCATTTGATACTGTCATGCCTTGCCGCTTTCTAATCAAGTCTTTCGTCTCCTGGGAAGGTTTGCTAATAATCTCTCTACCGATCTTACCTCCTACTTCTATTGCACATTCCTTGACAATCCACGTGAGGTTGTCGCTTACTTCCTGAACGCAATTGTCTGCTTGGTCTGTTATACCCCTGACAGACGGGCGAAAGTAAAGTCCTTTGTAGTGAACCCCTTTTCCTACTCTAAAGGACCCTCTGCAGAAAGTAGTTGCGCCGATGACACACGGCAGCACGTGAACTCCTTTAGGTGGTTCCTAAGACGAACGCCGCAAAAAAATGGCGCTCCTCGTTAAAGCAGCAAGATAGTGAGCATATTTAAAAAGTCCCGCATTTAATTACGTTTGGCAGTTGTGGATCGGAAAAATATCGTTTTTGTTGCTGATGGCTAATAATGTTGATTGTTCGTTTCACGCCACGACGAAAAAGATAATGATTGCCGCAATCCCGCATGGCGGCGATGTGACCGTTGGAGAGTACGGTAAAAATAAATCTTTGCGGCCCTACAGATCTCATTACAGGGCTAAAAGCTAAAGCTTATACGCAAGGCAAGGAAATACTTGTGGGGTCTTATAATTTTGTGAAAAGTATCTCCCGTTTACGGGTCGTGTACGCTGTCGGCGAGAGTACGCCTTTACGCTCGAAAAGTAGATCACCGATCTACCTTTCTGAAAAGGAACTTTGCCGGGAAGGAGATACTCCTTTGTCGTGTGTCACTGGGCATGAACGCCTTTCCGGTAGATGTCCCCTTACCTAAAGTACTTTAGCATGCCCGTGTGTCAGGGGCATTAGAGCTGAATATCTGTTCTGCAGCGCTATCTGGAATTCCTTGACTTTCCATCTTACAGTTAGCTCATTGATCGGCGTCTTTCGTACTAGCTTATTGCGGTCCCTCCTCAAGGAGGGACCGCTTGAGGAGGGAGCCAAGGATTATTGCACTTGAAATAAACTTAGAGCACAGAAAGCAATGTAGAACATAGGGAAAGCATACACCGCAAGTGCGTGTGTTGTCCACTTTCCCTCTATCCTACGTTATTTTCTGTGCTTTAACCCTTTCAGCCCTGGATTTTTTATTTTCAGTGTAGAATTTATTCAACGTAATTTTTCATGCGTCTGAGGGCTAAGTAACACCTCTTGCAAATATTAACCTTGTGGGCAAACTATTGAGCGAGTTAGCACTATGGTGTCAAAATCGTACATCAGGGCTCAAAAGTTATAAAAGGACACACGTTGGTGCTATATGACCATAGTGGTATATGGTGCTATGTGACCATAGCGGTGTCATTTGACACCACAAGAAAATGTTCGTTAAGGGGCCTTGAAAACAGAACTACAACTGTCGATTTTTGTGACAAGATGACATTTAGGAATCCCTACTGCTATCCACATGATTACCTGCTGCGTGTTTTTATGCGGACAACAAGGAAGAAGAAAATGCCACCGCGAAACCCTTGCACGCAATGTGCCACATGAGGTCTGAATTTGAATCGTTCTATCTCAATAAATATACGGATCCACACAATCAAATTTTTATATCTTGTTTGCTATAACTTCCTTAGTGCACAGCCGCCTGAAGTTTTGTTATGGTTAGCACCAGTTTTTGGTAAAGCCTCGTTTTCCCTACATGCGGTTTTGACACCGTCAGGGCTCAATGGTTGCGAATGAAACCCATAGAGTTACGAGAAGCACGCTGTTTTTTGTTCGCTGCATCTGTTTTATTGCTTTTATGTTCGTGCCAATAGTGTTGTTTCACAAGGAACATGAAAATGAAAGTATCTCCAGATAAGTCAATGTAGCCGCTAGCGCACTGCTTCAGAAGGTCGGTAAGGGAAGTATGCTCGATGTAAAGGGTGAACGCGATAAAGATAAGGAGGCCATGCACTTTTGTTTGACCATCCCCGTGGAAGAAAAAGCGGGTCGTGATTATAAGCACGGTATTTGAATACAGTGGATGAAAAATATTTATTATACAGTCACAGTTTTCCTAGAGAATGTTTATGAAGTGTTCCATTAGATTGTGATGCGGTGACATGCGGCAAGGGCAACCGCCGTTTGAAAGGCATGCAAGAGGTAAGGATGGATCTTTTTGATGTTTCCTTGCATCCATCCATGTACACTCGGCTTTATGTAATGTGCACGCATACGCACATGCATTCATGTGCTCGTACGCGCTGGTTACTGCCCCCACCCCTTACCTGACCCCAGGTTTGGAACCATGGCTGGGACCCATGGTCCATTTGTGTCTGTAATTACCAAGGAGATGCTTCACAGTGTTAAACGCGCGCACATAGCTCAAGTATATGGCTCAAGTAGGCCCTCATACCACTATGGTCATATAGCACCGACGTGTGTCCTTTTATAACCTTTGAGCCCTGATGTACGATTTTGACACCATAGTGCTAACTCGCTGAATAGATTGCCCACAAGGTTAATATTTGCAAGGGATGTTTTTTAGCCCTTAGACGCATGAAAAATTACATTGAATAAATTCTGCAGTGAAAATAAGAAATCCAGGGCTGAAAGGGTTAAAGATGATGCATTTTCTTTATTTGTTGTGGACTCAAGATGGCATTACTAAGGATGTCTCCATGATCATGAAATCAGCTAGTGCTAGTTCCATTGAAAGGGAAATTTTACACCAATAAAATGAGGTTTCTGGTGTGTATAATATTTGGAGATTTTGAGGGGAACTTATCTACTTTGTTGCACCCAGTTTCATTATAACAAGGTTCGAGTGTACTTGAAGGGTTTATTTAGAGAATTTACTGTACACAGTCATGTATAAGCTGCGCTCATAAGTTGCCAGAGCACTTCATCATTTCCCTAGCAAATGCTGAGGCCTGCTCCCTACAATGGCTGCAGAAGTAGTGTATTTTCTCCCCATATTAGAGAAATAAAAAATTTCAGATAGTGCTGCACTATTTTCAGATACTGTTGTAAGGTCTCACACGTTAAACCATGGATGGCTTAAATCTAAGACATCTATGTACACAAACATAGTGTCAGACTAAGCCTGAGTGGCTGCAACAGCAACATTGCCTTGGTGAGAAGTAGACAGGAAGCTGGGGATGGTATTCTTAGGAAATCACTTTTGGTGATGTCTCTTTCCTGAGTTTTTGCAATATTTCATCCACGAGAAGCAGTGAGAGCTTCTCCTTGTTTTTCACAATTATAGTGCATATACCGTATTTGCACGAATCTAACGCGCACCTTTTTTTCGGTAAAATGGGTCTAAAAATCGTATGCATGTTATAATCGAGTGCGAACGAACGACACCGTTACCATATCGCCGTCGGCGTCAAAATGGCCGCCTCCTAACGCGCTTCGGGCGCTGTCGAACGGTCACTGCCGAAAAAATGAGCTAGCGGCGCGGCGCTCTTTGAAAGACATACATTGTGTTCTAGGGTGTTTCAGGTTATGTGATGGAGTGAATTGGGTGGCAATACTAAAAAAAGAAATTGGCCTTCTGATTTCATGAGGACCAAGCTCTGGCATGAATTTTCAAAAGTAAAACTTTAAAATTAATTTCCTCTTTCAATGTTGAACATGAAATGGCAAAATTAATGGCAGTTGTGTTCTTTGAATATAAGTTATCATTCCAAAGCACTTCACTTTTTCACTTCAGTGTTCTTTTAAGGAAGTGACA
The DNA here is from genome assembly GCA_013339685.2 of Hyalomma asiaticum. Classification (NCBI taxonomy): domain Eukaryota; kingdom Metazoa; phylum Arthropoda; class Arachnida; order Ixodida; family Ixodidae; genus Hyalomma; species Hyalomma asiaticum. Next base: position 104,034,079 of record CM023481.1, on the reverse strand, counting down.
AATGAACACTGGCACAATAACTGCATCAATGCTGTATACAAAAATACATTCCAAGGTGTGTGAAAAAAACAGGAATACAAGAAATGGATCTCGTTTGATGTCCCGCACCCCATCAAGTTTGCAAGGAAAAGGAAGTGCTACCTTCATTGGAGTGTAAAATTTTCAGTCTAGCCTCGTTTGTCTCACTTGGCTTTTGGTGTTTCAGCTTCTGCTGGTCATTTATGACTACTACTTCTTTTTGAGCATTGTATTTCATTGGCAATACGTAGCTGTAGGAGCGCACTTGACGTTCTCGCTTGTATCCTCTTTACTTACACACCAGCAGATCAAGCATCACCTGTTTTGGATGGAAGCTTCTCGCCATCGCAAAACAAATCTTCCATAAGCACTGGCCTTGCACCCTGTGAACTGAGCTTCTTTGACCCGCTGGCTGTACAAGTAGAGCTGCGACATCCTGAAAAGCTTCAGGCTCAGGACACTGCAGCTACCATGAGCAGTGCTGACGGAGTCGAAGAAGACGTGACACCAACTGGCACGCAGGCCACACCTTCACCATCAGGTGGTGCAGCTACAGGAGACTCCACTCCTCGCACCAATACTGCTAAAGGAGGTGGAGCATCTCCAACTCCGCCTTCTGAAGGCATGCAGAGTCTGGGCCGACTTAGCCTGGCTGTCAAGGAGCTACCTGAAGAAGAGGCTCTACTGTTGCTCCAGAGTGAGGAAGAGGCTGTCAAGGTTGCCACAGTGAGGACCTCTGTGCATGCTGTCTATTTTTTTTTTTTTTCAATGTTACTGCTTTGAAAATGGTTTTACTTTTTTTTTTAAAGCAAGAATGTGACACTTGTTCAAAAAGGTTTATATTAGGGGTGTGCCAATATTTAAACTTTTGAATATTTTTCTAATAGCGTTTGCTGTTTGTTTCGATTAGCATCCAACTTTTACTATTTAAAATATTCGACGTTTGTAATTGAGGGGCGAAATATGCCATGAACTTTTACTATTTAAAATATTCGAAGTTTGTAATTGAGGGGCGAAATATGCCATGTTCTGTGATAAGTGGCCTATTCCCACATGCAATATGCTTCACCATTTATGTACTGCATCATGATAAAACAGCGCAATAGGATGGGACAAGAAAGGACACAGGGCGGGTGCTTACTCACAACTAGTGTTTTATTGAAAGGGCACGTATACTTATGCATGAAAACTATGTGCACTCAAACGTCGTTTTCAACAAGTGCAACAACACACATGCGCAGGATTTGCCACTAGGACGTCACTATGGCCAAGAATGCCTAATAAGTACGCGAATCTTGTAACAAATTTGGCTCCTTTTCTGATAATGAGACACATAGTGCACATAGTTTTCATGTATAAGTAATATGCACCCATTCAATAAAACACTAGTTGTGAGTCAGCGCCCGTCCTGTGTCCTTTCTTGTCCCGTCATTTTGCGCTGTTTTATCATGAAGCCAACTTGCCCAACTGCCAATTCTTGTGTACTGCAGTGAAGCTAGCATTTGTGTACTGTGGCAAAATTAACACATCCATCCACACATTTCTCTGCTGGACTGCTTTTTAGAACTCTTTTCTTTTTCTATGAACAGCATTGTGGGAGTACACTAATCATGCAATAAATTAGTTTTTTTTTTGCCCATGTTTATCAATGCACTTAGTGTGTAGTACAACAGGGAATTGTTTGAAAATGTTTGAATATTATTAGAAAAATATTTCATTTGATTCACATTTAAACATTAATATTCAAATGTGCTGTACACCCAACATATTGCTCTTTGCACTATCTTAGAGGAAACAGCTTTCTTTCAGTTCTAATATTTTGATGTATACCTGATCCCAGCTTTCTTATTTTGTATGTTCGGGGATGTGGCATGAGTCTCAACTGTGTAGAGCCATAACGTATATATATATATATATATATATATATATATATATATATATATATATATATATATATATGCACGCACACAGTCGACTCTCGCTACAATGAAATTGACGGTGCACAGAAAAAATTTCGTTGCCGTGACATCGAAAAAATATAACTGACCTGAGCTGGTAGAACAATGAAATCTTTATGCCTCAATCTTGTGCGCGGCACGCGGCATCACGGTGGTAGTCGGAAGGGTTCAGAAACCGCGAGTACTGAGACCATAACTGCCAAGTTTGGAGAAATGGAATCCAGGAGATTTACGTATTTACTCAATTCTGCTGCGCCCTCGATAGTAATGCGCACTAGTTTTGTGTGACCAAAAAACAAAAAAGAGAAGTGAAACATCGATTGTAATGCGCACCCACCAAAAACAAAGTCCTTAGCAATCAACCTTCTCACATTCATAAAAACAAATGCCACATATCGCATAATGAACACACTCGCATAATAAACACACCGTCAACTTTGGACCCCTGTAGTCCATTGTTGGGACGCGTGTACACGCGGTAGAAGCGGACACAACCGCGCGGCGTGGATCCCAAACATCAACTGACTTTATTCGGGTTCGCTCTGGTGGTTCCGGAGAGCAGCGGAGGGTGGCGCTGCCTGGCAGCTTGGCTTGGCTTGGCTGCCGCCACAGCACTCCCCCCTTAGTGAGTTGCCGAACGGAGTTAAAGGTCCAGGCGAGTGGGTGCTCTTGATAGCCGTCCGCTGTGTGTCAGCCGGGAGGGCACCTCGTGGGCTTGGGCTGGCATTGAAGCTGGGGGTCCTGGCGATGATTCCCTTAGCGGAGGCAACACGGCATCGTCACGGTCCATGTGTGCTGGCTTGATGCGGTCCAGCGACACAACCTCCTCACGACCGCTTCTCTGGAAGGTGAATTGTTTGTTGCCACGGCGGAGGACTTTAAACGGCCCATCGTAGGGTGGCTGAAGAGGTCGCCGAACCGCGTCGTGTTGTACAAACACATATGGGCACGATGTGAGCTGCGGGTCGACGTGCACCACACGCGACCCTGGGGGCCGTGGAGGTACCGCGCGCAGTTTGCTCATGACGTTGCGTAGGCGAAGTGCATAGTCACTGCAAGCTATGGATGCCTCCTCTGAGCCGCGCGCAAAGAACTCTCCCGGCAGCCTGAGTGTCGTGCCGTAGACCAACCCAGCGGCACTGCAGCCAATGTCCTCTTTCAAGGTGGATCTTATACCCAAAAGAACGAGTGGGAGGGCCTCCACCCAGTTGTGTTCCACGGTTGCCGTGAGCGCAGCCTTCAGCTGGCGGTGAAAGCGCTCCACCATGCCATTGCTCATGGGGTGGTACGCCGTCGTACGTATGCGTGAGGTGCCCATGAGCTGACTGATGGCAGTGAAAAGGGCTGATTCAAACTGTCGGCCGCGGTCTGTTGTTATCATGGAGGGCACCCCAAAACGGGCTACCCAATGGTACAGGAAAGCACTCGCAACCGTCTCGGCAGTGATGTCCGCGATAGGGATGGCCTCCGCCCAGCGGGTGAACCTGTCGACACAGGTCAGCAGGTAAAGCTTTCCGTGGCAGGGTGGCAGTGGGCCGACGATGTCCAGGTGGACATGGTCAAAGCGAGAATCCGGAGTGGGGAGTGTTCCCAGTGCTGTCGAGGTATGGCGTTGTATCTTAGAGCGCTGGCAAGCTACACATTCACGTGCCCAGCGTCGGACGTCCCGATTTACGCCTGGCCAGACAAATCTTGCCGTCACCAGTCTTTGGGTGGCTCTAATCCCCGGATGAGACAGTCTTTGCAAGGACTCAAACACATGGCGACGGAGGCTTGCAGGCATGAACGGGCGAGTTCTACTGGCGCTTGTGTCACAGCAAACCTTGTCCTCGGATCCGGGAATTGGGATCCACTCAAGATTCAGGGCAGTGGTCGCGGTCAACAGGCGTTTCAGTTCGTCATCTTCACGTTGAGCGGCAGCCAAAGCGGGAAAATCAACCTGTAGTGTGGGCATGATGGCGTTGACAGGATTCCGAGAGAGGGCGTCCGCTACCTCATTGTCGCCGCCTTTGACGTGGCGGATGTCAGTCGTGAACTCTGATATATAGGACATTTGGCGCCGTTCACGTGCTGTGTGCGTTCCCCCGTCGGAGCTTAGCGAGCGCAATGCGTAAGTAAGCGGCTTGTGGTCGGTGAGGACGAAAAACTCTACACCTTCCAGGAAATGGCGAAAATGTCGTATGGCAGCGTACACGGCCAGCAGTTCTCTCCCGAAGGTACTGTAGCGGCGCTCGGTAGGCGTTAGCTTCCTCGAAAAGAAGGAAATCGGGCGCCAGATTCCCCCAACGAATTGCTGTAATACAGCCCCAACGGCTGTATCGGAGGCATCCACCATCACACTCTGCGGGACACCGGACCTGGGGTATTCAAGCAGTGCGGCGTTTGCCAAGGTGTCCTTCACCTCGCAGAAGGCTTCTTTTGCTTCTTGAGACCAGGAGAGGGTGTCTGAGCAATTTTGTGAAGTGGCCAGCAGATCGTGGAGAGGTTGAAGGATCTGGGCGCAGCGGGGAATGAAACGGCGGTAGAAGTTTACCAAACCCAGAAATTCCCGAAGCTGGCGCTTGGCGGTCGGCTGCGGAAATCCTTGCACGGCTTCAACCTTGTTGGGTTGAGGAAGAATTCCTGAGGCAGAGATGACGTGTCCAAGAAACGAGAGCTGTCGCACGCCGAGCTCGCATTTGGCCATGTTCACGACCACGCCATGCTCCACTAAGCGCTGGAAGACGATGCGTAGATGATTCACGTGCTCTTCCGGAGTGCTGCTGGTGACTAGCAAGTCGTCAAGATAGGCGTGGCAGAAGTTGAGACCGCGTATAGCACCGTCCATGAACCGCTGGAATGTCTGACCCGCGTTTCGGAGTCCGAATGGCATTCGGAGAAATTCGAAGAGTCCGAAAGGCGTTGCGATGGCAGTCTTCGGGACGTCCTCCGGGGCAACAGGAATCTGATGGTATGCCCGCACCAGGTCGATCTTCGAGAAGATAGTGGCACCGTGAAGCCTCGTTGTGACATCGTGTATGTGCGGTACCGGGTACCTGTCTGGGGTCGTTACCCGGTTCAGCATGGTCGCCAGTCTCCCGGTGTTGACTTGGGCACCATATGGAGTGGAGATGCCCAGGCGCTCGACGAGGGTCTGATGATCCCTAGTTCCAGCATGTGTTCAAATTCTTGCCGGGCGACCTTCAACTTCTCCGGAGACAAACGGTGAGGCCGCGCGTGCACGGGTGGGCCGCTGGTGGCGATGTAGTGGCGTACCTCATGCTTCGCCGCGGCGCTGGCTGGCGGATGCCTCGTCAACTCGGGAAACTCATGCAGAATTCGAGTAAAACGTTCTGCACCGGACGGCCCGAGCAGAGTGGGGCTCAGCGGAGGGTGTTTCGAGGGATTGCCTTGCACAGTTGCCTGCGACAC